>CM040427.1:132359362-133013895 GCA_022702705.1 Papilionanthe hookeriana x Papilionanthe teres
CTAATCCTATAGCTAGTCATTTCCTATGACGTCTAGGTCTTTGTATTTTTGTTTGAAGATGATTTTCTTCATCAAAGAATAATTAAATTCAATTGTTCTTATAAATGTCCTATCATATTGAGGAAGTGCTTAAGAAGAATCTTAAACATCTTTTCAATATTTCTAGGATTGTTTTAAGTCCAAATGAATTCGATTATATAAATGAATTAATCGTCCGAGAATTCAAGTTTTGTTGTTATCTTGCTCAGTGAACTGGGACATTTGAATATCCTATAAGTGAAGTAACATTTCATTTAATGTTCTGTTTAGGAGTTATGATAACTAAAACTTTCAAGGGTAAATTGGTATTCAAATGATTTGATTTAAGTTGAAGGGTTTAAATTTGGAATAGTGTTCAAGTTATTTTAGATTTATTTTGAATTCTTTATGTCCTTGGTGATGTTATATTTAATTCAATTTAATTTAATTTAATTGAGTTTTAATTTAATTTAATTCAATTGAGTTTGATTTGATGTTAAATTAATTTAATTTGATTTGATTTAATTTTAATTTAATTTGATTTAATTTAATTTAATTTAATTTAATTATTTAATTTAATTTAATTTGATTTAATTTAATTTAATTTAATTTAATTATTCAATTTAATTTAATTTATTTAATTTAATTTAATTTAATTTGATTGAATTTAATGTAATTTAATTTAATTCAATTATTCAATTTAATTTAATTTATTTAATTTAATTTAATTTTAATTTAATTTAATTTAATTTAATTTAATTTATTTAATTTAATTTAATTTAATTTTAATTTAATTTTATTTTTAATTTTAATTGAAATTTTTAAAAGAGTTTAATAATTAAGTCTTTTAATATTTTAAATTTGAGTTATCATTTTAATTAAGAATTGAATATTAATGAGATAATTAATTTAGGGATTTTTAAATTAAAGAATAAATCTCTTCCTAATAATATCCCTATTTTAATAATTCCAATTTTATTATTCTTCCAAATTTAATCAATTATTTAATTAAAGTTTAATCATTTTAAAATTGTTTAATGGGTTTCTACCCTTTAATTATTTGAATTTCAATCATCTAAATCAGATTAGGATCAAATATTTTACTTGTTAATTTTTTTATTAAACCTAAAGTTTTAATTAAGGATTAAAATTTAATTACCATTTTACCCTTTAAACTTAACAATTTCATAACTCACTAAATTGAACTCAAATGAACTTGAAATTTTTATGTGACTTCACTCATGTGTCAATAAAGACATGAGAGGAGAAAATGTGATTTTTCTGTATTTAATTTATTTATATAATTATTTTTGGTGGAAAATAGAGATTTCCAAGGAAAATTTAATAACATGACCAAGGGAAAGTTTCTGTACTTAAGAAAATTAGGGGACATTCCTAATGACCAGAGAAGCACTTGAACCAATTTTGGTGATTTTTTGAATTATATTATTTTTATTATAATTATTTTAAGTTTTGGAGTGTTAATTAATTTAAAAATAAAATAAATGTTGAAAAATGGATTTTATAATTTTCAAAAATCTCTCTAATATCAAGGAAATCAAAGAAGCAAATTTTGTAATTTTCTGATTTTTCTATGATTTATTATAATTATTTTAGTGAAAATGCTAGAAAATACATTTTTTTAATTTTAAAATTACCTTAAAGCTTTAAAATTTAATATCTCACCAAATAGACCTAAGAAAAATTTGGGATTTGTTCCTATGTGATTAAAATTCAAAATGTGACATTTTGGTGAATTTTATTATTTTTGTGATTTTTATTATTTTTTAATTATTAAAAATATTAAAATATTATTAAAAATCAACTTTTTTAGAAAATTGAAATTTTAATTTTCTTAGGTTCCCCTGATATCAGAGAGGCTCCAAAACCAATTTGGTGAATTTTTTAAAGGTATTTTAAAAGTTATGAATTTTTAAAGTTTAAAATGGCTAAGTGGCTTAATCAACCCAATTAGTGGGGCTAACCAAGTCCAATTGACCTCAAACTTTTATGGTGGATTCCTCTGATCCTAAAGGTCAGTGGAGAATTGATTTCAAGTCAATTTGATGCATGGTTAACTTTAATTAATTAAAGACCTATTTTGGGTTTTTTAAGCCAATTAGGGTTGTTTTAAATGAACTAAGTCAAAACCTATTTTTCCTAAGGTTCTCAGGTCATAAGAAACATCACCAAATTTTCCTAGAATTTATTTCAAAACATGCTATTTATTGGAATTAAAATACTCAAAATAGTAACCTGAATTTGAAAAATCAATAACTTTTCATAGGGATGGCCTCGACTTTGGAAAATTCAGGGAATGTTCCCAAATTCGGAGGATTCAAAAGCCCTATGGTCTCATGCCATGGTGAATTGTATGCATGCATGGAGAATTAAAATAATGCAGAGAGTAAATAAATTATAAAAAATAAAATACTTGATGAAATTAAATGATTTCTTTTCCACATTATTCTCCTCTTTCACTGAGCAAGAGGGTATTTTTATTTTATTTTTCTGATTTTTCTACACAGAGATATGAATTTTTGAAGTTTAGGGAATTAAATAAATAGAAAAATATCCTAATTTTCTATTTATCCACGCGGCGCCGCGTCAACCTCGACAGCTCCGAACGCACACGCGTCGCGCTCCCATTCGACGCCGCCACCTGAGTCAGCAGCCCGGGCCCCGCGGTTCTCGTACCGTCTCCTGGTCCGACGCCATCTGAGCCGTTCGTCCGCGCGTGTATTGAATGGACGGCATCCGTTCATCGTCCCCGAGCGTCCTCACCCGAGAGCCGTCCACACTAAATCCCTAAGATCTCACTCGATACTCAATGGATTTTTATGTTCTTATGCTTCTATGGATTCGTCTTGAAGAGACGAACACATCTATATGGTTAACATGCATTGAAACTAAGGCATTTGAAATGGAGAATCTCCGAAGCTCGGGATGAAGAATTAGCTCATACCTTTGCTCGGAGAAGTGTGGCTTCAATCCGAGAGTTGTTGCACCTTCGATTGGATCCCAGCAAGCTCCGGATGAAGTCTCCGGTCCGGTGAATTGTCCGGATGTGATTTCGACCAAGCCCGATCACAAAGCTTGGAGGCCGGAGCAACCTGGGTGGCTCGGAGATGGGGCTTTTGTTGGTGGACACCTTCCCTTGGTCCGGTGAAGGTGTAGAACCAATCAATTTGGGAATTGGCTCACTGTGGAGAAGTGTCCCGGTTTTGGGTGAAATTTCAACTCTAAAATCGAGCTCGCGGAGGAGAAATGGCAGGGGGATCTCACTGGGGATCAAGTGCTCGTGTATGGGGAGGAGTCCGGAACAATTTTGGCGAGTTTTGGCAAGGTTTGTGCTCGGCTCTTTTCATGGCCGAGAGGGGTGGAGTTTAAATAGGAGAGGGTGGAGGGCCTCCCGTGGAGAGTTAGGGCTTGGGATCAGCCTGCTCTTGGCAAGAGAAGAACAGCTACAATGTCCACTCGGGGATGGGGCAGCTCAGCAGGTGAGAATTTCAAAGTTGGCTCACATGTGAGCTCTCGGCCATGGTGTTTTCCGGCGGCTCGGTGGCCGGCCGGCCGTGCATGGGTCACCCTCAAGGTCGGGTGGGTCGGGTCGGGGCTTGGTGCAAGCAATTGGCAATTGCCATGTGTAAAGGCTTTGATTCAAAGTAGAATGGGGCATGGCTAGTTTTGAGTCTAAATGGGTCAATCCACCCATTTGGGCTTGGTGCACCCTTCAAGGTGGCTTTGGATGCTCGTGGGGGATCAAAGGGATCACTGGTTTGGCATGGAGAAGTCTCCATCCAAATATATTTGGATTAAATTTAAGTTTAGGTGAAACATGATTAAGGCTAATGAGCTTTAGGGATTAAGGAAAGCACCCCCTCTTCTTACCCAATATGGCATGGTGGAGTGTCCAAAGCTCTCATGGCTCACATGTGGCTCATGCATGGCTTCATGGCTCACCTTTGGCTTGGCAAAAAGTTTGGTCAATTTCATAAAAAAGGATTTTAAGGATTTTGGATAATTTGGTGGAAATTTAGATGAATCTTCATTTAGAATTATTTGATCATTGGTTTATTACTTAGGGATGATTTTAATTGAAAGTATGATGAGGGGAAATGTCATATGGGCTTTGGAAGAATTTTTGGTGTTTTGGATTTGGTGGAAGTGGGCTTTTAAAATGGTTTAAGGAATGGACCTTTAAGTTTAAAAATGAATTTATGGATGGGAATTTTGTAAAGAGGTTGGGCCAAATAATTGTTGGGTTTAGCTCATGGATGTGTCATGAGTGACTTGAAGCAAATTGGGGGTGATTTGGATTTGAATTGGGTTGAATTTGGGCTCTTTTGGTGAATGGGCCAATATAGGTCCAAGTGGGCCAAGTTGGGCCAATGTTGGGCTAGGGTTGAAATTGATGTAGAATTAATGTTGAGAAATGTTTATGGGAGTGTTTCAAAAAGGTTTTGACTTGGGTTGGGCTTTGATTTTGGGGTTTGGGCTCATTTGGGCTAGGTTTGGGTTTAGGTCGAAAATGGGCCTTTTAACCTCGGGTTGAGTTTGAGTGGGGTTTGGGTCTAAATTTTGGGCAAATCATGTTAGTATTTTGTTTGTGGGAATGTTAAGGAAGATTTAGAAAAGATTTGGGGTTAATTGGAATTGAATTGGGTGAGTTTGGGTTAGGTTTGGGTCATGGGTCCAAATTGGGCTTTAAGGCCAAAAGTGAGATTGGATCCAAATGTCAATCAAATTGGGCTTGGATTTGGTCTAGATTGGTATTTGGGGATGTTGAATTGAAGTTTAGAATTGAATTGGACCAAAATTGGGGTCAATTGGGTAGGTTTGGTTTGACATTGGGTGCACTTAGGGTTAAAATGGGTCAAATTGGGGGTTTTGACAAAAGTAGGGTAAATTGACAAAATTGTCCCATGGTGTAGTTGAACAAAATGAAATTGGGAATATTTGGGATTTTCTGGAATTTTCTGGGAATTTTCTGAATTTTTGGATTTTTAGGCTAAGAGGGGTATTTTGGGTATTTGGAGGGTATTAGGAGGTTTTCTTGGAATTTTTGGTATTTTTGGGTATGGATGATCAATTTAAGTGATGTGGAAATGTTTGGGATTGATTTTGGAGAATTTTGGGTAATTTGGAAATTTTTGAGAAATTTGGGAAATTTTAAGGGTTTTGGGTAGGTTTAGTAGGTGTAGGGTCCCGGGGGTCAAAAATTGAAAATTTGGGAAATAGAAGATTGGGTAGATGTAGGTGGAAAGAAGTCATTTTGGTTGAGCCATGAAGCCATATCAAGCCCATATGAGCCATGAAGCCATATCAAGCCCATATGAGCCATGAAGGGACTCATTTGAGGCATTCACTATGTTGTTCCTAACCCTCTTAGCCAAGGGCTTAGGGGTTAAGGACCATCCATGTGAATCACCTACATGAGTCAGGAGGTCAAGTTAGGTATGGGTGTGGTTTTAGGAAGTGTGTGAAAGTGTAGTGTGTAGGTGTAGTGTATAAGTGTAGTGTGTGTAAGTCAGCCCATTCACCAGACCAGGCCACTCAGGGCAGTCCTAATACCAAAGAGTCCTATAGGAACTCATCCTTTAAACTTCCACATTTGATTTCAACCCTCTAGATGATTAGGGGTCTACAGTCAAGTTTGTGGAGTTTACAGGGAGTTAAGAAGTGGTTTGAATTTCTAAAAGGTGGGTCCCAATTCTAGTCCTCTAAGATAGTCGAAAGGAAAAGCCTAAGGATAGATCCTAAGTACTAAAGAGAAGAAGAGAAGACCTCATCAAAAATGAGGTCAACAAATGGACCCCCGATAGGTGTGGTGAGTCGACGGAGCACACCGCGCGTATTGGTGTTGACCGAAGCGATCAACAAAACCAACACGGATGTCCAAGTGACGAACTTAGGACGAAGTGAAGAGTTTCCGCCGGGGAGTAGCAAGTATATCTCCGAAGCCGGAGATTCCCGAACTCTCGGCTGGGAAAGGAAAAGGAGGTGAATCCCAAATCACATGACACAGGGGAATTTCAATTTAGATTTTATTTTGTTTCAGTTTAAGTTTTGATGTGTGAGTTTAGATTTCAATTTGGAGTTTCAATTTAGATTGGAGTTTGTAAAAATTAATTTGAAGGATTTGATTTGAAATGAAAATTGGAATTCTGAGGTTTTAGATGTAACATCTTCAACCTCGAAAGAAAATTGAATTGATTAGGTTGAATCGTTGCAATGAGAAGAGATCTCAGAGTAATGCGGTGTTGGATGTAAAATCCTTAACCTCAAGAGTTTGATTTTGATGTATTTCGAGTGCAATAGGAAAAGAATCCTAAAGCGATGCGGTCTTGGATGTAAAATCCTCGACCCAAAAGGTTTGAATTCGATGTATTTCAGTGCGATAGGGAAGAATCCTAAAGCGAGTGCGAGTCTTGGATGTAAAATCCTCGACCCAAAAGGTTTGAATTCGATGTGTTTCAGTGCGATAGGAAAAGAATCCTAAAGCGAGTGCGATCTTGGATGTAAAATCCTCGACCCAAAAGTTTGAATTTGATGTATTTCGGTGCAATAGGAAAAGAATCCTAAAGCGATGCGGTCTTGGATGTAAAATCCTCGAACCAAAAGTTTGAATTTGATGTATTTCGAAGTGCAATAGGAAAGAATCCTAAAGCGGTGCGGTCTTGGAAGTAAAATCCTCGACCCAAAAGTTTGAATTTGATGTATTTCAAGGTGCAATAGGAAAAGAATCCTAAAGCGAGTGCGGTCTTGGATGTAAAATCCTCGACCCAAAAGTTTGAATTTGATGTATTTCGAGTGCAATAGGAAAGAATCCTAAAGCGATGCGAGTCTTGGATGTAAAATCCTCGACCCAAAAGGTTTGAATTCGATGTATTTCGAGTGCAATAGGAAATGAATCCTAAAGCGATGCAGGTCTTGGATGTAAAATCCTCGACCCAAAAGTTTGAATTTGATGTATTTCGGTGCAATAGGAAATGAATCCTAAAGCGATGCGATCTTGGATGTAAAATCCTCGACCCAAAAGTTTGAATTTGATGTATTTCGGTGCGATAGGAAAGAATCCTAAAGCAGTGCGAGTCTTGGATGTAAAATCCTCGACCCAAAAGGTTTGAATTCGATGTATTTCAGTGCGATAGGAAATGAATCCTAAAGCAAGTGCGATCTTGGATGTAAAATCCTCGACCCAAAAGTTTGAATTTGATGTATTTCGAGTGCAATAGGAAAGAATCCTAAAGCGGTGCGGTCTTGGATATAAAATCCTCGACCCAAAAGGTTGAATTTGATGTACTTCGAGTGCAATAGGAAAGAATCCTATAGCAGTGCAGTCTTGGATGTAAAATCCTCGACCCAAAAGTTTGAATTTGATGTATTTCAGTGCAATAGGAAAGAATCCTAAAGCAGTGCAGTCTTGGATATAAAATCCTCGACCCAAAAGTTTGAATTTGATGTATTTCAGTACAATAGGAAAAGGATCCTAAAGCAGTGCAGTCTTGGATGTAAAATCCTCGACCCAAAAGTTTGAATTTGATGTACTTCAGTGCAATAGGAAAGAGTCCTAAAGCAGTGCAGTCTTGGATATAAAATCCTCGACCCAAAAGTTTGAATTTGATGTATTTCAGTCAATAGGAAAAGAATCCTAAAGCAGTGCAGTCTTGGATGTAAAATCCTCGACCCAAAAGGTTGAATTTGATTGAGATTTGAAATCTGGAAAGATTGAATTTGAGATTTGGAAGGATGAGTTTGAACTCGATTGAAATTTGATTTAAGATTTGATTTGAAATTTGGAAGATCAAATTTAAAACTTGATCGGGAGTGGATTTGGAATTTGATTGAGAATTTGATTTGTGATTCGAAAAGATTGAAATTTGATTTGGAATTTAGAAAGATTGAATTTGAAATTTGATTTGAAATTTGGAAGGATGGAATTTGAGATTTGTGTTGATTTCGTTTATCTTTTAATGGTTCAAATTTTATTTTATCGTTTATTTAATGTTCATGTGAATTTGGTGTTTGTCATTTTTTAAGATTTTTTTTTTTAGGAAAGTTTTCTTTTATTCTTCTTTCTTTATTTCTTTTCTGTTCTTTGTTCGAAGTTCATTTAACTTTAATGGCGTTTCCCAATCAATTTGCACGAAAGAGGTGAAGGCCAAAAACGTGACATGGTCACTTTCATTCCAATCATGTTGAAAATACATCATACAACTCGATCCGGAATACATTTCATACAATCCATGTAGACTCAAAACGGATCGTGTATGATCTTTGTTGGTCCATCAAAAGAAGCATTTGTCAAAAAATCCATGTCTGAATAGTGGGGTACATGGTTAATAACATCACCTTCCAAGCCATCCTTGGCAAGGATGCCGGCTGGATGTACGTTGGAGGTGTGATATTTCCCATGTAACTCACAACTCGTAAGGCCGGAGGTTCTCTAGCTCTGGGTCTGGTTGGAAATGGTAAGGTATCTTGCTGTCGTCCATTCTCCTGAAAGTAACTGAGATCCGTTCCATCGGCACTCCCGGTATGCAATGCTTAGCGATATCTCGCTCCGTTGCCCTTCGGTATCATGACGGAACCCACCGGTAAAGGTATCTTTATCGGCCCTCGGAACTCACCCGGCTCGCTTATCCGGAGGTCAGATCCGAACATGATGTCACACTCGTTCAAGAAAGAGACTGTGCAGAAAGGTCTGACGAAGTCGTGGTGATCTATATGTGGGGGTATGCAGTCACCCTGTTTGTAAATGTTGATAATGAAGCTATTGGGTATGCAATCTGCTGGCAGTACCCTCCATGTTATCAATCTTTTTACCATTCTCCTGATGACTAATGGCATCGGATCTACTTGCCCATGACGGAGTATCCCGGTGGGTTTCCCTTTCGTTTTCAACGAAAGTTGTAGCGACATCCGCATTGTATTGTGATTCTTCCTTTCCCCGGCATCCATCTCCGGGGTTCCGAGTATGTGTTTTCCCTCGGGCGGCCTCGCTCGGCCCATTCTCTTCAAATCCCGGATACAATCCACGATTTGCTCGTTGTTCATACTCCGAGAATACGTCGGTATGTAGCTCGAGGCCCTCTAGTATGTTGATCCTTCTTCCTTTAATTCTCTCGAAGTATTCAAAAGTTTTCTTTTCAACATTCTGCATCCTCTCCAGCTCGTATTCCGGAATGATCTGCAGATGGCGAGGCCTTGTGACATATTGTGGGATATATGGTTCAATCCCTTCACGTTCCCCTGCATACCTCGGCTCCTCAGGGGTGATGCCTGTCGGGACATCCCCCGGGGTTGCTTCTGCAACAAGGTCATGCATTATTGGTGGTTCTATCCGGTGACGTGGTAGCCTTCTTTCTTCTGATCTTTTGGGGATTTCCCTGGTTCTTTCTATTATCCTAGGAGCTGGCCTCCTTTCTTCAGGTTCCTGGTGAACCGGTGTCCTTGAAATGTGTGTGCTGGCATTAGCAATTGTCTCGTCGCGCTGGTCCGCAGCTAGTTTTGTTAACATCTTACGGATACGGCGATTCTTATTTCTTCGTTGCGTGGCTGTGAGGGTAGCTCTCCGCACTTCTTGAATCTCTGTGGGCGCGGCGCTGACAAGCCTGCCCTCCGCTGTAATGACTACGGACTTCATTTTCTTATCTTCTTCGGTGTTTGCTTTTCTTTTCTTGTTGTTGGATTGGTGGCTTGGGCCACCCACTCTCATCACTGTCTGCCCGGGCAGTTCTTCTCGGTCAACTGGGACCCAGTCACTTTCCTCGTACTGTAGGCCTGCTGGTGCGAAATCCGAGTCAATCTCGATTATCGCTCCATCTTTCACCCTCTTTTTATCGAGTGCAAGGCTTACGCCATTCTTAAAGTTCAGGACCAACCGCCCGTTCGACATTTCCCTGCGAAAAGACAAGGAAAAGGATCGAGGGTCGTACTAAGAACAAGAACATTAAGAAAATGTTTATTAAAGATACATTTTTTTTATATATATTTTTTTTATTTTCAAATTTAACAGGAATGAAGTAGGATAAGATCAGGGAATAGATTTTGATTTGAAAAAAGAAAACAAGGAAAACGTATTATCATGACTTTATTTATCTTAGCACATTTTATTATTTTTGGGTTCGGACCCAATCATAAGTAATTACTTCGCCTGTGTTTCTTAGGGACGAAGAATTCATTCCTTCGAAACATCAGGTAGCGTAATACTTTTTCAAGTATCGTCCGTTGATCGGAAGCATATGTCGTTCTCCCTGGCAATTCACTAGCCGGTAGGAACCTCCTGAGTATACTGCTTCAACCACAAATGGTCCTTCCCAAGTGGGTTCAAATTTTCCTCCTATCTTGCGGTGTGCAAGAATAGGTCTCTTGAGAACGAGAACTAAGTCACCAACTTTGAAGGTTCTTGGGCGGACCAATTTGTCATGGGCTTGAACCATCTTAGCTTGGTATAGTTCTAAATTCATTGCTGCTGCAAGTCTTTTCCCTTCCAAGCTTTCTAATTCTTCGAGTCGTAATCCGGCGTTTTCTTCGTCGTGATCTTGTTTGCAAGCGCAATTCCGAGTGAAGGAAGTCGAACCTCTAAAGGTAACATCTGCCTCGGACCCATACACTAGAGTGTAAGGTGTAGCTTGAGTAGGTGTTCTGAAGGTTGTCCGGTAGGCCCATAAGGCTTCTAACAATTTCTCGTGCCAATTTCTCTTATTATCGTCCAAGGTTTTCTTTAAGATTTGAACGAGAGTTTTATTAAAAGCCTCAGCGAGACCGTTTGCTCTTGGGTAGTAAATTGTTGAGTATCGCCGGTCGATTCCGTGTCTCCCGACAAAATTGTTGATTTGTGTGCTTCGAATGCTGACCCATTATACGAGATGATCATGCGCGGCACTCCGAAACGGTAGAACAACTTGGTTCTTGAAAACGCGTAGCACGTGGTGTGCTTTCACTTCTCTAAGTGGAACTGCCTCGCCCACTTGGAAAAGTAATCCGTAGCCGCAAGAATGAAGCGATGTCCTTTTGAAGATGGTGGTTCTATCGGACCCACTATATCCGTGCCCCAACTTTCGAATGGCCACGACGCGATTGTCGGGTGCGGCACATTTGGAGGTTGGTGTAGAACCACTCCGTGCACTTGGCATTGATGACGGCTCTTGGCGATTTTCATGCGGTCGGTCATCATCGAGGGCCGGTAGTACCCTAGTCTTTTAATTTTCATTTTCATCTTCGGACCCGACCGGTGAGCGCCACGAGTCCCGAATGCACCTCTTTAAC
This sequence comes from Papilionanthe hookeriana x Papilionanthe teres, assembly GCA_022702705.1. NCBI lineage: Eukaryota > Viridiplantae > Streptophyta > Magnoliopsida > Asparagales > Orchidaceae > Papilionanthe > Papilionanthe hookeriana x Papilionanthe teres. Next base: position 132,370,655 of record CM040427.1, read on the forward strand.
AATTTCACGGGCCTCGGACCCGCTTAGGCACCTTAGCCACATTTGATCAAAAGACCTTCGTATAATGTGTTGTTTATTAATGCGTAAGACAGAGTTCTTTTCTTGATCCGATGGGCTAGCGACCTATCGTCCGGTAGCTTTCCTGTTTGCGGGTAGTCTATTAATGGCCGTCGCCAATCTTCCGTGTTTTCACGTCACTCGTTGCAGCCGATTCTTCTTCTTTTTCGATTTGTGTATTGTGTCTATGTCGAGTCGTGATAGAACCCGACGTCCGTGAACCGACACTTCCATCGATTCATCTTGCAAACAGGCAAATTCTTTTGCGAGACGGGCTAAAGCATCTGCTAAAGCATTTTCTTTTCCGGGAATTTTGTAGATTGTCACATTTGGAATCGTTCCAACAATTGTATGACATACTTGGAAGTATTGTTCGAGTCTCGGCTTTAAAATTCAGTACTGTCCGGCAATCTGTCGAATGATTAATTGTGAATCCCCGTAGATGTTGATGTCCGTTATCCCCATTTGAATAGTTAATTCCGAGTCCCGTTATGAGGGCTTCATATTCTGCTTCGTTGTTTGTACACGGTTCTGTCAAGTGGTAGGAGTATCTTAACATCCCCCGCTCCGGTGTTATAAAGATTAGCCCGATTCTTGCCTTACCGGGCACTATCACTTGCGATTCTTCGTCTTTGTGTGCTGAAGATGCTCCGTCAAAATATAATTCCCAACGTCGATCATCAGGGTCTTCTAGGTTCATTATTTGTTCATCTGGCAAATCATCATTGAGAGGAGATTCGGCCCAAAGGGTGTGCTTGCGAGGAAGTCCGCTAAGACTTGTCCCTTTACGGCACGCGGAGGCACGAAAGTTATATCGAATTGCAATAATATCATTGACCATCCGGCAAGTCCGTCGGAAAGTGTCGGACTAGTCATCAAGTATTGCAATGGATTAAACTTCGAAATCAGGTTGACCTTATGAGAAAGCATGTAGTGCCTGAGCTTTTGAGCGGCGAAGATCAAGGCCAAACAATGCTTTTCAATTGTGGGATACCTTACTTCCGTCGGAAGTAAACGACGGCTTAAGTAGTAAAGAGCATTTTCTTTACCCTCATCATTGACATCAGGCTAACGGGGCTCCGAGAGAGTCGTCTAAAGCCGCGGTGTAAAGTATCGACGGTCTACCCGAGACTCGGGGCTGCTAAGACAGGAGGTGTCATTAAATATTGTTTAATGTCCTCAAAGGCCTTCGGCATTTCTCTTCCCAAATAAATTTGGCGTCCTTTTTAACTAGTGCCGAGAAAGGTCGACACCTACCCGACGAGTTTGAGATAAAGCGTCGAAGATATGCCGGCTTCCCTTGAAAAGATCGTAGTTGTTTTAAGGTTTTGGGAGGCGGCATTTCTAAGATAGCTTTAATCTTCTCGGGTCGATCTCAATTCCACGATGTCGGACAACGAATCCTAAGAATTTCCCGGAGGTGACGCCGAAGGCGCATTTTAAGGATTCATCTTAAGGTTAAATTGTCTTAATCGTTCGAAAACAATTCTCAAATCATACAAGTGGTTTTCCTTTACTTTACTTTTGATGACCACATCGTCCACGTAGCATTCGACTTGATTGTGGATGAGATCATCAAAAATTCTTGTCATTGCTCTTTGGTAGGTTGCTCCTGCGTTCTTCAATCCGAATGACATCACCGTGTAGCAAAATACTCGATCGGCGTTCGAATGTCGTAAGCTTTTCATCTTCCGGAGCCATTTTTATCCGGTTGTATCCCGAAGATCCATCCATGAATGAGAATATCTCGTGTGTCAAAGCAATGTCGATCATTAATTCGGGATCGGTAGAGGGAATTCATCTTTTGGACATGCCTTGTTTAAATCTCCGAAGTCCACACGGATTCGATCCGACCATTCTTCTTTCGATCGGCACTACATTGGCTAACCAAGTCGGGTATTGTTCTTCACGGACAAATTTAGCGTCTATTAGCTTTTTAACTTCGGCTATGACTTGTTGTTTGATTTCTAGACGCACTCTTCTGGGACCTTGTCTGACTGGAACAGAAGTAGGATCCACTCCTAGCTTATGGACTGCGACCTCTGGAGCTAATCCTGGCATTTCATCGTAGCTCCAAGCAAAACAATCTTTAAATTCCATTAATAACTTGATTATTTCTTCGGAGTCTTCTTTGTTGAGTAAGGAGCTAACAAAGGTAGGTCTAGGCTCTTCGTTAGTACCTAAGTTAACTTCCGTTAACTCATCTATTGTAGATTTGATTTCTTCTTCGAATTCTGGTGGAGCGTCTCCAATTTGTAAATCTTCGAGTTCGTTTGTAGTTTCCATGTAGTTTTCATTGGACTTGCAAGTGACAACCAAGCAAAATTCAGTATCGTCAACTGACCCTACTGTGCCGAATCCGAGTCCATGCTTTGAATTGGGTGGATGACCGGAGTTATTCCATAATTTTTCAAAATGTTGTGATTGGCCTTTTGTCCATTGTCGAGGTAAGAAACCACGTTGAATTAAATTTTGAACACGTGGAGAGTACCACTCAAAAGGTAATTCCATTAATTCGATGAGGTGACATCTTCGAATTGTACATTATTTTCAGTTTTGGAGGAAGAAGCACCACGATAGAATTTGATTGGCCTTGCACCGTCGTTACGTACCTCTTTGACCACCATACCCTCGATCTTATTAGAATGGATCGGGGTTAGGGTCATAGTATGTACGTAGTGGTTAATCTTCTCGTACATCGATTTATATTCTTCGTTCTTTTCATCTTCGAGGGAGATCTTGAATTGCGGCTTCTTTCGACTTATTGTGGCTGCTTCTTGCTTGATTTCCTTTTCTTCTTCAGAACTATCTTCCCAATCAACATTGATGGCTGGTTTCCTCTGTCCAACTGTCCTAACGTTTCTACCACGACCTCGTCCCCGGCTTCGACCTCGGATGCGAGTTGTGGAGAAACCTTCACCATCTCGCCGTAAGGGAGTGGTGAGTGACTGTTGGACTAGAACTTCGGGTTCTTCGTTGTCCCGAACTTTCTTTGCTTCATTTGTTACGGTATCTCCGGAGAAGATTGTTTTCTTTGGCGGTGCATAATAAGTCGCATCTTCATGGATTCCAATCTCATGTACGGAGAATGGTTGCAAGTCACCTTTGATGCACTTGTTCCCCTCCATCGTAGTATTTGATGCATTGATGCGAGATGATGGTACCATCCTGTTTTCATGTATCCACGGTCGGCCCGAGTAGAGCGTTGAACGACGTTTCGAATCGATTATGTGAAATTTTGCGGTTGTCTTTGCTAAGTCACCGGTCTTCATCGATAGCGTTATTGACCCGAGGGCTCTTTCTACTTTCCGGTTGAATCCTCTTAATAACATTTTGTACGCTTCGAGCTCGCGAGCATCAATTTCCAAGTATGCTAGTGTTCGAAGACTCATTATATTGATTGATGCTCCTGGATCCACCAATACTCCGGAGAGCGTAAACTTCCCGATTGTAACCGAAATGTACAACGGTCGGTTGTGATCTGGCTGTCCCAAGTAGTAGATCATTGTCCGTGAAGGTAACGCCTCGTTGTTCCTTTAACGAGCAAACCTCATCTAAGGAATCTCCGGCCATTTGAGCTAAGCAAATTTCCGGATCAAGTAAGGCCTTGATCGAGCTTCTCTCATCTCCTTTGATAAGATGAGAGCATCGTAAATGCTCGGTTTGGCCGGTAGTTTCCTAAGATGGGCTAGCACGTTGTAGTCCACTTTGTTCTCATGCGTCTCGGCTTCTTCTCGAATGGGTATTTCTTCTGCAGGGTTGGTTCTTCTTGAACAACCACCTGCTTCCTTTGTCTTTTGGACCCATTCTTGGAGGTAGAACTTTTCCACTTCTCAAGTTGACTTCGTAATTTCTTCGAATCTAGTGTTGAACTTGTCGGTGTCTCCTCCCGAATCGGAATGACGGGCTCTTCCGGATTATCTTCAAAATCCGAAGGCTCTAACTCTATCGTAACCGGAGCTCCCCGAAACTCACAGATAGATCCGTTGCTTGTTGAACTCTCGTAGCCTCCTTGATGGATGTCTTCTTCGTTATTTTGCTCGTCGAGATCGTGTATGATTTGAGAATTGTTGTTGGTATCGAAGTCGATGTCCGGATTGTCGCTAGTTACGTAATCGTTAGAAACAGTCAAAACGTAGCCAACGCCATCACCCTTATCATTATATGATCCCACCGAAGTGAGCAGATAATCATACAACATTAGAGGTTCGAGGGATTTCTCCCCCGAATCGGAAACAACTATCCTAGGATAAGCAGCCCCTAGCCTAGCCTTAGGAGTCTCGGTCCCCTCTTCTTCGTCAATTTTCTTCTTTTCTTCGATCGTCTCTCGTCGAGGTGGTTCTTCTATCGCAAGTGATAGTACCGGTTTAACGGGTCTCGAACTACGAATTGAAGCTCGCACCGAAGCGGTTCGGATGTCGTCTAAAATCTTCTTTGAAGACCTCATCCAGGGCGGTAGTCCATCCATCGTCGGTTGCATAGGGATCTATCGGAATGACGGGATCGGTTGAGATAACATTGACGGAACCTCCTTTCCGGGGTTCCTTCATGTACTCCTTCGGGATTGTTATATTTCCTTTCCGAAGGTTGTCGTTGAGCCAACTTTTAAAGGTAATGCAATCTTCTATCTTGTGCCCAAGCATCCGGTGGTAGGGGCAAAAGTTGGGATCACCGTTCTTGTTGACTTCCTCTGGTCTTTTAGGCTCTGGCAGCTGGAAATCTGGGGTCTTCATTAGGCTACGGAACATTTTCGGTACTGCTTCATTTTTGAACGGATATTCTCTGCTCAGAAGCTCCCTTAATGTACGTTGCGGACGAGGCGGTTGTTCATATTGAGGAGACGACTGATAGCTGGACCGGGGTTGCTGGTAATTCTGTTGTGGTTGCTGCGGCCGTTCCGGTGGTATTTGCATCGGTTGCTTGCCTTTGTCAACTGCTGCAACGATCCTGGATTTCTTTTCGAAGGTCTTCACCGGCTTCTGCTTGTCCGTCTTATCGGCAAAACTTAATTGCTTCGCCTCTTCTTGCAAGCTTCTGGCCTTGCTTAACAACTTCTCAAAAGTCTTAATAGTGAATCCTTTGAGGAGAAGTGCTATCGGGCCGTGAATGCTTTTAAGCAAGATGCCGATTGCATGTTGTTCTTGTAGTTGTGGTTCACACTTCATGCTTAAGTTTCTCCATCGAAGTATGTAATCCACCAAAGTTTCATTCGGCCTTTGTTTCTCTACCACTAAATCACCTATAGCGATGTGGTGCTGAGCTTCAGCAAATCGCTTGATGAAGAGGCTCTCTAGCTCCGAGAATGTCTTCACCGAACCATTGGGTAGTCCGCATACCGGTCGAAGGCGATTCTCGACGGACTCGCGACGAACCGTCGGAAAAGTAACGCATCGCTCCCGCCGGCATTGCAACAAGCGGCACGAAAGTGTGCAACATGCTCGTCGGGGTTCCTGGCTCCATCGAATGTCTTGAACGAGAGGTGGTACGAAGCCTTTCGGGTATTGGACGGCGTCGAATTCTTCCGGGTAAGGTCTACCCGTCCGAATGGATGTCCCGTTCTTCGATTGTGCTAAGGCTTCTCGCACTTGCCGTTCTACCAAGTTCTTGATATCCTTTTCGGGGATCATACTTTGTGTTGTATCCTTTTTCAGCTGATCATCCCCATTGACGGATGTAATCTCCTTTCCTCCGTCTACAATGTGAATGACCTGCGGGGGTGTCTCTCGTGTGGTTGTACTTGACTGCGGAGAGTGGCCGAGCTACGGCCATTTCTTCCATCCTTTTCGCCATTTGAGCGATCGTGTCGTCCTTTTCCTCGAAGCCGTCTTCTCATCGGTTACGGCTCCTCTCTTCTGCGGCTGCGGGAGCACCTTGCGAAGGCCGATGAAGCTCGTGTCTCAACCATATTGATTTCTGCATATTCGTCGTCCATGAACTCCGATGAATCGATCTCATCTCCGAACTTTTCTTCTCTTTCTTTTGCCAATCGTCGGATATCGATTCTCAACTTTTCCATGGCATCTTCCAGCGGGGCTTTACGTGTGTCTTTGCGGTTGTCATGCGATAGTTGCCGGGTCCCCTTTTCACGAGTCCCCTTTATCGCGGTAGCGCTTTCTTCGCATTCCAGCCTCTCGGCGAGACTTTCTTTTCGGGTCGTTGTTTCAATCTCAATCGCCCAGTAGTGGGACGCCATACCATCCTTCTAGCAGCAGAAGGTCTAGGACCAGATGGTCTGTCGGCCAAATGCTGGAAGGTGGTATCCTCCCTAATCTGTAGTCCTGAGACAACAATGGGCGGGCTAGCCTTCATTCTCTTGCTTGGCTTTTCTGTCATGATGGCGGGCTCTACTCGGGGCCCAAGACGGGATTTGACCGGCACCCGCCCTATCCTTCGTAGAATTTCCGATACGGGGCAGTTTTCCTTCCTTGCTAACTTTTCTACCAAAGTTTGCAGTCGAGCAAACGGCGTAGTTCTAGTTCTTTTCTTGCGGCTATCGTTGTAGTATGCGGGCTGAGGTAATGTGGCAGCAATCTTGCGAACATTCTCCTCATCCTCTGCGGCGGAGAGGGGATGGAACCTGCTTCCTCCCAAAAGTGGTATGTAGTCGAGCGGTGGTGTATATTACGGCAACTGCGGAATTTCCTCCGGAAAGCAATCTCGGCGGCTACGGCTTCTCCGGCGATCCTTCTACTTCTGTTTCTTCTTTGGGTCTTTGTCGGTGACGGAATCTTTGAACTGGACCCGATTTCGAAAACAGAAGGTCTTACAGGAAGATCTGTACCCTCCACGGTGACAGGTTTACCATAATTCTGGATTTCTTTCCCCTTTGATTTGGCAGAAGTCGGGGTAGGTGCAGAAACAACTAGACCAGTGGGGGTAGTAAGAACAGTCCTCCTGCGGACGGCAGTACTCCTCCTAGTCGGGACCCTTTGCGGGGAGGAAACTCTTGGGTCGACCTAAGGTTGAACTCGAGCGGTGGCTCCTCGGCTTCGGATACCTTGTTCGTCGGTGCAAAGAGGGAGACGTCGGTGACCTCGACGTTCGTGTTTTCAAATCCTCGTCCAAATCGGATGATCCCATTGTCGGGCAACTCATCCTTATAGACAGCGAAGTCCAGTCCGTTGGTGAAGGAGAAAATCAGTTTCGGGGCTTCCATTTCTGCAAGGTAGATTCTGGTTGTCAGTCCCAAGTTATGCTTCTTTTCTTTAGGACGAGAAGAAAGGAATTGAAAAGAGTCCGAACTCATTTTTGTTCATGTATTTATAAGAGGGAATCATTTGTTAAAAGAGTCACTTATTAGAGGGTTTGTTTATTTAGAACGGAATGTTCAAAGGTGTAGAGAAGGTAAGGAATCCGATTCGAGTTGGAAAGGAAAAGAAAGTCTTAAGCAAGACTTCTCGACTCGAAGGATCATTCCTAAACTAACACCTATCGGGGTCCACCCCACCTCAAAATGAGGTAAAAGGATCTCGGAACCTCTCGTTTAGGGGTGTCTAAACAGTGGCTCCTAAATCCGAGAGAATGTTGGCTATACTTGTCCAAGGTAGAAATGAACATAGTATTCCAACGGAAAGAAGGGTAGTTTGATCCACAAGGGACATGAATGCATTACCGATTTTTGAAAGCAGAATTATCTGATTATAATGGAGAGAGGAATACTCCCCAGCGGAGTCGCCAGAAAATCTGTCGGCATATTTTTAGGTTGTGTTTTATTTTGAAGAGGGGTCGCCTAACAGAAATCTGTCGGCGAATTTTTAATTTAATTAAAATAAATAATTTGAAAAGTAGTATTTAATTTTGAAAATAATTTCAAATTTGAAGGTTTTAAGATATGAGACTAAACTGATCTCACATCCCAAATAGTTTATATAAACGAGCACCGCACCACAAACCGTGTATCTATCCCTAAGGATAGACACATCGCTTGACGGTGGGGCTCGATTAAATAAACTAGAGGATTTGTGACATCCGTTTGGTCCGCGAACCAATTTTATAAGCCGACAAAATTCCCTCGCTTAATATGAAAACATTAAACGGGGTTTATATTACTCGAGTTCTTCAAAATTCCCTATAAGGGCAAGCCCCTATAGTTAATTACATCTTAAGTGACGGGAATCACCTAAGAAAACTCTCGATAATAATCAATAATTCTGCTCTCAGGAATTTCAAAGTTTAAGTTTTCAATGGATTGAATTTTGGAATTTCAATAGGGAATGGATCAAATTTGGAACATTTTGTTTTGGGAATCCAAAGGAAGAAAAGTAGGAGAAATCACAGATTCGAAGCGAACTTCGGTAATTTCCCGACTATCCTATTGTTTGGCTTGGATTTAGGGAAGTCCTAATATTTATTTAAATGTTTTGGTCTTGCCAATTTTAATTAGTTAGGGCTTATATTTGTATGATAAAATCACACAAATAGCCTCGAAGATGTGAGGGTTTATGTCGTATCGAACGACTACCTCGGAATCCTAAAACCGGTTAGGGCTTAATTTACATGACCCGATCATGCAAATGCCTAACAAAGGTTGAGGGTTTATGTTGCACTAGTGCAAACTACCTCGAAGTCCTATGGCTTTGTTGTTTAGTTCTAGGAAAGTTTTGTCGATGTAGATTCAGGTTTTGCTGATGACGATGGCCGTGCTGCCCACCATGCTCCGAGCTCCTTGTTGTTGCAGAGGTTTAGTTTTAGAAGTCATAAATCAGGGGATGAGAAAAGTGTTTTGGTTTAGAGAAAATCTTAATTTCCAGGTGTTTTCAATATTTTAATTAAAACAAATCTTAAAGTTGATTATAACGACACCGGTTAAGATCCCACGGTTCCATCCTTCCGGCATCATTATTTTTATCGGATTCACTTAGTCCAGATGAATTTGCTAAACTCAATCGAATGAGTTCCACACTTTCATTTAGACCGTGGGAAATCCCGTTAGCAACACGTAGGTTACATCATCCGAGGTATTTCCGATCATCCAACAGGACGTTTTAATTTAGTCGCAATTGTAGTTTTGTGTTCTGTTTGTGATTAAATTTTGAGTTGTTTTATATTTTGAAATGTTGTGGCGGTGAATTTTATCTTGCAATGACTTTTAATTTAGTTTTGGTTTCAGTTTTAGGGTCTATCCTAAAGGTGTGGGTTTTCATACAACAGTTGTTTATCATGCAAGAAACGTAAGTGCAATGCGATTAAATAAATTGCGATAATGTAAATTACAAGAAAGTAAATTGCAATAAAATAAAAGCGTACTCAGAGGGTCTTCCCGTCATCCCAAGCCGCACTTAAAACACAATTAGAATATTTAAGCAAGTTCCTAGGTAGAGCTAAGGTAAGGGTTATGGTTTTCTACCAAATTCCTAATCCTATAGCTAGTCATTTCCTATGACGTCTAGGTCTTTGTATTTTTGTTTGAAGACGATTTTCTTCATCAAAGAATAATTAAATTCAATTGTTCTTATAAATGTCCTATCATATTGAGGAAGTGCTTAAGAAGAATCTTAAACATCTTTTCAATATTTCTAGGATTGTTTTAAGTCCAAATGAATTCGATTATATAAATGAATTAATCGTCCGAGAATTCAAGTTTTGTTGTTATCTTGCTCAGTGAACCATGACATTTGAATATCCTATAAGTGAAGTAACATTTCATTTAATGTTCTGTTTAGGAGTTATGATAACTAAAACTTTCAAGGGTAAATTGGTATTCAAATGATTTGATTTAAGTTGAAGGGTTTAAATTTGGAATAGTTGTTCAAGTTATTTTAGATTTATTTTGAATTCTTTATGTCCTTGGTGATGTTATATTTAATTTAATTTAATTTAATTTAATTGAGTTTTAATTTAATTTAATTCAATTGAGTTTGATTTGACGTTAAATTAATTTAATTTGATTTGATTTAATTTTAATTTAATTTGATTTAATTTAATTTAATTTAATTATTTAATTTAATTTAATTTGATTTAATTTAATTTAATTTAATTTAATTATTCAATTTAATTTAATTTATTTAATTTAATTTAATTTAATTTGATTTAATTTAATGTAACTTAATTTAATTTAATTATTCAATTTAATTTAATTTATTTAATTTAATTTAATTTTAATTTAATTTAATTTAATTTAATTTAATTTATTTAATTTAATTTAATTTTAATTTAATTTTATTTTTAATTTTAATTGAAATTTTTAAAAGAGTTTAATAATTAAGTCTTTTAATATTTTAAATTTGAGTTATCATTTTAATTAAGAATTGAATATTAATGAGATAATTAATTTAGGGATTTTTAAATTAAAGAATAAATCTCTTCCTAATAATATCCCTATTTTAATAATTCCAATTTTATTATTCTTCCAAATTTAATCAATTATTTAATTAAAGTTTAATCATTTTAAAATTGTTTAATGGGTTTCTACCCTTTAATTATTTGAATTTCAATCATCCAAATCAGATTAGGATCAAATATTTTACTTGTTAATTTTTTTATTAAACCTAAAGTTTTAATTAAGGATTAAAATTTAATTACCATTTTACCCTTTAAACTTAACAATTTCATAACTCACTAAATTGAACTCAAATGAACTTGAAATTTTTATGTGACTTCACTCATGTGTCAATAAAGACATGAGAGGAGAAAATGTGATTTTTCTGTATTTAATTTATTTATATAATTATTTTTGGTAGAAAATAAAGATTTCCAAGGAAAATTTAATAACATGACCAAGGGAAAGTTTCTATCCTTAAGAAAATTAGGGAACATTCCTAATGACCAGAGAAGCACTTGGACCAATTTTGGTGATTTTTTGAATTATATTATTTTTATTATAATTATTTTAAGTTTTGGAGTGTTAATTAATTTAAAAATAAAATAAATTTTGAAAAATGGATTTTATAATTTTCAAAAATCTCTCTGATATCAAGGAAATCAGAGAAGCAAATTTTGCAATTTTCTGATTTTTCTATGATTTATTATAATTATTTTAGTGAAAATGCTAGAAAATACATTTTTTTAATTTTAAAATTACCTTAAAGCTTTAAAATTTAATATCTCACCAAATAGACCTAAGAAAAATGTGGGATTTGTTCCTATGTGATTAAAATTCAAAATGTGACATTTTGGTGAATTTTATTATTTTTGTGATTTTTATTATTTTTTAATTATTAAAAATATTAAAATATTATTAAAAATCAACTTTTTTAGAAAATTGAAATTTTAATTTTCTTAGGTTCCCCTGATATCAGAGAGGCTCCAAAACCAATTTTGTGAATTTTTGAAAGGTATTTTAAAAGTTATGAATTTTTAAAGTTTAAAATGGCTAAGTGGCTTAATCAACCCAATTAGTGGGGCTAACCAAGTCCAATTGACCTCAAACTTTTATGGTGGATTCCTCTGATCCTAAAGGTCATTGGAGAATTGATTTCAAGTCAATTTGATGCATGGTTAACTTTAATTAATTAAAGACCTATTTTGGGTTTTTTAAACCAATTAGGGTTGTTTTAAATGAACTAAGTCAAAACCTATTTTTCCTAAGGTTCTCTGGTCATAAGAAACATCACCAAATTTTCCTAGAATTTATTTCACAACATGCTATTTATTGGAATTAAAATACTCAAAACAGTAACTCGAATTTGAAAAATCAATAACTTTTCATAGGGATGCCCTCGACTTTGGAAAATTCGAGGAATGTTCCCAAATTCAGAGGCTTCAAAAGCCCTATAGTCTCATGCCATGGTGAATTGTATGCATGCATGGAGAATTAAAATAATGCAGAGAGTAAATAAATTATAAAAAATAAAATACGTGATGAAATTAAATGATTTCTTTTCCACATTATTCTCCTCCGTTCACTCGAGCAAGAGGGTATTTTTATTTTATTTTTCCGATTTTTCTACACGAGAGATATGAATTTTTGAAGTTTAGGGAATTAAATATATAGAAAAATATCCTAATTTTCTATTTATCCACGCGGCGCCGCGTCAGCCTCGGCAGCCTCCGAACGCACACGCGTCGCGCTCCCATTCGACGCCGCCACCTGAGTCAGCAGCCCGGGCCCCGCGGTTCTCGTACCTTCTCCTGGTCCGACGCCATCTGAGCCATTCGTCCGCGCGTGTATTGAATGGACGGCATCCGTTCATCATCCCCGAGCGTCCTCACCCGAGAGCCGTCCACACTAAATCCCTAAGATCTCACTCGATACTCAATGGATTTTTATGTTCTTATGCTTCATGGATTCGTCTTGAAGAGACGAACACATCTATACGGTTAACATGCATTGAAACTAAGGCATTTGAAATGGAGAATCTCCGAAGCTAGGGATGAAGAATTAGCTCATACCTTTGCTCGGAGAAGTGTGGCTTCAATCCGAGAGTTGTTGCACCTTCGATTGGATCCCGGCAAGCTCCGGATGAAGTCTCCCGGTCCGGTGAATTGTCCGGATGTGATTTCGACCAAGCCCGATCACAAAGCTTGGAGGCTGGAGCAACCGGGTGGCCCGGAGATGGGGCTTTTGCTGGTGGACACCTTCCCTTGGTCCGGTGAAGGTGTAGAACCAATCAATTTGGGAATTGGCTCACCTGTGGAGAAGTGTCCTCGGTTTTGGGTGGAATTTCAACTGCGAAATCGAGCTCGCGAGAGGAGAAATGGCAGGGGGATCTCACTTGGGGATCAAGTGCTCGTGTATGGGGAGGAGTCTGGAACAATTTTGGCAGAGTTTTGGCAAGGTTTGTGCTTAGCTCTTTTCATGGCCGAGAGGGGTGGAGTTTAAATAGGAGAGGGTGGAGGGCCTCCCAGGGAGAGTTAGGGCTTGGGATCAGCTGCTCTTGGCAAGAGAAGAACAGCTACAATTGCCACTGGGGATGGGGCAGCTCAGCAGGTGAGAATTTCAAAGTTGGCTCACATGTGAGCTCTCGGCCATGGTGTTTTCCGGCGGCCTGGTGGCCGGCCGGCCGAGCATGGGTCACCCTCAAGGTCAGGTGGGTCAGGGCTGGGGCTTGGTGCAAGCAATTGGCAATTGCCATGTGTAAAGGCTTTGATTCAAAGTAGAATGGGGCATGGCTAGTTTTGAGTCTAAATGGGTCAATCCACCCATTTGGGCTTGGTGCACCCTTCAAGGTGGCTTTGGATGCTGTGGGGGATCAAAGGGATCGATCTGGTTTGGCATGGAGAAGTCTCCATCCAAATATATTTGGATTAAATTTAAGTTTAGGTGAAACATGATTAAGGCTAATGAGCTTTAGGGATTAAGGAAACCCCCCTCTTCTTACCCAATATGGCATGGTGGAGTGTCCAAAGCTCTCATGGCTCACATGTGGCTCATGCATGGCTTCATGGCTCACCTTTGGCTTGGCAAAAAGTTTGGTCAATTTCATAAAAAAGAATTTTAAGGATTTTGGATAATTTGGTGGAAATTTAGATGAAGCTTCATTTAGAATTATTTGATCATTGGTTTAGGACTTAGGGATGATTTTAATTGAAAGTATGATGAGGGGAAATGTCATATGGGCTTTGGAAGAATTTTTGGGGTTTTGGATTTGGTGGAAGTGGGCTTTTAAAATGGTTTAAGGAATGGGCCTTTAAGTTTAAAAATGAATTTATGGATGGGAATTTTGTAAAGAGATTGGGCCAAATAATTGTTGGATTTAGCTCATGGATGTGTCATGAGTGACTTGAAGCAAATTGGGGGTGATTTGGATTTGAATTGGGTTGAATTTGGGCTCTTTTGGTGAATGGGCCAATATAGGTCCAAGTGGGCCAAGTTGGGCCAATGTTGGGCTAGGGTTGAAATTGATGTAGAATTAATGTTGAGAAATGTTTATGGGAGTGTTTCAAAGAGGTTTTGACTTGGGTTGGGCTTTGATTTTGGGGTTTGGGCTCATTTGGGCAAGGTTTGGGTTTAGGTCAAAAATGGGCCTTTTAACCTTGGGTTGAGTTTGAGTGGGGTTTGGGTTTAAATTTTGGGAAAATCATGTTAGTCTTTTGTTTGTGGGAATGTTAAGGAAGATTTAGAAAAGATTTGGGGTTAATTGGAATTGAATTGGGTGAGTTTGGGTTAGGTTTGGGTCATGGGTCCAAATTGGGCTTTAAGGCCAAAAGTGAGATTGGATCCAAATGTCAATCAAATTGGGCTTGGATTTGGTCTAGATTGGTATTTGGGGATGTTGAATTGAAGTTTAGAATTGAATTGGACCAAAATTGGGGTCAATTGGGTAGGTTTGGTTTGACATTGGGTGCACTTAGGGTTAAAATGGGTCAAATTGGGGGTTTTGATAAAAGTAGGGTAAATTGACAAAATTGGCCCATGGTGTAGTTGAACAAAATGAAATTGGGAATATTTGGGATTTTATGGAATTTTCTGGGAATTTTCTGAATTTTTGGATTTTTAGGCTAAGAGGGGTATTTTGGGTATTTCGAGGGTATTGGGAGGTTTTCTTGGAATTTTTGGTATTTTTGGGTATGGATGATCAATTTAAGTGATGTGGAAATGTTTGGGATTGATTTTGGAGAATTTTGGGTAATTTGGAAATTTTTGAGAAATTTGGGAAATTTTAATGGTTTTGGGTAGGTTTAGTAGGTGTAGGGCCCCGGGGGTCAAAAATTGAAAATTTGGGAAATTGAAGATTGGGTTGATGTAGGTGGAAAGAAGTCATTTTGGTTGAGCCATGAAGCCATATCAAGCCCATATGAGCCATGAAGGGACTCATTTGAGGCATTCACTATGTTGTTCCTAACCCTCTTAGCCAAGGGCTTAGGGGTTAAGGACCATCCATGTGAATCACCTACATGAGTCAGGAGGTCAAGTTAGGTATGGGTGTGGTTTTAGGAAGTGTGTGAAAGTGTAGTGTATAAGTGTAGTGTATAAGTGTAGTGTGTGTAAGTCAGCCCCTTCACCGACCGAGCCACCTGGGGCGATCCCAAGGCCAAAGAGTCCTATAGGAACTCATCCTTTAAACTTCCACATTTGATTTCAACCCTCTAGGTGATTAGGGGTCTACGGTCAAGTTTGTGGAGTTTGCGGGGAGTTAAGAAGTGGTTTGAATTTCTAAAAGGTGGGTCCCAATTCTAGTCCTCTAAGATAGTCAAAGGAAAAGCCTAAGGCTAGATCCTAAGTACTAAAGAGAAGAAGAGAAGACCTCATCAAAAATGAGGTCAACACACCTCTCATGGCCGAGAGGGGTGGTGTTTAAATAGGAGAGGGTGGAGGGCCTCCCAGGGAGAGTTAGGGCTTGGGATCAGCTGCTCTTGGCAAGAGAAGAACAGCTCCAATGGCCAGCTGGGGATGGGGCGACTCAGCAGGTGAGAATTCCAAGTTGGGCTCACATGTGAGCTCTCGGCCATGGTGTTTTCCGGCGGCCCGGTGGCTGGCCGGCCAGGCATGGGTCACCCTCGAGGTCGGGTGGGTCGTGGCGGGACTTGGTGCAAGCAATTGGCAAATGCCATGTGTAAAGAGCTTGGATTGAAATGGAATGGGGGAAGACCATTTTGGGTTCAAATGAGTCAACCCATGGTTTTGGGCTAGGTTCACCACCCAAGGCCTGGTCTTGGGCCGAAAAGGGTCACTTGGGTCAGCCAAGAGAGAATGGTGTGGTCTCCATCCATGATGAGGTGGCTAAGCATGGTTTAGTGTGTGACATGCTTAAGGTAAAAAAGGGTTTAAGGAGGATTAGGAAAGGGGCCCCTCCTTTTGCCATTAATGGCTTGATCACATGTCAAGCCTTCCATGGCTTCATGTGGCTTGTCCATGGCTTGCATGGCTCACCTTTGGCTTGGGAAAAGGTTTGGTCAATTTCATGAAAATGGATTTTAGGAATTTTTGGTAATTTGATGGAAATTTGTATGAAACTTGATTTGGAATAATTTGATGGTGAATTTAGGACTTAGGTAATGGCTTTAATTAAGTGGATGGCAAATGGAGATGTCATGTGGGCTTTAGGGTAGATTTTGGGCTTTTGAATTTGAAGGAAGTGGGCTCTTAGGAAAGTTTAAGGGAAATGGGCTTTTTGATTTTAGGATGGGCATTTGGGTAAAGATTTTGTGAAGAACTTTGTCAAATAAATGTCATAATTGGTTTAGGGATGTTCTATGAAGGGCTTGGAGTCAATTTGGTGTGATTTGGAGTTGAATTGGTTTGAACTTGGGTTTATTTGGTAAGTGGGCCTATGTAGGTCAAAGTGGGCCAAGTTGGGCCAATGTTGGGCTAGGGTTGAAATTGATGTAAAATCAATGTTGAGAAATGTTTATGGGAGTGTTTCAAAGAGGTTTTGGCTTTGGTTGAGCTTTGATTTTGGGGTTTGGGCTCATTTGGGTTAGGTTTGGGTTTAGGTCAAAAATGGGCCTTTTAGCTTTGGGTTGAATTTGAGTGGGTTTGGGTCTAAATTTTGGGCAAATCATGTTAGTGTTTTGTTTGTGGGAATGTTAAGGAAGATTTAGAAAAGGTTTGGGGTTAATTGGAGTTGAATTGGGTGAGTTTGGGTTAGGTTTGGGTCATGGGTCAAAATTGGGCTTTAAGGCCAAAAGTGAAATTGGATCCAAATGTCAATCAAATTGGACTTGGATTTGGCCTAGATTGGTATTGGGGATGTTGAATTGAAGTTTAGAATTGAATTGGACCAAAATTGGGGTCAATTGGGTAGGTTTGGTTTAACATTGGGTTCACTTTGGGTTAAAATGGGTCAAATTGGGGGTTTTGACAAAAGTAGGGTAAATTGACAAAATTGGCCCATGGTGTATTTGGATAAAATGAAATTGGGAATATTTGGGATTTTCTGGAATTTTCTGGGAATTTTCTGAATTTTTGGATTTTTTGGCCAAGAAGGGTATTTTGGGTATTTGGAGGGTATTGGGAGGTTTTCTTGGAATTTTTGGTATTTTTGGGTATGGATGATCAATTTAAGTGATGTGGAAATGTTTGGGAATGATTTTGGAGAATTTTGGGTAATTTGGAAATTTTTGAGAAATTTGGGTAATTTCGAGGGTTTTGGGTAGAGCTAAGCGGGTGTAGGGTCCGGGGGTCAAAAATTGAAAATTTGGGAAATTGAAGATTGGGTGGATGTAAGTGGAAAGAAGTCATTTTGGTTGAGCCATGAAGCCATATCAAGCCCATATGAGCCATGAAGGGACTCATTTGAGGCATTCATTATGTTGTTCCTAACCCTCTTAGCCAAGGGCTCAGGGGTTAAGGACCATCCATGTGAATCATCTACATGAGTCAGGAGGTCAAGTTGGGTATGGGTGTGGTTTTAGGAGGTGTGTGGAAGTGTAGTGTATAAGTGTAGTGTGTGTGTAAGTCAGCCCCTCACCAGACTAGGCCACCCAGGGCAGTCCTAAGGCCAAAGAGTCCTATAGAAACTCATCCTTTAAACTTCCACATTTGATTTCAACCCTCTAGGTGATTAGGGGTCTACGATCAAGTTTGTGGAGTTTGCGGGGAGTTAAGAAGTGGTTTGAAATTCTAGAAGGTGGGTCCCAATTCTAGTCCTCTAAGATAGTCAAAGGAAAAGCCTAAGGCTAGATCCTAAGTACTAAAGAGAAGAAGAGAAGACCTCATCAAAAATGAGGTCAACAGCATGCTTAGCCACGCAAATTTAACACAAGGACAGCAAAGAGAAGTCTTAGATTCACCCACCAAATAGCTACCAATGCAGTTTTTCATGTGGGGGCAGCAAGCATATGTTCAAAACTCTCTCTAAAATAACATATAGGTGCAGATTTTACTTTAAAAAAAGCACGACAATGATGCAAAACACTTCTACACTAATGTATAAGTGCAGAGCATATGCAGATCAATTCCTAAGAAAGGGATGTGTGCAGATTTTGCACTTTGGTAAGTGCACACATGATGTAAACTCACTTTTGTATGCATGGGATGAGGTGGAGAATGTGTAAAAACAAAGCCTATATGTTATGTATATGAAAGACTAGTGAAACATGTGAAAAACCAACATATATGGCTTCATTGATGAGTGTTTCAAGCAAGGTCACTTACAAATCCGAAAATTGCAAGTTTTTTTACCAAATTATTTCATGTACATTCCAACCAATACAAAGCACTCCAAACACATGAAATTGGGTAAAACATGTAAGAAAACATAGCCTTGATGTTATACATGTGAATATAAGTTGAAATAAGTGAACAAGAAGCTCTCATGGCTTCAAATTTGGGAGTTGTATGTGTGTACATTTCCAAATCTGAAAATTACAAGTATTTTATTAAATCATTTTCATGCATGGAATGAGAAGAAAAGTATGTGAAATTGAAGCTCAAGTAATGTATGTGTGAATACATGTTGGAGTAAGTGAAAAACAAGCCCATATGGCTTCAAATTTGAAAGTTGTATGTGTCTACATTTCCAAATCCAAAAATTACAAGAATGGGTCACTAAGCCAATTTCATTTCCAACTAGCACAAGAAATAAGAAAAGCTTTAGATATTTGATGCATAAGCTTTGGCTCTCCAAAAAGAGCAAACAAACTTTCCAATAAACTCTCAAACTTGAATTTTCTTTAACCACCCAAAGATGCAAGAAAAGAACTTAAATATTTCATGAGCAATTTCAAATTTGGAACATGTTAAGCATCGATTTTGCCTTACCAAGGCCGACATCAAACATGTAGGTAATGATGATTTTAAAGAATAGAGTAGATAGATGAGTATAACTAATCCATGAAAAGCACCCCCGCCCCCCCTCCTTCTCCAAATCTTCTCCCACAAGCACAAAACTTTTCATATGTGCCATAGTGAACAATAGAATGAGATAGAACAAGCCACAATCAAATGTTCTTTTTCAAATTTAAAGAGACTTTAGCATGACTTCCAAACCTCCAAGTATGCAAATAAAATGGAAAAAAGTGAAGCACTAACATTCTCTTTTGAGGCAAAGTAAATGAGACTTGGCCCTCTCAAATACTTTTTTCTTCACTCTCTCATTTTTTTCATTTCCTTCCTCTTTTTTTTTTATTTCCTTTCCTTTCCCTCTCTAAATATGCATCTTATTAAATACACCAAGGCACAAAAGAATGAGCAAGCCAAATTTTAAAACATTCATAAGAAACATACTAGGCTTAAAGAGAAATATAGCATTCCAAACTATAAAAAAAGTCCTTCATATTAATCATATCAAGTTAAAGGAGAATAGAGCAAAACAACTTTAAAGGCTTCCTTATGAGATGCATCAAGCTCAAAAAGTGAACATGCCCTTTTGAACTTCAATATGAAGCATACCAAATTAAAAAAGAATGGGGCGAAGCATTTTAAAAGCCTCCATATGAAATGTATTAAATTTAAAGGAGGATGAGCATGTCATTTAAAGCCCCTTCATGAAATATGCCAAATTTAAAAGGAGTAGAGCATGCCAAACTTTAAAATCTTCACATGAAATATGCTAATTTTAAAAGAGTACAAAGCAAAGTTTGCCACTTTAAATTTCTACATGAAACATAACAAGTTTAGAAGAAAACAGAGCAAAGCTTCAAACTTTCCATAAGAACTGCATCTAATTTAAAAAAAAAAGTAGGCATACCTTTGGCTACCAAGGAAGCACAAATAAATACATTTAAACACCACATAAGGCAAGTCAAAATTCTATCCCCCCGCATGGAGATTTCGGCCAAGCCAAAAAGAGGCATAAAAAAGCTTCCAAACTTCATGTGAAACGAAGCAAATACTAAACTTTCATATGTGTATCTTTTAGCTAGCCATAAACAGAACAAAGAAACTCAAGAATCGTCTTATAAAACACCCCAAGCATGTAAAGCCATATGTAAATTTTGGCCAAGTCAAGAAAGAGCAAAAGAAGAAATCCAAAATCTCACATAAAATACCTCAAGCATTAAACATTTAAGTTTCCCAACATAGAACTTTGGCTAGGAATTTTTTAATATACCACATGAAATAACCATAGCCTAAATAATCTCAAGCATGCAATTTCATTTTCATCCAAAGAGAAATAGATAAAATTTTAAATAGCATGAAAATCAACCTATCTTTGAAGCAAAAAAAAAAGAAAAAAATAACTTTGCTTCAAAATGTAGAACAAACCAAATGATGGATTAAAGCAAGCAACTCAAAATTCCTACAGCACTTCTCCTTCCTTTCTTATGCAAATTTTGGCCAGCCATAAAAACTGAGAAAGAAGGTCATATTATAGCCATGGGAGAAGGAAGAAGAAGCCCTAAACTTTCCCATGGGTAATACTCAAAGGTCCAAAGAAGGTGAAGCCTTTTACCCATCTTTGATATAATGGAATGAGAAGAAAATGGATGGAGAAGTGACCAAGCACCATGGAAGTTAAAGAGGGCTGCCAAGGATGTGACCTAGGGCTAGAAGATGCTCCCATGGCAGACTTTGCAAGGAGAAGAAGAGGCCACATCACCAAGCACAAGAAGAAGAGGAGAAAATGACCTAGCCATGGAGGAAAATCACCAAAATGCATGGGGATGGGCTCGGCCAGGGCACAATCGCGATAAGGAGGAGAGGGCTCGGGGAGATTTCATGAATTGAAGAGAGGGGAGGCCGGCTAGGGTTCGGCCGAACCTAGGCTAGGCGTGGGTTTGAGCCGGATTTTGATTTAAGTGTTAAAAATGTGAGTTTTAAGTAAAATTACGCCGTCAAAATATAGCAAGTTATATATGATTCCCAAGTAATTTCGATGTTCCGGACACAACAGTGTGACACAGGCTTCCCGAGGGCTAATCCTAAGGCTTAGTCACCTATAAGGATTTCACTTAGACTTCCTTATGCTTGGTCTCTTCCTCCCAAAGCTGGAGGTTAGGCCTTAAGCACATGAAAATTCAAGTGAAGTAAGAAAAGTTTGAATTTCTATGGGGTGGGTTCCATTGCTAGTCCTCTAAGAAAAGTCACTAGGAAGTCCTATGGCTAGATCCTAGGCAATCTATAGAGAAACTAGACCTCAACCAAAAGTGAGGTCAACAATTGGACCCCCAATAGGTGTGGTGTGAGGGAAGAGCACACCGCACGCATTGGTGTTAACCGACGAGATCAACCAAACCAACACGACTATCTAAGTGTAAATTATAGATAGAAAGAACTATCCAGTGAGGGAGCATCCGCTGGGGATTGAACTTCTGCTAGGGAAAGGTGGGTGAAGATCCTTCGAAATAAAGATGTGAGTTCATGACTCCACATCCTGAAGGGGACCCAGTCCAAGCGACGGTTTAGAATTTGATGGAAATTTGGAGTTCGAGAATTTGAATTTTGATTTGAAGTAAATTTGAGATTTTGATTTTGAAGTTTTAACTTGTTGATTTTGGAATTTTGAGATTTTGATTTTGTTGATTTTTTTTTTTTGAAATTTTGAAAATTTGATTTTGAAGGTTAAAGGTAACTGAGCGACCTTACAGTGCTCCTGAAGAGTGTGTGGTGTAGAAAATTTGTGGAAATTGTAGGGAAAGTGAGAAAGAATAAAGAGTAGATGTAAGGAATCGAGTGATCACACGCCGATCCTATAATTCATGACATGTAGGAAAGTATGGAAATTGTAAGGAATCAGACATTCTCGTACCGATCCTAGAATATGTGACTTGTAGGAAATGTGGGAATTGTATGGAAATGTATGACTTGTAGGAAGTGTGGGAAAGTAAGGGATCAGACGATCACGTACTAATCCTAGAATGTGTGACTTGTAGGGAAATGCAGATATTGTATGGAAATGTATGATTTGTAGGAAATGCGGAAATTGTATGGAAATGTATGACTTGTAGGATATGCGGAAATTGTAGAGAAATATATGACTTGTAGGATATGGAGAAATTGTAGGGAAATGTATGACTTATAGGAAATGCATAAGTTGTAGGGAAATGTATGAATTGTAGGATATGCGAAAATTGTAGGGAAATGTATGACTTGTAGGAAATACGGAAATTGTATGGAAATGTATGACTTGTAAGATATGCAGAAATTTTATGGAAATGTATGACTTGTAGAAAATATGGAAATTGTATGGAATTGTATGACTTGTAGGAAATACGAAAATTGTATAGAATTGTATGACTTGTAGGATATGAAAAAATTATAGGGAAATGTATGACTTGTAGGATATGTGAAAAATGTAGGGAAATGTATGACTTGTAGGAAAATGTAGAAATTGTAGGGAAAGGAATCGAACGATCACGTGCCGATCCTAGATTGTGTGACTTGTAGGGAAATGTGAAAATTGTGGGGAATGTATGACTTGTGGGATATGTGGGAATTGTATGGAAATGTAGGAAAATGTAATCAATTTTGGTGGAATTTAAGTAGAGATCATGTAACTCGTGCAAGAGGTATGGACACTCGTAGGATTCCTTGAATTTGAATAGACTTGAAATCTGTGATGATGCGTGAGATATGAGAATTTGTGAAGCACTCTATTTGGAGTGTAGAAGTTTCGGAATGAACGAGAGGCGTAGAATTTTGAAGAGAGAACTTAAGTTTCGAGTTTGTTTATGTTTTCTTAATTTGAATTTTATTTTCCTTTCATTGATGTGTTTCACTTTGATTAATTCGTTGATGTTTTGATTTCAATTTTCTTTTGTTTAATTCATTAAAGAGTCTTTCTTTTAACTTTGATTCATGTTATAATTTTATGTACATGTTCGTTTATAATTATTTGTATCATTCTTTGTTCGCTTTAATTTAGGATCCAAGTATGGCCCTGCGGCTTATTAACCATCGCACACAAAAGGAGACATTCTGAAAATAGAAATCTTCATTCATTTTGCTGAAGAAACATTCTGGTACAACTGATCAAATGCTGATAAGTATCACAAAAACTGATCAGGTATAGACGTCTGCATGTAGTAAGTTAAAATATCCATCAAATTGACGCTAGAGTAGCAGTAACTGTTGTAAACTGATGTAGAAACTGGTGAAAATTTGTCAATGTCTGGTATGTCGTCCTGTGAAAAAGCCAACCTCCCAAAGGCTACGCTCCGGAAAAAAAGTCCCCTAGCGATCACCCAGAGGTACTGCCGTCAGAGCGGTAATAGGCGGTAGCTTTCTAGCTCTGGATCTGGTTCGTAGTAAAACGGTGTCTTGTCTTCGTCCATCCATCTGAATGTGACTGAAACTCTTCGTCCTCAAACCCCTGGGATGCAGTGCTTGGCTAGGTCCACTCTGTTTCCCTGAAGCACCAAAACTGATCCAATTGCTCGGGCGATCTTCACTGTGCCTTTGAATTCTCCTGCTCCAACGATCTTTATCTCGAGACAAAAAAAATGTCGCATTCAATGATAAATGAAACTGTGCAGAATGGTCTGACAAAGTCATGGTGATCGATATGAGGTGGGATGTAGTCCCCATCCTCATAAATATTTATGATGCAGCTGTTGGGAATACAGTCTGCCAGCAGAATATGTCATTCAATCATCCTTTTGATCATCCATTTAATCTCCGGCAGCATTTCATCCACCTCATCATGTTGTAGGATCCCTGGGGGATTGCCTTGTCTGTCTTTTGCAAAGTTGTAGCAGCAGCCACACTGTATTGTGACTCTGCCTTTGCCTCTTTTCCATTTCTTGGGTTCTGAATAAGTCTTTCTTTTCAAAAACACTTCCCTGCCCCTATCTTGGAGAGTCCAAACACAGGCCAGGATCTTTTGCTCATCTTTCTTTGAGAATACATTCGTGTATAACTCCAGGCCTTCCAAAATGTTAACTGTTTTTCCCTGGATGATGTCGTAGTGCTAGAATGTGTCTTTTCTAACCTTTCTGATCTTTGTCATAATGTAATCTGGTATCGGCGGCGGCGGTGGTAGCAGGATGTACTCTAGTATGTAGGGCTCGACGTCAGGTCGCTCTCTCAGCTGCCTCCTCAGTGTAGCGGTGACATATGCTTCATAAGTCCCATATTCCTCCAGTTGTAGCACATTATAGTTCGGGCATATTGAGAATGCCCCTGAAGTAGTCAACTGTCAAGGGAAGTCTAAGCTGCCTGTCGGGCATCCTGTGAAAATTTCCTCCATCAAGTCCTGCACTGGGTCTGGTACTTCTGTGAGCTCTGGTTCTGTGTCAGTCCTTGGTAGACATTCTTCTATCTCTTTCATCTCAAGTTCGTAGGAAACTTCTTCTGGCACTGGTGGCAACTCAGTGGCTAACTGTAGGGCCTGCCTCCTCTCCATCTTGTCTAGGAGACGGCATTTGTGGCGATTTGCATTCCTTCTCTTAGTACGTTCCAATGGCGCATCCAGGTGTCTCTCAATTGAAGATGCAACTAGATCACCTCTCGGAGTAGTGATCATGGACAAAAGCTAATCATGTCTGCTGTCAAGCAAGTGTGAATCGACAAATCCTCTAATACCACCGTACCCCAAGGACTGTCCATCTTCCTAAAGTGTGAGGTTTAATCTGCTCTTAGAAGTAAATACCGACTTGTGTCCTGACATTTCCTGCACAAGAACGACAGGAGAGATGTCAGTGATTGGTATTTTGCCCGAACAAGAACAATATAAAAATTTATATTAATGAATTTTAAGTTATGTGGTTCCAAATTATGTTAATGTGATTATGCTATTTAATGTAATCTCACGGAATTTAGAATTAAAGAAAATTTCACATGAATGTTTTGTGGAAAGAGATTTTATTTTATTTTATTTTGAAGTTCTTAGAAAATTTTTAAACTTAGTCACAGATACGGGCCACATAGCTCCATCGGAACAAAAGTACCTCTTTAACACTTTCATGTCATGTAGTATCTCTTTAGGTATCGTTCATTTATCGGCAACATAGGTCTTTCCCCTTGTGAATCCACCAACTGGTAAGCTCCTTCGGAGTAAACTTCCTCCACAACGAATGGTCCTTCCCAAGTCGGTTCGAATTTCCCACCTATCTTGCGATGTGCAAGAATAGGTCTTCTGAGTACGAGTACAAGGTCACCAACCTTGAACGACTTCGGGCGGACCAATTTGTCGTGGGCCTGGATCATCTTTGCTTGATAGAGTTCCAAATTCTATTGTGCGAGTAATCTCTTCCCATTGAGGCTTTCTAATTCTGCTAGTCGAAGCCTGGCATTGTCTTCTATAGTGATTTGATCTGTAACGGTGACTCTAAGTGACGGTAGCTGTAATTTCAATGGCAAGACTGCCTCGGAGCCGTACACTAGAGAATAGGGTGTAGACCGTGTCGGAGTTCTAACTGTCGTCCTGTAAGCCCAGAGCGCTTCTAGTAACTTCTTGTGCCATTGTCTTTTATTGTCATCGAGCTTTTTCTTCAAAATCTGTACCAATGTTTTTTTAAATGCTTCTTCCAGTCAGTTAGCTTTGGGGTAGTAAATTGAAGAGTACCTCCAATTTATCCCGTGACGCCTGACGAAATTGTTGATTTTGGTGCTCTTAAAGGCGGACCCATTATCAGAAATGATTTTGCGCGGCACACCGAATCGGTAGAAAACTCGCTCCTTGAAGAACTGTAGAACTTGTTTTGCTGTAACTTGTCATAACAGAACGGCCTCTGCCCATTTCGAAAAGTAGTCTGTAGCGGCGAGAACGAACCTGTATCCTTTAGAAGAAGGAGGGTCTATCGGACCCACTATGTCTGTACCCCAACATTCGAATGGCCAAGATGCAATTGTATAGTGTAGAACATTCGTAGGTTGGTGCAGGACCACTCTATGTACTTGACATTGATGACATTTCTTAGCTGTGTCCATGCAATCTGTCATCATTGCTGACCAGTAGTATCCTAGTCTCTTGATTTTCATTTTCATTTTCGGTCCTGACTGGTGTGCTCCGCACAATCCGACGTGAACCTCTTTGATGATATTCTGTGCTTCTGCTTTGTCGAGACACCTAAGCCACATCTGGTCGAAGAATCTTCTGTACAGAACACTGTTAATTAACGTGTACGACATTGCTCTTTTTTGTATCTGGTGCGTTGTAGACTTATCTTATGGTAACTTTCCAATCTGTAAATATTCTGTTATCAGCTGATGCCAGTCTGACGTGTCATCTATTACTATAGCTGCTAGTCTTTCATCTCCCAATTTGTGTAAAGTGTCGAGGTCTATCTATGAGAGAATATGGCATCCTCGTATAGTGATATCTATAGAATCCTCTAGTGGACATGCAAATTCTTCAGCCAGTTTAGCTAAAACATCTGCGTAAGCATTATCTGCTATGGGAATTCTATAGAATGTTACACAGGGGATTCGCTCCAGTAGTTTCATTGCGTATTTGTGGTAATCTGCTATTATTGGCTTCAGAATTCTGTACTGTCCTACCACTTGCTGGATGACGAGCTGTAAGTTGCCATAAATGGCAATGTCAGTTATGTCCATTAAAATTGCCAACTCCAGACCTGTAGTCAAGGCTTCGTACTCTGCTTCATTGTTGGTGCATGGTTCTGTTAGATGGTAGGAGAAGCTTAGCATTTCCTGGTCCGGTGTCATAATGATCAGACCAATACCTGCCCTGCCTGGTATCATTGTATGATATCCCTTGTCTTTTCTGGCTAAAGAAGCACCGTCGAAGTACATTTCCCAACGTCATATATTCGGTTCCTCTACCTGTATCATTCGCTCATCTGGTAGTTCGTCGTCAAGCGGAGACCCAACTGTTAGTGGGTGTGCAGGTAGGAAATCTGCTAAAATCTGCCATTTGATAGCTTGAAGGGGCATGAAAGTTATGTTAACTTGCAATAGTATCATCGACCATCTTGCAAGACGTCCAAAAAGAGTAGGTCGGGTCATCAAATATTATAATAGATTAACTTTCGAAATCAGGTTTACCTTATGAGATAACATCTAATGTCTAAACTTCTGAGCGACAAAAATTAAAGCTAGACAATTCTTCTCAACAGGAGGATACTTTTTTTTTCTGCCGGTATTAGACGTCGACTCAAGTAGTAGAGTGTGTTTTCCTTACCCTCATCATTGACTTTAGCAAGGAGAGCTCCGAGGGAGTCGTCTAAGGCCGTGGTATAAAGTATCAACGGTCTACCCTGGATAGGGGCTTCCAAAATGGGTGGTGTCATAAGATATCGTTTAATATCTTCAAAGGCCTGTTATCATTGTTCTTCCCAAATAATTTTGCATACTTTTTAATTAAAGCCAAGAAAGGCCAACACCTCCTCGACAGATTAGATATAAAGCATCTTAGGTATGCCAGTTTTCCTTGAAAAGAATGTAGTTGTTTCAAGGTTTTAGGTGGAGGCATTTCTAAGATGGCTTTAATCTTCTTTGGGTCGATTTCGATTCCTCGATGACGGACAACGAACCCTAGAAATTTCCCGGAGGTAACGCCGAAAGCGCATTTTAAGGGATTCATTTTAAGGTTGTATTGTCGTAATCGTTCGAAAATGATCCTCAAATCACATAGGTGGTCTACCTTTACTTTGCTTTTGATTACCAAATCATCCATGTAGCATTCCACCTGATTATGGATGAGGTCATCAAAGATTCTTGTCATTGCCCGTTGGTAAGTTGCACCGGCGTTCTTCAGGCCAAATGGCATTACGGTGTACCAGTAAATTCCAATTGGCGTTCTGAAAGCTGTAAGTGTTGCATCTTCTGGAGCCATCTTGATTTGATTGTATCCCGAAGATCCATCCATAAAAGAGAAGATCTCGTGCGACGATGCAATTTCCACCATCAATTCAGGTTTAGTAATGGGAATTCGTCTTTTGGACATGTTTTGTTTAAATCTCTAAAGTCGACGCATACCCAAATTTGTCCATTTTTCTTCTTAACTGGTACGACATTGGCTAACCATGTCGGATACTGTTCTTCTTTTGACGAAATTAGCGACTAATAATTTCTTTATTTCTGTCGTAACTTATTGTTATATGTCAAGATGCATTCTTCGAAGTGCTTGTTCCTATTTTTATCCACCCACAGGCGGTGTACTGCTCCCTCAGGGGACAGTCCTGGCATTTCGTCGTATCTCCAAGTGAAACAATCTTTGTATTCCATCAATAATTCGACCAAGTTTGTAACCTCTTCTTCGTTGAGTAGAGAACTTTTGAAAAATGGTCGGGGCTGCTCCTTGGTCCCAAGATTGACTTATTTAAGTTCATCCATCGTTGTCTTAATTTCTTCTTCAAACTCTGGCGGAGCATCGTCGACTGTAGAATTTCAAAATCTTCTTGTATGTCAAAGCAACTTTCATCTGACTGGCTAGTAACAACCATGCAAAATCTCGAATCATCGACTGTTCCTATTGTTCCGAAGCCGAGACCCTCTTTTGAATTGAGTTTCCATCTTTTTGTATTCCATAATTTTTCAAAAAGTTGTAGCTTATCTTTCGGCATTTGTTTTGGTATGCGTCCTTATTGAATTAAATTTTGTACACAAGGTGAAAAGTAACCAAAAGGTAATTTCATTAATTCATTATCATTTTCCTACAGGTTCACAATAGGTGTATAGGTAGAAGAAGAAGCTCTGTAGAATTTGATCGATTTGATCCCACCATTCTTAACTTCCTTGACCTCCAGACCCTCAAACTTTTGAGAATTGATTGGAGTCAAGGTCATGGCTTGAACATAATGGTTGATTCGATCATACATTGACTTGTATTCACTTTTTGTTGTTGTATCTTCTAAATTGATCTCGAACTCAGGTTTCTTCTGGTTGATTATCATCATTTCTTTTTCCTCTTCGGAGCTTCCTTCTGAGTCGATATCCATTGTTGGTTTCATCCGTTCGACAAGCTGGTAAGTTCTTCCTCTTCCACATCCCCGGCCTTGACCTCGGATGCGTGAGCTAGAAGAACCTCCACCACCCCATGGTAAAGTGGTGGTGGGAGATTGTTGATACGGAGCAACATGGTTCTATCCTTTCGGCTTTTTCGGGTATTTGATTTTGTTTGTCACAACATCTCTGGAGAAGACTGTCTTCTTTGGTGGAGCGTAGTAGGCAGCGTCCTCGTGGATCCCTATTTCATGTATCGAGAATGGCTGTAGATCCAGTTTGATGCAATTTTCTTGTCCATTTTTGTAGTATTTGATGCATTCATGTAGAGACAATGGAACCATGTTATACTCGTGAAGCTACAGTCGACCAAGTAGAGTGTTAAACAAATTTTCGTGTCGATGATATGGAATTTTGTGGTTGTTACTAGATCTCCAACCTTCATCTGTAGCGTAATTGATCCCAAGGCTCTTTCTCCTTTCTGATTAAAGCCTCTTAGCATCATCTTGTCCGTAGAAAGTTCTTGAGTGTCGATGTCCAAGTATGCTAATGTCCGTAAACTCATTATATTGAGAGAAGCACCTGGATCAACTAGAACTCTGGAGAGCACGTACTTGCCGATGTTGACGAAGATGTAGAGCGGTCGGTTGTGATCGGCTGTACCAAGTAGTAAGTCATCGTCGGTGAAGGTCACACCGGGTTGTTCTCCCAAAGCACAAACTCCATCTGAGGATGAGTTGGCCAATTGAGTTAAGCATATTTTTGGGTCTAGTAAAGCTCTAACTAAATTTTCTCTTATCTCGTTGGACAGGATCAGAGCATCGTAGATGCTTAGCTTGGCTGGCAACTTCCTAAGATGTGCTAGTACATTGTAATCCACTTTATTTAGGTTTCTGTTTTCTTCTCGAACTTATATCTCTTCCACAGCTAGAGGTGGTTCCTCTTGAGTAATAACTTGTTTTCCTTTATCTATTGGCAATGTTCTTGGAGATAATACTTCCCCACTTCTGAGGATCACCTCTGTAATTTCCTCCTCTATTGGACCCAAGGGCTCTTCTGGTATTGTAATCGGTTCTTCTTGTATTAACTCTGTATCTGAACAATCCAGATTGATTGGAGTTCCTTTGCATTTGAGGATTGGTCCCTCGTCCTCTAAAGGTTCATAGCTGGTATTTCGATAATTTCTTCTTTGTTGAAGTTCTCATCGGAAGTTAATGTGATTTGAGGATCCGTTTGGGAATCAAAATTGAGGAAAGATTGGTCGTGGTTAGTTACGTCATTAGTAGAAACAACCAAAACGTAACCAGAATCGAAATAATTAGATTCAAAAAAGCTCGGAAGGGCACAGACATAATGGTATAGTGTCAGGGGTGTGAGGGATTTTACCCCCAAATCTAAAACAACCAATCTAACTGGGGCAGCCTCTATCCTACCCTTCGTGCTATTGTCCTTAGTTCCTTGCACGATATCCTTCTTCCTCCGTTTCAGTCGTCATGAAGACTCCCCTGTCTCGGTCTTTGTCTTTGGCTGTTCTGGTTGAGAACTCTGAACAACAACTTGCTTCGAGTCTGATCGAATCTGATCCAAGGCTTTCTTTAGGTCGTTTTAGGTCGTACTCCATCCTCCTTCTCTAGTGTAGGGATCAAGCTGAGAGAGTGGTTCGGCCGAAAGCAAATTTATATAACCTCTTGCAGGTTCTTTTAAATATTCCTTCGGGATCGTGATATTCAACTCTTTGTAGTTCTTCTCAAGCCAATCCTTGAAGATGAAGCATCCATCTATTGTGTGCCCGAGTACTCTGTGATACGGATAGTAGTTAGGTTCATTGCTCTTACTGACTTCTTCTGGTTTCTTGGGCTCTGGCATTTTGAACTCGGGCTTCTTCATCAAACTCTGAAACATTTTCGCCACGACATCATCTTTAAAGGAGTAATTTTTGTTCAGTCGTTCTGCTATCGTTCAGTGTGTATATGCTCTTGGCTGTCCCTGCTGGGAAGACTGCTGTGGACGGGGCTGACCGTACTGCTGAGGTTGGATGTGTTGTGGAGGATGTTGGATGTACTGCTGGTTGTAATTAGGAGACAGCTGACTGTATGGCTGACTGTACTGAGAAGACGGTTTTGTCTGAATCCTCATTGGTTGCCTACCTTTCTCGACTGTTGCTACCATACCTAACTTTTTCTCAAAAGCTTTGACCATTCTTAACTTCTCTGTTTTCTCTGTAGGTTCCATGTGCTTGAGTTCTTCCTGAAGATTGCTCGCTTTACTGAGTAGCTTCTCGAAGGATTTAATAGTCAAACCTTTGAGCATGAAGGCCACCTGACCGTGGATACTTTTGAGGAGTATCTCGATCGCATGCTACTCCTGTAGTTGAGGTTCACATTTCATGCTCAGGTTTCTCCATCTGAGAATGTAGTCAACCAAGGACTTGTGGGGCTTCTGCCACTCTACTACGAGATCTCCAATGGTGATATGGTGTTGCGCACCCGCGAATCTCTTGACGAACAAGCTCTCCATTTCTGTAAAAATCTTCACCGATCAATTGGGAAGTTCTGTGTACCAATCAAAGGATATCCCTGACAGACTGCTAACGAACTGTCTGAAAAGCAGCGTTTCACTCCCTCCTGTGTTACAACAACTAGCCTTGAAGTGAGTGATGTGTTGGTGAGGATTTCTGGTGCCATCGAACGTTTCAAAGGTCGGTGGTACGAAGCCCGTAGGGTAAGGCACGGTATCGAACTCTTCCAGGTAAGGTCTACACTTAGAAATTGATGCACCACCTTTGGATTGAGCTAAGACCTCCCGAACCTTCTACTCGATCATCTGATCAACATTCGGCAGATTAGAAGCCGGGTCTTTTTTTTGCTGTTCTTCCCCACTGGAGGAGGTGACCTCTCTTCTTTCATCTGTGAAGTGTACAATTTCTGGTTGATTGATTTTCGGAGATTATGTAAGTTGTGACTGCGTCTGTCCATGTATCGTAGCCATTGCTGTCATGGTGGCAGTCACCTCTTCCATTTGTTTCTCTAGTTGGAGTATTCGTTCATCCCGAGTCTGGATGGCTCTCTGGTATTCCTCTGTGGTGTTCCCCTTGGTAGTAGAAGTTTCACGCACAGCTGAGGTGGCCCTAGTTTCCACCATGTTAATTTCCATGAACTCTTCTTCTTCCATGTAATCTGAAAGATGGAAATTCTCTTCATCAACCTCCAATCCTCGCTCTCCAACTAACACTAAAATCTCTTCGCGAAGTTTCTGAATTTTTTCTTCCATTGATCCTCTTTCTGCTATTGACTCCGAAGCAACAAGATTGGCGTCGATGGGATGGTATGACTCATATTTTGTATTGTGGTCGGCGGACTTTTTTGACTGTACTGTCGTAGAAACCTTCGGTATCCACACCTTTCTTTTTGAACCTGATGTTTTGGGGCAAGGTGCCTCGGTAGGGACATCGGGACAGCAAGAGGAGGTGTGCTCCCTAGGGTGCGGACCAGGTGTGGAGGATCGCAATCCTATTCCATTCTCTTTTGATCGGTGTTTTCATTTACTTGTGACAAGTGGTACTCTCGGACCCAGTCAAGACTTGAACGGTCTACGCCTGACGGGCACTGAAGCGGTAGCTACTGTATCTGTATTGGCGGTAGTGGTAATGCGTTCTCCCAGCCGGAATCTCACTGGGACACGGGCTGACGGTGTCTCAGACTTATCCTTTCTCAAAATTTCCTTCCACATCTTGGGGGACACTGCACATCCTGTTCTCTTGAGTAGTTCAGAAACGGAACATCCCTCTCATTCCGCGAGCCTGTGAACCATGGCACGGACTTGAGTGATAACTGAGGGTTCCTCTCTCAGCTCACCCCGTCTATGGGTAAGTGGCAGTAATGTAGCAGAAATTTGGTGAAGGTTTTCATTTCTTGTGGTGTCCATTAAAGGATGAAACCTGCTCCCTCGGAGGAGAGGAGCGGCTTCGAGCACAACGAGTTCCTCCTGATGAGGAATCTCATCCACAACAGGCAAACTGGCGACCTTGGCCCTGGCGGTCCATGAACTTCTACGTCGGTGATTCCTCTTCTAAGTCTTGGAGCAGGAACCAACCTCAAAAACCGACGGGACAACTTGGTCTTCCTCATTATCTTCGCATAGGATGTCCTTTCCTTTTGTAGATGAGAAAGTAGGAGAGGTCACTGTGAATCCAGTGGGAGTAGGAGCAACGGTCCTCCAGGGCGCAGACACAGCTGACTTGACAGGAGTAGGAACAACTTTTGTCCTCTTAACAGTGGGAAAGTCGTGACGGGAGTTCAGGTTGAACTCGGTGGAAGGCTTTTGAATCTCAAAAGTTGCAACCTTCACTGTGACAAACGGAGCTTTTCCCATAATGACCTCAAACTGGTCAAAGCCAGCTTCAAATCGAATTGTAGGAGCAACGAGACGAGCTCCATGAGAGGTAGGAAAATTGCAGGAAGACGTAAGCGTCTGGATCGACATTGCTTCTGTCGATCACAAAAGAGATAATTTCAAGAATTAGCATATAGGCCAAAACCTCATAACTGTAATGTAAACACTATAAACTAACAAAGGTTAATCTGTGAACTGGGTAAATATCCTTGTTACCCTTGTTTTTCTTTTTTTTAGTTCCTTTAAAAGTAGTTGTTTTGATTTATGTATTTTTTATTTTGTTGTTTTTGTTTTAGTGAAGTTGGAATTTAGAAAGGTTTTGAGATTCGAAATAGGTGCAAAGTAGCAAGATTATGCCTGACGGCTGAGAAGGATAAGTGAAGTACGAAATCCGGTTCAGGACCCTCTTCACAACGTACCTTACTTTCGTGGAACTTGCCCACTGACACACCTATTGGGGATCCGACCCAACAAAAAGATCAAAGAAAAAGTCTAAAGCCTCGTGGACCCTTTTGTTTGAAGGTGGCTTAAACAAGCGAACCTGAAGTCAAAGAGAGTCGATGGTACTTACCCAAGAAAGAAATGAGGGAAGCATATCGAAGGAAGAATGGTAATCTGGTCTATGAACGACATAGACACATTACTGATGTGTAAGAATGAGTTTCCTGATTTGTGTGGAAAGAGAAGCTTATTCCACAGTGGAGTCGCCAGAAGCTGTTGGCGCGTAAAAAGTAAAAGTTTTAATGTTAGTTTTGGTTGGGGTTGCCCACTAGAAGATGTCGGCCGCCGGAATCGAAATCCCGTTTCCCGCTTCGGAAGGACAATTTTAATATAATTATAAATTTAGTTTAGAGAAATATGAAGTCGAACTGATCTCATATCTTTCTGAAGTTCAAATGAAAAAGCACTATACCTCAAACCTTGTATCTATCCCGAAGAATAAACACAAAATTTGAGAATGAGGCTCGATCAAATAAACTAAGAAGTAAATGACTTCCGTTTGGTCTGCGAAACAGCTTCATTGCTGAC
Organism: Papilionanthe hookeriana x Papilionanthe teres; assembly: GCA_022702705.1. Taxonomy (NCBI): domain Eukaryota; kingdom Viridiplantae; phylum Streptophyta; class Magnoliopsida; order Asparagales; family Orchidaceae; genus Papilionanthe; species Papilionanthe hookeriana x Papilionanthe teres. The sequence goes on from CM040427.1 coordinate 132,404,742, forward strand.
AAGTTCCCCTATTTAATACGAAAGATTAAATAGGGTTTATATTAAGCTGGGTTTGGAAAAAGTTTCCTATAAGGGCAAGCCCCTATAGTTAATTACATCTTAGATAATTGGGATTACCTAAGAAAACTTTCGATACAAATCATGAAATATGTTCTTACGACTTGAAAAGGCTAAGGTTTTCTTCAACGAGATGTGATAGTCGGAATCCAATAAGTGAGTGGTGTCAAGTCTTGAGAAAGTGTTATTGTGGAATCCAAAGGAGGAAGAACTAGGAGAAGGCACAGATTCAAGAAGATTCTCGGTGACTTCTCAAACTATCCTATTGTTTGGCTCAATTTAGGGAAAGATTTAATTTATGTTTCATCCTGCCAATTTTAATTAAGTGGGACTTACATTCACTTGATTTTGATCATGTGAATAGCCTAAAAGATATGAGGATTTATGTCATATCGAAATGACAAACTAGGAAACCTAGACGAGTTAGGGCTTATAGTGCACCAGGTGCAAAGGCCTAAAAGATGAGGTGAGGGTTTATATTGCACTGGGCAAATACCTTGAAGTCCTATGACTTGTTGTTATTACTAAGAAAAAAAAGGTTGTTGCTGTAGGCTCGTTGTTTGCTCTCTCGAACATGTCCTTCCACATCCTCAATCGTGTGTTGCCCTCGGTGTGTTGCCTCGAGCTCCTTGTTGTTGTTGCAGAAGTTTCAGTTTTAGAAATGACAAATGTGGGGGTGGGAGAATTAGTGTGTTTTAGAATGTTGAAAATTGAGGTGGCTTAGTGTTTTATTTAAACAAACGTTAAAGTTGATTATAACACCACCGGTTATGACCCCACGGCTCCCTCATTCCGGTAACATTATTTCATTGGATTCCCTTAGTCCGGATGAATTTACTAAATACAACTTAATGGATTCTGTACTTTCATTCAGACCGTGGGAGACCTTATCAGCAACACGTAGATTGCGTCCTCCAAGGAACTCCCGTTCATCCAAAGGGATGATTTAATTTAGTTGAAGTTGAGATTTTATTTTGTTTGTGATTAAATCTTGAGTTTTCTTATATTTTAGAACGTTGTGAAGTGATTTATTTCATCCCAAGTAGTTATATATGCAGTAATGTAAAATACTGAAAAAGTAAAGCAGGAAACTGTCCCAAGCAAGTATATGTGCAGTAATGTAAAGTAGGCAAACTGAGCCATGCAAGTATATGTGTACCAAAAAGGAAAATATGAAAGCCAAGCACACGTACTAAAAGTAGAGCATGAAATCCCAACAAGGCACAATGTGTGAAAGAAAGACTAAGTGTAAAAACCTGTGTAGTAGATCCAAAAGGGAATCACAAGAAAACCAAAAGTCCATAAAAGGTAACGTCTCGTACGAAATCCGAGAAAACAAATCCGTAAAGAAAATCCGTAGGAAATCAGTAGAAAATAACATGGGAAAAACCACAAAAAACAAAGGACTACAAGTCTAAAAGGCCTGTAAGCGCGATGGTGCAAAGGACTCAAAGCTGTGTTGTATGTCCCACCTTAGGTACTGACTACTAGACCGACTTTCTGCAGAAGGCAGCCCTAACCCGACTCGAGTAGCCAACTGTAGACCTTTGTAAAATTTTCATTCATTTCAATTTGGATGTCATGCAAGTAAAAAGCTGTAGGTAAGTAGGCTGTTTTGTGGTGGAGGTAATTTTGTGTTTTTTTTTTGAAAATATGTATGTGTATTTTTTGTATAGTGATTCGATAGACAGGTTGACTACCCTAATCAAACTAGGACTGCTAAAATCGTTAGACCGTCGGCGGTAGAAACCCCTAGGATAGGTGAATAGTATCGGTCATTTCCTTTCTCTACCCTCTCCAAGGTCTCTGAGTCATGAGATATTATTCAATGATTCTCTCGGGTCGATAATGATGAGTTTAAAGAATTGAGTAGATAGATGAGTATAACTAAGCCATGATAAGCACCCCCCTCTTTTCTCCAAATCTTTCTCCCACAAGCACCAAACTTTTCATATCTGTCATAGTGAACAATAGAATGAGATAGAACAAGCCATAATCAAATGTTCTTTTTCAAATTTAAAGAGAATTTAGCATGTCTTCCAAACCTCCAAGTTTGCAAATAACATGAAAAAAAGTGAAGCACTAGCATTCACTTTTGAGGCAAAGTAAATGAGACTTGGCCCTCTCAAATACTTCTTTCTTGACTCTCTCATTTTTTTCATTTCCTTCCTGTTTTTTTTTTATTTCCTTTCCTTTCCCTCTCTAAATATGAATCTTATGAAATACACCAAGGCTCAAAAGAATGAGCAAGCCAAATTTTAAAACATTCATATGAAACATACTAGGCTTAAAGAGAAATATAGCATTCCAAAATATAAAAAAAGGCCTTCATATGAATCATATCAAGTTAAAGGAGAATAGAGCATCAAGCTCAAAAAGTGAACATGCCCTTTTAAGCTTCAATATGTAGCATACCAAATTAAAAGAGAATGGGGCGAAGCATTTTAAAAGGCTTCATATGAAATGTATTAAATTTAAAGGAGGATGAGCATGCCATTTAAAGCCCCTTCATGAAATATGCCAACTTTAAAAGGAGTAGAGCATGCCAAATTCTATCCCTCCTCATGGAGATTTCGGCCAAGCCAAAAAGAGGCATAAAAAAGCTTCCAAACTTCATGTGAAACAAAGCAAATACTAAACTTTCATATGTGTATCTTTTGGCTAGCCATAAGTGGAACAAAGGAACTAAAGAATTGTCTTATAAAACACCCTATGCATGTAAAGACATATGCAAATTTTGCCCAAGTTAAGAAAGAGCAAAAGAAGAAATCCAAAGTCTATCATAAAACACCATAAGCATTAAAACTTTAAGCTTCCCAACATAGAACTTTGGCTAGGAATGTTTTTAATATACCACATGAAATAACCATAGCCTAAAACATCTCAAGCATGCAATTTCCTTTTCATCCAAAGAGAAATAGATAAATTTTTAAATACGATGAAAATCAACCTATCTTTGAAGAAAAAAAAAGTATGAAATAACTTTACATCAAAATGTAGAACAAACCAAATAATGGATTAAAGCAAGCAACTCAAAATTTCTACATCACTTCTCCTTCCTTGCTTAAGCAAATTTTGGCCAACCATAAAAAATGAGAAAGAAGGCCATATTATAGCCGTGGAAGAAGAAAGAAGAAGCCCTAAACCTTCCCATGGGTAATACTCAAAGGTCCAAAGAAGGTGAAGCCTTTTACCCATCTTTGAGATGATGGAATGAAAAGAAAAGGCATGGAGAAGTGACCAAGCACCATGGAAGTTAAAGAGGGCTGCCAAGGATGTGACCTAGGGCCAGAAGATGCTCCCTTGGCAGACTTTGCAAGGAGGAGAAGAGGCCACCTCACCAAGCACAAGAAGAAGAGGAGAAAATGACCTAGCCATGGAGGAAAATCGCCAAAATGCATGGGGAGGGGCTCGGCCAGGGCAGAATCGCGACAAGGAGGAGAGGGCTCGGGGAGATTTCGTGAATTGAAGAGAGGGGAGGCTAGCTAGGGTTCGACCAAACCTAGGCTAGGCGTGGGTTTGAGCCAAAATTTGAATTAAGTGCTGAAAACGTGAGTTTTAAGTAAAATCACGCCGATTTCAAGCCGATTTCGTCGTGCATCAAAATATAGCAAGTTATATATGATTCTCAAGTAATTTCAACGTTCCGGACACAACGGTGCTGTCCATTTGTGAATCCGAGGTTAAAAAATTTCAAATTTCAAATTCGAAGTTAAAAAATCCAAGTAATATCCGTTTGCGATTTCATCGTTGAAACAGGTCAAATTGGTCAAATTTGGGGATTTTGCGATTAAATCAGATTTGGTTAAAATTCAAAGCCAAATTGGTGGCGATCAAATGTTGCATTTAGTTTAGGGGGATGTGTTGAAGCGTCAAAACTTCAATCGGGAAGAAATTGGCTAAAATTGGGTCAAATTGGGTCAAACTGGAGCCTAGGTCGGGCTTAGTCAAAATTTGGGCTTTTGATGAAATCGGCTTAAATTGAAAAAATTGGGCTATTGTGTAGTTGGAGAATATAAAATTGGGAGTTTTTTTGGAGATTTTGGGAATTGTTGAGAATTTTTGAAATTTTTTGAATTTTGGGCTAAGCAGGGGTATTTTGGTAATTTCAGGGATTTTTCGGGAATTTGGTCAAAAGTGTGATTTAAAAATCCAAAGTGGTTCAAAATTGAATTTGGAAATGAACGGAGGTGTATAAGAGCTTTTTCTGACCACTGCGGAGGGTTTTGCGGGGCCCGAAATGTCGTTCAAGTAGCAGCTATTTAAGCTGCGAGGGGTTCATCGGTAGCTCAAAAATATGGCATGTTTATAGTTAAACTTCATCATTTGATGAGGGGAACGCTTTGGAACAATTTTTGGCAACCTCGGGTGACTCCATCGAAATTTGGGTTTTGGGTCCCTTCTCAGGGGCAATTTGGTAATTTCGGGGTAAAAATTGAAATTTTTGGAAAAGTGAAGTAGTGTTAGACCATGAAGTATGGAATCATTATGGATGGGTTACGGGCTAAGGAAAGCCTCCTTTGGTCCTCTATGTGGTGATTTTAGCTCTTTTGGCCATAGGCTTAAGGCTAGTTGGACCACTCACATGAGTTTTCAAAGGGTCCGAAGGTCGAAGTGAAATGTATTTGATTTAGGATGTGAGTGTAGAATGTAATATGTAATTGTGAATGTCAGTGTGTGACACAATCTTCCCGAGGGGTAATCCTAAGGCTTAGTCACCTATAGGGATTTCACTTAGACTTCCTTATGCTTGGTCTCTTCCTCCCAAAGCTGGAGGTTAGGCCTTAAGCACATGAAAATTCAAGTGAAGTAAGAAAAGTTTGAATTTCTATGGGGTGGGTTCCATTGATAGTCCTCTAAGAAAAGTCACTAGGAAGTCTTATGACTAGATCCTAGGCAATCTATAGAGAAACTAGACCTCAACCAAAAGTGAGGTCAACAAGCGTTATCTGCTCGAAAAGACAAAGCCAAGCAGAAAATCATACCAGGCAAAGTTGGGGTAGTATTAATTTTCATTACCCCAAACAAAGCAATGATGTCATTTTCCTATCATCTAATCAGTTTAGAATTGACAATAATAGTGGAAATACAAAATATTGACATCTACGGAGACTCTCAATTGATCATTAATTAAATTGCGGGCAAATATAAGACATTGAAACCTCGACTTGAACAATACTCCTGTTAGACTCTAAAACTGCTTCAGCAAATTCCTGATGTAACGTTCTTCTTAATCCCGAGACGAGATAATTTTTTAGCAGATGCTTTGGTCAAATTTGCAAAAGAATTCGCTTGTCCAGAAAAGACGACATACTAATTTCTATAAAAGGACGAGAAGTTCTTCCCAAATTGACATGAACAATCTACATAAATTTGGTGAAAACACAACAAAAACAATAATGGATGAAGAAAAGGATGATTGGTGACAACCAATTATTCAATATTTACAGACTAGAAGGTTACCCGAAAACATGTCTATCGTAACTCAAATCAAACAAAGAGTATTTTACTATGCTCTAGTGAATGATATTCTTCATAAATGATGTTTTAACCAAATGTGATTAAGATGTCTAAACCGATTTGATGCTCAAGAGATTGTTAAAGAAGTTCATTTAGGTTTATGCGATGCACATCAATCTGGACCTAAAATGAAGATGAAAATAAAAAGAATGGGATATTATTGGCCAACAATGATGACTGATTGTCTTGAATTCACAATGAAATGTCATCAATGTTAGATACATGGAGTGGTCTTACATCAACCACAAAATGTATTACATCCAACCATTGCATCTTGGCCATTTGAATGTTGGGGCACATACATAGTGGGCCCTATAGACCCTCCATAATCTAAAGGTCATCGATTTATTTTAGCAGCCACTGATTACTTCTCTAAATGGTCAGAAGCAATACCACTTAGAGAAGTTAAGGCATAACAAGTTCTCCATTTCTTCAAAAATCATATTATCTATATATTTGAAATTCCTCGAAGAGTCATATCAGACAATGGACTGGCATTTAAAAATACAAAAATGAATAATTTTATTCGGAGAGATGGGATAGATTGGAGATAATGGTTTAGCTGAGACCCTCAATAAAATATTAGTACAAATTTTGAAAAAGACATTAATTAATAGTCAAAGACAGTGGCATGAGCGATTAAAAGAAGCTTTATGGGCCTATAGGACTACATACCAAAAAACCAATACGGTCAACACCGTTTACTTTGGTATTCTGAGGCCATTTTACCACTCGAAGTGCAAATTCCTTCTCTCAAAGTTGCGATCACAAAAAAAATAATTGAAGAAGAAAATGTCAAATTACGACTCGAAGAACTTGAGAGTTTAGAAGGCAAAAGTCTACAAACTCAACAAAATCTTGAACTGTATTAAGAAAAAATGATGCGTGCCCATGACAAATTGGTTCATCCTAGAACCTTTTGAATCGGTGAATTAGTCTTAGTTCTCCGAATACCTATTCTTGCTCATCGAAGAATAGGTGGAAAGTTTGAACCAATATGGGAGGGTCCATATGTAATTGAAAAGACATATTCAGAAGGATTATACCAAATGGTAGATTGTCAAGATGAAATAGTCTTGGCCCCAATCAATGGGCATTTCTTAAAAAAATATTATGCGACATAAATAACTTTTTTTAAACTGGAAAAATAATAAAATCTTTCAAATTATCTCTATCATACAAATTTTGATTTTTGTATATTATGATATCCTTTTTGCTTAGTTACCATGTGCTTATAAGCATGATTCCTCGACATAATAAAATGATAACGCAATTAAATAACCTTTTTCGAATTCAAATTAAGTCTAACATGTTACATTATACTGTTGTTTTTCAGGGAAATGTCTAACAACAAACTTCTTTTTACATTTCAAAGCGTGTTTGTTTGGCTCTGGACCAACGATGTTTTGAAAAAGGATCAAGAATTTTGTTTGATTTTGAATTCTCTCAAGTTGAACTAATTTACGATGGACCTCTATTATCTATTGCCAATCAACAAGAAGCAAAGGAAAACCATTTGTGTTAGAATTCAAACTTTGACAAAAAAATAGTCGGATAGATGAAATCATTTCTACATAACAAAAATGAAAAAGCTGACAATGGAAAACTAAAATCAGTAGTGGTAACTACAACTCATGGAGCTGAAGAAACATCTATTAGCAGAGTAAAGAAGTCAGCCTTTAGATTAACTAGAGCTCAAAGAAGAAATTGAAATAAATGACTTAAAAGACTCGAAGAAAGGGAACGACAAAATATGAAATCTATGGAGGAAAATGATGAGTTCGAATTTCCAGTTCTTGAAGATATTCCTAAATAAACATATTTTGTCTTAGGAGAAGAAAAACTGGATCATGAAGAGGGATTAATTAAGAGGACGACATTCACTCTGACTCCTTACATACCAGTGTTGGATCTCACATCATCAGAGATGTCAACTAATAAATGCATTGCTTCATAGGAAGAATTAAGACGTATCCACCCTATTAGACGAGAGATGTTTGAAAATTTTAAATTTATTCATGGTTGAACCATCAATATATTAGAACGCATTCAATTATTCACCAGAGTCTTTGATGAAGACGAGCAGGCTGCCATTATTGAACATGTAATGGAAGCACGCGACTTAGACGAGTTGGACACTTAAGAAGGTGGACATACTCTAAATTCAATAAGTGGATAAGTGGCAAGGGTCGAATGACAATCCAATATGGATTTTGTTATAATTATGCTGAAGACATGGATGACAATCCTCCCAGAATTTTACGACATGAACAAGTGGATCCATTACCCACAATGATTATTCAAATTATCAGATGACTGATAACATGGAACATAATGCCCGTTGATTGTGTTCCAGACAGTTTCATCATAAATATATATGAGGAAGGAGACTGTATACCACCTCATATTGATAGCCATGACTTTGAAAGACCCTTTTGTACTCGGTCGCTCATGAACAGATATTCTATTTTATTTGGGAAAGAAATACAAATTCTGCGACCTGGAGAATTTTGTGGATCTTACCGGATTCTTCTACCACAAGGATAAATCCTTATTTTGCAAGGTAATGGAGCCAATTTTGTAAACATTGCATACTGAGTGTAAGCTAACAACATTATTCGATAATGTTGCGAAGGATAAGTCCTGAAAAGCATCCTGACAAATATCGGCCAATACTAGAACTTGAAGGGCTACAACCTTTGGAACTACCTTGACCTTATGAATATCCAAAATACCTATGACATACTCGACATAAAATGTCTTGGAGTGTTAGATATTTATGGTAGGTCTAGCAGTATCTAGGGTTATGAGAATGACAGAAAAACAATCTTACAGCTTCTAATATGATGTTATGTAAATAGTTTGCAGTGCGTGTTGTGTAATATACAATGTACTGTTGACTTCTATCATCTATGTACATTATCTTTGAGAGTGGAATATAATCTTGTAATATATTCCTCAAGTGTCAATAATACATCGACAGTCCAAAAATGTCAAAATGAACTCTTTAAATTAACAGAAAGACATGATAAACAACTTGTGATAACTAACTTGAGATTTATCCTTTGACTTGTAAAGATCAAATCCCCAACGGCTATGCTTTTCTTTATGTGTTTTTGACACATAATCTTCAGCTATTATATATAAGTCCCTTTCTGACAATAAAATATGGCATTCCTATATCTCTTTCTTTGAGAAAGGACATAAGTCGCATAGCATTCCGTCTCAAGACTGACATATCGACATTTGAAATTTTTAAGAGATGGTATGGCATCCTTTCTCTCTTAAGCTATTATATATAAGTCTCTTCCTGACACGGAAATATGGCATTCCTATAGCTCTTTCTTTGAGAAAGGATATAAGTCGCATAAAATTCCTTCTCAAAACTGACATATAAACATTTGACATTTCTGAGAAATGGTATGACATCCTCTCTCTCCAGCCACTGGATATAAAACCCTTCCTGACACGGAAATATGGCTTTCTTTTAGCTCTTTCTTTGAGAAAGGATATAAGTCGCATAACATTCCTTCTCAAAACCGACATATCAACATTTGATATTTCTGATAGATGGTATGGCATCTTCTCTCTCTTCAGCTATTGGATATAAGACCCTTCTTGACATGGAAATATGACATTTCTATAGCAATTTCTTTGCGAAAGGATATAAGTCACGTTAACATTCCTTCTCAAAACCAACATATTGACATTTGACATTTCTGAGTGATGGTATGGCATCCGCTCTCTTCAGCTATTGGATATAAGTCTCTTCCTGACCCAGAAATATGGCATTCCTATAGCTCTTTCTTTGTCGAAGGATATAAGTCGCATAGCATTCTTTCTTAAAACCGACATATCGACATTTAACATTTCTGAGAGATGTTATGACATCTTCTCTCTCTCTAGCTGTTGGATATAAGTCCCTTCCTGACACAGAAATATGACATTCTCATAGCTCTTTCATTGAGAAATGATATAAGTCGTATAACATTCCTTCTCAAAATCAACATATCAACGTTTGACATTTTTGAGAGATGGTATGATATCTTCTCTCTCTCCAACTATTGGATATAAGACCCTTCCTGAGACAAAAATATGGCTTTCCTTTAGCTCTTTCTTTGAGAAAGGATATAGGTCGCATAGCAATCCTTCTCAAGATTGTCAATATTGACATTTGATATCTTTAAAGAGCAGTGTGAGACCTCCTTTAATGGAATATGTCATCCATCTTCTTTTCAAAATTAAATTTTTCTGACAATAAACTGACAATTTTGTTGGCTTATCCAGACTATTTTGGTCAATGTCAATATGTGCGGCATACTTATACAGTATTCCATACATATTGGGGGCCCAATTGTTGACCTTACTTTTGTGAGGATTATTTCTAGATCATCTTGAGACAGGAAGTCTATCAATATTGACTCCCTAAATCTCATTAATGGCCACTAAACCCTAATGTCTAGGTTAAAACCGTAATGAAACCTTTTTAACCCAAATCTTAATGGCACCATAAAATGATCAAATCAGCAATGAAAAACCCTGATTTGATCAATGATTGACTAAAATGGTCAACTTTGACCTAAATGGTCAACTTTGGTAAAACTAGTCAATATTTGACCCATGACCACTACATTGACCAAACTGGTCAACTTTTAACCCAAATGGTCAACTTTGGTCAAACTGGTCAATCCTTAACCCAATGACCACCACATTGACCAAACTGGTTAACCTTTGACCCAAATGGTCAACTTAGGTCAAAATGGTCAATCCTTGACCTAAATGGTCAAATTTAGTTAATTCATGACCTCATGACCACTACATTGACTACATTGACCAATCCTTCACAAAATCAACTCAACATTGGTCAAGGTGACCAATGTAAAGCTCAAAGGTCATCACATTGATCTTTAGGTCAATATAAATCCTAAATTTGGTCTACATGACCAAATCAACCCAAAAATTCAAAACCCTTGGACCCCATGACTAATCAAGCCATGACATGGTTAGAAAAGTCAAATTGGTTTTCTTTGGGCTAGAATGGGTCAACTTGGGTCAACCAAGGACAACCCTAGTAAACATTAATCATATTTTGTCAAAATACCCATTGTATAACCAGAATTGATAAAATTGATTAAATAACTAAATTCGAAAATTATTTTAATCAATTTATTGGTTAATATTATAATTTCCAATATTTTTAATTAATTACATAATTAACTAAAAGTGAAATAATGATTAAATAACCATGAAATGAATTTTGACATGTGACATCACACATGACACAATAAATGGCTTTCAATTTTAAGACCCAACAATGACATCATAAATAACATCATATGGGCTACACATGACCCATGAGACACTTTACCCATAGGTTAACACATTGGATAACTTATGACACATCATCATAACCATATTTAAACATCATCATGAAGGCATCATGGTGAGTAAGTTGAAGTGGCAAAACCTCCTCATCCCAAAGTATGAATCACCCTTTACCAAAAGTAATGTGGCTAGCCACTTTACATGCCATCTCACATGTTTCATGGAACACTCAATAAGAAGAAGACACCACTTAAGCTCTCTCCTTTACCATGATTAACCAAGATGGAAATTCATCATGAAGCCATGATGAGTAAGCAGAGATGGTGTTAATTAACCAAGCCACCTTTGGGGAAGGGTTTGGTTGAGTCACTAGTCTCCAATCCCTCACCCAATCAAGGAGAAGCTTGCATTAACCAAACCTTTCACCATAGATTAAAGGCCGTCATGACCAAGCTATAAAATTCATTGTAAGGAAACCTATGTGTCATTCTCTCCTTCAAGATATTAAATGATCAATATAACTCATGTAGGCGAGGTAATTTCAGCAAGTTACCAAGCCTTATCCACCTCAAAGAGAGACCAATAGAGGCAAGCTAAAAACATGAAGCCAAAAGCTCACCATAATTGAATTCACCATGAATTAACCTAGGGATGCTCAACCATGGCTGCCACATTGCTCAAACCTTATCTCCAAGACATGATTGACCAGTTATCACCTCCCCTAAGAAATCCAAAGCTTAACCATGACTTACATGGCTAGAAAAAAGACCAAACCCGAGAAGGCTAAGGGAGGAGACCAAAAATAGGAGACACCTATGCACTGCCCAATTCCCTTAGCTTACTTCTTCCTAATTTAGCCAACCTCAAAACCCTAAAACAGAAAAAAATGGAGTTTGAAATGAAGTTCTTCAAAACTTAAAATTAATCACTCCAGAAGCTTCCTAGGATCCTACGAAGTTGAGCCCAATCAAAATTGTCCCCTCCCACAGGCTCTAAACCAATTTCCAACTTCATTTTTCCAGGCTGAATCATACCTTGAACGAACTCATACATTGGCTTAGTTCAATTCCAAATTGAAGTCAAGGCAAGCTTGCTGAGGTTGATACAAAGGTGTAGAGCCAATCAAATCAAAGCTTCATACACTCAGGCCATGGTATGGCTCATTCGACTTAGCTTAGGTTTGGGTTTCACACTTTATGAAACAAACCTATTCAAAACCCTAACATAACCATATGGATGGGTTCATCTTCCTCAGATGAATCTATAGAAACAAAAATCATTTGAATTCATTAAGAATCAAGTGAGATTTTGTCCCTGAAACATGGACGGCTTGTAGGTTTAGACAAGATGTAGGGGATGAATGGATGTCATCCATTTCTGAGTTTTGAAAATGGACGACTCTGATTTATTCCAGCTTGATCAGCTGTTCAGAGCCCCGCAGTGGATCAAGCGCATTTTCGATAGATCCGAGGACACACGACGCTCCCTGGATTTTTCTTTTTGGTTAATGGTTTAATTAAATTATATTAACCTTAAACTAATCAAAAGTCCATATCTTTGCATAAAAATCACAAAAAATATGACAAAAATAACCTTAGGTTCAGGACAATGAGGAGACAATGTTGAAATGAACTTTTAAATTTAGGAGGTATTATTAATTTTTAAATAATTAAATACTCTCTGGAGTAATTTAATTATTAAATATTATTTATAAATAAAAAAAATGAAATATTTAGGGAATAACCTTTAAACCTTTAGATACATCCTCCGATTTTTCTAAGGCTAGGAAAATTCTCTAGCATAAGATTCCCTTATTTTCATGAGATTTTGTAATTATTTTTAAAAATAATTATAAAAAATGAAAATAAGGGGAACTAAAGTGAAAATTAGTTGAGTGACTTAAGGTAACATACATGAACCTTAAATAATAAATCTTAACCTTTGGAAATTTTTAAATGACATTTTAAACTTTTAGGGTTAATAATTATAAATTATTAATTTATATTTAACTAACACTAAAATCTATAAATCCCAAAAATTATGTCTTACATAGTTCATTCCACAAATGAGCCAAGTAAATTTTGAACCTACCACTGACAGGTTCAAACAAGCCCTAATTAGGTATAAACATCATTAGATTTAATCAATTAGTTTAAGCCTCAATTAAATTATGTATAAATGACAACTAAACCCTAATTAAATTTGACTTAAACAAATCAAACCCTAATTAGGTCTAACCCATTAGACCTAATTAATCCATTAAGCCTTAACTGCATTAGGCTTAATCATCTTAAACTCTAATTAAGTCTAACCCATTAGAACTAAATAATTCATTAAGCCTTAACTACATTAGGCTTAATATCTTAAACCCTAATTAGGTCTAACCTATTAGACCTAATTAATCCATTAAGCCTTAGCTACATTAGGCTTAATAACTTAAACCCTAATTAGGTTAAACCTAGTAGACCCGATTAATCCTTCAAGCCTTAACTACATTAGGCTTAATATCTTAAACCCTAATTAGGACTAACCTACTAGACCAAATTAATCCTTTATGCCCATTAAGCCTTAACTACATTAAGCTTAATAGCTTAAACCCTAATTAGGTCTAACCTATTAGACATAATTAATCCATTAAGCCTTAACTACATTAGGCTTAATATTATAAACCCTAATTAGGTCAAGCCTATTAGGCCTAATTGATCCATTACACTTTAACTAGAATAAGTTTAATATCTTAAACCCTATATAGATCTAAGCTATTAGACTTAATTGATCCATTAAGTCTTAACTACATTATGGTTAATCATCTTAAACTCTAATTAGGTTAACCCATTAGACCTAATTAATCCATTAAGCCTTAACTACATTAGGCTTAATATCTTAAACCATAATTAGGTCTAACCTGTTAGACCTAATTTATCAATTAATCCTTAACTACATTAAACTTAATCATCTTAAACTCTAATTAGGTATAGTGTATTAGACCTAATTAATCAATTAAGCTTTAACTACATTAATATTAATATCTTAAACCCTAATTAGGTTGAACCTATTAGACCTAACTAATCCATTGAGCCTTAACTACATTAGGCTTAATATCTTAAACCCTAATTAGGTCTAACTATTAGACGTAATGAATCCTATAATCCTTCACTACATTAGGCTCAAAATCTTAAACCATAATTAGGTCTAACCTATTAGACCTAATTAATCCATTAAGCCTTAACTACATTAGGCCTAATATCTTAAACCCTAATTAGGTCGAACCTATTAGACCTAATTAATCCATTAAGCCTTAACTACATTAGGCTTAATATCTTAAATCCCAATTTGATCTAACCTTTTAGACCAATCCGTTAAGCCTTAACTGCAATTGGCTTAATCATCTTAAACTCTAATTAGCTATAACCTATTAGACCTAAATAATCCATTAAGCCTTAACTAGATTAGGCTTAATATCTGAAACCTTAATTAGGTCGTTTATTCAATTCTGTAAGTAATGACTTGTCGTTCTTTTTTAGTGCATTCTCAGGAGCATATTTTACCTGCCATAATTAACCACTCTAACACGATGAACTGCGACTTTGGAGTTAATCTTGTCATTTCTCTATGACGGCGAAGCAATCCTTGAATTCTACCAATAGTTTAATCAAATGGTAGTTCTTCTTCACTCGAATAAGAGAACTTGCTGCTGTAGTTCGGAGATGTACTCTATCCCCGATCCACCGTTATGTTGATCTTCTCCTCAAATTCAATAGAGTATTATCTTTTAATTAATACCAAAATCATTTCCAACATCATAACTTTTCTTTCACATCCGCTAAGAATAACCATACAAAAATTCTCAATCATCAACGTTCAACGGCACTCGACACATCTTTTCTACTCGAGAGTTCGTCTCTAAGATTCCAGTATAACCTACTTCAAAGATCTCAGAACTTATTCTTTGACATTTGTTTCACACATATCTCGTTTTCGAATTCGCATTTCAGACACAAGGGGAAATGTATCCAACTCGGTAATTACATTAATTCATTAGAACCATCTTCTTCACTTGATACGAGTGTTTGTAGTATGAGAAACACAGAAATCCTTGACGGCTTCAAGCTAACACTCCAAACTTAATATTGAACTTCATACCCTCAAACTTTTCGAGTGGATTCTGGGGTTACAATACGGCTCGTACGTAGTGGCCATCCCATCATACATCGACACATATTCACTTTTTCATTATTCTTTCGAGAGATCTCAAACCGTGGCTTCTTCGGTGTGTTAACATCATATCATTATCGACTATACTTCGAACTCCTTCCAAATTGCTTAATGGGTGGATTCGTCCTTTTCAAAAATCTCGCAGCTCTTCTTCTCTCACGTCCTGGCCTTTAATCTCAAATGTTACAAAGAACCTTCACCAACTACCGCAAATGAGCATTGGAGTTTCTAAAGAGGATTGAACAATGTTGCTCATCCGATCCTCAAATTTGTGTTTCTAAGTGTAATATTCTCTAGAAAGTGTCAGAGAGCGTAGTAGCACAGGCTCTTCGTGGATGCCTACTTCATGTATCAAAAATCGCTTTATACCCCTTTATCGCTGTTCTCTGTCTTCATCGTAATACTTCGATGCAATGATGTATGATGAAGGAACCGTATTGTGCTCATGAATCCTTAGTCATCCGATGCAATGCTAAAAATGTGTATCATTTTTCTATATAATTTTACCCATTTTTGGTGATTTTGCACTTTAAAAAAATGTATTTTCATGATTTTTGATTTATTTAGGTATCAGCGTATCTAAAAAGCAAACAAATTTGGAGTAAAAAGGATCAAAATGGGAGAAAATGGGGCTTCGGCACTGCTGCAGCCAAATTCGTAGAGACTCCATACTAAATGCAAAGGATAGAAAGACCGTCAAGTGCTTTATAGGAGCCGTTCTGTCGATGCAATTCAAAAATGAAGATTTTTGGCTACTTTTTGAAGCGGATGCTTAAGGAAACTCTTGGGAATTCATTTCTAACATATACGTAACTATTTTTGGATGAAATTTTGAGAGATGAGGAGAGGGAGAGAAGAGTGTAAGTAGAGAGAGTGTGAGTTAAAAGTTAGGTTTTGAAGAAAGGAGGTAGAAGTAAAGATTTAGGATTCTTCAAGGAGTGAAGGAGAGGAGTAATAAGAGAGATTGCTTCTTCCTTTCCATTCTAAAGAGGGAAATGAGTGTTCGTAAAGAAGAGAGAAAAGGATTCAAAGGAACATGAAGGATTTGTCGTGTGGTAGAAGAGAAAGAGATAAGTTATATTTACATTGCATTTGATGACTTTTCTTTATATATAAAATTCATGTTTTATCGTGTCTTCTATGAAATCGGTAGTTCTCGGTCTTTCTTCTGCATAGATATGTGATGATTTGATGATGCGGATTTAGTGCTTTAAAGTATTTAAAGAAATCACATGGTTTTTCATTTCTAACTTAATTTACTTTTCGATCTGAATAACTAGACAGTTAAAAACTGCTGTCGTACACTTAAAGGATCGTGTCCTACAACAATAATGAATAATACATTCAATGTCAATGAAAGAATTGCATAGTTCGTGGAACTGAAAAATAACAGAAAATGTGTTTTAATGAGCATCAAATTAGAGGTTTCAAAGGACAGCTGAGATGCCCACTGGCCGCAAGATTGCAACTAAATTCGAAGGTTACCAGGTGAAGGGGAAGAGTGGGAACTTCCCAGAGGATGTACCGTATCCTCCTTGCACTTAGCCTTAGATTTAGTGATCGAACTTAGATATGTCAATGTTCTTTACATGCTTGGAAGAGGGCTACTTTGTGGTTAAAGAAACATTATGTTTTATCAAAATAAATTACAATAAACAATCATTCTATATCATTCACACACGACGTACCTATCATAAGTGGAAAGACACTTTTCATATATATCAAAACCTTTCAAATACAAAGCTTAGCGTGTGTGTGTGTTAGTTTAATTTCATGAAGATACGAAGTAATCGTGGTTCGTTTAACCGTTATTTGTTTTCTCTCGCATCTTGTTAGTAGAAGTAAACTTAAACTTTAATTGCATTCGAGTATCGGGATTCTAAAGATATGCCATTCAATGTAAGAAACGTCTTTACTGTGATCGATAACCAGGACCCATTAGAGCCCGGTATTACTGGAGCACAATATGTATACTAGTGTAGAAGCTCGGGACTTCACAAAATCAATATAAATATATAAATTTCCAAGCTATAAGTTCTCGTACAATAAAAAGTCGGCATCACCTCACAGTCATGGCCGGGAAGGTAAGTGAACGGTATCTACTCGATAAAATAGTAACCGAAAACCTTTAATTTATCGTAATCATGGTGTGTTTGTTTACTTTTGTGAGTATTTCCATAATTTTATATGCGTAGTATGGGATCTAAGTAGGTTTAGTACCTTATGATTGAGTGAGGCACTGTTAGAAAATAGAAATAACAAAAAACTGAGACCCTTATGGAATGGCGAATAACCAAGATAATCGTAGAAACAATATTGAAATTTGCCGAGACCTTTATGAATTATATAACTCAACAAATGTAATAATCTGGCGCGATCATTCAAAATCCCGATGTCGTCGCTAATTCATTTAAGCTAAACTGTCTATCCAATGAGATAAATACCACTGGACAAATACCTAATGAGGATTCAAATTTACATCTTGCTAGTTTTCTAGAACTGTGCTACTTTTAAATATGACAGAGTGTCGAGCGCATGCCGTCGTACTTGCATTTTTTCCTTTTTCATTAAGGGATAAACTAAGCCGTGGTTAAATTCATTATCACCCGGATCTATTAGAACCTGTGAGAATTTTCAAAAATTTCTATCAAATTATTTCTCCATCAAAGATCATAAACCAAGAAATGATATCACATCTTTTCGGGATGTCAAGGGGAATCAATATACGGCTTCGGGAAAGATTTAAAGTTCTTCAGGAAGTGCCCACATCATGCTTTACTGCATCGGTTAATAATTCAAATATTTTACAATGTGATTAGTGGACTATCGAGATCGATTATGATGTTACACATGGATCATAAACGTCAAAACCTTTTTGATGAAGTTATACTCATTACGAAGAAATGACAAATTTTCAATAATTTTCGTTATCGTCCTTCCGAATGGGTAAGTCCTAATGAGTACCAAGTGTTCATGATTCGTATCCGCCACTATGATATTTCTCAAAATGCAAATTTTCTAAGAAAATGATTTATGGAATGAATTCTCAACCACCCCAAGTGTTGAGGAAAATTCATTTGACAAATAACATAATCTTAAACACCTTACAAAACTTTGAATGCTATTACTGCATCTAATAACTTATTTAAATTATTATAATCCCGGTTGGAAGAATCACCCAAATTTCAATCTCGTAATAATAAAGAATGCCAATGTTAACTCCACAATGTGAACATTTCTATAAATCCATTGAAATTCGAATAATCCAGCAGTTACTGATGTAGACCTTCTCATCCTCCGGATTCAATAGTAAAACTGGCCAATTTAAGGATAAGAAGTCATTTCATCAAGAAATGATTCTGGATACGGGAAATCAACTACAAGCTCAAAGCTGTATGAAAACTACTTGGAAATCAATTGCATATTTCTACCGCACTTAATTATAAACTGAACCTTTTCAAGCAATGTCGAGATCAATCCAAAAGATCAAAACAAGGAACAACTTAAGACTATTCAAATTAAGGAGAGGAAAGGAATCGTAGACGAGAGTACTAAAAGAAGTCAAAATTGCAGAAGGAGAAGGTTGACATTTAAAAAAGGGTTCAAAGAAGATTTATCCAAGACACGGACATCCTCTCGAATAAAATGTGATTAATACAAAAACCACCACCTCCATTTCCTCAGATCACAAACAAAACAGGAGAAGATTTGAAAAATTTTGAGATCCTTAAGGAAATTAACAATAAATATTCCTTTTGTTAAAGCATTAGAAAAGATGCCCGACTATGCCATTTTTATGAAGGATATTCTCATAAAGAAAAGAAAGTTCATAGATCATGAAATTGTTGCACTTAACAAAGAGTGTAGTGCATTTATTCGTAAGAAGCTCAGTAACATAAAGATTCGAAGTTTCACTGGTCCTGTGTTGTTGTGTGAAAAATTTTTCGAAAGAGCCTTATGTGATCCGGGAACTAGTATTAATCTTATACCTTTATCAACTTTCAAAAGTTTGGGAATCAGAGCTTCTTAAGACCCGATCAATAACTGCTCCATTACTTAGCCTAAAGGAGTGGTGGAAGATGTGTTAGTGAAAGTGGATAAATTTATCTTTCCTTTTCGAATTTGGCATTTGATATGGAGGAAGATAAAGAAATTCCAATCATTTTAGGAAGACCACCTCACATCGAGAGCAAGGATTGAGTGTTCAAAATGGAGAATTAACTATGAGGGTTAATGTTCAAGAGGTGACCTTTAATATTTTGAAATCTACAAGTATCCCTCAATGGAAAAAGATGAAGAATGTTTAGGATGATGTCCGTGAATATTTAAGAAAGGTTCATTTTGAAAATATATTTGAAAAAGAAGTGAGAATGAAAAATATGTTTAAATAAGGAATCGAAATGAAGAAAATTCAGATAGTAAGAAGAATGAAGATCCGTATGTTCAGGACAAACTTTAAGTATTGTATACAGGTATGTAAAATAAAAGCCAATTCCATCTATAATAAAACCTCTTGAACTTCAGATGAAAATTCTCCTTAATCATTTGAAGTATATGTTTTTATGGGAATCATCTACCCTACTAATTATTGTATCTTCGAGCTTAAATGAATATCAAGAATAAAAATTGTCAGAAATTTTCAAAAGATACAAAAAGACTTTTATGGACTTTAGCAGATATTAAAGGAATAATTCCTTCGATTTGTATGCCAAGATATCATTAAAATGAAGGAATACAAACCAAGAGTCGATCCTACAGAGAGATAGAATCCAATAATGAAAGAAGTAGTTAAGAAGGAGATTTTAAATTGCTTCTATTTGAATTATTTATCCTATTTTCTAAGTAATGTCAGTGAGTCCAATACATTGTATACCAAAAAAGGGAGGAGGATCAAGTGAAGTGAATGAATAGAATGAAAATTATACCCACAAGAAAAATTAATTGATGCAATAATTTGTATCAATTATAGGAAATTAAATGCCTCCACCCTCGAAAAAGATCACCGTCCTCTTCCTTTCGATCAATGGGCCGGATAATTTGCCGGACGCAAGTACTATCGCTCGGATGGATATACCGGTTATCATCAAATACCTATTGCTCCAGGATCAAGAAAAGACAACATTTACTAGCCCTTACGAACCTTCGCTTTTCGAAGATTTCCTTTTCGGACCGTGCAATACACCCGCAACGTTTCGTAGATGTATGATGTCTATCTTTAGCAATATGATGGTATAATGGAATAGAAATTTCATGGATGATTTCTTCCGTATTCCGACCTTAATTAACTCTTTTCGGAAAACTTAGCAAAAGTTTCTAAGCTTGCGAGAAAACAAATTTAGTTCGAATTGGAGAAATGTCAAATTATGTTACGGTGAGAATTGTGTCAGCATGTAACTTTGAAAATGGTATGGAGGTCGACCTGGCGAAAATTCGAGTGGATTGAGAGATTGCCACCACCCACTTCCGTGAGAGAGGTGAGTAGTTTCTTACGACATAATGGATTTTACAGGCGATATATTAATGATTTTCCTAAAATTACTAAACTTTTGTGTCAACTTCTAGAAATGATAGAAAATTCGATTTTAATGATGAATGTTTCAGTGCTTTCAGAAGGTTGAAGAAATTAATCACTCGCATCTATAATTGTTTCACCTCGATCTGGGAGAAACCATTCGAACTTATGTGATGCTGTTGATTATGCGATCAAAGTAGCTTTGGGACAGAGAAGGCGTGATAAAGTTTTCAAAGTCATTTAATATGCTAGTAAAACTCTTAATGAAGCTCATATTAATTATACCACTACCGAAAGAGAGTTATTAGCTATAGTATCTGCTGGAAAGTTTAGACCTTATTTAATCGAGCTAAAAGTACTCGTGCATAAAGGCTATTATCTGCCTATCAAATATTTAATGCAAAGAAGGATGACAAACTCCAGATCGATTAGATGGATGCTTCAAGAAGAATTCCGATTTTTATGATGTTTGATCGTAAGGGATCCGATAATCAAAGAGCCGATTATATTTCAATATTGGGGAAAAGCGATAAATATTCGAATATGGAAGGAAGTTGTTGCAACTTTCCCGATGATTAACTTTATACTATTATGGGAAGAAATTTCGCCTCGGTGTGCCGATATTTCGTGAATTATATTACGAGTGATAATGTACCACCCGATTTAACAAGGCAACAACAAAAGAAGTTTAAATATGATGCAAGATTTTATTTTTCGTGGATGAGCCCTATCTTTACAAATAAGCAACATCTCGATTAATAGGAGATGTCTCGTGAAGAAACTAATTTAATTATTCAAAGATGTCATGATCCCGACTCGTGAGGTCATTTCGTTGTTTACAACCGTTTTTAAGATTTCATAACTGACTTTATTGGCCTACTCTTTTTAAGGATGTATATAAATATATTAAATCTTGTGATCGATGTCAAGAGTAGGTAATATCTATATAAGAAATGAAATGCCTCTAAACTATAATTTAGAAGTCAACTTTTCGATGTAATGATTAGATTTTATGAGACATTTTACTCTCATTTAAAGAATTTATATATATTTCCGTTGCGCTAATTATGTCACAAACGGATCGAAGCTATTGCTTTATCAAGATGTGATGCTTCTGAGTGTTTCAAAATTTTAAAGAAAAATATATTTGCGATATATGGAACGTTGAGAGTGATTATAACCGATGGTGGATTCCATTTCAGAATAATCAAATTAAGAGATTTATCGAGAAATATAATATTATTCTTAGAATTTACTTCTCAAGCATCCCGTACTCAATGGTTTAACAGAAGTGTCTAATCATTAAATTAAAAGATTTTGGAGAAAAACTATGATAATCACAAATTGGGGATTGTCTCGTCGGGGCTAGATATCGCATTATGGGCTTATAAGATCGTCTCTATCGGAATGTCTCCTTATAGACTCGTTTGGTAAGACTTAATTATCGTCGAATCGACATAAAGCATATTAGGTGATAAAAAGTTGAATTTCTTAATTTGAAAAATGTCAGAGAGAAGAGATTTATGCAATTTAATGAATTGGAAGAAATTAGAAATGCATCTTATCACAATGAAAAGATCAATAAAGAGAGAATGAAATTGCCAGACAGACGGAGGATATTGAAAAAGAATTAACATGGAAAGAAAGTTCTTCATACAACACAAGTGCCGAAATTATTTCCTATAAGCTCAAGTTTAGATGGTCAAATCTTGCTGCATTGTAAAAGTTCATTCTTTCGGAGAGTCATGTTGATACTGAGGATCCGATATCGGAAAGATTTTCAACGTTAATTCGGCATCGATTAAAGCCTTATTGACGGTTTTCAACTCCGACTTCAAAGAGATTTCTTAATGTCGAGTCATGTCGATTAACCGAATGGTTTTGTCAGCCGAGGATGCTAAACCAAGGGTTTTATGGGACGCAACCCATGGGTTTGATCTTTGTGTGTTTGTTTGTTTGTTGTATTGTGTTTTAGACAGTTATTTTGGAATCCTAACTGCTTCTAAATACTTTTAAAAATTTGATAAATATTTGATCAATTAAGATATTTGGGATTATTTTGGGCTAAACGAAGTTCGGTGAAATTTTTTACCACCGGAGCGTAATGCGCCGCCGGTGCCTGGGCATAACCGAGATGTTTAACTTGGTGATTCGAGCACCGCTCGACACTCCTTATCGAGTGCCACCGGCACCATCGAGCGTCGTCGGCGCCCAAATCCCTAAGACGGTTTCGAGCTTAAAAATTTGATTTTTGCGCGAGGGGGGATCTTCTTCCTTATAACCCCCAAGAATCCATTTTAAACCTCAAATCCACTAGAAAAATGAAAACTTCCTTTCCAATTTGCATACCATGGATTCTCATCTGCAGAACCCCTCGATCTCGCATTTTCAAATGTACGAAATATTATCAAGCTTCGAGGCGCAGCGATTATTTACCAAGGTGATGATGAAGAGGAGAATTATCAAGTAGAGAGGCATGATTAATCAAAATTTGATAATCTTACCGGAAGAGTCAAGATAACAAAGAGAAGGCATCGAAAAGTGCTATGTTACACCACCGCCGCCGTAATGTCTTGCCATATGAAATTCCATGCAAATCTTCACAGGATCATCCAAGGATTTTTCTTGTGCGAGGTAAGTTTTTGCAATTCACACCCGCAAGAATTAATGATCTCTTTATGATCGAGAATGTACCTATCCGCCACTATTCCAATTTTAATGCAATAAGCGATGATATGAATGAATTTTATCATTATTCACTCATTTAAAATGAAGATCGGGGAAGGAGACAATGGAAATATTAGTTTCCTTTCCTATCTTGAAATCCGGTGTCAAAGCAAAGTGGCATTTATTTTATTTCGGCGATGTTATTTCCAACTTTGAAGATTAGTATTAGTAACCAAGGAAAGGGTTATTTTAAATTTCGTATTCAACCCGCAAGGTCGATCGATATTGGAAATAATTGTGAAATCCGTGTTAGGACGATAGCTCATGGATCTGAATATGGACTTAGACACCCATCCACCATAATTTTGCTAGTATAATTAATTACTAATTCCGTATGAGAGTTGGGAAAGGTTCTTCTTCCCCTCGGAGGCCTAATTATCAAAATAATCTTTATGACTACGAAACAAGAAGAGATGAAGGTGATACGGACCGTCATAATCAACCAACTCGTACTTCACAACCCCACAAACTTTCTTCCTTCGAAAGTTCCAGTGATATCGAAGAAAATCAAGCTGTTGGAAAAGAGGTACGAATGTTTCTTTAATCCCATTAATAATGTTTCGATTTATTCGATCACATAAAATCGAAGGATGAAGGAACAACTCGATCACACTAGTCAGATTGGGGCTCTGTGTCTGTTTATAAGGCTAAAGAAGAAGGTCCGATTGTCAAGATTCATCCGATGAATTCTCATTTCGTCCCTTCTACAATTTGTTCGTGCATCAAGCCAATCTATCAATATATCGGAGAAGATAGTTCTGAGACCGATGAGGAGCCACTGATTCGCCTCTCATTGATGCGTGTTCGTTTTGCATTTCTGTTTAGTTTTGTTCGTGTGTTTGCCATTTTCTTTGCTTTGCTTTGTAGTTTGCATTTAGATTTCCATGCTTAATTTCATTATGTGTGCTTAACATTTTAGTGTTTTCTTATCGAGTTTATCAGAACAATTAAAAATCTAAGGGTCATTGATTCGATTTCCGTTGATGAACATGCTAGTGTTTATGTTGTAATGTGGATTTTATATATAGAAGTGATGTTTTCAGTAGTTTTGTAAGAATTATGTTAGTTAATACTGTGGTGATGAAATGATTTCTTAATGAAGTGTTAAATGAGATTGTGGAGGCTCTAAATGATCGAAATTACAAGAAATTCTTTTAACCAACAAAATCATCAAAAGACCGGCGCCGCCGGCACCCAAATATGTAGACTTTTGGCTAATTGAATAAATAGAGCGCCGTCGGCGCCATATCGCAGCGCCTCGCCAAAGACCCGAATAGTGAAAAAAGACTAAAACCCTTATATTTTGCGATTTTCGACCTCAGAATCTCGAATTTCGCCTCGTTTTCGCTTCCTCCTCCATTTTCGCGACATCAAGGACTGTGGCTTGCTGTGATTCGGATTTAGAGCGATTTCAAGGAATTTAGAGACCGGATCTGACTTCTCGTAAGAGCCACTTGAGTTAAATATTTTTATTTTTTCCATAGGAATCTCTCATATCGTTTTCGATTAGAATTTTAGGATTTTTTAAGAAATTCTTTGGGTTTCTATGGATAAAATTCACGCATTTCTGTTAGAATAGTATTCGAAGTTTGCTAAATTGTGGATTTGGAATTTTAGAATTTTCTTGGAATTTTTATAAATTATCATGGCTCCAAGAATGAGTAAGTGGAAGAGAAAATTTCGATTATGATGAAGAAAAATTTATCAATGTCAAGGCACAATTTAGTTTTATATCTTACCTTTACAATAAGAATTGTATTTAGATATAGCTTTTGACAATCCTATGATCCGTTGGAACAATTAATTATCGAGCTTAAATGGGAAAGACATTGTTATTTACCGCAAATGCCGTTTAGCTGTTGTACAGTAACTATGCAAACATTCCTCGGACGTACGTACCATGTGTTAGTTCGAGGGTATCAGATTGAATTAACCTCAGCGTATCAATGCATTTCAAGGTCGAATTGGGAACCTTTGTATGTGAATATGGAAAATTTTAATACTCGAGAAGCAAATTGGAGAAGTGATCACATGTGACAAAGAGGAATGCAAAGTGAGTCAAAAACATGATTAACTCGCAGCCTTCCAAGAATGTTGCATCTAAAGTATGACACTATTTCATCTCTACAAGATTGTTACCTTCTTCTACCTATGAAGTTACAAGGGATAAAGCAATTTCAATTATTGTATTCATACGATGAAGAATATCGATATTGTATTACCGTTTCAAGAACATTCACTTCATTTCTTAAGAGAAACCACCGGAGGATTATGACATCCTCGTCCTACCATGCCCCGTGTGTAGCGCGCCTCCGAGAAGAATTCAACAAGCTTCGAAGAGGTAGCTATATCACTAAGACCGATTACCAAGACTATCATTCGTACTTATGAGTCTCCATGTAGTAGAGCCACTGGGGCGCAGACACAGTGAGTACCGATATTCCTATATTAGACATTCCATCTACGTCCGAGGCCTCTACATTGCCCATATGGAGTAGCTGAATATGCAGAGTGATAGTATGGAGAGACTCCATGGTAGGACGCATTTGTTCGAGACTAGAAGTGATGTGAGAAGAAGTGTCAGCCTGGAGCATCGCCATCATGACGCCTGTGCCGATTCAGCGAGGGGAGAGATCGATGGGATATTCCCTACTTGCTCCGCTATACACCGTCTAGACCCGGTCCCGCTCGACCCTAGTGATGAAGCCGGGTGATGAAGAGTGGTAGTTTATCTATTTTTGTTTCTATTTTTCTTTTATGTGTCGTGTTTTCGAGATGTAGTAGCGAATACTTTTGTATGATATGTAAGCCCTCGTTGATGTACCGTAGTGTTGTAATGAAAAGCGAATTGTTAAATGAAATGTGTAGTGTTGTGATAGTTTGTTCAATAGTTGTAGTGTTTTTGGTTGTTTAGATGTTTAAAGTTGATATCTCTTTAACCTCGTAAATGTTTAAAAGTTTTATATCACTATTTCTAAATTTTTCATAATTTTACTAGCCGCAAATTTCGACTAATAGCGTATAGCTTTTAAAGATTTCAAGATACCGACACAAAAAGGTTAGTTTCTTTTTACTTAATCGTTTCAAATTTATTGAATAATTTACTTTTGGTGGGTAGAAAAATATTAACTCTTGTTATATTTTCAAAAATTATTAAGAAATTTCGCGCTTGGACTCCTCACTTTAAATAACTAAAACTTTTATTTTAGTTGAAAATTATGGAAGGATTGGATGAAAGTTTTTAGTAATAAAGGTTAATTTTATAGGGGTAAGATATTTGGTATGGAAGGATTTCCATTATAGTCAACTATTTAAAGTAAAGAAAACTATATTTTTGAAATGTTAAGAGACTTAAAATATTATGTGTTAAGAAAAGATTGTGACTTTATGATGAATAATAAAAGCTCATACCTAATTATAAGGTAAGGAGGTGTTTCAAGTTCAACTTTGTGCAGGGAGAGTGAAGTTCAAAATCATTAAAGGCTATCCGTGATATAATCCTCATATAAAAA
Source organism: Papilionanthe hookeriana x Papilionanthe teres (assembly GCA_022702705.1). Classification (NCBI taxonomy): domain Eukaryota; kingdom Viridiplantae; phylum Streptophyta; class Magnoliopsida; order Asparagales; family Orchidaceae; genus Papilionanthe; species Papilionanthe hookeriana x Papilionanthe teres. The sequence goes on from CM040427.1 coordinate 132,431,610, forward strand.
AAGAAAAAGGAAAGAAAGAAAAGAAAGAGCTGAAAAACAATCCCAAAAATATAAAAAAAAAGAGAAAGAAAAGATAAAGAAAGAAAAATATTTATGAGGAGAAGTTTCCGAGGAGATGCCTAATCAAAAATTGGCTTCACTCGAGTCACCCTAAAGGGAGAACTTCGATTTCATTTCCACTTATATTTAAAGTATCGGGCTCACATTCCGCCGAAGTTTTCAGTTTGTTCTCCTTTTTCATATAGTCTTTCAAGGCACTCTTAATGTGACAAATTATGGTTTATTCAAATAAATAGAAGACTAAAGCCGTTAGACTTAATTGCTTAATATTCATATACCCGTAGTGTCGACTCTCAGGCTTCGAATTTCTTTCTAAAAGTCTTACCAATATTCCTTCAATGAAAAATCTTACAGTCCCATGTGAAAAGTACATTGGGTTTCGAGTTATATATTTCATGTAGTTAAAGGTTTACTTAAGGACAATTAATAGTTAAGTTTTCCTGGGGGATTTGATGCACCAAAAATATATATTACTTTAACTACATAATTTTACCTATTTTTGGTGATATTGCACTTTAAAGAAAGGTATTTTTTCATGATTTGTCAGAGGTATGATGATTTTAGGTGATTGGAGAAAAAGAACCAAAAGGAAATGAATTCCAAGCGAAAAGGAGCAAAATAAAGAGAAAATAAGCCGAGACCGGCCGTTGCCAAATCTCTGCAGGACCTGCACTGTAACTGGGCGATAGCGTCGCCTATGACCCTATGCTCAGGCAATTTAAAAATGAAGATTTTTGCGACTTTTGAAGGATGCTGAACAACCTTTGGGAATTCGTTCCTAACATATATGTAACTCCGTTGAAAAAATTGAGAGAGAAAAGACGAGAGAAGAGTGGGGTAGGAAGTAGAGAGTGAGCTTGGTATCAGTTTAAAAGAAAGAGTGTAGAAGTGAAGATTTGAGAGAGGGATTCTTCTCTAAGGAGTGAAGGAGAAGTAGTAAAGTGAGAGATTGTTTTTCCTTCCATTCTATAGTGGGAATCTCGAGTTTTCTAAAGAAGAGAGAAAAGGATTCAAAAGCAAAACTTCAAAGGATTTGGTTGGGAAGAGAAAGAGATAAGTGGTATTTGTAATTGCGGGTTTTGTATGATTTTCTTTTATATATAAAATCCATGTTTCATTGCATCTTCTGGCGAAATCTCGGGAGTAGTCTCCTTGTCTTTATTCTGGACATGTATGTGATGATGCGATTATGCTGGATTAAATGCTTTTTAAAGTATTAAAGAAATTGTGATTATGTTTCATTTCAAACTTAATTTACTTTTTGACCGGCCAATCGAATTATTAAAATCTGTTGTTGTACATTAACTCCGAAAGGATCGAGTGCCATTCTGTCAACATTAATGAAGAATCCATTTAATTTCTATGAATGAATATGAAATTATGAATTGAAAGTAACAAATATGGAAATGTGTTTCGATGTGGGCTTCAAATTGGAGGTTTCGTGGTGACAGCCGAGATCCCCAATTTGGTCCTAAGATTGGTAACTAAAGTCAAATGTAGCCACCTTCATGCGAAGGGTGAGGAATAGGTTTTGCAAAATTATTGGGCTTCGTATCCTTCCAAAATTTTGTACTTACATTTTAAGGATCGAACTTTAGATATGTCAATGTTCTTAACATGCTTCGCCTTGTGAACTTTTATTGAGCCTGATAAAGTCTCATAGGGAGGCAATCTCATATACAAGTCGATATGCAAAAAGCCTATGATACCATTAAATTTTAGAGTTTATCAAGCATGTTTCGATTGCTGTAGGAGCCAAAGAATAGCTTCGTAATCTCATCTCCTGTGTGGCTTAATTCAAATGAACACTCTATCTTATCAATTCGGATCGTCGTAGGCAAATTCCATGCCACCAGAGATTGTGCTGTGGAGATCCACTTTCTCCTCTCATCTTCATATTAGCGTCGATTATCTCTCAAGGATTTCATAATCGACCATTCCCCGAATAAAAGCTTACGCTGTGTACCATCATAAGTCAAACATTGTTATTTCTCACCTCCTTTATGCATGACATCATGGTTTTCCAAAGGCACACAAAACTCGTCAGTGGAAAAGTTAAAACACCGTTTAGACTCCTTCCAACAACAACTGGAATGCTTTTCAACTCGAGAAGTGTCAATCACATTCTCCAAGCCGACACCTATTCGCATCAAGCAATGGATCTCGAGTACACCGGATTTAAAATGCGCACTCCCTCCTTTTAAATATCCGGGTGTCCTTCTCACTTCGCGAACCAAACAAATTCAATTCGAGGAGATTCTCACCCAAAGTCACCACCGAGTCAGCCGACTAATTCTTTCTTATCAAATGGGCGGGTGGTGGGACCAATTTAAAAGTATCTTCACAACTCCTCCTATCTTCTTCAAATGATTTCCGTTTATGAAGAAAAGCACCCAATTATACTGAAAGGGCTTTAATGATTTTACAAGTTGAAGTCGTAGAACCCAAAATCATTGGACTTCTTGGCAAAAGGTCACAAACCAAATACGTCGGTGGCCTCTGGATTCAAAAGCTCTCAAATTCAAGAAAGTTAACATGTGCAAATTATCGATTAACTTCGCAGCCCAAAACTCACCGTGCGACCAGGATGGGCAAATATCGCAGCTCTCCCATCCCACTCCAAGTGGTCAGAAATTCAGTGACTCCTGTAACTGGCCGAATCTACTTAAAGTGAGAAGTTCTCGCTGAAAATCTTTTATCTCGAGCTTGTGAGTGCGAAGTGAATTGGGTCGTGATAACTGTGTCCCAAGGATCGGGTTAGCTGCTAAAGATAATCTTACTCATCAACTACAAAGGTTCGTGAGTTTTCGGATGGGAACAATTGTCTTTCCATGCCTCAAAGCCATTTGCGTGTGATCATTCAAATAAGGCAGATTTCTACCATCAATTTTATCAAAACACTCGTATAAAGTTTCCGGCTGGAGTAATCACCACAATCAAAATATAACTAAAACTATTTACAGGAGCTCCTAACCTGCCTCTCGTTCCCTGGGAAACTCCATTTGGAATAAATTGGCTTCGTGCCGGAGAACCTTCCGCTGCATCATCCCAACCGATGATATTCTTAAACCGAAAGGTCTAGGGGGCCCTCTAAATGTGTTCTCTCGCTCATCAAAATGATGAATCCATCCCCCCTCATCTATTTTAACTGCTCCTTTCCAACCGTACTACTGAGAATTCAACCAATGGCCGGAAGAACCAAACTTATTGGCTGGAAGATTCGATGGTTTCGGATGAATAAGGAAAATCGAAGGTTAATACTCTACACCGTAAGATGAGAATTATTTCGAGGATTTCCTTTATTCTAAAATTTGTGATGGTATTTTCATTTATTCTTCATTAACAATACAAATCGGCAACTTCCAAAATTAAAATCTCGTCGCGAAACAACAACCGCAAGATATCACTTAATTTAAGTGAATACCACATTAACATTTAGTGTGAAAGCATCACCAATCGTCGTTCAAATTGCATTGGGAGATAAGCTTCAAGGGCATCAAATCAGTTTCTATAGTGATGTGCCAGATTCCTATTCAATTCGGTTTCTGAAGCCAATACGAGGCTTTGGTCGGGTTCATAGAGAGAACATAAGTAGTAATATGTATGAGAGGCTAAAAATCTTCTCCTCGCACTATCATACAATCGTGGAACAAACTTAATTTTAAATTTCCAATGTTCTTTATGCACTTAGAGGGGGTAAAGAATGTGTATGCTCTCGATTTGTCGCAATACTACATTTTAATCGTTAAAATTTAATTCCTACAATCGATTATGATCTCTTTCAAGGGGAAATATTTTTTATAATATTCAAACAATTTTAAACATTAATTATCTTAAAACTTCGCACTTACTTTTCGTAGAATCGTATCGAGCATATATTTAGCTTTAACCTTATAAATATTTCGACACTATTCTCCTATAAGTGTATTTATAAATTAAATGTAAATCTCGACTAAGCGATATTAAGAAGTTACAACATCAGATCGATGCCTCAGTTTCTAAAGAAAACTCTATATTATCAACGATATGTATATTTGCGTAATATCTTAGTGTTAAAGCCATTAATCTATATTATAAAATATTACGTCGCCCGATCATTTCTAAATATAAATTTGGTCAAATTTTTTTGCCATCTTTTCGGGAACTTAAAAGTTGCATAATTGTACGATTTAAATTTTTTATGATCGTTATGGGAAATGACGCAACTTTTTACTTAGAAATTTTCGAATTGTAAATTTATTTTTAGCGAGAGCTTTACTTGTTTTTCTTTATGTATTTTTAATTTCTTAAAAGTCTTAAATAAAATAATATAAAAAATTTTAAAAACATGAAATTAAAAAATCAAAAATAAATCGAAAATCGAAAAGAATTAAAAAATTTTATTTTGAGTATTTTAATTAATCTAATTTTTATTTTCTGAATTTTTAATTCTGTATGTGTATTTCGTGATCCGAATGTTTATTGTCTTACGATTCTCAATCGAAGCGATGATAAGACATATCGAAAAATAAAAATGAACTTCGAATTTGCAAGAACGGCTAACACATCACAAAACAATTTTAAAAATCAAACTCCCGAAAATGAACATCATCGTGCACAAAGACCTTTTCGAGAGACTATGCTAACCCTACAACATGAAATTCAATTTATGTATTCAAATTCCTCTTGTTGGCATAGCCTAACTCATTCTAACTTAAACTTGTTATTACATAAATTGTACAAAACAATCAAGCTTTGTGGGGAACACTGCCCCAAGATCCGAACTTACACCTTCCTCGTTTTTGAGTCGTATGCTACATTTAAATATGACAAATATCAAATTATTTTGTCGATTCTTAGGACTTTTTCTTTTCAAATTATGTGGTAATGCCATGATGTGGTTAAATTTGTTAGCACTGATCTATAGAAATCCCGGGAGATTTAAGACATAAATTCTAGCATTTTTATTCTCCACTTTAAAACTTCTAAGCTTTTAAATGATATTACTTGTTTTACTCAATTCAAGTCGAATCAATATACTGCCAGTGGGAAAGATTTAAGTAGTAACTCCTTAGAAAGTGTACACATCATTCCTTACCATAATGGTTAATCATTCAAACATATTATAATGGGTTAATAGATCCCTAGTTTTATCATAAATGCTGCCGTCGATGGTTCATTAATGTCGAACCATTTGATGAGGCTTATGCCTTAACCGATGAGATGGCTACTAACAATTTTCAATGGCACTCGAAAGGTTAAACCAAAGAGAGAAGTCAATATTCATGAGAATGAAGCAATTCTACGATGTCATCTCAAATTACTATAACGTACTCGTAGTTAAATTAAATTCGAAATGAATTTGCTTCAAATATACCATGTAATCAAATAGTGCACTTGTCGACAAAGTTAAAAGATTCTCAATCATTTTTAGTGACATTAAAATGCATTTAAAAACATACCTAATAACTCATATTTCAAATTTACAACCTGTGCTCAAAAACACAACCTAAATTTAACTCGAATAATAATTCTCGTTGGGTGGAAATAAATAATGGGATTACAACCAAGCGAACCCTCTGTGAAACTAGAACAACTAGGTTAATACTAACTATAGACCTTCTTATCTTCCAAGGATTACAAATAACCAAAAAAACTAAAAAATTTTAATGATAAGAAGTTTCCTTGTATCAGCAGGTGTTACCACCAAAATTAATTACAAAATCTAAATGTTGCGTAAGAAACATCGAATAAACCAAGGAAAGGTAGATAATTAAAAACTAAATTTCTTTTAAAAACTAAATTTCAAAAGACATTGATGTTGAGAGAGAAAACCAAAAGAAACCAAAAACTCAAGAAAATATTCCTAAGAATGAGGAAAATTATACCTCCAACTTCGAACTTCAACATGTAAAGAATACCACCTCCATTTCTCCGAGAGTGCTAGACACAAAAAATTGATCAACAATTTTCAAACTTTGAGATATTTACAAAGCTTACAATTAAAATTTCAATTCGTCAAGCTTTTAAATGTATGCTAATTTACGATAAATTTATGAAAAAAATGTTAAACAACCGATGTAGGATGATTTCGACTTTGTCGCACTTAGTGAAGATAAGGCAATAATTGATAAAAGCTTCTTAAAATACTTAAAGATCTTGGTAGCTTTACTATACCTTTGTGCGATTAGGAGAAAATTTTTTTGGAATGTTTTTTTTGGTGGATTTAGAGCAAGATTAACTTAAGGATGCGTATCTATATTAAAAAGATTAGGTTTAAAGTAGATTTCTCCGAGTAATTTAACCCCGTAGTTATGCATTGATTCATCACCGACCCTAAGAGGCTTATAGAGGATTTGCTAATTAGAGGGATAAATTTATCTTCCCTATCGATTTCATCGTGTTAGTTACGAAGGAAGATAAAGAATTTCCTTTTAATTTATTGTGGACCTTTCCATACATTCGATGAGTGATGATACATGTGCGGTAAAGAGAATTTACCAAGAAAGTTATCGACCAGAAGCTACATTTAATAAGCTAAAATTAATGAAGTATCCACCGAAGAAAAAAATGAGTATATTACTACGGGATGTATATTATTATTTATACGGATGTTTATTTATTTCCAAGAAAGATGCGAAGGTGTGGCGTATCAAAAAGAACCGAAGAGTGAAAATGAAATTGATTTGCAAGACGAATCTACCGAGAAAATACTCGAGGATACAAATTATTTTCGGTGAAAATTTTGAGATTTTAGACACTTCTCAAAATAGTAAACCTTTGATTCCTTCGTTTGAAAAATGCTCCCGAACTCGAGATGAAGGTGATCCTTACGTGTTTAAAGTACACATTATTAGGTACTAATATACATTACTTGTGAGAACATCTTTAGATTCGATCGAAGTACAAGAAGAAAAATTAATCGACACTTTTAAAAATCGTAAGAAAAAATTTTGATTCAAGCTGTACAGATATTAAATGAATTAGCCCTTAAATCCGTAAGCACATAATTTTAATGGAAGATAATCATAATTCTAGTAAGGTGATTTCAAAGGAAATTGAACCAATAATACAGTTGTTAAGAAAGAAATTTTAAAGTAGCTGGACGTTGAATCATTTATCCTATCTTTTAAAGTGTTTAGGTTAGTCAAATTTAATGTGTATTTAAGAAATAAATGTGGGTGATCAGAGATTCTAATGAACATAATGAATTAACACATGTGACAAGCCACTGACAACGTTTTGTATCGATTATAGGAAGTTGGGCCATCATTAGGAAAGATAACTTTTCTCTACTATTTCTAGACCAAATGTTCGATGTAATTACCCGAGCATCGCGTTTATTTCTACTTTTTATGGATATTCCTGACACAACCGTATAACTACATAGCCTCCCGAGACTGTGAAACGACAACATTTACTAGTTCATAGCGAGACTTTGGTTTTAGAAGAATTTCATTTGGTTTATGCAATGCAATTTATTACTTTTCAAAGGTGTATGATGTCTTTTTTTACGACTTAATTGAAAAGATTTGTGTTTTATGAACGACGCATTCGGGAAATCTTTTTAAATTTAACAAAAGTTCGAAATGCTGTGAAAACAAATTTAGTTCTTAATCAGTGCTAATTTATCATCAGCAGAGGAATTGTTTTAGGACATAAGATTTATGAATATCGCATGGAAGTAGATCCAAGAAAAAGTCAAGTTACCGCCGAATTACTTCGTTCTACTAAAGGTAAGCTGAGTAAGATGCTTTCGGGACATGTTGAGTTATACAGATGTTATATTAAAAAATTTACAAAAATCGCTAAAGCCTTTAGCCATCTTTTAGAAAAAGTCATGATTTTTATTTTATCGGTGAATGTCTTAATGTTTTTAATTTATTAAAAAAAAGAAAAATTAATATTGCACCAATTATTGTTTCACTCGATTAGAAAACTATTTAATTATTGTGTTATGCAAGTGATTATGCTATTTGGGTCAGATAGACAAAAATATGATAAATTTTTAAAGTTATATACTATGCTAGTAAAAGCCTTAATAAAGATCAAATTAATTATACTACTAAAGAGGAGTTATTGGCAATAGTGTATGCTTTTGATAACTTAGACCTTATCTTATCGGAGAAAATTTATTTGTGACATACTGATCATTCTACTATTAAATATTTAAAGTCAAAAAAGGATGCAAATCCACGATTAATTAGATGGGCCTCAAATGCAAAAAATTTGATTTTTAGTTAATAGATAGGAGGGATATTGTTAATAAAAAAAAACTGATCATTTGTAGAGGTCAAAGGAAAGTTATGGTGATAATGATATTGAAATAAATCAAAATTTTCGATGAACAACTATATGTGATTATCGAATGGCAAATTCTATGGTATGCAGATATAGTTTACAAATTAGTCGGCAACATATTACCCTACGGATTAGATAGCCACCAAATGAAGAAGTTTATTGACGATGCAAGATTTTACTTTGACGTACGCTTATTTATTTAAATAATGGAAGGACATACATTAAGATAAAGCACTGAAGAAACCCACAAAATTATTCAAAAGTGTCACAAATCATATTTTAGGGGCATTTTGAAGTGGATAGAACCGTATTCAAAATTTTACAATTCGAATTTCATAGGCTTACTTTATTTAGTGGATGTTAACGCTTATATGTTACCGGATCTATCTCGTAGAGTAGAAACATTTCGAGAAGAAATGAAATGCCCCAATATTTTACTTTGAAGTTGGAAATTTTTATGTTTGAGGTTAGATTTTATGGGACCATTTGCTCCATCTTCGGAAAAAATTTATATTGAGCACAAGGATTATGTGTCTAAATGATTTAAAGCTTCTGCTGCTTACCTCTTTCAGATGCTAAGAGTGTTGTAAAATTTTTAAAGAAAGATATTTTTACTAGATTTGGAATGCCAAGAGTAATTATTCTAGATCGTGGATATCATTTTAAGAATAACCGGAACAATAAGTAAAAAAATTAGAATTAAGCATAGAATTACCATACCGTCATCCTCAAACTATCGGGTTCGTATAAAAGTTTTCAATCATGAAATTAAATGAAGATCGTAGAAAATTGTTAATCCTAATAAGAAGATTGATCATCAAGGCTAGATAGTGTATTATGGGCTTATAGAACTCGCGTATAAAACTCCTATGAGATCATCACCAACAAAGCCCATATTCGGGAAGACTTGTTACTTACAAGTTAAAATAAAACATAAAGCTTACTAAGTTATAAATGGATTTAGTTATAATTTGAAAGAAGGTGGAGATAAATAATTATTACGATTAAATGAGTTTTATAAAATAAGGAAATTTAATTATATGGAAATGCTAAAGTCTATAAGGACAAAATGAAAATGTGGCATCATCGAGAATTTTCAAGAAAACATTTTCAGCTCCGACAAAAATATCGCACTATATAATACAGAAAATTTTTTCAAGGTAAACATAAGGCCGCTGGTCGGGGCCATTTATTGTGATAAAAGTCTATCCATATGGAGTTGGATATTGAAGATCCAAATATTGGTAGATCGATTAAGGTAACGCGGCACATATCGAAACCTTATATAAGTGGAAATTCGACCTACATTTATTAAGAGATCCCGATGTCATCAACCAGAGTAAAAGATTGGACACCTCAAGTTGTTGATGTTAAACCAAACGCTTTAGAATGGTAACTCATAGTTTTTAGTGTGGATTGATTGATTGTTGACTATTCTTATGTCGAGTTTATGAATTTATATTTGGTTCTAAATGAATGAGGTGGCACAAAACATACTCACTGATCAATCGTTAGTGGCATGAGCAATTAGCCTTGGAATTTTTGGGTTTTTGTGTTTAGGCACAAGAACCTAGTACCTAAGCACCTCTTTCACCGTGAGCCGAGCGCCTAAGTGCTTCTTGATCCTGGTGCCTGTGTGCCACGGTTCATGTAACTTCCAAACCACTAAATTTCGCTGAACCCCTCCTTTCTATTAAAACGACAAAGTGATGTAAATGAGGACTTTTCTTCTTAATTATAATTGTTCAAGAGAGGGAAATGTGTGGAGTATTCATCCGTATCTTGAGGTCATTGCTTTAAGATCTCAGGAGAGTAAGAGCAATGGTATGCTCGATGAAAAGAAGTCGTATGCATATGATTCTCAAACATACTTCAATGAATTTCTTGTGTTGAGTCCGGAATGAATTATATAGAAGCTTTTGAAGATTGAGAAGGAGTTGTAGAATCGCATTCCATGTTATGCAAGATCTACTACCAATAAGAACATCTCGGATGACAATCTCGGTAATAACCGTTCAAATTAAGCATAACATGCTTCCGTGATTGGTCAGTAAGATGCATCAAGGTAACCAATAACAAATAAGAAAGTTGTTGAAGATTTTACTACACTCTTTTCTACCACTTATTCAATCCTCAAATTCTGAGGGGTGGAATGGTGGATGGGAATTGTGTTCACAATTATTAATAGCTTCATGATTTCTGCGGGAAAATCCGATGATGTTGTGTTTTCATTTGCTGAAAGCCGAATTTGAACTTAAGATGACTCTAGTGTTGCGAATTTGTGTATTATGTTTGTATTTCTGTTTAATTGTTCTTGTGAAAACAATGTTATGTCTGTTTTTATTGACTTATGTTTATGATAATGAATTAGTATTATTTTTGTGTTGTTTATATTCTGTATATACATAAAAACAATTGGAATGATTTATTTTAATAGTATAGTAATCTGTGTATAAATATTAGAGCGATGACAAAGTCATTTAATTATCAAATTGAGTGTTGAATCTAACATATTAGAAATTCAAAAATTTTAACTTTGCTATGCTCTTATGAAAATAACAAAATCCCCAAAATCTGATTTAACGAGCAATTAATATCTTTAAGCGCTTAAACTAGCGCTAAGAGCCAAACTCGGCTAGAATTTTTAAAAAATTAAATTCTAGACCAGCTTCATGATTGGTTAGCTACACATTGTCTTTCTTTCGGTTTTTCACAATTTCACACCGAGGGCTTCACCTACTTTACCTTTTTTGCTAATTTTTGGATAAAAACTTTAGATCTCATCATCTTTAAGTTCAAACTTTACTTTGCCATCGAAAGCTTTATTTTCACTGTATATTTTATCCACACTCAAGTAGTTAAAAATTGAAAAATTTGGGAAAAATGGTGAAAATTCATGGTGAATAAAAATCTTTACATGGAAAAAAACTTTATGAGCTCCGCGTAACATATTTTCGGGAGTTTATTTAAATTTTTATTCAATCTTTTTTTATTATTTTATTGTGATCCTAATGCAATGTATGAAAAAGAAAAGATACTTTTGATGCAAAGAAGTTTGTGAGTGGAAGTAATGTGATCGTTGCAGTGATCTTCTTGTTTCTAAGAAATTGATTCAAGAGCGAGGATTTTGTTCTCCCGGGTGGTTCTATGGAAAGACTTATTGTAAGATATGCCAATTATCGCGAAGAGATCAACATGATTTGGTGTTTCTTCGGAGAGTTCATCGATTGCATTCCCGTAAATATAACTCAGCCTTTTACATTGATTTTTATCCACCGAAGGGGAACGTGAGGAAATTATAAGATTCCCGACCGATGGACGGGAGGGCGAAGTTCAAATGAATGCAAAGGTAAATTATTCTACTTTCCGCACATAATGCATCATCGACGGCATGGCATTACTTCTTCTACTCATCATGTTTGTTCAAAAGTAATAAGAGAGAGGGCTATTTTACACTATTGCATCCATTTGATGAAGCCCATCACTATTGGCTCTTCGATTTACAAAAGCATTATTCATTCCTCAAGGAAAAGAATACAATAGGCTTTGTCAGACTTCTTTCATATTTACTTTAAGCAAGAACGAGAAGAATTTGAGTTTAGGGAGAAGATAATGCATCCACTTAAGCCTATTAGGAAGGCTAATGTGAATATATCCGGGAAACGTATTGATCTCTCTTAGATTTTGACTAGATCTCGTCGATGCTCCATCTTCATCTCTCGCTCTACATCTCATACTTCTTATAATACGAAATCCTTAATTGATAGTATGCAAGAGTTAAAGGATTGTATTTCTCTAATGTTCAAAGTAGTTCTCGTGAGTTTAAGATCATCATTATCATTTTAATTCTTATCTTCATCAGCATAGTAGCTATGAGAAAAAATTTCCATAAATCTCTTTATCGCTTATCCTACGTGGAAATCGACTATGTAATACACATTAATTATCCTAATTATCTAAGATATGATGATCTAACTCATAAATATGGATGGGATGAAGATGATGATGAGGATGAAGATGGTGAGGAGTAGTTGATTTTTATTAGTGTGCCTCGATGAATTTGTTGATCTTTGATTTTCATGTACTTTATCATCAGAGCCCAGTTTTGTTGTCCGTTGGATTCTTGTATGAATTTTGTGGTGGAATTTTTTTTACTATATTACACCAGTTTTTAGTTTTTCTCTAGTCATAAGCATACCGATTGTGGTTGTAATAGATCTTTACTTAGCACTTTCGATGAAAACATGTTTTAAATCGCGATTTACTTCCTCGCTACACAACGTTGTTATTACTTGTACTCACATCGTTCTCTTGTTTATAACCTTTAAATTTTTCTTCTTTCATGCTCATTTTAAACTAAAATGTTTTATAACCTTTAAAAATTTATGTTTGGGGGAAGGAGAAAACTTTTCTTTATAAAATTTTAAACTTTATTTGTCCTCATTAAAAAATATTTTTGAAAGAAAAATATGTTAGTATAAATCCATTTCTGTATGTGGTGTTAGTATTAGTCAACAATATATTTGATTTTATAATGTTATATTGGGATTTAAGTAAAAATTTTAGAGCACAAAGGTTAATTATAAAATTAAGATATTTACAATAAGACTATAAGAATATGATTTTACTATCCAAAAAGTAAAGAAAAAATATAATTTTAAAATATTAAGTGCCTTAGATATACACTTAAAAATACCGAGACTCTATAAAAAATCATTTTCAAAGCTAATACGCATTATAAATTAAAGAAATATGAGAAATTTTTAACTTTAAGAAGAGGATAGTGAAGTTAAAAATTATTAAAGGCTATCCAAATATAATAACTTCACATAAAAAGAAAAGATTAAAAATAAAAAATAAAAATATGTAGAGAAGCTGAGGGAGATGCCTAAAATAACTACTTCTCGCCGAATTATCATAAAGGAATAAAGTTTATTACATTTCTAAGCTTATTTATAAAAATAAAAAGTATTAGCAACTTTACTAAGAGATTTACATAAATATTTCTTTGGGCTATTCTAAGATTCATCCATATAAAAAATTACAATTATTTTCAAAATGAATAGAAAAATCTAAACTCCTAAAACTTCTGATTTACTGGACATTTTATATATTAGTTCTAACCGTGTTATTGAAAATTTTTCCTAAGGTTTAACTCCGACATTTATAAGAAAAAAACTATAGAAATAATTAAGAAAACCCACTACCATAAGTTATAATATTTTTAACAAGAAGGAGTTACTTCGAGGATACGTAACATCTAAGTTCGCTTAGGTCTGATGCCTTTAAAATACCATTTGCGCTGTGAACATTTTATACTCATTTTTCAAGGATATTATACTTTAATGAAAGGCATTTTGCATGTTTATAGTTTCGTGTACAAGGAATTGGAAGTTTAAAGGAAAAGGAGAAAACAGGCACACAGAGTCATGGAGCAATGGCGCTAAAGCGTCATTTCCGATCCTAAGCATCAGAGCCCATATGAGATCGCCGCCTTAAGCGCTAGTGACAAGATTTTTAGATGCATTGAATTTGATGAATTTTGAAGGTGTTCATGATGTGATCAGATTTTCGAGTTTCTTATATAATATACGAAAAGAGACAATAGGGACTTTCTATGAGAGGAAAAACATAGTTATTTTGGAGAGTCAACTAGAATTGAGAATATAGTATTAGTATTTAGTGTTGTTTTTCTTTTCGAGTCTTATAAGAGGATTTTAAAGATTTCTTCAGAAGAAATTCCCCGCAGTCGTCTTTGCAGAAGCTCGTATGCGATTTTTAGACGTTTTTCAAGTTTTACTTCCGTGCGAACTTGATCATATATACACCCATGTGTTTTGTGTTATCTTCATGAATGTTGAGTAGTTCTTTTTCTTTCTCATTGTGATGTAGAGAATTAATCATGTGTAGGATGTGAATGATTTAAGGATTTCTTTTTTATTCTAAAATTTTTGATGGAATTTTTTACATTTTCATTTACTTTACTAATTAGTTACTTGTGAGGTTAACATCCATTGTAAAACATAATGACCTTGGAGGGTTATGATTTCTACATTAACCATCAGAGTTACCACATTAATCTTTAGGATGGAGTTATATCATACCACGTTGGTGCAATTAGATAGCAAGATATGTTTCTCAGACGGCATATAATCGAGATTTAGGTATTGTGGTTATATTCCTATTCAATTTGTCTCCGAGTTTGGAGTCTCAAGCCTTGGTTGGTCCTATAGAGAGGGCACAATGGGTAATCCGTATGTGAGGTTGTAACTACCAAGACTACTATACTTAGGAACAAACATAAGGTAAGCGCACGTAATGCACTTGTAGGAGGTTTAAGAATCAGTATGCTCCTATTCAGAACAATACTAAATTTTAACCTTTGAACATTTTATTTATACATTGATTATGATCTCATTACTAGGATAATATATTCTTATAAAATTCAAATTCCTTTAAACATTATAAGTTTAGAATATTCGTACTTACTTTCTACATAATTGGGACGAGTATATATTTAATAAATCTTTTATAAATATTTTGACACTATTCTCCTATAAGTGTATTTAAAATTTAGATAGAAATTTATTTTAAGTCATTTTAAGAAGTAATGCCTATCTCGTGGGATCGATACTGGGTTTTAAAGAAATTTCTATGATGCTCGAAACAATACATATACTCCACAGAAAATTCAAGTGTGCGAAAAACATTAATCTATATTAAAACATTTCAATTGCTCAAAGTAGCCGCTAACATAAATTGAATCAAGTTTTTTGTCATCTTTTGGGAACTTAAATAATTGCATAATTGTAGGTCATGTCACCCCATACATAAAGAAACCCAAAGATTCTTTAACCCCTCTCCGTTTATAAATGATTAAACCGATGGTCCCGAATCAAAAGAAGTGGACCATACTCACCCAATAAAGAAATAAACAAAGAATGCCAAAGGAAGAATGGTAATCTACACAATGAGAGTCAAGGACACGTCACCAATGTCCGAAGATAAATCCTCCGCATCAAAACGAGAGAGAAATTAAAATTTATTTGCTTTTCAAAGTATATTCGATTTAATACATACATATAATTTCAAAGGTAGCATTTTAGTTTTAAAAATAAGGAGACTGAACTGATTCATATATTTGATAACTAAACAATCGAGCATAACACCGAGCGATGCACCTATCCCGAGGAATCTAAGTACTACTCGATACCAAAATTTCGATTGGAGTAAACTAAAGAATATATGATTGATTTTGGTATGTAAACCTTTATGTTTGTCGTTAAGTTCCCCTATCTAGAATAAAAGATTAGAGAGGGTTAACTTGACTGGTTCTAATGTTTCATATAAGTGTAACTTTATAGTTAATTACATCTTAAATGACCAAAGTCACTTAAGAAAACTCTTTATTGCATCGAAGCACTTGTCTTCATGAATAAAAATTTTTATGATCTCAAGGTTCAACATGGAAAAATCTAATGGGATGGGATCAAATAGGAAACATTACTATAGAATATAAAGTAAGAAAAGCTAAAGGATTGATACACCTAAAATATATGTTGTTTTTATGCACATTTTTATACCTATTTTGATGATATCAGACTTAATGGAAGGTATTTTGTGTATTTTCTGTGTATGATTAAATAGATAAATGTGATGAATGAAGAAAAGTATCAAATTCTTAGAGCAATAATGAAAAATCGATAAAGTGATCTCCGGCAGCCAAACGCTAAACCCGTGCTTACGCGCTAAGGCCCCACAATTATGCGCCTGCATCTATACTACTATGACAAGCCCCGCAACTAAGCTCGAGACTCGTACCCCAGCGCCGCAACAAAGAGGAGTTATTTAATTTTGGCACCATTTTTAAGAAGTATTTCCGAGGCATCTCGTTAACGTGGTAACTTCCTTTACTGCACTAAATTTAATTCAAATTACTCTTTAATGGATGCATCTTTGGGAAGATACGTCAATCGGGACACAAATTGAAGAGATACGAAGATACCCGTTGAAAAAGTATAGAAAGAGTACTTATAGATCAAAAAAGTGGTTGATGTTGGAGGGTGTGGTTTATGTTTATCGTATTAGAGAGTTATTTTAGTAACACGCCACTCCACCTCACTATTTTACATTACTTTTATTATAGTTTTTAATGTGATTGGGAAGAGAGAATTGGAGTCTTTTGAGTTGGGCGCCAACCTCTAAAGAGTCTTGTAAGGAAAAGCAAAGTTTTCAATGGAACTTCAAGAGTTATCGAGAGGATTTTTATAGACGTCTTTATCTTTGTTATTACATTCGTTTTGAATTAAGACTTCTTGTGTTTTCATTGTGATTTCTATTTTTAAGGCAAGTTTTGATTGTATTTTCTCCATGAATTTTGAGTAGTTTTCTTTTATATTTTTCCTTAAAATGATGAAGTAATAAAAATATGGAAGAATGTCAGGCGATGTATAAAATTAATGTTGAAAGAAGTTGGTGATGATTTAAAACCTTGCACTTCATTTACTTCTGGTTCGCCAATTAAGATGTTAAAATTCGTTGTGAGAACATGTAAGAACCGGTATGCTATTGTCTCGCCTCAATAATTGGAAAATCACATGAGATTATATTTTCGGTTATAATGTAGTCCATATGATCAAATGCAAATAAATAAAGGAGATATACTTTCGATGGGTGTATAATTAGAGAACTTTAGAGGACAGTTAAAGCTCTCAATTTGATTTGTTATTTTTATGTTTTGATACGATATGTTAGCCCCGAGGTGGAGGGAGAAGAGGAATTCAAGAGATGAAAGGTACCACTTTCGCTAACCCATCTTCGCTAAGATTTATAAAACAATACATTAACATATATTCTTTATAAAGATCTTCAATAAGGGTATGTAATATAATTGCTCTAATTTGGCACAACCCATTTAGCATACTTTTCATAGCAATTTCCATGACTTATTATTGATTCATAATAAGGAAAAAGATATTTCATTCGCATTAGTTTTCTATATTAAGCAAAAATTTAGTTAAAGTAGTCACATTAATACTTCAAATTATAAAATTAAAAAGAATCGAATTTTATTTCCTAAAATATCGTCTTTAGTTTTTTGTAAGATCTTTCCTAAAATGGTAAAAAGTTATTTCTTCGTTTTCTGCCGGGTTTGATATATCGTGCTTAATCAAAAAGTCATATATTACTTCGATAATGATATATATACTTGTGCGTATCCTATTTTAAATATTTAAATTTCTTATTTACTTGGCATCAAGTTTTTGGTGTCATTGTAAAGAAAGAGATATTATTAAAGAGAAGTATCAATTCATAGATAAAACGTAAGCATAAATATCGTGGATCAAGTTTTTATCATGATAGGAAGGAAAAGAAAATTCTAAGAAAATTAATTTTTACTTTTAAAGTTTAAACTTGTTAGAGTATGTGTTGGTTTTTTTTTTTGTTGTTTTATTCTCATTTTTTTATAGTTTATGCATAAGTTCGTTTTCGGAAAAAATTAAAAAGAAAGAAAATTAAAAATATTCAAGAAATTACAAAATCAAAAATAATCAAAATGATGAAACTACTCCAGAATTTAGACCTTAAGAGATTATTCTAACCATACAAGCATGAATTTCATGCCGGTATTCAAAATCCTTCGTAAGGGCTAACTTATTCGAACTTAAATTTTTAGTATCCGTATGGTTTCTAATAATCATTTTGGGGGAGCACCAACTCAATATCCAAATTTAGATCTTGCCAAGTTTCTAGAATCTGTGTGCTAAATTTAAATATGATGGTGTTTCTTGATGATGCTATAAGACTTAGACTTTTTCCTTTCATTAAGGCATAAAGCTAAGATATGATTACATTCATTAGAAATCGATCTATCATAATCAGGGGTGATTTATCGCAAAATTTTCTTACTAAATATTTTCCACCATCAAAGACCTGAAAGCTTAGAAAATGATTTCTTCCTATTACATCTTTTTGTCGTTTGATGGGGAATCTATTTATGTAGCATGGGAACGTTTTAAATATCCTAAGAAAGTGTCCACATCATTAGATACCGCTTTCTGTTAATAATTCAAACTTTTTATAAATGATTAGTTGATCTCTAAGATCTATTATTGATGCTACCTGGTGGCTCATCGTATGTCTAAACGCTTAATGGTGCTTATGCCTTAATTAAAGAAATGGCTACAAAAAATTTTCAATGACCTTCTCCGAAAGGGTAAATCGTATACGAGAACAATATTCAATGGTAGTCCGATGCTTTTTCAATGTTAACAAATCAAGTTGGCTTCAGCTTCAAGGAAGATAGACCAATTCGTAATGAATTTTTCTCAACCAATTTCAATGTTTCGAAGAAAATTCATTATGCCAAATGGTAGATACAAACATTATTAGAAACTTTAAATGTCATAAAACATGCTTTATAACCCATATTCCAATTATTATAACCTCGTTTGGAAGAACCATCCCAAATTTAACTAGAATACCAACAATCATGGTGATAAGAATCACCACCTGGGAGAAATCAAGTAAACCTATCAAGTAAATTGAACAATCCGTGGATTAATAATATTAAATGCTTTTCCTCCATGTTTTAACAATACTTCACAATTCTGTTGAGAAGAAGTTTTCTATAGAAGAAGTTATGTTACAATTAGAAATAAAATCGTAAAGTCATGAGCTTCAATTAAATACCGAGAATCAATTAAGACAAATAAATTATTTATTAAGTAATAGATCCTAAGGAACATATCCACTAATACAAAGATAAATCCAAGAGGTAAAATAAAAGAGTGCGAAGTCAGTTCTAACCGAGAAGTGGAAGAGATTTAAGGGTGTAGTTCAAAAAAGAGATCAAGTAAAGAAAGAAAAGCATCGTAACGAAAAAGAAGATGCTCCTAAAGGTTTGAAAACCTATTTCTCCACCAAAAAATTTTTTAGAAAAGCAAATGCACTCACCATTTCCTCGTTAATTTCAACAACAAATGTCGTGATATGCAAATTTTGAAATTTCGAAAATTTTTAAGAAACATACAATTAATATTACATTTGTCAAGCCTTAAAACAAATGTGAAGTTATGTGAAGTTTATGAAGGATATTCTCACCGTAAAAAGAAGTTTGAAGATAATTAGAATGTTGCACTTTAAGAAGAGGCAATGTAATAATTCAAAGAAGCTTCTTGAAAAGCTTAATAATCTTAGAATACAATCATATGCAATTCGAGACAGATTTTAAGTGAAAGTTTTCATGTTATTTAGTCAAAAGAAAGATTAACCTTATGCCATTATCTATTATTAAAAGACTGGATTAAATAGAATAACCCCGACCATCGTAACTCTTCGCTAGCGTATCGTTCTAAAATATATCCTAAAGGAGTAATATAAGATGTTTAGCCAATGTGGATCAATTTACCTTTCATGTCGAGTTCACTGTGCTCGATATGCAGCAAGATAAAGAAATACCTATTATTTCAAAGACCTTTCCTAGTTACAAGAAATGCAATGATGATGTGCGTAAAGTGGGAATTATTTATGTGTGTTAATGATCAAACCGTTACATTTAATACTTTAAAATCAATGAAATATCTTACAAAAGGTAAAGAGGATGAATGTTTCGTATTTGCTAAAATGAGATATCCGAGTGGAATGCCATTTTAAAGCAACTTATGAAGAGAATTTTAAAAGTGAAAAGTTGGAACACGAGCAAGAAGGGGAAGTTCAATATTCGCGATTAATGAGGAAGACATAAATTATGTTAAAGAATTTTTGAAGTTTTTATACAAAAAATATAAATGAATCTTTCGTCAATCAATCGGGAAAACCCCTAATCTTGAATCAAGCAACTTCCTAAACATTTAAAATATGCCTTGTTAGGTGATTCCTCAACTTTACCTATTATAATTTCCTCAAAATTAACTACCGGGCTAAAAAGAGAGTTTGCTTAAAACTATAAAGAATATAAGAAAGCCTTGGATGGACCATACCGTATATTAAAGGAATCGACCTTCAATTTGTATGCACAGAATCCTTATGGAAGAGAATCGTAAACCAAGGGCCGATCATCAAAGAAGATTAAATCCTATTATCAAAGATGTTGTTAAGAAAGAAATTTTAAAGTAGCTAGATGTCGAAATTATCTACCTTATTTCGCATAAAGGTAATGAAGCCTTGTCCTTACTGATCGTGTTCCTAAGAATGTAGGAGTAACTATAATCATAATGAAAAGAATGAATTAATACAAACGAGACAAGTTACAAAAAGGATGGTGAATATGTATCGATTATAGAAAATTAAATATTTCCACAAGGAAAGATCACTTTCATTTACTCTTTCTAGATCAAAATGTCGGATAATTAGCCGGCATAAGTATTTTTGTTTTCTCGATGGATATACTAAGCCAACAACAAAATTGCTCCTAAGGATTAAGAGAAAAGAACGTTGCTGCAATTCGTGGTACATTTGCTTTTAGAAGAATTCCCTTTTAGTTTATGTAATGCTCGACAACATTTCAAAGACAAGATACGTGCAATTTTTTGCGATTTAATTAAAAAGAAATTAAATTTTTTATATTAATTTTTCGCTGTTTGGAATTTCATTCGAATAACTTTTAGAAAATTTATGTAAAGTTCTTAAACACTATAAAGAAATAAATTTAGTTCTTAATTGGAAAACACAATTTATACAGTTAGAGGAATTATTTCGTGAGATCAAATTTAGAAAGATGTATAAAAGGTGATCGCGTGAAAATTCAAGTGATCGCTAATTTACTCGCCCAACAAATGTAAGGGAGATTAAGAGTTTTTTAGGACATGCCGGATTCTACAGCATTATATTAAAAATTTCCTCAAAATATAAGCCTCTACGCGCTTAATAAAAAAGATGCAATTTTAAATTTTAATTTTAAGAATGCTTAAAAGTTTCTAATTTATTAAAAACAATGAAATTACTACACCCGCTACCATTTCACCAGCTTGGAAAAACCTTTTGAGTTAATGTGTGATGCAAGTGATTATGCTATCGAGCGTTTTATGGACAAAAATATGATAAAATTTCAAAGTAATCTACTATGCGTAGAACTCTTAATGAAGCTCAAATTAATTATACCACAACTAAAAGAGTTATTAAATATAGTATTTACTTTTGATAATTTTAGATCATATTTGATTAGAACAAAATGTGTGGTGCATGCCGATCATTCTCGTTATTAAATATTTAACGTAAAAAGAAGATGCAAAACCAAAACAAAGAAGATTTGATTCTTCTATTACAAGAATTTAACTTAAGATAAAGAGTTACAAGGGTACTGATAATCAAATTACTAATTATCTCGTGCAGCCTTGAAAATGAAAATCTCTCTATTTTGATGAAGAAATTAATGAACATTTTCCCGATGAAAATTTGTTCACTATTAATGAGCGGCGTGTTCCATTATGCCGACATCGTCGATTTTGTCAGCAATGGCATTACCCTATTGGATTGACATATAAACGTAGGAAGAAAACATTATTCAAGTTAAAACTTATTTTTGGGACGATCCATTTTTATAAAAAAGAAGGAAAAGGATCTAATTATTTCAAGACAAAGGCCAATAAATAAACTTACGAAATTATTCAAACGTCACGACGACGATTTTCGAGGATACTTGTGTTGATAAACCGCATATAAAATTTCTACAATCTCGGATTTTATCGTCTACAAATTTTGAAGATGTTAATGCTTATATTAAAAATTGTAATTGATTTCAATTTGTAGGTAATATTTCTAGAAAAATGATTTGCCTCTAAATTATATGTCGGAAGTTAAAAATATTCGATATTTGGAGGATTAGATTTCATGGGATCATTTATACCATCTTTCGACATTTATACATAATGATACAAGTGGACTATGTATCTAAATGGATAAAAGCTATTACTTTGCCTCGAAATGATGCTCAAAGTGTTGAGAATTTTTAAAAAGAACATATTTTTTAGATTTAGAATGCCAAGAGAAATCATAACTGCATTGTGGAAGTCATTTTATAAATGCAATTATGGAGAAATTAGTACCAAAATATCATATAATCCATAAAATTGGTTCCTTCGCTTTATCATCCGTCGTACTAATGGTTTGGTTGAATTATCCAAGCATGAAATTAAAAGAATTTTTGAAAAAATCTATTATTCTAAAACAAGAAGGATTCCACAATCAAACCGGATTTTGCTTTCAGGCTTATAAGATCGCATATAAGACTCTTATGGCAATGTCCCCATATAGATTAATTTTTTTGAAAGCTTGTGATTTAGTGGTTGAATTTGGAGCATAAAGCATATCGTCTATTAATGAGTTCAATTATAATTTAAAGGATGCTAAATGTAGAAAATATTATCGCAATTAAATGAGCTTAAACAGATAAGGAATGAATCGTATTTAAAGTGCTAGGATATATAAAGAAAGGATGAAGATGTGGCATGATTGTAGGATTCTAAATAATAATATTAAGCCAAAGATAATGCCATCTCTATATAATGCCACGTTAAGAGTATTTACCGGAAAACTAAGTCCAAAGTGGATTGTGCCCATTTATTGTAATAAAATTTTATCTTTATGATGTAGTGGATATTAAAGATTCTAAACTTGAGAAAAAGGTTTAAAGCAACTTTGGTCAGCAGACTAAACCTTATTTCTCAAAAGAGATCAACTTAAACTCGATGAGAATGTACATTGGGTCTCCCGTACTATGTATTCCGGTATGCCTGCGTACGGCGTTAAACCAAGCGTTTTGTGTGTGCAAACTTGCGTTTATCGGTGTGCTTTGTTTTAAGTTTGTTTTGGTGTATTTTATTTGGTTTGGAAGGTGAGTATTATATGGTATTTTGATTATATAATGTTCGTTGGGATTAATGAGACCTTAATCGTTAAATCGGATGAGTTAAACGAGCACCTGTGCGTTGCTTTCGCAGCAG
This sequence comes from Papilionanthe hookeriana x Papilionanthe teres, assembly GCA_022702705.1. Lineage (NCBI taxonomy): Eukaryota > Viridiplantae > Streptophyta > Magnoliopsida > Asparagales > Orchidaceae > Papilionanthe > Papilionanthe hookeriana x Papilionanthe teres. Next base: position 132,454,892 of record CM040427.1, read on the forward strand.
TTGGAGCTAGGCGCGCAGTTACTAATAATGTAAAAAACATGTTTGGGGAAGCAATTATCATGGGGAAGTTGCATGGCACGTTATTTGGTAGTTTGTAAATGTGGGAGGACAGCTTTAGGCCATCTAAAGCTTATAAATAAAAGGACCAAATTAAGCAGAAATTCATCCCATTCCAAATTTTTATCCTATGAGCCTTGCTGCAAGAGTTTTAAGGAGAAAAATGTCTTTGTAAGATTGGTTAAGAAGGAGGATGTAAAACAAGAAGAAGTCTATTTGTGAGAGTGCGCACGAGTTATAGAATGGATTTCGATATTAGTATTCAAGGAATAATGGAGAAGACGAAAGATCAAAGTCGATGTTACATCACCTACAAAGTAAATGAAATTAATGCACATTTAGCACAAATTCGATGGCAATTGAAGATGCAATTTAGTCATACTAGTCATGTTGAAGAAGCGGATAAAGTGACATTTTTTAAGAACCAAATGGGATAAGAAGATAAAGTAGCAGTTTTCAACCATCATTTGTTCTATCATATCTATAAAACAAATGGTTCGTATGGAACTAATGGAGGTTTTGGATATGTTCCACCTAATGGAGAATGGAATTAAGTTCTATTTTGTTTTAAGTGTTAATAATTTTCGTTATGTGTTAAATCAGATGTGTTAAGTGTTAGTGTTTAATGTTTATGTATTGCCATGTGGTTATAAACATGTTTATGTTTTGTATGTGTTTAGTATTTTGTTTAAAGTGTTTAAATGTGAGTAGAAAAGATGAGATCTATCCAAGGATAGTGGATTAAAAGACTTAAGATTTGTAATTGTAATTTGTATCTCAGATTTGTATTTGTTTTATAAGGTGATGATATATTTATAACTTAGTGGTCGATTGAGTTGAGCTAAAATGTTTATTTAACGAAAAATTGAAAATAGCGCAGTTCTCGCCAAGCACCAAGCCTCCACACTTACGCGCGGCTAAGCTCTCGCATCTAAGCACCGTACTTTTGATCTTAGGCGCCGTTCGTAAAATTCGCGCTTTTATGTTTTAAAAACATGAAAAATCACAAAACTTTCATCCCGTCATCTTTACCTTCTCGTGTTTGCAACATGAGGCCAGGCATCACCCAAGTTTTAAAACTTTTATGCTATATCAAGTGTAAATTGCTAGATTTAATCTTCTTGAGGTAATAACACTACTTCTAACTAGAAATTTTTTATTTTCAACATATAGTTTTAGTGCATTTTAGAGAAATCAAAGTCAACATTCATGGTGAAAATTTGAAAAAAAGCTTTGAAATTACTTGGATTTAGTTGTTTAAGCATTTCAGAGTTAAGTTTAGTTATTTTTAAGTTGAATGTGGAATTTATAGTGATTTTTATGCCAAATTATAGAAATGGTACCAAAGAGGAGCAAGTCGAAATCCACTTTTAATCTCGTATAAGTTTTGTGCTCGAAGGCTCAAGATTGATGTGCAAAACTCGCAATCAAGTATACCGATTCAAGATGAGGTTTTGACTAGCCGTGCGTAGTAATAGAAGATATGGAACCGTAATCAACTTTGGGACATAATTTCGTTATTTCACGGTTGTGGCGTCTACTTCGTTGTACGAGCCCATGCAAATCTTTTCGGGAATCGAAGAAAACTTTTTGTAGTCGAGGACAAGCTGATAGATTTTACTCCCAAGGTTTAAATGAGTTTTACCTATTACCGTTCGGCGATTTTATTTCTATTCAAATTATAATCCTAAGCAATGGAAGAACTGGATGAAATTATTTTTCGACTAATGGAAGGAGATTAAAAAAAATAACTAATGAGAGAAGAGTAAACTTCCCCGTTTAAAGTTGAACACCACCTTTAAGGCTAGGTATTATTTCATATCACCCAAATTTCTTCCTACAAATCATCCGAGCGAGGTGAGGAGAGAAAGAGCTACATTGAATTACTTTTATTTAGTGCAGGAAACGTGAAATACATCGGGGAAAATTATCTGGCGGTGATTGTATTTGGATGAAACTGCGAGAGTCGCCAACACCGTAGATATGATTTGCTAGTCTTATACATTCGTTATGTGAGCGGGTTGGTCTTAGATCCGAAAATCGGGAAGAGGTCCTTCACCCTCTATTTCCTCTTACCAAATACGAATGTGAAGATCTATGATGAGCATTCACTTTTTGGTCAAGAATAAGGGTTCTCTAGATATTTTGGTGCATCTACTTATACGGCTTTAACATCTTGTGCATCCACATCTCGCATCATAAGGTCAGCTTTTCTATTCGCAATCGAGCTTTTAAACAAAATGAATGATAATATTAATTATAAATGCTGGATGGGGACCATGATATAGAAGAGAAAGTAGATCATATTGAAGATTATCTTCAGAAACATTGTGAGTAAGAGATGAATTGCCATAGTTACATGGATAAATATCAAGGAAAGCCGATTATAGTGCCGTGTTACCCACTCATCCACACTTTACCCCCATATGAATGGCCCGTATGCGGAAAGAATGAGATGATGATGAATAAGAAGACGAGGATTAGGATTTATACAGAGTTGTGGATTGTTATGTTTTATTTTATGTTGGACTAGTAGTTTGTTTCGATGTTGTGAACTTTTTAGTATGATTGTTATGCGAACTTTATCGATGTAATATTTTATGTACTTTAGTTATTTTTTATATTATTCAGGGATGTTTCGTGTAATATGAATGTTTAAAGTCTATGCTATAGTGAATGTTAGTCAATTTTTAGTGTATTCCTTTTTTTCAAGCTTCTTTAACATATTCCAAATTAAACTATTTTGGAAGGTTTAAAACACCATTAAAATCCACTAATTAAATTTCATGTTTTTGTAACTTTTCAATTTACTACCATATATGTTTTTGTCAGGATTCTCATTTACAAATGTTAATTTGCTTTTATTTCCTCTATTACATTAGAAGTCTTTTGAATTTTTATAAATGAAAAGTTTTAAAAATTTGATTTAGTTATTGTCATTCAAGTTTTAATACCCGAATATTTAAAGATATAAAAATTCATGCAAGCCTAATATTTATAGTTTTCTATTCCTACCCATGTATCTTGTTAATATGCTTAAATGTTTCATCATAATGAAAATTTTAAATTGGGGAATGAGGTTTCAAAAACTTAAATTTTATTTCGTTTCCCTCCAAAGTACTATAAAAAAAATTTAATTTTCGATTGAAAAATAATTATCTTTATAGTTATATTAGGAAATAAAATTTTGAATATATAAGCGAGTAAGAAAAATTACTTAAAAATCTATAGTAAGATGAAAATTTTAAAGTTAAAAATTCTTTAAGAAGAAATGATAAATATTTCTAGAACCTATCGTTAAGTAGGAAAAGTCAGATTTTCGAAAAATAAAAGGATTGGGGACACTTTTATTTTTTTATATTTAAATTTCTTTTATCAAAATTAATTTTCAAAACTATTATGACATTTCTAAGTTAAAGATATATATCTACCTTATGCTTTAGGAAAGGAAAGGTGGAATTCAAAATCATTAAAGGCCTATCCGTGACATAAGAATCCTCGCCTTATAAAAAAAGATAACAAAAGAAAAGAAGAGTAAAATTGAAAGAGTATGTAAAAAAGGAAGGAGAAGATTGAGGATTTAAGGCCTAATCAAAAAATCGTTCCACACCTCGCTCTTGTGAGTATGTAAGATTGAGAAATCTTCGAAGCTTACGAATAAAATATATTTAGTATAATTATTTTTGTAAAAATTTTTAACTAAAGAAAATAAAATATCTAAGCCTCATATTTCAAGAATCTACAAGTACTTTCGAATAAGATAGAACCAATAATTTTCATTCACCTAGAGATTTGTAAACCTTAAATTGGTCACATTTACCAATTTTTTTTTCCCTAACTGACTACTACATTTTAAAGAAAATTTTAGAAACCTAGCAGAGCTCATCACATAATTTACTCAGATGATTTTATGATTGGGTACGTTATCATAATGTTAACATTTGTTAAAAGATTTTTGATACACTTAAAATATATAGTTGTTTTTTTTATGCACATTTTATACATATTTTTAATCATATTACACTTTAACGAGCGTATTTTCATGATTTTCTAAATATGATTAAATGAATGAATGAGATGAATGAAGTGAAAATGATCAAATTTGGGAGAAAAAAATGAAAAAAATTGAAAAAGTGATATGTGGCAAATAATAACTCCCGCACTTATGCCAAGTGCCCCGCGTTTACGTGGCTCAGATTCGAGCATAGGTAAGCCGCCAGTTCCCTGGTGCTAAGCACCTAGACCTTGCGTTTACACATGGGAGTTACTAAAGAGGATTTATTTATTTATTTTTGCACCATTTTGAAGAGTTATTTCAGGGATTCTTCGTAAGAATGTGGGTAACTTCATTTATAAGCAATTCAATTCAAAATACTTCGAATCTGGATGAATCTTTTAACATATATCAACTTGATAATAAATTGAAGAGATATGAAGAAACCTGTTGAAAACTTATAAAATGAGGATTTATAGATCAGAAAAGTGGTTGACGTTGGAGGGTGTGGTTTATGTTTATCGTATCGGAGAGTTATTTTAGTGACATACCACTCCACTTCACCATTTTTACTTTACTTTATTATAATTTCAGCTAGGATTATATGAGAGAATCGGAGTCCTTCGAGCCAGCGCCAAACTCTAAGGAGTCTTGTAAAGAAAAGCAAAGTTTTCAAAAGAACTTCAAAAGTTTTGTGGAGAGGATTTCAGATAAGTCTTTATCTGTTATTAGATTCGTATCGATGACATAAAACATATGTATTTTTTTCATGTCACGTCACAATTGTATCGTGTCAATGTCAATGAGTTGCCACTTTCTTTCTTTATCTATCACCTTACTCCCATCCTTCCTAGACTTACTATCGAAGTCTTGGGAGAATCTGCTAAGAAGGATTAATCATGATGTAGATTGGAGAGTAGCATCAAATTTGATAATCTCAGTTGTAAAAGTCTTCTAGATTTGTAATTACTCGAAGTTTTTCATATAAGAAGATCATATGAAGATATTGGATAACCGTAGAGGTCTTGTAGGTAAAATACCTATCTGAAGTTCTTTAATCTCCTATAGAGCAAGGTCCTATAGTTAATTACATCTCGAGCAAGTAATAGTTGGCCTAGGAAAAAATCCCGATTAAGGTTAACATTAACTTTTAAAAGTGCGAGTGTCATTGCTAAAGGTGTTTTGTCTCGTTGCTAATGTCGTTGTTTTGTTGCAAAAATTCTCTGTGTTATATATCTAACTCTGCAGCTTTTGTTTTTATTGTCAATGTTGTTGTCTATTAAAAGTTTCGTGTTATATGTCTAACCTAAAGTTTTATTTCGTTTTTGTCATTAATATTCCGTCGTCGATGTCTCCAAAATGCAGTTAGCACACCCTATAACATGCAAAGAAAATCTAAACGAAATTTCTTGTCTTCATCCCGCAAGTTTAAAAATATCGTCGTAAATAATGCCACAGAATATTTTTTCGAATTTCAAGTTATTTTCAAATGTCAACTTCATGTAAATCATGTTGTTTTATTTTTGAAATGTCAAATTTTCGTTGATTATGTCAACATCGACGATGTCGTTATGTCGATTTTGGTTTGAAATGTCGAATTTATGTTGATTATGTCGATATTCGTTTGAAATATCAAATTTATGTAGTTATGTCGATTTTTGTTCGAAATGCTCAAATTGTAGTGTCGATTTTGTCAATTAAAAAGCGAATGTTAAATTTATGTCTCGTTTTCTTGATTTTTGTTTGAAATGTCAAATTTATGTCGATTTTGTCAATGAAACGTTTGAAATGTCAAATTTATGTCGGTTTTGTCGATTAAATGTTCGAATGTCAAATTTATGTCGATTATGTCGATTCGAGATCAATTTCCATCGATTTAAGTTCAATTTAGGGGTCAACCTAAGATTTATGTCGATTTAGGTTCAATTTGAGTTGAATCTAAAGTTTATATCGATTTAGGTTCAATTTTAAGTTAAACCTATGCTTACGTCGATTTAGATTCAATTTGATCGAATCTAAGGTTTATGTCGATTTAGATTCAATTGGGTTTAACCTAAGGTTTATGTCGATTTAGATTCAATTGGGTCAACCTAAGGTTTATGTCGATTTAGGTTCAATTTGGGTCAATCTAAGGTTTATATCGATTTAGATTCAATTTGGGCTTCGAACCTAAGGTTTACGTCGATTTAGATTCAATTGGATCAATCTAAGGTTATGTCGATTTAGATTCAATTTGGCCAATCTAAGGTTTATATCGATTTAGGTTCAATTTGGGTTAAACCTAAGGTTTACGTCGATTTAGATTCAATTTGGATTGAATCTAAGGTTTATATCGATTTAGGTTCAATTTGGGTTAAACTCTAAGGTTTACGTCGATTTAGATTCCACTGATCGAATCTGGGTGTTTATAAGCCGATTTAGATTCAATTGGGTCAATCTAAGGTTTATATCGATTTAGGTTCGATTCGAGTTAAACCTAAGGTTACGTCGATTTAGATTCAATTGATCAATTCCAAGGCGAGGCCGATTTATCCAATTGGGTCAAGCCAAGGTTTATGTCGAGTTGCTTCAGTTAAAGTTCACCGTCGCTCGAACCTAAGGTTTGGGCTTACGAGTCGAGCTTAAGTTAGGTTTAAAGCGACTTAGGTTCATGTCATGTTAAACCTAAGTATGATCAATTTCTAATCCTAATATGGGTTAGACTTAAGTTAGGTTTAGCAACTTAGGTTCATGTCACGTCGATCCTAATTATGGCTCGACTTAAGTCTAATATGAAGTTGGGGATTTAAGTTAGGTTTAAGTCGTACTTAGTTTATGTCGTTGAACTTAAGTATGGTTTAAGTCTAATACTTTTGCCACTTAAGTCAAGCTTAAAGTTAGACTTAGGTTCATGTCGTTGAACTTTAAGGTTTGATGTTCGACTTAAGTTCAAGTTAGGTCAATCTGCATTTCATATCGACTTAAGTTCAATACAAGTTAAACTTAAGTTAAGGGTTCGACTTAGATTAAATTATGTTCTATTTGGATTGAACTCAAGTTTAGTTCAGCTTTAGGGCTTAGGTTAGACTCAAGTTAGGTTAGGTTTAGGTTAGGTTCGATGTGGGTTGAACCTAAGGTTTAGGTTAACTTGGGTTCAAGTTAGGTTGGACTCAAGTTATGTTAGGTTTAGGTTAGGTTCAATATGGGTTGAACCTAAGGTTTAGGTTAACTTGAGTTCAAGTTAGGTTGGACTCAAGTTAGGTTAGGTTTAGGTTAGGTTCAATGTGGGTTGAACCTAAGGTTTTGGTTAACTTGAGTTTAAGTTAGGTTGGACTCAAGTTAGATTAGGTTTAGGTTAGGTTCAATGTGGGTTGAACCTAAGGTTTTGGTTAACTTGAGTTCAAGTTTACGTTGGACTCAAGTTAGGTTTAAGTTTGATTTAGGTTCAATGTGGGTTGAACCTAAGTTTGGTTTGACTTAAGTCTAATGTAGATCAAGCTTAAGTTAGGTTTAAGTTTAGTTTAGGTTCATGTCAGGTTGAACCTAAGTTTGGTTTGACTTAAGTCTAATGTAGATCAGGCTTAAGTTAGGTTTAAGTTTGATTTAGGTTCAATGTGGGTTGAACCTAAGTGTTTGGTCTAAGTTTGATTAAACCTTAGTTAGTTAAGGCTTAATGGTTTAATTAGGTCTAAGGGTTAGACCTAATTAGGGTTTAAGTTTGATTAAACCTTAGTTAGTTAAGGCTTAATGGTTTAATTAGGTCTAAGGGTTAGACCTAATTAGGGTTTAAGTTTGATTAAACCTTAGTTAGTTAAGGCTTAATGGTTTAATTAGGTCTAAGGGTTAGACCTAATTAGGGTTTGTTTAAACCTTAGTTAGTTAAGGCTTAAAGGTTTAATTAGGTCTAAGGGTTAGACCTAATTAGGGTTTAGGTATGATTAAACCTTAGTTAGTTAAGGCTTAATGGTTTAATATGGTCTAAGGGTTAGACCTAATTAGGGTTTAGGTATGATTAAACCTTAGTTAGTTAAGGCTTAAAGGTTTAATTAGGTCTAAGGGTTAGACCTAATTAGGGTTTAAGTTTGATTAAACCTTAGTTAGTTAAGGCTTAATGGTTTAATTAGGTCTAAGGGTTAGACCTAATTAGGGTTTAGGTATGATTAAACCTTAGTTAGTTAAGGCTTAAAGGCTTAATTAGGTCTAAGGGTTAGACCTAATTAGGGTTTAAGTTTGATTAAACCTTAGTTAGTTAAGGCTTAATGGTTTAATTAGGTCAAGGGTTAGACTCAATTAGGGTTTAAGTTTGATTAAACCTTAGTTAGTTAAGGTTTAATGGTTTAATTAGGTCTAAGGGTTAGACCTAATTAGGGTTTAGGTATGATTAAACCTTATGTTTAAGGAGGTTAATTAAGTTTAGTATGTCTTTAAACCTAATTAAGGGAGTTTAGTTTTGTGTTAATTAAGTTTAATATGTCCTTAAACTTAATTAAAAAGAGTTTAATTTTTATTAAACCTAATTTAGGTAAGGTTTAATGGGTTAATTAAGTTTATTATGTCTTTAAACTTAATTAAAAGAGTTTGATTTTTATTAAACCTAATTTAGGTAAGGTTTAATTGTTTAATTAAGTTTAGTGTGTCCTTAAACTTAATTAAAGGAGTTTGATTTTTATTAAACCTAATTTAGGTAAGGTTTAATTGATTTAAATGTCATTTTAAGCCTTAATTGAATCTAATCTTGTCATTTTAGACTCAAGTGAGGTTTATTATTAGCCTATCATAGGCTAGAACCATTTTCAAACTTAAATTGTTGATGAAAATAGTTCAATTTTACAAAAGGTCATTTTAGGATCAAAATTATTTAATTAACAAATGCTTTTAACCCTAAATTTCCAAATGTCATTCAAGATTGTTTCTATGACTTAGAAATATTTTTCCTAGGGTCATTGTCTGTTGCCCTACCATTCCTAGTCATTTGTATTTTTATTTTCTTAATTTTAAAATTTTTATAATTATTATTTGAAATAATTACAAAGAAATTTGAAAATTCAAGAAAAGTATCCTAGGCATGTTTTCTGTCCTTAGAAAAATTATGGAAGGTCCCTAAGAACATAAAGATAAAAGCCTCAAAGTTTCATATTTTTTGATTTATAAATAATTTTTAATAATTAAAATACTCCAGAGAGTATTTAATTAATTAAAAATTAAATTCTAAGAATAAAATTATGATTTTGGTCTCATAATTTTCTTCTCTTCAAGAGCTTTCCAGAGGTATTTTTATTTTATTTTTAGGACCTCTGGTTAAAGAGATATGAATTTTTGAAGTTTAAGGGATTAAATTTTTTTTTTTTAATACCGCGCCGCCGAACTCACGCCCGTTCGACGCATGTCCTCGGACTCGTCGAACGGGAGGGAAGATCCCGTGCAGCGGCAGGACCGCGGGGCTTCATTCGGCGCAGATCTGTGCCGTCCGTTCCAAAGGCGCCGGATCGGACGACACAGAAAATTTGGGATTTAATCCCGAAATTCCGTAGCCATTGAACTTCAAACATTAATATCTCATTCATTTCTTGATGAAATTGAGTGATTTTTTTTTAAAATGCTCATCTAGACAAGTAGTATAAATCCATACGGTGATGATACACTTTTGAGCTAGCAAAATACATGATTTATTAAAAACATGAATTATTTTGCAAATATAAATTCCATACCTTGGCCACAAGTGGATCAAGTCGGATCGGACCCTATGGTTGTCTTCTTGGACCCCAAGAGAAGATTGTGGAAGCAGCAATTTGTTCCAGAAGTTGTGGTTGGAGAGGAATTTGGGAATTGGTCCTGATTTGGGCTGATTTTGAAAATGACTCAAATTGGCCCAAATGGGTTAGATCTATGGCTGGGTTTCACTCCTAAAAGATAGTGGGGACTCTTAGGAAGAACTTTTATGTTGGGAGCAGGAGGATTTGGGCAGCCTATAGGTCTCACTAAATATTTTCTTCCTCCTTAACTAGTTTAGGCCAAGGGCTCTATTTATAGCCAAATGATGGAGTTGGCTTGCCTTAGGCTGTTCTTGGGCATTACTTATCTCCCCTACATGCTGATTGGGTGATCAATTGGCAGGAGATAAGCTTAGATTTTTCTCTCTAAGTATTTCATGATGAATTTCATCTCTTTGCCTCTTGTCCATTGTCCATTGTGGGAGGTTACTTGTGAGTTGTTGTTAGGCTTGCTAAGGAGCTTACAACTCAATCCATGAGCTTAAGAAGTGATGACACATAACCTAGCCTATAGCCTAGCCTTCATCATCACCATTTACCATGGTAAAGAGGGGTTACATGTGAGGTTTTCTTTTCATTGGGTGGCTTGGGTGGTGGTCATTTTTTGACCTATGTTGGCCGGCCACCTTAAGGAGGGAATGAGGGAGGTGATGACACCTCATTCCATGCATAACCATGGGGGTTAAGCCATGGATGATGGACTTTAGGATGAGCTTTAAAATGAACTTTAAAATGGACTTTTTATATGTTAAAGAGGCTTTTAAAATGAATTAGCCCAATTAAATATGAAGAGCCCACTTGTATTTTCATCCCTCCCCTTTAATTTCCATTTTAATTAATTTTTTTATTAATTAAAATTGGTGGAAATTATTTGATTAATCAATTTACTAATTGAAAATGATTTCAAATTAATTAATTGATTATTTTTGTCATTTTATGTCATTTTATGATTTTTAATTTAATTTTCATTTTAATTATGTCATTTAATCAAAATGTTGAAAATTAAATCATTGATCATTTTAATTAATCAAAATAATTTTGAAATTAACTATTTGATTAATTTTGTTATTTTTATGTCATTTTTTATCTATTTTAATTAAAATAGATAAGTGTTGACCAATTTTGACTTGGGTTGACCCAAGTTAGCACAAATTGGTCAAATTGATTTTAAGATGTCTAAGGTCTGTGATTTTGTCATTGTGGTGTTTTAAATGTGTTAGTGGGTGAAAAGGTTGATTTATGGGTCAACAGGACTGGTCATTAGGTCTGGTCTGACCAATTTGACCAAAGTTGACTTTTTAGGTCAAAAGGGTGACCTATGGGGTCAACAGTGTAGGTCATTAGGTCTGGTTTGACCAGTTTGACCAAAGTTGACTTTTTAGGTCATAGGGGTGACCTATGGGGTCAACAGTGTAGGTCACTAGGTCTGGTTTGACCAATTTAACTAGAGTTGACTTTTTAGGTCATAGGGGTGACCTATAGGGTCAACAATGTAGGTCACTAGGTTTGGTTTGACCAATTTGACCAAAGTTGACTTTTTAGGTCATAGGGGTGACCTATGGGGTCAACAGTGTAGGTCACTAGGTCTGGTTTGACCAATTTGACCAAAGTTGACTTTTTAGGTCATAGGGTTGACCTATGGGGGTCAACAGGGTAGGTCATTAGGTCTGGTTTGACCAGTTTGACCAAAGTTGACTTTTTAGGTCAAAAGGGCATTGACTCATTGTAAAATGAGGTCAACAACCCTCACCAGACCAAGCCACCCAGGATAGTCCTACGGCCAAAGAGTCCTATAGGGAACTCATCCTTTAAACCTCCACATTTGATCTTAACCCTCCAAGTGGCTTAGGGGTTTACAATCAGGCATGTGGGGTTTAAAGGGAGTTAAGAGGTGTTTGAATTTCTAAGTGGTGGGTGCCATCTCTAATCCTCTAAGATAGTCAAAGGGAAAGCTTAAGGCTAGATCCTAAGTACTAAGGAGAGAGAAGAGAAAAGACCTCATCAAAAATGAGGTCAACAAGATTATGTAAGATCCAATGCGGTATTGTCTCAAACAACAGATGGTATAAATTACATTCAATTATATATGTGAGAATTTTAGTCCATATAATTGAATTGTTAGGAGATATGTTTTTAATGGGGAGTAGAATTAGAGGTCTTTAGAGTGACAGCCTAAAGCCCACTAATTGGTTTGATATTTTAAATTTTTTTATAAGAAGTTAGCCCCCAGGTGGAGGTAATTGAGGGAACTCTAGAGTGAGAGCTAGTATCTTCCTTGCCTAACCATGTTTAAGATTTTAAAAGTTCAAATTAACCAATGTTCTTTATAGAACCAAGTAAGGCTAAAGAATAAATTTGCTCCTATTTATCGCAACACATTTAAATACTTCCACAACAATACTTTCATCATTATTACTACTTTATAAGAGAAAGAAAAAGATATTTTATTTCGTAGTATTTTATACCGCATTTTAAAGTTCTGATAATTTTCATTTACTGATTAGCTTTAATTAAAAATACCAAAAACAATTTTCAAGTTTTTCAAATCAAAACATACTTTCAAAAGTCATTAAAAATAGTAAAAGTATAATTTTCTTAATTCTTTAAAAAGTTTTTGCATTTTCCTGTCGGTTTGATTTCTCGGGGCTTAATGAGAATGTCCTATATTACTTGATAAACGACACGTATACTTGCGTAGTATCCCATAATACAAAATCATAATTTTCATATCTAAATCATCAGCACATATATTCAGTGTGAATTCAAGTTTTTGATGCACATATATTTATCGTGGATCAAGTTTTTGGCACCGTTGCCGGGGAAAATTAATTAAAACTACATTTTTAAATAAAATTAAGAAAAATTTAATTTTTTTTACTTTTCTTTGTTTTTGTTGGTGTTTTGTGTTTTATTTTATTTTATTGTTGTATGTGTATTTTAGGTTCAGAGGAACATGTGCCTTACGATTCTGAATTAGAAAGAACTATCAGAAAAATCAAAAAAATTAAAAATTCTAAAAAAGATAAAAATATTCAAGAAATTGCAAATCATCTAAATCAAAATGTTGGCATCCTTCAAGAATACAGACCTTTAAGAGATTATGCTAACCCTACAGTGGATTAACTTCATGGTAGTACTCAACACCCTGCTGTAGCTACTAATTCCTTTGAACTTAAACTAGCTATTATCCAACTAGTGTCTAATAACCAGGTTGGGGGGGGGGGGCAACAATCGAAGATCCTAATTTGCATGTTGCTAATTTTCTAGAGTTGTGTGATACTTTTAAATATGATGGTGTTTCGGATGATGCTATTAGACTCAGACTTTTTCCTTTCTCACTAAGGAATAAAGCTAAGATATGGTTAAATTTGTTAGCACCTGGATCTATCAGAACTTGGGGTGATTTAACACAAAAATTCCTTGCTAAATAATTTCCACCATTAAAAATTGTGAAACTGAGAAATGATCTTACATTCTTTTGTCAGATTGAGGGTGAATCAATATATGAAGCATGAGAATGATTTAAAGATCTCCTCAAGAAGTATCCACATCAATCGATACCAGATTGATTAATAATTCAAACCTTTTACAATGGATTAGTTGGATCTCTTAGATCAATTATCGATGTTGCTGCTGGTGGATCATTAATGTCTAAACAGTTTTCTGATGCTTATGCTTCAATTGAAGAAATGGCTACTAATAATTTTCAATGGCCTTCTGAAAGGTTAAATCCTAAAAAGGTAGCCAATGTTCATGAAAATGATACTTTTTCAATATTAGCAAATTAGGTTAATGCAATTTTAAGAAAGATAGACCAATTTAGGATGAATTTTTCTTAGCCAAATTACATGATTGAAGAAAATTCATTAGGCCAAATGGTTGATTCTTATTCTTCAACAGAAACTTTGAATGCTATAAGTAAGCCTAATAACCCATATTCCAATTATTATAACCCAAGTTGGAAGAATCATCCATACTTTAACTGGAATACCAATATTCAGGGTGGTATTAATCAACAATGGGGGAACCACCAAGTAAACCTATTGGAGGAACTGGAACAACCAAGGAAATAATAATTAAAGACTAACCTATCATCCAGATTTTAATAATGCTTTACAACTAAAGGAGAAGAAGTTGTCTATTGAAGAAGTAGTGTCACATATGGGAAATCAATTGCAAATTCAAGGGCAACCATCAGAAATATTGAAAATCAATTGGGGCAAATTGCAAAGTCATTATGTAATAGATCCCAAGGAATGCGTCCAAGTAATACTGAAGTGAATCCAAGAGATAAAAATAAAGGGCATGTAAAAACAATTCAACTAACAAGTGGAAGAGGGTTGGAAGATAGAGTTCAGAAAGAAACTAAAGTAGAGAAAGAAGGGATTGAAGAACCAAAAGAGGATGCTCGAAAGGTTTGGAAAGACCAATTTCTCCACCCAAGGTTAATTTGGAAAAGCCACCACCTCCATTTCCTCAGAGACTTCGTCAACAAAAGTTGGATAAGTAATTTTCAAAATTCTTGAAGATATTTTAGAAGCTTACCATTAATATTCCATTTGCTGGAGCCTTAGAACAAATTCCGAGCTATGTGAAATTTATGAAGGATATTCTCAACAAAAAGAGGAAGTTTGAAGATAATGAGAGAGTTGCACTCAGTGAGGAGTGCATTGCAATAATTCTGAATAAGCTTCCTGAAAAAATTAGGATTAGAGGAAGTTTGAAGATCCTGGTAGTTTCACAATTCCATGTGCAATCGGAGACATATTCTATAAAAAAGCTTTATGTGATTTGGGTGCAAGCATTAACCTTTTGCCTTTATCAATTTTCAAAAGACTAGGATTAGGAGAAATAACCCCAACTATTGTAACTTTGCAATTAGCAGATCGTTCGATCACATATCCAAAAGGAGTTATAGAAGATGTCTTGATTAAAGTGGATCAATTTATCTTTCCTGTTGATTTCATTGTACTTGATATAGAGGAAGATAAAGAGATACCCATCATTTTTGGAAGACCTTTCCTAGCCACAGGCAGAGCAATGACAGATGTGCAAAAAGGGGAATTAACTATGAGGGTTAATGATCAAACTGTTACATTCAATATTTTGAAATCGACGAAATATCCTGCAATAAGTAAAGTAGATGAATGTTATAGGATGGATGTTATCAGATATTTGAGTGAATTTCATTTCAAGTCAACTTATAAAGAAAAACCTGAAAGAGAAGAATTGGAACATAAGCAAGAAGAGGAGTTACATCATTTTGAAGATTTTCAAGAGGAAAAATTAAACTATGTTCATGAAAAGTTTGAATTGTTAGATGTGACTGAAAAAGATGAATCTTATGGTCCATCAATTGAAAAACCTACTGACCTTGAGTTAAAAATTCTTCCTGATCATTTGAAGTATATTTTTTTGGGTGAATCCTCAACCTTGCCTGTTATAATTTCATCTCAATTGACTGAAAAAGAAGAAGAGAGTTTGCTTGAAATTTTGAAGAAGTATAAGAAAGCCTTTGGATGAACAATTGCTGATATTAAAGGAATCAGTCCTTCAATTTGTATGCATAGAATTCTTATGGATGATAATTGCAAACCTCAGGCTGATCCC
This sequence comes from Papilionanthe hookeriana x Papilionanthe teres, assembly GCA_022702705.1. NCBI lineage: Eukaryota > Viridiplantae > Streptophyta > Magnoliopsida > Asparagales > Orchidaceae > Papilionanthe > Papilionanthe hookeriana x Papilionanthe teres. The sequence continues at coordinate 132,470,303 of CM040427.1, forward strand.
CAAAGGAGATTAAATCATATCATGAAAGATGTTGTTAAGAAAGAAATTTTGAAGTGGTTGGATGTTGGAATTATCTACCCTATTTTACATTGTGCATGGGTTAGTCTCATTAACCGTGTTCCTAAGAAATGAGGAGTAATTGTGACTGTTAATGAAAAGAATAAAATGATTCCAACAAGACAAGTTACAGGATGACGAATATGCATTGATTATAGAAAATTAAATCTTGCCACAATGAAAGATCATTTTCCACTCCCATTTCTTGATCAGATGCTAGATAGACTCGATGGGCATAAAATACTTTTATTTTCTGGTTGGATATACTGGTTACCACCAAATTCAAATTGCTCCTGAGGATTAAGAGAAAACTACATTTACCAGTCCTTATGGTACGTTTGCTTTTAGAAGAATGCCCTTTGGTTTATGTAATGCCCCTGCTACATTTCAGAGATGTATGATGGCTTTTTTCTGTGATTTAATTGAAAAAGGGATTCAAGTTTCAATGTATGGCTTTTCAGAGTTTGAAATTTCATTTAAATCATGTTTAGAACATTTGTCTAAAGTTCTAAAATGCTATGAAGAAACTAATTTAGTTCTTATCTAGGAAAAATGCCAACTTATGGTAGCAGGAGGAATTGTATTGGGACATCGAATTTCAGAAAAAGGTTTGGAGATAGATTCTGCAAAAATTCAAGTTATCTCTAATTTACCTTGCCCGACTAATGTAAGTGAAATTAGAATTTTTCTGGGACATGCTGGATTCTATAGGCGTTACATCAAACACTTTTTAAAGATTACAAAACCTTTATGTTGTTTATTGAAAAACGATGCAATTTTTTATTTTGATGATGATTACCTAAAAGCTTTTGAAACATTAAATGAAAAATTAATCTCTGCACCTGTTATAATTTCACTAAATTGGAAAAACCTTTTGAATTAATGTGTGATGCTAGTAATTATGCTATTGGTGCTGCTTTGGGTCAGAAATATGATAAAATTTTCATAGTTATTATTATGCTAGTAAAACTCTTAATGAAGCTCAAATTAATTATACCACTACCGAGAAGAGTTATTAGCTATAGTATTTGCCTTTTATAAATTTCGTTCATATTTAATTGGAACTAAATGTGTGGTGCATACTGATCATTCTACTATCAAATATTTAATGAAAAAGTAGGATGCGAAGCCGAGATTGATTAGATGGATTCTTCTTTTGCATGAATTTGATTTTGAGATAGTAGATATGAAGGGTTCAGATAATCAAATTGCTGATCATTTGTCCAAGCTTGAAAATGAAAAATCTCTCTGTGATGCTAAAAAAATTAATGAACATTTTTCTGATGAAAAATTATTCACTGTTAATGAGTGGAGTGTTCCGTGGTATGCCGGCATAGTAAACTTTATTGTCAGTAATATTATACCCTATGGTTTGACATACCAGGAAAAGAAGAAATTTCTGTCTGATGCTAAGAATTATTTTTGGGATGACCCATTTTTATATAAACAAGGAAAGGATCTTATAATTCGAAGATGTATACCTTTAGAAAAGACTTATGAAATTATTCAAAAATGTCATGATTCTGATTATGAGGGACATTTTGGAGTTGAAAGAACTGCATATAAAATCTTACAATCTGGATTTTATTGGCCTATAATTTTTAAGGATGTGAATGCTTATATTAAAAATTGTGATAGATGTCAACGTGTAGGAAATATTTCTAGAAAAAATGAAATGCCCCTTAATTACATGTTGGAAGTTGAAATATTTGATGTTTTGGGATTAGATTTCATGCGTCCATTTACACCATCTTTCGGAAATGTTTATATTTTGATAGCAGTAGATTATGTTTTCAAATGGATTGAAGCTATTGTTTTACCTCGATGTAATGCTCAAAGTGTTGCAAAGTTTTTAAGAAATAATATATTTTGTAGATTTAGAGTACCAAGAGTAATCATAACAGATGGGAGAAGTCATTTTAAAAATACGATTATTGAGAAATTAGCAAAGAAATATCATATAAATCATCACATTGCTACTACTTATCATCCTCAGACAAGTGGTGTGGTTGAATTATCCAATCCTGAAATTAAAAGAATATTGGAAAAGACGGTTAATCCAAACAGAAATGATTGGTCAATTAAACTGGATTATGCTTTGTGGGCCTATAGGACTGCCTACAGAACCCATATAGGCTGATATTTGGAAAAGCTTGTCATTTGCCTGTTGAACTTGAGCATAAAGCATATTGGGCTATTAAAGAGTTCAATTATACCTTGAAAGATGCTGCTGAAAAGAGATTGTTGCAATTAAATGAGCTTGAAGAGATAAGGAACGAATCTTATGAAAATGCTAAGATTTATAAGGAAAAGATGAAGTTATGGCATGATCGGAAGATTCTTACTAAAAATCTTGTGCCAGGACAAAAAGTTTTGTTGTATAATGCTAGATTGAGAATTTTTTCTAGAAAACTTAAGTCCAGGTGGATGGATCCATTTATTGTGATAAAAGTTTATTCCTATGGAGCTGTGGATATTCGTGATCCTAGGAGTGGAAAAATATTTAAAGTTAACGGTCATATAATTAAACCTTATTTTTCAGTTGATCAACTTAAATCTGATGAGAATCTGATTTTGGGTCACTCATAATGAGTTATGGATATGTCAGGTTGAAAATGTTAAACCAAACGCTTTGTGGGAGGCAACCCATAGTTATCGGTGTGCTTTGCTTTATGTTTGCTTTGTGTGCTTTGTTTGATTTGTTTTTTATGTTTTGGTTGTTGTATTTTGGAGTTTTTATGTTATAGTAGTGTTTATTTGACCTTATTTTATGACTTAGAGGAGTAGGAATGAAATTTTAGACTTTTAACAGACCTGTGCTAAAGTGATCACTGGCGGCTAAGCACCGCCTAGTTGGCACTTAGGCACTAAAGTTATGAAACATGTGATAAATGAGGTTCTAGAAGCCTAGATCATGGGGAAGTGGTTTTGGAAGATATTTTGGAGTTTTTAAACGTTAAAGGGTGAGATTATGCACTTCTAAAGTCTATAAAAAGGCCCTGGATTAAGAGAACCACTTGCCCCAAGTCATATTTTCATTCCTGAGTCTTAAGAAGAGTGTTTTGAGTGCATCATGTCTTCCTGGGTGAATGAGATTAAGAAGAAAGAGGAGTCTAACAAGAGTAAGTTTATTAGTGATAATGCTACAGAGTTATTTAATGGATTTCTTGTCGTTAGTATTCAGGGTATTGCAGAAAAGATTGCAATGATCGAAGCCCGAGTGACTTCAATCGAAGCAAAGATCAATGAAACTCACACACATGTGGAGCATATGGGATGGCAACTTAAGATGCAATTCAATCATACAAGTCACGTGGAAGAAGCAGAAAAGGCGATGTTTCTGAAGAACAAGTGGTTAGAAGATGTAAGAGTGTTCAATCATCGTCCTTTCTATCATATTTATATTCCAGAAGAGTCAAATGGAAATAATAGTGGTTCTGGATAAATTCCACCTACTGAAGAGTGGAATTAAATGTTGGTTTGAACTTGTGATTTGTTTTGAGTGTTTTATGTTTTATGAGTTTGATGTTTTAAAGTGCTTAATGTTTTATGTTTATGATCTGTTGCACTTTAATGTGTGATTGTTACCTCTTAGTGATGTAAACTTATCATTATGCTTATTGAGTCCATTTGTATTTAGGGAATTTCATCCAAAGTGTTTGGATAGAAATTTTTAGTTTATTATGTGTGGTTTGATTTTAATGAATATAAGTTTATGTTTGTGTGAAACTTAATTGAAATTGATGGATATTAAAGCTTAAAATTGGAGTATTGAAGATTATTGAGTAAGAGACAATTATTTTGAGAAGATTAAGGGTGATTAACTAAGTGGTTTAGTGCATTTTCTTAATTGTGAAAATCTTGGCACTGGCAGCTAAGCGCCAGATTGCCGGTGTTTACGAGCCAAATTTCGCGGCTAAGCGCCGAATGCCTCACGCTTAGGCGCCGGTTTGCAAAAATTGGTATTCAACAGTTAAAACCTAAAAATCACCATTTTTTAACTTAACTATTATCTTCAACCTCAAACTTTCGCGAAAAGGATCCTAAGGCATCAACATTTTGGATCGCTTGAAGGTTGATTTAAACAAAAATTGTTAGATTTGGATTCCTTAAGCTAAGAGCACTACTCCTAAGTAAAATTTTTTGATATTCACCATGTATTTTGAGTACATTTTGGAAAATCCTAAAATCACTATTCATGGTGAAAGTTTGAGGAAAAGGATGAAAATTTGCTTGGATTTAATGGAAATTACTTTTGGAAGTTAATTTAGCAAGTTTAGTTTGATTTTGGAATTTATGGTGAATTTTTTGTGAATTTTTAGAAATGGCTCCAAAGTCAAAATGATCGAGAGAAAAGAAGATATTTGATTCTGAGAAATTTGTTAGTGCAAAGGCTAAGGAACGTTACGTCGACGCACTACTGTCACGTAAATTGATTCCTGAGCATGTGTTTAGTAAGCCAGGAGAGGTTATTGAAGAGATGATTGATAAAAAGAATTGGAAAAATTACTGCTGCTTCTCCGCTGTAGCTGTTGTTTCTGTGGTCAATGAGTTTTATGCAAACTTACCTGCAGCAGAAGAAAATTTGGTGATGGTGAGATGGCAAGAATTATATTTAAATCTGCGGTGTAAATGTCTTTTTTTGACTGCCTTCTGATATGTTTTGTTTTTACTCAAACTATCATCCTACTGAGGGAGAGTTAGATGATATTATGACATTTCTGACTGACGGAAGAGGATTATGTAAGATCACAAATGATAGAAGAGTAAATTTTCAAGCCTCTAAGTTAAATGCTATTTCTAAAGCATGACATTATTTTATCTCATCTAAGCTGTTGCCTTCAAGCCATACTAGTGAAGTTACAAGGGAGAGAGCTATTCTGAACTATTGCATTTAGTAAGATAAGCCTCTAGATATTGAAGCAATCATTTATGTTTACATTTTGAATTGCACCAGATCTACCACTACTACAAGTATAGGATTTCCTTCCTTAATCTATTCAACATGTGAACAATCTGGAGTAAAATTTGAAACATGGGAAGAGGTCCTTCAGACTTTGAAACCAATTACCAGTGTAAACGTTAGAGCTTACATTGTACATTCAGCGTTTGGCTGGAGAAGAGGATTTAGTAGGGCATCTACTGCTTCTACTTTTGCTTCTGCTGCTTTTACTTCCTGTGCTACTACTTCGAGAGCTTCATCATCTAGAGATTCACATACTGGTTTGTTAAGAATGATTCTGATGAAGGTGAGTCTTACTCGTAAGCATGTTAGAGACATGGATGGTAAAATGGAAAATATGGAAAGATATATTATTAAACATGATGAATATGAGGAGAATTATTAGCATTATTTGGATAGATTGATCAAAGGAGATATGAGTGCTGAGATGCCTCCTCATCCATTTTACATACCTTATGTGCCATCCCGAGATTGGAACTAGCAAGATGATGATGATGATGAGGATGATTAGTTGATTTGTTTTATGTGTTATTGAATCTTTGTTGATGAGTTGATATATGCTATGTCTCTTGATTTATTTTGATATTGTGTTTGTTGTGTGAACTCCGGTAATATGCTGATTATAGTTAGATTATTTTTGCATGTTCAGATGTGTCTATGTTGTATTGATATTCTATATGTTGTTTTGTGATATTTGTGTAGTAGGTAATGTTTTAATGTATATGTTGTGTCAAAATTTTTATTGTGTGCACTTTAATTCCAAAATTGTTAGGAGAATTTAGAACACTATTAAAAACTATTATTTAAAATTGCATGTTTAAAACTTTTTAAAATCTACTACTACCATGTGTTATCTAGTATTGGTGTGGTTTCAGTTATTTTCAGTTGGTGTGTATTTGCTTAGAAAACCTCCACAATTGTAGAAGTCCTTTGAAATTTTGAATTTCCATTTAATGAAAAACTAAATTTTTTTTTGAATTTGATTTCTTTTTACTCCTGTTTTTAAATTGTTATACTTGCATATTTAGGATATTAAGATTTCTGCAAGCATGTTATTTTAGTTTTTAATTCTTACCCATGTATCATTTCTTATGCTTAAATGTTTTATCCTAACAAAAAATTAAAGTATGGGGGGAATTAAAAAAAATCGAAAATTTTCTAAAACCTAAAATTTTATTTGTTCTCTAGAAAACATCAAATTAATTTAATTTTTGATGGAAAACAATTATGTAAATGAAGTTATATTAGGGGAATGAAATTTTGAATATAGAAATGAATAAGAGAATTTAGTTAAAATTTTTAGTAATAATGAAAAATTTAAAGTTAAAATTTTCTTAGTAAAGAAGTGTTAAATATAGTTTAACTATCTTTAGTAAGAAATATTGTATTTTTGGATAAATAGAAGATTTGACTTTTATTCTTTAAAGCATAAATTTCTTTTATTGAGGAGTAATTTTTAAATACTGTTCTTATGATTTTTAAGTGAAATATGTATATCAAACTTTTATTTTAAATGAAAGGGTGGAATTCAAAATCATTAAAGGTCTATCTAGATATAGTAATCTTTGCCTTGTAAAAAAGAAGAAGAAGAAGAAAAAAAAAGGGAAAAGAAAAAGAAAAGAAAAAGAAAGAGAAAAAGAAAAAAAGAGAAAAAAGTGAAAAATGGTATGTATAAAGGAAGGAGAAGCTTGAGGATTTAAGGGCCTATCCAAATATTGGTTCCATACCTAAAATATAAAATATAAGTTCTGAGAAAATCTAAGCTTAAGGTTATAACATAGTAAGTAAAATTATTTTCAAATAAAGATTTTTAATTAAGAAAAATAAATGTGTGAATCCAATTTTTTGAAGAATCTAAAAATATTTTTGAATTAGATAGAAAACTGTATTTTACATTATCCTTTACTTAAGAACTTCCTAAACTTTAAGTTGGTCTTAATTACTGAAATTTTTCTAAATTGGACTATTTCATTTCTAGAACAAAATTTTGTTACCTTCCTAAGAAACTCATTACATAATTTGCATGCTAAAATTTTTTATATGATTAAAAGTCACATGAGGACAAGTAAAATTTTAAGTTTGGGGGATTTTGATACACCTAAAATATATAGTGTTTTTATACACATTTTTATACTTATTTTTGATGATATTACACTATAATGGAAGGTATTTTGTATTTTTCTTGCAGGTATAATGAAAATGAGTGATTATGATGAATGGAACAAAAATTGGATCAAATTTGGAGCAAAAAAATAAAGAAATGAAAATTTTGACCTTGGCGGCTGGTCGCCGGCTGGTCGCCGCCTGGTCGGCGCTTAGCTGCCACAGTTAAAAATTAAATTTTCTTCATTTTTGGCGCCAATTTCAAGGGGTGTTTGAAGCAACTTTTGGTGGTGACTTCCTTAACTTCCCATAGGTGGCAAATTTGAATGAAGGGATGCATATTTTGGTGGATACGTTGAATCGGGACATGATTTGAAGAGACACCAAGGCACCTTTTGGATTATTATTAAAATTATGTCATGTTAGTCTTTAGTGGGGTGTGTGCCTTTTGTGAGAGTTAGTCTTTTAGTTTAGTTTTTAAGAGTCGCTTCTAGTTTTCAGTTTCATCTTCTAGTTTAAAGAGATTTACTTTCAGTCTTTTATTGTTTAGAGTGAGTTAGTTTGGTGTGAAACTTTCTTTCCACCAATTTACTTTCATCTATTTATCTAGTTTTTATTGAAGTCTAAAGTCAGAGTGGCGCCAACCTCTGTAGTGTTGTCCTGTAAAAAGGCAAGTTTGAAAGAAGCTTCCGGAGTATTGTGGAGAGTATTTTTAGATAAGTGTTTACTTCTGATTTCTATATTTAGTTTTTTTTTGTTGTGCTTTCTTTATGCTTTGAAAATTTTATTTTCAAATCAATGTTTTCTTGTATTTTCTCCATGAATTCTGAGTAGTTTTCTTAACCTTTTTCTTTCTTAAATAAAGTAAAAAAATTATGTAGGATTGTTGTGGAATGTATAAGTGTTTGGAATACGTTGTGAAGATTTAATTCCATGAACTTAATTTACTTCTTAATTTGTTCAGTTAAGATGTTAAATTTGTTGTGAGATTATGTAAGATCCAATGCGATATTGTCTCAAATAACAAATGGTATAAATCACATCCAATTTTTTAGATGAGAATTGTAGTCCATATAATTTAATGCTTATGAGATATTTTTTAATGGGGAGTAGAATTAGAGATCTTTAGAGTGACAGGCTAATGCCCACTAATTTGGTTTGATATTTTAAATTTTGTTATTAGAAGTTATCCCCCAGGTGGAGGGAATCGAGGGAACTCTAGAGTGAGAGCTAGTATCTTCCTTGCCTAACCATGTTCAAGATTTTAAAATTTCAAATTAACCAATGTTCTTTATAGAACCAAGTAAGGGTAAAGAATAAATTTGCTCCTATTTATCACAACAAATTTAAATGCTTCCACAACAATAGTTTCATAATTATTACTGCTTTATAAGAGAAAGAAAAAAGATATTTTATTTCCTAGTATTTTATACCGCATTTTAAAGTTCTGATAATTTTTATTTACTGCTTAGCTTTAATTAAAAATACTAAAAATAATTTTCAAGTTTTTCAAATCAAGACATACTTTCAAAAGTCATTAAAAAAAAGTAAAAGTATAATTTTATTAATTCTTTAAAAAGTTTTTATATTTCAATATCTCAGGGCTTAATCAGAAAGTCCTATATTACTTGATAAACGATGCGTATACTTGCATAGTATGTCATATTATAAAATCATAATTTTCATATCTAAATCATCTGCTCATATATTTGGTTTAAAGTCAAGTTTTTGGTGCACATATATTTATCGGGGATCACCCATCTTGCTAATTTTCCAGAAAGTGTCGGTCGTGTTATTAAATATTGTAATGGGTTGAATCTTGAAATAAGAGTCACTTTATGATAATGCATATAATTGCTTAGTTTCTGAACTACCAAAATCAAGGCTAAATAATGCTTCTCAATTGCCGGATATTTTGTTTCTGTTGGAACCAGACAACGGTTTAAATAATATAATGCATTTTTTTCCCTCATCATTTACTTGTTCTAGTAATGCTCCAAGGGAATTATCTAATGCTGCTGTGTAAAATATTAAAGGTCTTCCTAACACAGGGGCTGCTAAGACAGGAGGTGTTGTCAGGTATTGTTTAATGTTTTCAAGGGCGTGTTGGCATTTTTCATCCCATACAAATTTGGTATCTATTCTGGTTAGGGCAATAAGAGGCTCACACCTACCTGACAGATTAGAAATGAAACGTCGTATATATCCTAATTTTCCTTGAAATTATCTCAATTGGGTTAGATTTTTAGGAGGAGGCATATTTAGTATAGCTTCAATTTTGAGTGGATCAAATTCTATCCCACGATGTTGAACTATGAATCCTAAAAATTTCCCTAAAGTGACACCAAAAGCGCACTTTAAGGGATTCATTTTAAAATTATATTGTCGTAATCATTCGAATACAATTTTCAAATTGTATACATGATCATATTTTGCTTACTATTGACAACTAAATCGTCCACATAAAATTCAACTTGATTATGTATTAATTCATATAAAATCCGTGTCATGGCTCTTTGATAGGTTGCACTAGCATTCTTTAATCCAAATGGTATAACCTTGTAACAATATATTCCTATGGGTGTCTTGAAAGCTGTAATTGCTTCATCTTCTGAAAACATTTTTATTTGATTATATCCTAACGACCCATCCGTCAAGGAAAATATTGCATGTGTTGATGTTATGTAAACCATTAATTCTGGGATTGGTAAACAGAATTCGTCTTTTGGACATGCTTTATTCAAATCTCTGAAGTCTATACAAACCCTTATTTAACCGTTTTTCTTTTTAACTGGTACGACATTGGCTAACCATGTCGGATAATTTTCTTCTCATATGAAACCAACTTCTATTAATTTCTTAACTTTTGCAATGACTTGTTGCTCTATTTCAACACGCATCCTTCTCGGAGAGTGTTTAACAAGGAGAGTTTGATTTATCCCAAGTTTGTGGACTGCAATTTCTGGGGATAAACTAGGCATTTCGTCATAAGTCTAAGCAAAACAGTCTTTGTATTATGTCAACAGTTGAATTATATCTTTCGCTTCCAATCATTAAGGAATGAACTAATGAAAGTTTGTTTCGTATTTTCATCAGTTCCTAAATTTATTTATTTTAGTTCATCAACTGTTTATTTAATTTCTTCTTCCAATTCTAGAGGGGCATCTTCGATTGGAAGATCAGATGTTAGTTCAAAGTTATGTTCTTTAGTGACGACTAGGCAAAATTGCGTATCATCTAGGGGTTCTAGAGTACCAAATCCAATGCCTTCTTTGGAGTTAGGATTTTGTATTTTATTATTCCACATTTGTTCAATAAATGTGGTTGTATTAAAGGCCATTATTTGAGCATCAGACTATTTTGAATAAATTTTTGTGCCCAAGGAGAGTACAGCTCAAAAGGATTTTCATTGATTTCGGAAGGTTTTCATCTTCTATTTTTACACTAGAAGAAGTATAGCCAAGTCTAAACTTAATTGGCTTTTTGTCATCATTACATACTTCTTTGACTACTAAATTCTCAACCTTAGCATTAGAGATTGGAGTTTGAGTCATAGAATGTATATAATGATTTTATCATACATATATTCAAATTGTTTCTCTTTGTCTTCTTCTTCAAGAGATATTTTTAATTGAGGTTCTTTTAGAACTGCCGATGTTGTTGATTCTTTTGTTTCTTCCTCAGAGTCCAGGTGAATTTTGAACTTCAATGGCCTCTTCATCGCGACAATTGGGTTTTCTTTCCTTCATCCTTGTCTCCGGCCTCGGCCTCGAGCATGAGTTTGATTAACATCTTTCATCTTTGAAGAAGGATGATCTTTTTCATTTAGTTTCTTCTCTTTGTTTTTTTCTTTTATATTCACTATTGTCTCTCTGAATAATATTGTTTTCTTTATAGGAGCATAATATATTGCATTTTCATGTATACTGATTTCATGGATTTAAAGAGGTTGCAAATCTCCTATAATACAACATTCTTGTCCTTTTTGAAAATATTATATAAATTGATGTAGTGAAGAAGGAACCATTTTATGCTCATGAAGCCAGTAAAGCATTAAAAGAGGTATCAAAGTCAACGATAAGGAATTTTGTCGTTGTCGTCAAACATTTATCTTTAGGAGCAACGTTATTGATCTAAGAGCTTGTTCTCCTTGTTGATTGAATCCTCGTAGAATCATTGTATCTCTTAATAGTTGGGATGCATTAATATCTAGATATGCAAGAGTTCTCAAATTCACAATGTTAATCGAGGCACCTGGGTCGATAAGAACCCTTGATAGTGTCGTGTCATTTATGTTCACTGTGATGTATAATGGACGATTATGCTCAGTTGTTCCAAGCAACAAGTCAATATCAGAGAAGGTAATATTTATTCATTCTTCTAATGGACAGACTTCATTCTAAGTAATACTAGAAAGTTGAGCAAAGCAAATGTCTGGATCTAAAAGGGCTTTTATCAATGACTTTCTCATTTCTTTGGAAAGCATAAGAGCGTCATAGATGCTCAATTTTGCTGGTACTTTCCTCAAATGAGCTAATACATTATAGTCTATTTTGTTATGAATATCATTCTCATTTCTTTCAGGGAGTTGAGAACATATTGGAGCAATGATCTTTTCCAATGTGACTATTTTTTTTCCTTCTCTTGTGGAGCCATTTTGGCAGGTAGAATCTTTCCACTTCTTAAATTGAATTCAATTATTTCTTCATGTTTACTATCTGAATCTTTTGTTTCTGAATCTGAAGATTCTAATTCTATGGAAATTAGGGCTCCTTGTAATTGAAGTGTGGTAGTATCCCTTTTGTCTTTGTCATTGTCAGAATTATTATCAATGTTATTGTCATTTTGGTTATCTTTAGATTGATCATGTACGATTTGAGTATTGTCTACAAGATTAGAATTTGAATGATCATTTTCAGGAGCGTCACTCAAAATAAAAAAATGTAAGCAGAACTAGAAGCATTATTATTCACAGTAGTGGTAAACAAAAAGTCATATAAAGTCAACGGCTTAAGGGATTTTTTCCCTTCGTCCGAGACAACTATCCCAGTAGGAGATGGAGATACATAAGAACTAGGAAGTGCAATCCTTATATTTGGAAGACCTTTAATCCTTTTTGTTTCTTTATTTTTCTTTTTCTTTTCTTTCCCAAAAGATTTTGTAACTTGATATTCAGTAAGGATCTCCTCAGAAGAATTACCTCAAACAGTTTTGTCTTTGTTTTTGATGTTGGAATTATGTTTATCTACCAAAATCATATTGATTGAACCTTTATCATGTTCTTTCAAATATTCTTTTGGGATTACTATATTCTCTTCTTTAAAGTTACGGTCTAACCAGTCTTTGAAGATAAAACATTCTTCAATCTTGTGTCCAAGCATTCTATGATAAGGACAATAATTGGGATTGTCCTTCATGTCAACTTCAGCTGGCCTTTTAGCTTATGGTAACTTAAATTCTGGTATTTTAAGCAAGCTACAGAATATTTTGCTAACGGCCTCTATCTTATATGAATATTCTTTATTCATTCTTTTAGCCATTGTTCTTTTATCTGCCGGTACTGGGATTGGTTGTTGAAACTGTAATTGAGAAGAGGTTTGTGATGCTGACTGATTCTGTTGTTGTTTCTTTTGTTCAGGTTGAACTTGCATCACTTGCTTACCTGTTTTCAAAATATTTCCCGACTTCTTTTCAAATGTTTTGTCGGTCTTTGTCTTTTCAGTCTTCTTTGTTACACTCATCTGTTTAGCCTCTTCTTGAAGATTGGCAGCTTTAATAAGCAATTTTTCAAAAGTTTTTATTGTAAATCCTTTAAGCATAAATGCTATAGCACCATAAATATTTTTAAGCATGATTTCAACAGTGTGTTGTTCTTGAAGTTGTGTTTCACATTTCATGCTAAGATTTCTCCAGCGCAAAATGTAATCCAATAAACTTTCTCCTGGTTTCTGTTTTTTTACTACTAGATCACCAAACATAGTATGATGTTGAAGATTATTTCGACAAAGTTATTTCCGACATTAAAGATTATCAAGGTAACCAAAGAAAGCCATTTTGAATTTTTATATTCAAATTGGAAGGCCGGTTGATATTGGTAGTATTATTGTGAAATCAGTACTTGGATTAATTGTTCATGGCTCTAAATATGAGCTTGGACACCAGTCCACCATATTTCTGTTATGTAGTCAGTCAAAGGTTCCTTATGAAAGTTGGGAAAAGGTTCTTCTTCCATGAAGGCCTATTGATTCAACTAATCCCTATGACTACCAGACAGTTGGAGATGAAGATGACATGAATTTTCTTGCAGATCAACCAACACAGACTTCACAGCCGATTCATCCCTATTTTCCTGAAGGTTCTAGAATGATATTTAAGGGGATCAAACAATTGGAGAAAGAGGTACAGAAAATTATGAATGCGATCAATAACATTTCTGATTTATTTGATCATATAGATTGGAGGATGAAAGAGTAATTCGATCACCCTGGTCGAATTGAGATGGGCTTGATCAATCTTATGATGAAGAATGTGGTGATTGTTGAAGAATCATCTGACAAATTTCCATTTCATCCATTCTATAACTTGTTTGTGCATCATCAATCAATTGGAGACATTAGAGGAGAGAATAGTTCTGAAACAGATATGGAGTAATTGATGGATTCTACTTATGTTGGTTGCATGTTTAGTATGTTTTACTTAGTTATGTTTGGTTTGTGTAGTTCTTGCTTTGAAATTTGAACTTAGATTTGGATGTGTTTACTTTCATTGTGTGCTTAGATCTTGGTGCTTGCCTGTCGTAGAGTACTTGCTGCACTAAACATCTAAGAATAGTTGCTTTGAATGAGCATATTAAGTGTCTATGATGTAACTTGGATTATATATATATAAGATCATTGTCTATTGTTTGTGTAAAAATTATGTTAATTATTGCTTATGGGATGATGTAAATGCCTATTGAATTGTTAATCATCATTGTGGACGTCGAAACGATTGAAATTACAAAAAAAAATTCAAACTTAGAAAATATTTTGGACTGGCGCCGCCGGCGCCCAAATCCAGAGAGTTTGCTAATATTTTTAAATAGAGCGCCACCAGTGCCCTATCGAGTGTCGCCGGCGCCTGAACCCAGAGATAGGCCTAAACCCTTGATTTCACGATTTTTGCCCTGGGACCCGCAAAATTTTCCATTTCCTTCGTCTTCCTCCTCCATTTTCGTGATTTTGAAGATCTTGGGCTTGCTAGATCTCTGATTGGACTTGATTTCAAGGTTTTTCGACACCAGATTTGCACTTCTCTTGGTAAGAGCTTTACTTTAAATTAAAATTTTCGAATTTTCACCATGGAAATTTCTCACATTGCATATGGTGGAAATATTTGGAGTTTTAAAGAAATTTTGAGATTTCCATGATGAAATTTGCTCTTACTTGTTTAGAATAGTGTTTGGAGTTGTTACATTATGAATTTGGGATTTATTGAAATTTTCTTGTAAATTTTAGAAATTCACATGGCTCCAAGAGGGAAGAGGAAATTGGATTTTGATGAGAGATTCGTCAACATCAAAGCCCAATTTCGCTATAACTCTATCTTTCACAACAAGAAGTGTATCCATGATCGAGCTTTTGATAATTCTGGTGGATCTATAGAACAATTAATTGCAGAGCAAAACTGGGAGTGATTTTGTTATTTCACTGCGAATGTTGTTATGGGAGTTGTTAGAGAATTCTATTCTAACATACTATGGACTGAGACTGAGTATGTGCTTGTTAGAGGGAAGATGGTTGAGTTTACTCTTCAGCGTATCAATGCTTTCTATCAGACTCGGGAACCATTCATGTGTGAATAAGAAAACTTTGACACTGGGAGGGAGAATATGAGAGAAGTTATTACTTTTCTGACTGACAGGTGAGGAGAATGGAAAGTAAGTAAAAAATAATTGATAAATTTCCCTGCCTCCACTTTGAATGTTGCTTCAAATGTTTGACATTATTTCATTTATTCAAGACTATTACCATCTTATCACCACAACAAAGTTACTAGAATAGAGCAATTCTGAACTACTGTATTCAGAAGATGAAAAAGATTGATATTGGAGCTATTATTTACAAGAATATTCAGACGATTGCTACAGGGGAGACCACTTGAAGGATTAGGACATCCTGCTTTAGTTCATGCCCTCTGTGTTCAGTCTGGAGTGGAGTTCAGTAGTTTTGAAGAAGTGGCTATTCCATTGAGACCTATTACAAAGAATTTTATCCATACTTATGAGTCTCGTGTAGGAGCCAGAGCTGAGCATAGGAGTACTGATGTTCCTACTACTAGTTATGATGTTCCATCTACTTCTGAGCAGCCTACCTTATCTGATATTATGGAGCAGCTTAGACTACAGAATTCTAGTATAGATAGACTCCATGGTCGGATGGATGTATTTGAGGCGAGGAGTGATGTGAATGAAGATTATCTGTAGAGGAGAGTTGAGTTCGATATTTCTTATTTTGATGCTCAGGTAAGATTTATGAGGGGGTAGTCCGTTGTGATATTTCCTACCTGCCCCAGCTATACACCATATAGACCTGACCCTGATGATGACCCTACTACTTATCCTGGTGATGGAGACTGGTAGATTGTTTATTTTATTCCTGTTGTTCTTAGTCTGTTATATTGTACTGATGTGATGTAGTTGATATTTACTTTTCATGTAATGTGTAACCCTGTGTTGTACTGTTGTGATGTAGTGTTATTTATTTTTCATGTTGTACTATTTTGTTGTACTGAAACATTAAAACTGTTAGTTGTACTGTTAGTAGTGTGATAGTTTGTTTCATGTTATAGTGTTATGTTGGATGTTTAGATGTTTAATGTTAATTTCTCTTTACCCATGCAAATATTTAAATTTGTTATATCACTGCTACTAATTGTTTCATGCCTGCTAGTTATAAATTTTGATTAATACCAGATAGCTGTTGAAGATTTCAAGATCCCAGCACAGAGAGGTTAGTTCTTCTACTCTAAACTATTTCAAATTTACTGAAAAATTTAAGTTTGGGGGAGGGTAGAGAAATACTAACTTTTATTTATTCTCAATTATTATATTTTCAAAAATTATTAGCATAACTTCTAGCAGTTGAACCTCATTATAAGATAACTAAAACTTTTTATTTCAATTGAATATTAAGGAAGGATAGGATGAAAAATTTTTAGTGATAAAGGTTGATTTTATAGTAGTAAGATATTTGGTATAAAAGGATTTGATTATAGTCAACTATTTAAAGTAAAGAAAACTGTATTTTTGAAATGATAAGAGACTTAAAATATTGTGTGTTAAGAAGAGATTGTAACTTTGTGATGAATAATAAAGCTTATACTTAACTATAAAGTAAGGAGAAGTTTCAACTTTGAACTTTAGAAAGAGAAGAGTGAAGTTCAAAATTATTAAAGGCTATCCAGATATAGTAATCCTCAATAAAAAAAAAGAGAAAGAAAAGAAAAGAAGGATTGAAAAACAATCCCTAAAGGAAAGAGAAAAAGAAAACAAAAGAAAAAGAAAGAAAAATGTTTATGAGGAGAAGCTTGAGGAGATACCTAATCAAAAATTGGCTTCACTTGAATCACCTAAAGGGAGAACTAGATTTATTTTTGAATTTATGTTTTAAGTACTGGCCTACATTCTAATGAAGTTTACATGAACTCCTTTTTCACATAGTCTATTGAGGCACTCTTAATGTGACAAATTATGGTTCATCTTGAAATAAATAGAAGACTAGAATTCTTAGACTTGATTACTGAATATTCTTATACCTGTAATGTTAACCTGAGTTACTAAATTTCTTTCTGAAAATCTAACCAATATATTCTTTTGAATGAAAAATTTTAGTGTCTTACTGTTGAAAAGTACATTGCCTAGAATTATATTTTAGGTAGTAAAAAGATTACTTGAGGACAAGTAATAGTTAAAGTTTGGGGGATTCTGATGCACTAAAAATATATACGATTTTTGCTATCTAATTTTACCCATTTTTTGTGATATTGCACTTTAAATAAAGGTATTTTTCATGATTTGTTGCAGGTATGATGATTTTAGGTTATTGGAGTAAAAAAAGCAAAAAGGAATGAATCTGGAGCAAAAAGAAGCAAAATGGTGAAAAAGTGTTCTGACACCACCGACGCCCAAATCCAGAGAGCATAGCAATTAAATGGCACGATAGAGCACCGCCGGTGCCCTATCGGGCTCCGCCGGCTCCCAAAGTCAGTGGCGTTCAAATTTGAATAATTTTGGTGACTTTCTGAAAGGATGCCTATGGAAACTCTTGGGATTTCATCCCTATCTTATAAGTAACTACTTTTGGATGAAAAGTGGTGTGGAGAAAGTGTCTAGAGAGTGTCTTGTGTCTTCTAGAGTGTTAGGGTTTAGGAGTAAAGAGTGTAGAGTGAAGATTTGAGAGGGATTCTTCTCTAAGGAGGGGAGGAGAAGAGGTAAAGTGAAAGATTGCTTGTTCCTTTCCATTCTAAGGAGGGAATCAAGTGTTGTAAAGAAGAGAGAAGAGGATTCAAAGGAACTTCAAGGGAATTGCATTGGGGAAGAGAAAGATATAAGTTGTATTTTCTTTTGTGGTTTGTATGACTTTTCTTTTATATATAAAATCCATGTTTTATTGTATCTTCTCCATGAATTCTGAGTAGTCTCCCTTGTCTTTCTTCTTACATAGAGATGTGATGATGGATTGATGTGGATTTGATGTGCTTTTAATGTAATGAAGAAGTTGTGATGGTTTTTCATTTACTTAATTTACTTTCGATTTGGCCAATTGAAATGTTAAAATATGTTGTTAAACATTAAGTTTGAAAGAATTTAATGTCCTACAATAATAATGAAAGATCAATTCAATTTCTATAGGTGAATTGCGTAGTTCTTGGGAATTAAGTGCAAATAAATAGGGAAATATGTTTTTATGGACTTCAATGTGGAGATTTCAAGGTGACAGGCTGAAATCCCCAAATTGGTTCTAATATTAGTAATTAATATCAAAGATTAGCCTTCGGGTGAAGGGTGAGTGGGAGCTTCGAAGTGAGAGCCGGTATCATCCCAGCCTAGCCTTAGAGTTAATGACTAAACTTGGAATATGTCAATATTCATTTCTTACTTAGAAGAAGGGGTACTCTTTTAAAGGTAAAGAATCATCTATGCTCCTATTTGGCACAATAAAATAGATAATTATTCCTTATCAATCCATACATCACATTCTCATTGCAAGAGGAAAGATACTTTTCTCATATATCAAAAACCTTTCAAATACTTAATTTAGTGTGTATGTTAGTTAATCTTGTTCTTAAAGTCGTTAGAAGTAATTGAAGTTAGTTAATTGTAACTATTTCGTTTTTCAAACTGTTTCCTGCATATTAGTAGTAAGAAGTAAACCTTAACTTCAGTGCTTATTACACATTGTGTAACGCTTTCTTAAAACTTCAACATTTCCCTGTGTGATCGATATCCAGGACTCCATTAGAGCCTTGTATTACTTGATACGATACGCATACTTGCATTGAATGCTTGGACTTAATAAAATTATTATAAATCTATAAATCTGAGTTCATAAATTCTTGCAAAATATAAAGTCAAGCATCAAGTATATGTGAGGAGAAGCTTGAGGAGATGCCTAATCAAAAATTGGATTCACTTGAATCAACCTAAAGGAAGAAATTTGTTACATTTCTGAATTTATATTTAAACTATTAGCCTACTTTGTAATAGAGTTTGCATGAACTTCTTTTTCATATAGTCTTTTAGGGCACCCTTAATGTGACAAATTATAGTTCATCTTGAAATGAATAGAAAACTATATTTCTTAGACTTAACTACTGAATGTTCATGTACCTGTAGTTTTAAACTGAGTTACTAAACTTCTTTCTATAAATCTTACTATCATATTCATTTAAATAAAAAAATCATAGTATTCTATAAGTGAAAAGTTCACTACTTTAAGTTATATCTTTATGTAGTAAAAGGATTACTTAGGGACAAGTAATAGTTAAGTTTAGGGGATTTTGATGCACCAAAAATTTGTTAGATTTTGCTATATAATTTGTACTCAATTTTAGCGATATTACATATTAAAGAAAGGTATTATTCATGTTTTACTACAGGTATGATGATTTAGGTGATTGGAGCAAAAGGAAGTGAAAAGGAATGAATTTGGAGCAAAAAGAGGCAAAATGAAGAATTCAGCCTACTAGCGCTGCCGACACCCAATTCCAGAGAGACCAGAATTTAAAAGGCGGCTCAGCGCTGCTGGTGCCCTATTCAGCATCGTCGGTTGCCAATGTCGGTGGAAGTCAAATTCAATGTATTTGGACGCTTTTTGAAGGGTTTCTTGAAGAAACTCTTATGAAATTTGTTTCTAAACTATTTCAAAAAGATTTGAACGACAAGAAAGGAGAGAGGAGAGGGAGAGAAGTCTTCTATAGCGAGGAAAGTGTGTTAGGGTTTGTGGAGAGTGTGTGGTAAGTGTGTAGAAGTCTTGTTTTGTGAGGGATTCTTCTCTTAAGAGTGTAGGAGAAGGAGGAAAGTGAGAGTTTTCTTCTTTCTTACTATTCTAAAGAGAGAATTGAGTGTTGTAGTGAAGAGAGAAAAGGATTCAAAGGAACATGACCTGACAGCAATTACGCAAGTAAAATAGCTTATAAAAACTATGACCAAACTTGACCCCAAATCAGATTAAGTGGCTAATGTACGATAATTAAAGATTAAAGTTTTTATAAATAAATATAAATCGTATACTAGGGGTTCTACGCAAGTATACATATCGTTTCAAGTAATATAGGGCTTTCTTTTTAAAACCCCACATATCGATCCCATGGGGAAGCTAAGTAAAATAAATAAAGAAAGAAGAAAAATCTATTTAAAAGTTAATCAACTAAAAGTGAAATTATGCAAGTTACCTAAGTAGCAATTGTAAGTAAGAATGTAATTTAAATGCTTTAACACAATAAACAAAGATTTTTTCCCCATACAAAATATTTCATGATTAGTAAACATCTAAATTATCTTGAGAACTTTGAGAATGAGGTATTGTGAGAAATAGAAGCATATATATTCTTCACCCTTGTTACAATGCTAAGAGAACATTGGATAGTTTTTAAAGATTAGATCAGGATGTATTATTAGTAGTAAGGACGAATTCTAGGCTCTCACTTCTAGATTCCCCCAGGGGTGCCTATGGTCGGGCCTAATAGTGACCCGTCACCTCTTTTTAAACCAAATTGATATAATTTAGCCTATCACTCTAAAAACATAATCAATTTTACGCCTTTCAAAGTTTATCTCCCTATCTATTTGCATCTCCCCCTTCAAGGATTTACAATCTACCTTTCCAAGAGAAATGTTATACATACAAGTTAAGAACTCTTAGCCCATGGTCAGATCTTAAGAATTGTCCACAGATTTTAACGATACAAGAGGCCAATTTGTAGGTTAAATGAAGAACAGGTAAAGTATCATCACAAATTATGGAAGAAGAAAAGCAAAGTTCTCAAAACCAAAGTAAATCCTTAACTAAATTATTTTGTATTCGTAGCGAGAAAGAGAAGAAGACTACTCAGAAAGCATAAGATTCACACCACAAATCATATTTATGTAATTCAAATTCATAGTACAAAACTTAAGTTTATAACTTGGTTCTTAAGTTTTATACTTTGAATTTGAATTATATAAATATGATTTGTGGTGTGAAACCTATACTTTTTTAGTAGTCTTCTTCTATTTCTCCCTATGAATATGAAATGATTTGGTTAAGAATTTAATTTGGTTTTGAGAACTTTGCTTTTCTTCTTCCATAATTTTTTATGATACTTTACCTCATCTTCATTTACCCTACAAATTGGCCTCTTTTATCGTTAAAATATGTGGAGAATTCTTAAGATCTGACCGTAGGCTAAGACTTCTTAACTTGTATGTATCACATTTCTATTAGAAAGATAGATTGTAAATCCTTGAAGGGGAAGGTGCAAATAATAGGGAGCTAAACTTTGAAGGGTGTAAAATTGATTATGTTTTTAGAGTGACTGGCTAAATTCTATCAATTTGGTCTAAAAAGAGGTGACGGGTCACTAGTAGGCCCGACCATAGGCACCTTGGGTGAATCTAGAAGTGAGAGGCTAGATTTCTTCCTTACTACTAATAATACATCCTGATCCAATCTTTAAAAACTAGCCAATGTTCTTTATGTGTTGTAACAAGGGTAAAGAATATATATACTCCTATTTGTCACAATACCTCATTCTTAAAGTTCTCAATCTAATTTAGATGTTTACTAATCATGAAATATTTCGTATGGGGAAGGAATCTTTTTTTATTGTGTTAAAGCATTTAAGTTAGCTTCTTACTTACAATTGCTACTTAAGTAAATTGCATATTTTCACTTTTAGTTGATTAGCTTTTAAATAGATTTTTCTTCTTTCTTTCTTTATTTTACTTAGCTTCCATGTGGGATCGATATCTGGGGTTTTAAAAAGAAAACCCTATATTACTTGAAACGATACGTATACTTGCGTAGTAACCCTAGTGCACGATTTATATTTATTTATAAAAACTTTAATCTTTAATTATCATACATTAGCCGCTTAATCTGATTTGGGGTCAAGTTTAGCCATAATTTTTATAAGTTATTTTACTTGCATAATTGCGGTTGGGTCAAGTTTTTGGCGCCGTTGCCGGGGAACTACATAAAATAAAAAATAAAGATAAAAATTATTTTAAATACATATTTTTAAAGTATATTTATTTGCTATTATTAATCAAAAATATTTTCTAAATTTTCTTACTGTGCGTTCTAATTCAAAATTATAGGGTATTAATCCTTCAGATCCTGAACTTCGCATAAAAAATTAGAAAATAATTTTAATTAATAATAACATAAAAATATACTTTCAAAATATGTATTTATAAAAATTTTTATATTTATTTTTTAATTTATGTAGTTCCCAGTAACAACGCCAAAAACATGACCCATTTTTGCTCCTTTTACTTCTTTTATGACTATTTTTCTTCATAAAGTCATTTTCTTGTACCTACAACAAAAAACATAAGAAATACCTTTTATTAAAGCGTCATATCCTTAAAATATTAATTAGAAATGATATAAAATTTTAGGTAATTTTAAGGTGGATCAGAACATCAAGGTATTTTCTTAGGGAAGAAATTGAGATAAGTTGTGTTTACTGTTGTGGTTTGTATGAATTTACTTTTATATATAAAATCCATGTATTGTTGTATCTTCCTCATGAATTCTGAGTAGATTTCTTTGTCTTTCTTTTTGCAATGATATGTGGTGAAGTATTGATGTAGATTTGATGTGCCATAAAAATGTTAAGAAATTGTGATAGTTTTTCACCTTGAACTTCATTTACTTTTCGATCTGGCCAATTGAATTGTTAAAAATTATTGTGAAACATTCAATCCAAAAGGACTAAGTGCTCTATAACAATAGTGGAGAATTCATTCAATTTCCAAGAATGAGTTGCGTCGTTCTTAGTAATTGAGTGCAAATAAATAAGGAAATGTGGCTTGATGGGTGTCGAATTGGAGATTTTACAGTGATAGGTTGAAATGACCAATCTGCTCCTAAAGTTTGGTGACTAAAGCTAGGTTTAGCCTTCAGGTGAAGGGAAGTGGGAGCTCTAAAGTGAGAGCCAGCATCCTCTCAGCCTAACCATAGATTTAGTAACTAAGCCTAGGATTGTCAATGTTCATTACATAACTTGGAAAAGGGGGTACTTTGACGAGGATAAAGAATATAAATGCTCCTATTTGGCATAATACAAATTTATTATCAATCAATATCAATCAGTCATCATAGAATCATTGCAAGAATAAAGATACTTTTTCATATTTGAACCTTTCAATACAAAACTTAGTGTGTGTTAGTTAATCCTGTTTAGAAATTTAGAAAGTAATTTTAGTTAATTTAGCTTTAGTTATCTTTACACTAGAAGCTTAAATAATACCTGAACTTGCATTACAAATTTAATATTGGATTTCAAATCTTTAACATATTTTAAAAAGTTCCTACCTTCCTCGTGGGATCGAAAACCAGGACTCCACTAGAGTCCTGTATTACTTGAACGATACATATACTTGCGTATACGAGTGAATTTCTAATTATTAAATTAATCTTATTGTGAAACTGATCTGAAACTATCTTTTGAATATTTATGTTTGAGGCAGGGCACTCGACGCCATTTCAAATACAGGACCAATACTTTCTAGAAGATTAGCAAGATGCACAATGATACTGCTCTAATTTGACATAACATTTGTGCCACTACATGCTATTAAATGACAAATCTTGGCAGATTACTTAGCAGTTTACCCAATTTCGATTAGATCACCTCTTAATGATGATTTACCTGATGAACAAATATTAGAAATAAAAAATTTTGAAATACAACGATGGGAATTATATTTTGATGGAGCCTTGTCAGCGTATAAAAAGTAAATGTTTTAATGTGAGTTTTGGTTGGGCATGACACTAGAAGCTGTCGACCGCCGGAATCGAAATCCCATCGCCCGCTTCGGAAGGACAGTTTTAATTTAATTTTAAATTTAGTTTAGAAAAATATGAAGTCAAACTGATCTCATATCTTTCTGAAGTTCAAATGAAAGAGCACTATACCTAAAACCTTGTATCTATCCCGAAGGATGAACACAAAATTTGAGGATGAGGCTTGATCAAAAAAACTAAAGAAGTAAATGACATTCGTTTGGTCTGTGAAACCGTTTTATTTTCTGACAAGTTCCCCTATTTAATACGAAAGATTTAATAGGGTTTATATTAAGCTGGGTTCAGAAAAAGTTTCCTATAAGGGCAAGCCTCTATAGTTAATTACATCTTAAATAATTGGGATTACCTAAGAAAACTTTCGATACAAATCATGAAATATGTTCTTACGACTTCAAAAGGCTAAGGTTTTCTTCAACGAGATGTGATAGTTGGAATCCAATAAGTGAGTGGTGTCAAGTCTTGAGAAAGAGTTATTGTGGAATCCAAAGGAGGAAGAACTAGGAGAAGGCACGGATTCAAGAAGATTCTCGGTGACTTCTCAAACTATCCTATTGTTTGGCTCAATTTAGGGAAAGATTTAATTTATGTTTCATCCTGCCAATTTTAATTAAGTGGGACTTACATTCACTTGATTTTGATCATGTGAATAGCCTAAAAGATATGAGGATTTATGTCATATCGAAATGACAAACTAGGAAACCTAGACGAGTTAGGGCTTATAGTGCACCAGGTGCAAAGGCCTAAAAGATGAGGTGAGGGTTTATATTAAACTAGGCAAATACCTCGAAGTCCTTTGGCTTATTGTTATTACTAAAAAAAAAGGTTGTTGTTGTAGACTCGTTGTTTGCTCTCTCGAACATGTCCTTCCACATCCTCGATCGTACTGCCCTCGGTGTGTTGCTTCGAGCTCCTTGTTGTTGTTGCAGAATTTTCAGTTTTAGAAATGAAAAATGTGGGGGGTGGGAGAAGTAGTGTGTTTTAGAATGTTGAAAATTGAGGTGGCTTAGTGTTTTATTTAAACAAATGTTAAAGTTTATTATAACGCCATCGGTTAGGACCCCACGGCTCCCTCATTCTGGTTACATTATTTCATCAGATTCCCTTAGTGCCGATGAATTTACTAAATCTAACTTAATGGATTCCGTACTTTCATTCAGACCGTGGGAGACCTTATCAGCAACACATAGGTTGCGTCGTCCATGGAAATCCCTTTCATCCAAAGGGGTGATTTAATTTAGTTGAAGTTGAAATTTTATTTTGTTTGTGATTAAATCTTAGTTGTCTTATATTTTGGAATTTTGTGAAGTGATTTATTTCATCCCAAGCAGTTATATATGTAGTAATGTAAAATTCTGAAATGTAAATCAGGACACTGTCCCAAGCAGGTATATGTACAATTATGTAAAGAAGGTAAATTGAGCCAAGCAAGTATATGTGTACCAAAAAGGAAAATAAGAAAACCAAGCACACGTACTAAAAGTAGAGCCCAAAATCCCAACAAATAACTGTGTGTATGTGCCACAATGTGTGAAAGAAAGACTAAGTGTAAAAACCTATGTAGTAGATCCAAAAGGGAATCACAAGAAAACCAAAAGTTCGCAAGAGGTAATGTCTCGTAGAAAATCTGGGAAAACATCCGTAAAGAAAATCCGTAGAAAACAACAAGGGAAAAACAACAGAAAACAAAAGACTACAAGTCCAAAAGGCCCGTAAGCACGATGGTTCAAAGGACTCAAAGCTGTGTTGTAAGTCCCACCTTAGGTACTGACTACTAGACCAACTTTCTAGAGAAGGCAGCCCTAACTCGACTCGAGTAGCCAGCCGTGGACCTTTGTAAAATTTTCATTCATTTCAATTTGGATGTCATGCAAGTAAAAAGCTGTATATAAGTAAGTTGTTTTGTGGTTGAGGTAATTTTGTATTATTATTATTATTTTTTTTGAAAATATGTATGTGTATTTTTTGTAAAGTGATTCGATCCATATGTTGACTACCCTAATCAAACTAGGACTGCTAACATCTTTAGACCGTCGGCGGTAGAAACCCCAAGGACGGGTGAATAGTATCGGTAATTTCCTTTCTCTACCCTCTCCAGGGTCTCTGAGTCAGGAGATATTATTCTATGATTCTCTTGGGTCGGTTCTCTATTGCAATTCTATCATCGTCCCCATCGCACTTACAGCCTTGTTTGATGGCCCCACATATAGCGGAAAATTATACGTGCGCACTTATGTGTCCTGCATAAGCACGTGGATTGCGCCAAGAAACAAGGTGAAAATCAAAGGACTGAGGTCAAGGACTAGAAAGAGGAGGAACTGACCAATCTAACACAACGTCATAAAGGAGATGGGTTACTCCTCAAGACAGACATCAAAGACATGTATGGAGAGGAGATCGTAACACAGGTAAATAAAAACCCCTCCAACGTGGTGCACTAGGTGACTGTGAAATGTAAAAAGTGCGAGCCCATAGGTGGATAAAAATCGAGGATGATAGAAAGACTCTAGTGTTTTCAAATGTGTAATATAGGATGACAAAGACGATGTTGTAAATGAGGTGAAATAGTATGTGGGGTAAGGTAACATGTAGGGGATGTATCATATAAGGTGTATATCATGTAGGGAAAATGTCATAAAGGAATGTATCATGTAGGAAATGTATCATGTAGGGAATGTATCATGTAGGATGTGTATCATATGAGATATTTCATGTAGGGAATGTATCATGTAGGGAATGTATCTTGTAGGGAATGTATCATGTAGGGAATGTATCATGTAGGATGTGTGTCATGTAGGATGTATGTCATGTAGGGTGTATTTCATATCTCGGATCCAACCAATAAAAATTTGGCAGCATAACGACATAAAAAAGTGATTTTTCACACCTGCAATTTCTCCCAAAAGTACAACAAGCATGTATATATGTAACAACATTCAACATTTCCATTAAATCCCAAGCATCAACATGTTCGCAATAACAAGATAATGAGAGAAAGGGAGCATATGACACCATTCCAAGCATATTAAGTAAGTAGGGTAATGTAGAGAAGGGAGAATATGTATGTGACACCATTCCAAGCATTATAAGTAAGCTAAAAGAATCTAAAGGAGTAAGAACTTCTCACCAATTATATGAAATTTAAAGCTCCCAAGCATGCTAGAACCCTTCTCTTTAAAGTGCTAAAAAAGGCAACTTTTCTTTCTTTTCTTTTCTTACTTAAAATCAACTCATTTGATGCTGTCGGCACTATTTTCAGGTTGCGTGTTTTATTTTGAAAAAGGGGTCGCCTAACAGAAGTTGTCGGCGAATTTTTAATTTAATTTAAATAAATAATTTGAAAAAAACAATATTTGATTTTGAAAATAATTTTAAATTTGAAGGTTTTAAGATATGAGATTAAACCGATCTCACATCCCAAATAGTTTATATAAACGAGCACCGCTCCACAAACTGTGTATCTATCCTTAAGGATAGACACACTGCTTGACGGTGAGGCTCGATTAAATAAACTAGAAGATTTGTGACATCCGTTTGGTTTGCGAACCAATTTTATAAGCCGACAAATTCCCCTGCTTAATATGAAAGCATTAAACAGGGTTTATATTACCTGGGTTCTTTAAAATTCCCTATAAGGGTAAGCCCCTATAGTTAATTACATCTTAAGTGACGGGAATCACCTAAGAAAACTCTCGATAATAATCAATAATTCTGCTCTCAAGAATTTCAAAGTTTAAGTTCTCGAAAGGATTGAAGTTTGGAATTTCGATAGGGAATGGATCAAATTTGGAACATTTTGTTTTGGGAATCCAAAGGAAGAAAAGTAGGAGAAATTACGGATTCGAAGCGAACTTCGGTAATCTCCCGACTATCCTATTGTTTGGCTTGGATTTCGGAAAGTCCTAATATTTATTTAAATGTTTTGATCTTGCCAATTTTAATTAATTAGGGCTTATATTTGTATGATAAAATCAAACAAATAGCCTCGAAGATGTGAGGGTTTATTGTCGTACCGGACGACTACCTCGGAATCCTAAGACCGGTTAGGGCTTAATTTGCAATGCAAGTGCCTAACGAAGAGGTTGAGGATTTATGTTGCACTAGGCAAACTACCTTGAAATCCTATGGCTTTGTTATTTAATTCTAGGAAAGTTTTGCTGAAGTAGACTCAGGTTTTGTCGATGACGATGGCCGTGCTGCCCACCATGCTCCGAGCTCCTTGTTGTTGCGAGTTTTAGTTTTAGAAGTCATAAATCAGGGGATGAGAAAAGTGTTTTGGTTTAGAGAAATCTTAATTTCCAAGTGTTTTTGTGTTTTAATTAAAACAAATCTTAAAGTTGATTATAACGACACCGGTTAAGATCCCACGGTTCCATCCTTCCGGCATCATTATTTTTATTGGATTCACTTAGTCCAGATGAATTTGCTAAACTCAACTGAATGAGTTCCACACTTTCATTTAGACCGTGGGAAATCCCGTTAGCAACACGTAGGTTACATCATCCGAGGTATTCCCGATCATCCAACAGGACGTTTTAATTTAATTGTAATTGTAGTTTTGTGTTCTGTTTGTGATTAAGTTTTGAGTTGTTTTATATTTTGAAATGTTGTGGCGGTGAATTTTATCTTGCAATGACTTTTAACTTAGTTTGGTTTCAGTTTTAGGGTCTATCCTAAAGGTGTGGGTTTTCATGCAACAGTTGTTTATCATGCAAGAAAAAGTAAGTGCAATGCAGTTAAATAAATTGCAAGAAGGTAAATTGCAAGAAAGTAGATTGCAATAAAATAAAAGCGTACCTAGAGGGTCTTCCCGTCATCCCAAGCTGCACTTAAAACACAATTAGAATATTTAAGCAAGTTCCTAGATAAAGCTAAGGGAAGGGCTATGGTTTTCTACCAAATTCCTAATCCTATAGCTAGTCATCTCCTATGACGTCTAGGTTCTTTGTGTTTTGGTTTAAGGACGATTTTCTTCATCAAAGAACAATTAATTCCAATTGTTCTTATAAATGTCCTATCATATTGAGGAAGTGCTTAAGAATAATCTTAAACATCTTTTCAATATTTCTAGGATTGTTTTAAGTCCAAATGGGTTTAATTATACAAATGAATTAATCGTCCGAGAATTCAAGTTTCGTTGTTATCTTACTCGATGAACTAGGACATTTGAATATCCTATAAGTGAAGTAACATTTCATTTAATGTTACGTTTAGGAGTTATAATAACCAAAGCTTTCGAGGGTAAATTGGTATTCAAATGACTTGATTTAAGTTAATGGGTTTAAATTTGGAATAGTGTTCAAGTTATTTTAGATTTATTTTGAATTCTTTATGTCTTTAGTGATGTTATATTTAATTCAACTTAATTTAATTTAATTTAATTTAATTGAGTTTTAATTTAATTTAATTCAATTTAATTCAATTTAGTTTGATTTGATGTTACATTAAATTAATTTAATTTAATTTAGTTTTAATTTAATTTGATTTAATTTGATTTAATTTAATTTAATTTAATTTATTTTAATTTAATTCATTTAATTTGATTTAATTTAGTTTAATTTAATTTGATTTAATTTAATTTGATTTAATTTAATTTAATTTAAGTTATTTAATTTAATTTAATTTGTTTATTTAATTTAATTTAATTTAATCTTTAATTTAATTTTTAATTTAATCCAACTTTTAATTTCAATTTAATTTAATTTAATTTAATTCAATTCAATTTAATTTACTTAATTTAATTTAATTTTTAATTTAATTTTATTTTTAATTTTAATTGAAATTTTTAAAAGAGTTTAATAATTTAATTTTAGTTTAATGATTAAGTCTTTTAATGTTTTGAATTTGAGTTATCATTTTAATTAAGAATTGAATATTAATGAGATAATTAATTTAGGGATTTTTAAATTAAAGAATAAATCTCTTCCTAAAAATATCCCTATTTTAATAATTCCAATTTTATTATTCTTCCAAATTTAATCAATTATTTAATTAAGGTTTAATTATTTTAAAATTGTTTAATGGGTTTCTACCCTTTAATTATTTAAATTTCAATCATCCAACTCAAATTAGGATCAAATATTTTACTTGTTAATTTTTTATTAAACCTAAAAGTTTTAATTAAGGATTAAAAATTTTAATTACAACTTTACCCTTTAAGCTTAATAATTTCATAACTCACTAAATTGAACTCAAATGAATTTGAAATTTTTATATGACTTCACTCATATGTCAATAAAGACATGAGAGGAGAAAATGTGATTTTTCTATATTTAATTTATTTATATAATTATTTTTGGTAGAAAATAGAGATTTCCAAGGAAAATTTAATAACATGACCAAGGGAAAGTTTCTGTCCTTAAGAAAATTAGGGGACATTCCTAATGACTAGAGGACCACTTGGACCAAATATGGTGATTTTTTGAATTATATTATTTTTATTATAATTATTTTAAGTTTTGGAGTGTTAATTAATTTAAAAATAAAATAAAAGTTGAAAAATGGATTTTATATTTTTCAAAAATCTCTCTGATATCAAGGAAATCAGAGAAGCAAATTTTGCAATTTTCTGATTTTTTTATGATTTATTATAATTATTTTAATGAAAAAGCTAGAAAATATATTTTTTTTTAATTTTAAAATTATCCTAGAGCTTTAAAATTTAATATCTCACTAAATAGACCTAAGAAAAATATGAGGTTTGTTCCTAAGTGATCAAAATTCAAAATGTGACATTTTGGTGAATTTTATTATTTTTGTGACTTTTATTATTTTTTAATTATTAAAATATTAAAATAATATTAAAAATCAACTTTTTTAGAAAATTGAAATTTTAATTTTCTTAAATTCCTCTGATATCAGAGAGGCTCCAAAACCAATTTGGTGAATTTTTTAAAAGTATTTTAAAAGTTATGAATTTTTAATGTTTAAAATGACTAAGTGGCTTAATCAACCCAATTAGTGGGGCTAACCAAGTCCAATTGACCTCAAATTTTTATGGTGGGTTCCTCTGATCCTAAAGGTCAGTGGAGAATTGATTTCAAGTCAATTTGATGTATGGTTAAGTCTAATTAATTAGAGACCTATTTTGAGTGTTTAAGCCAATTAGGGTTGTTTTAAATGAACTAATTCAAACCCTATTTTTCCTAGGGTTCTCTGGTCATAAGGAACATCATCAAATTTTCCTAGAATTTATTTCACAACATGCTATTTATTGGAATTAAAATACTCAAAACAGTAACATGAACTTGAAAAATCAATAACTCTTCATAGGGATGGCCTCTGACTTTGGATAATTCAAGGAATATTCCCAAATTCAGAGGCTTCAAAAGCCCTATGGTCTCATGCCATGGTGAATTGTATACATGCATGGAGAATTAAAAGTATGCAGAGAGTAAATAAATTATAAAAAATAAAATACTTAATGAAATTAAATGATTTCTTTTCCACATTATTCTCCTCTCGTTCACTGAGCAAGAGGGTATTTTTATTTTATTTTTCTGATTTTTCTACACAAAGTTATGAATTTTTGAAGTTTAGGGAATTAAATAAATAGAAAATACCCCTAATTTTCTATTTATCCACGCGGCACCAACTCATCCTCGGCATCTCCGAACGCACACGCGTCGCGCTCCCATTCGACGCCGCCATCTGACTCAGCGCTCCGGGCCCCGCGGTTCTTGTACTCGTCTCCCGGTCCGACGCCATCTGAGCCGTCCGTCCGCGCGTGTATTGAATGGACGGCATCCGTTCATCGTCCCCGAGTGTCCTCACCCGAGAGCCGTCCACACTAAATCCCTAAGATCTCACTCGATACTCAATGGATTTTCATGTTCTTATGCTCTATGGATTCGTCTTGAAGAGACGAACACATCTATACGGTTATCATGCATTGAAATTAAAGCATTTGAAATGGAGAATCTCCAGGAACTCAGGATGAAGAATTAGTTCATACCTTTGCTCAGAGAAGTGTGGCTTCGATCTTAGAGTTGTTGCACCTTCGATTGGATCCGAGCAAGCTCCAGATGAAGTCTCCTGGTCTGGTGAATTGTCTGGATGTGATTTCGACCAAGCCCGATCACAAAGCTTGGAGGCTGGAGCAACCGGGTGGCTTCGGAGATGGGGCTTTTGCTTGGTGGACACCTTCCCTTGGTCCGAGTGAAGGTGTAGGGCCAATCAATTTGGGGATTGGCTCACCGTGGAGAAGTGTCCTGGTTTTGGGTGGAATTTCAACTCTGAAATTGAGCTCACAGAGAAGAAATGGCAGGGGGATCTCACTGGGGATCAAGTGCTCTGTGTATGGGGAGGAGTCTGGAACAATTTTGGCAGAGTTTCCTTAAGGTTTGTTTTCAGCACCTTGTCGGCATATTTTTAGGTTGTGTTTTATTTTGAAGAGGGTTCGCCTAACAGAAATCTGTCGGCGAATTTTTAATTTAATTAAAATAAATAATTTGAAAAGTAGTATTTAATTTTGAAAATAATTTCAAATTTGAAGGTTTTAAGATATGAGACTAAACTGATCTCACATCCCAAATAGTTTATATAAACGAGCACCGCACCACAAACCGTGTATCTATCCCTAAGGATAGACACACCGCTTGATGGTGGGGCTCGATTAAATAAACTAGAAGATTTGTGACATCCGTTTGGTCCGCGAACCAATTTTATAAGCCGACAAAATTCCCTCGCTTAATATGAAAACATTAAACAGGGTTTATATTACCTGGGTTCTTCAAAATTCCCTATAAGGGCAAGCCCCTATAATTAATTACATCTTAAGTGACGGGAATCACCTAAGAAAACTCTCGATAATAATCTATAATTCTGCTCTCAGGAATTTCAAAGTTTAAGTTTTCAAGGGATTGAATTTTGGAATTTCAATAGGGAATGGATCAAATTTGGAACATTTTGTTTTGGGAATCCAAAGGAAGAAAAGTAGGAGAAATCACAGATTCGAAGCGAATTTCGGTAATTTCCCGACTATCCTATTGTTTGGCTTGGATTTAGGGAAGTCCTAATATTTATTTTTGGGAAAAGTGAGGTATTGTTAGACCATAGTATATGGAATCATTATGGATGGGTTACAGGCTAAGGAAAGCCTCCTTTGGTCCTCTGTATGGTGATTTTAGCTCGTTTAGTAGTGAAATTTAAGGCTAGTGGGACCACTCACATGAGTTTCCAAAGGGTCCGAAGGTCAAAGTGAAATGTATTTGATTTAGGATGTGAGTGTAGAATGAAATATGTAATTGTGAATGTCAATGTGTGACACAAGCTTCCCAAGGGGTAATTGATCACTGAAAAATTTATTAAGAAATTCATACCTATTTTTGATGAAATTGTAACTTTAAAGAAAGGTATTTTTACGGGGAATGAAGAATTTAGGTGATAAAAGCAAAAATCATAAAAAGGAGCGGATTTGGAGCAAAGGAAGAAAATAATGCAAGTTGTCTTGAGTCGCCGACGGCGAGATCGAGCCGCCGACGGCGAGGGTGCGGGGAAAATTCGAAGGATTTATCGCTGTCTCGGCGACGGCCCGAGCCGAGCCCGCCGACGGCGAGATGGCACGGTTCGAAGACGCCACAGAAGCCTCGCCGACAGCGAGGTAGTTCGTCATGGGCAATGACTGATTGAAATATTGTGAGATACATTGAACACAGACACCTTTTGAAAGATGCTTACCTCTTGGACCTTTGCCTACCTCTATATATAGAGGCCGAAATTCAGCTTCTAAGTGTGTGTTCTAAGTGTGCAGTTTTTGTGTCTTTGAAGTGCAGTTTTTGTGTGTTATTTTGTGTTGTTTGTGTCAATTTGAGTCTTTAGAGTTTTTAAGTGCAGTTTTGTGTGTGAGTGTGTGTGAGTGAGTTTAGTGAGTAATTAGTGAGTCGTCTTTGTCTTGGAAGGAAGAGTCGAAAGACTACGGTACGCAGGGATAAATCAAGATAAGTATTTGTATTTATTGTTTTTAACTTTAAATGAAATCCATGCTTAGTTTAGTTCCATTGCATGTCGGCATATTTTTAGTTTGAGTGTTGTATTTTTGAAAAAGGGTCGCCTACGAAATTGTCGGCGAATTTTTAATTTAATTTAAATAAATAATTTGAAAAGTAGTATTTTATTTTGAAAATAATTTTAAATTTGAAAATTTTAAGATATGAAATCAATGATCTCACATCCCGAATAGTTTATATAAACGGCACCGCATCACAAGCAGGTATCTATCCTGAGATAGACACAGCATGATAGTGGGGCTCGGTTAAATAAACTAGAGATTTGTGACATCCGTTTGGTGCGAACCAATTTTATAAAACGTAGATTTTACCTAATATGAAAACATTACACGGGGTTTATATTACACAGGTTCTTTAAAATTCTATAAGAAATGACCTATGGTTAATTACATCTTAAGTGACGGGAATCACCTAAGAAAACTCTCGATAATAATCAATAATTACGCACCGAAATTTGAAGTTTAAGTTTTCGAAGGATTGAATTCACTTGAATCTCGGTAAGGGAATGGATCGAGGTTTGGAACATTTTATTTTGGGAATTCGAAAAGGAAGAGAAGTAGGAGAAATTACGGATTCGAAGTGAACTTCGATAATCTCCCGACTATCCTATTGTTTGGCTTGGATTTAGGAAAGTCCTAATGTTTATTTAATGTTTTTAATATTGCCAATTTTAATTAATTAGGGCTTATATTTATATGATAGAATCATACAAATAGCACGGAAGATATGAGGGTTTATGTCGTATTGGACGACTACCTTGGAATCCTAAGGCCCAGGATTCAGGGCTTAATTTCGTGTCCTAAAATGCACAACGAAGAGTTGGAGATTTATGTTGCACTAGGCAAACTACCTCGAAGTCCTATGGCTTTGTTGTTTAATTCTAGGAAAGTTTTTGCGCCGAAGTAGATTCGAGTTTTCTTGGCTTGACGTGCGCCGTGCGCCCACCATGCTCCGAGTTCCTTGTTGTTGCGAGAGGTTTAGTTTTGAAATCATAAATCGGGGGATGAGAAAAGTGTTTTGGTTTAAAGAAGTCTTAATTTCCATGTGTCTTTAATATTTTAATTAAAACAGGTTTTAAAAGTTGATTAAACGGGAATCGATTAAGATCCAGTTCGAGTCATCCGAAGCACGATTATTTTTCATCGAATTCACTTAGATCAGGATGAATTTGCTAAACTCGACTAAATGAGTTCCGCACTTTCATTTAGACCGTGGGAAATCCCGTTAGCAACACGTGGGTTACATCATCAGGGGTATTCCCGATCATTCGATGAGACGTTTTAATTTGAATTTGTATTTGTAGTTTTGTTGATACATTTATGATTAAATTTTGAGTTGTTTTATATTTTGAAATGTTGTGGCGGTGAATTTTATCTTGCGATGACTTTTAAGCTTAGTTTGGTTTCGGTTTGGTTCTGTCACCAAGGTGTAGGTTTCGTCTGTTGTTGTTTATCATGCGAGAAAAGTAAGTGCGATGCGATTAAATAAGTTGCGATAGAGTAAATCGCAATAAAATAAAAGCGTGCTGGAGGTCTTCTAGTCATCCCAATGCACTTAAAACAAGTTAGAATATTTAAGCATTTAAAGTAAGTTCCTAGGTAAAGCTAAGGAAAGGTTATGGTTTTTATGAAGTGCAATATACATTAGTCATTTTCTATGGCGTACGAGTTCTTTGTGTTTTTGGTTTGAAGACGATTTTTCTTCCTTCCAAAAGAACAATTAAGTTCGGTGTTCTTATGAATATCTATCAATATTAGGAAGTGTTTTAAGAATCTTAAGCATCTTTCAAAATTTCTATGATTGTTTTAAGTCCAAAATGAATTTAATTATGTAAATGAATCGATCGTCCAGGAGTTTTGAGTTTTGTTAACTTGCTTTCAAATTAGTAAGTTATTTGAATGTCCCATGAGGTGATAACGTTTCATTTAATATTCTGTTTAGGAGTTATGATAACTAAAGCTTTTGAGGGTAAATTGGTGTCCAAATGGTTTGTGATTTAGCTTAATTTCAATTGAAGGGTTTAAATTTGGAATAGTGTTGATTATTTTAGGCTTATTTCTTTATCTTATGTGATGTTATTTAATTGACTTAATTTAATTTAATTTAATTTAATTTAATTTAATTCAATTTAGTTTGATTTGATGTTACATTAAATTAATTTGATTTAATTTAATAATTTTTTTTAATTTAATTTAATTTGATTTAATTTAATTTAATTTAATTTAATTTATTTAATTTAATTTAATTTTTAATTTAATTTAATTTAATTTAATTTAATTTTTAATTTAATTTAATTTAATTTAATTTAATTTTTAATTTAATTTAATTTTTTAATTTAATTTTTAATTTGATTTAATTTGATTTAATTTAATTTTTTAATTTAATTTTATTCATTTTAATTTTAATTAAAATTTTAAAAGTTGATAATTTAATTTTTAGTTTAATGATTAAATCTTTTAATGTTTTAAATTTGAATTATCATTTAATTAGGAATTAAACATTAATGAAATGATTAATTTAGGGATTTTTTAAATTAAAGAATAAATCTCTTCCTAATAATATCCTTTTATTTTAATAATTCCAATTTTATTATTCTTCCAAATTTAAATATTTATTTAATTAAAAGTTTAATCATTTTAAATTGCTTAATGGGTTTCTACCCTTCAATTATTAAATTTCAATCATCCAAATCAGATTAGGATCAAATATTTTACTTGTTAATTTTTTATTAAACCTAAAGTTTTAATTAAGGATTAAAAAAAATTTAATTACCACTTTACCCTTTAAGCTTAATAATTTCATAACTCACTAAATTGAACTCAAATGAACTTGAAATTTTTATGTGACTTCACTCATATGTCAATAAAGACATGAGAGGAGAAAATTTGATTTTTCTGTATTTAATTTATTTATATAATTATTTTTGGGTAGAAAATGGAGATTTGAGGAAAATTCTTAACATGACGAGAAGGTTGCATCCTTAAGAAAATTGAGGACATTCCTAATGACCAGGGGACCACTTGGACCAATTTTGGTGATTTTTTGAATTATATTATTTTTATTATAAATATTTTAAGTTCTGGAGTGTTAATTAATTTAAAAATAAAATAAATGTTGAAAAATGAATTTTATGTTTTTCAAAAATCTCTCTGATATCAAGGAAATCAGAGAAGCAAATTTCTCGATTACGTTTTTTACATGATTTATTATAATTATTTTAGTGAAAATGCTAGAAAATACATTTTTTTAATTTTAAAATTACCTAGGGCTTTAAAATTTAATATCTCATTAAATAGACCTAAGAAGAAAAATATGGGGTTGTTCCTAAGTGATTATATTTTAAAATATGACATTTTGGTGAATTTTATTATTTTTGTGATTTTTATTATTTTTTATTTATTAAAAATATTAAAATAATATTAAAAATCAACTTTTTTAGAAAATTGAAATTTTAATTTTCTAAAATTCCTGATATCAGAGAGGCTCCAAAACCAATTTGGTGAATTTTTTAAAGATATTTTGAAAGTTATGAATTTTTAAAGTTTAAAATGACTAGTGACTTAATGTTAATTAATAGGGCTAACCAAGTCGATTGACCTCGGGGTACATGGTGGATTCTTCGATTCTAAAGATCGATGGAGAATTGATTTGATCAATTTGATGTATGGTTAGCTCTAATTAATTAGAGACTTTATTTTGAGTGTTTAAGCCGATTAGGGTTATGCAAATGAATTAACTCAAAACCTATTTTTCTGAGGTTCTACGGTCATAAAGAACATCACGGAATTTTTAAGAATTTATTTCACAACATCTTATTTATTGGAATTAAAATACTCGAAACAGCCGCATGTATTTGAAAAATCAATAACTTTTACAGAGACTCTGATATAAGAAAATTCAAGGAATGTTAAGTTAAGGCATAACCTATGATTCTCATTGCACATGAATTAATGTGAATACTGTAGAAATTAAGAACAATACGGGCACATCATTAATTAAAAATAAAGTACTAGACAAATTAATTCATTCTTTCCACATTAATATTCCTCCTCCCCATTCACTTGGGCAAGAAATTTTATTTTATTTTCAGTTTTCTCACACAAAGTTATGAATTTTTGAAGTTTAGGGAATTAAATAAATGAAAATATCCCCTAATTTTCTATTTATCCACGCGGCGCCGCGTCGACCTCGGCGGCTCGAGAGGAGTACGTGTCGCGTTTGTGATTGGGCGCCGCCATGCGAGTCATCCGTCCGGGACCCGCGGTTCACGTATCATTCCCCAGTCCGGCGCAATCTGAACCGTCCGCTCGATACACGCGCGATCCAACGGCTCCCCAGTGTCGTCTACCGGCCCATGGTGCACATGACCGTCAACCTTCTAACCCTGTTCTCGCTTTCGATTCTCGACGGATTTTCGTGTTCTTATGCTACATGGATTCGTCTTGAAGAGACGAACACATCCATACGGTAAACATGCATTTAAATTGACTCAAATTAAAATGAGAATCTGCGGAGGCTCGGGAAGAAGAGGAGTCGTACCTTTGCTCGGAGAGAAGTGAAGCTTCGATGCAGGGATGTGTCATAACCAGTTGGGTCCCGAATAGGCTCCAGGATGAAGTCCCTTGGCCTGGTGAATTGTCTGACTATGAAAGTGACCACAGCCGATCACAAGCTTGGAGGGGTGGAGCAGGCAGGTGGCACGGAGATGGGGCTTTCGGTGGGAAACTTCTCCTCTTGGTCCGGTGAAGGTGTAGGACGATCAATTTGGGAATTGGCTCAACTGTGAAGAAGTGTCCTGGTTTTGAGGCTAAAGTTTGAGCTCAAAATTGAGCTCAGCTGGAGGGAATTGGGGCTGGAATTCAGTGGGGATCAAGTGCTCTATGTGTGGAGAGTGATGCGACAATTTTGGCGAGTTTCCTTAAGGTTGGGTTCGGCCACCTTCTTTGGCCGAGAGGGTGAGGGGTTTAAATAGGCATGGTGGAGGCTCTCCCGGGGGGGGAGTTGAGAGGCCGGGATCAGGTTGCTCTTGGCATGTGAAGAACAGCATGGTGGCCATTTGGAGTAGGGCGGCTCGGCGGGATGGAATTTCAGCTTGGCAGCTTCTCCAGGTTTTCGGGCATGGTGTTTTCCGGCGGCGGGTGGCCGGCCGACGAGCATGGGTCACCCTCGAGTCCGGGTGGGTCGGGGGCGGGACTTGGTGCAAGCAATTGGCAATTGCCATGTGTAAAGGGGTGGCTTGGAATGGAATGGGGAAGAGGCCATTTTGGCTTCAATTTGGTCGACCCATTGGTTTGGGTTGGGTGCACCTCCCCATGGTCGATTTTTGGGGTAGGAAGGATCGGTTAGGTCGATTGAGAGGATGGTGTGGTCTCTTATCCAAATAGTTTAAGTTAATTTGGGTTATAGTGTTGCATTAAAGAGTTAAATGGCTTGAGAGGCTTAGGAAAGGACTCCCCACTTGCCATTAATGGCTTGGTGACAAGTCAAACCCCCTGTAGCTTCATGTGGCTTGTACATGGCTTGCATGTGGCTTGCATTTGGCTTGAAAAAAGGTTGACTTGTTTCATGAAAAGGGTTTTAGAAATATTTGACATTTAGGGGGTAATTTGACATGCTTGATTTGGAATGGTTTAATTGATGATTTTGAAACTTAGGGTGATTTTGATCGAATGGATGATGAGGGAAGTGTCATGTGGGCTTTAGGATGATTTGGGCTTTTGAATTTTGAAGGAAATGGGCTTTTAAGAAGGTTTAAGGGAAGTGGGCTTTTAAGTTTAAGGATGTGTTCATGGATGGGAATTTTTGTAAAGTTTGGGTCGAATAGTTGTTGGTTTTGGTTTAGGGATGTTTCATGAGTAATTGGAAATAGATTTAAGGTGGTTTGGGTTTGAATTGGGTTGAATTTGGGTTTATTTGGTAAATGGGCCAATGTAGGTCAACTTGGGCTAACTTGGGCCAATGTTGGGCTAGGGTTGAAATTGATGTAAAATAAATGTTGAGAAATGTTTGAGTGTTTCAAAGAGGTTTTGGCTTTGGTTGAGTTTTGATTTGAGGTTTGGGTCTATTTAGGCTAGGTTTAGGTTTTTTAGGTCAAAAATTGGGCTGATTTTAAGGTTGAATTTGAGTGGGGTTTGGGTCTAAATTTTGGGCAAATCATGTTAGTGTTTTGTTTATGGGGATGTTAAGGAAGGTTTAGAAAAGATTTGGGGTTAATGGGAGTTGAATTGGGTGAGTTTGGGCTAAGTTTTGGGTCATGGGTCCAAATTGGGCTTTAAGGCCAAAGTGAAATTGGATCCCAATGCCAATCAACATGGGCTTGGATTGGGTCTATATTGGTGTTGGGGATGTTAAATTGAAGTTTAGAATTGAATTGGACCATAATTTGGGTCAATTGGGTGGGTTAGGTTTGACATTGGGTTCACTTTGGGTTAAAATGGGTCAAATTGGGGGTTTTGATAAAAGTGGTGTAAATTGGCAAAATTGGCCCATGGTGTAGTTGAACAAAATGAAATTGGGAATATTTGGGATTTTTTGGAATTTTCTGGGAATTTTCTAGATTTTGGATTTTTTGGCTAAGAGGGTATTTTGGGTATTTGGAGGGTATTGGGGAGTATTTTTGGAATTTTGGTATTTTGGTTATGGATGATCAATTTGAGTGGGGAGAAATGTTTAGGATTGGTCTTGAGGAATTTTGGGTAATTTAGGTGATTTTCCACCGAAAAGTGGCCGAAAAGCTCGCCGACAGCAAGCTCGAACTCGCCGACAGCGGCCCGGACGACCACGAACATACTTTTGGCGGTTTTGGGCCAATATTCGACGTATTTGGACGCTTTTTCGAAGGGGTGCGTAAGGAAACTCTTGGGAATTCGTCCAAACTCTTTAAAAATGGCGAATATATGTTATAAAAAGGAGAGATTAAGAGAAGATCAGAGAGAAAAAATTGGAGAAAAACTTAGAGGAATGTTTAGGATTCTTAGATTAAGAGTAGAAATGTAGATTTCTACCCTTTTGGAGAGATTGGAGAGGAGATTTTTGAGAGAATTTGTAAGGGATTGTACGAGCATTGCATGGATCGACGGGAGACTTTGTGGGAGAGATCTTCCTCTTTCTTTCAAAGAGAAAAAGCTAAGTATTGTTCTTCATTATCTTATGATTTTGTAAACATTTATGTAGTGGATTTGCTTTGTTTAAATGAAGTTTCTTTTGCGTTTTCTTCGTGCTTTGTGACGTATCTCTCTTACTATTTCTTCTTCTTTGGAAATAGTGGCATGAGATGATTATGCCATTGTTTTCAATTTACTTTTCTTTTCTAATGAGTAGAATTCATGCTTAGGATTTTGTGATGCATGTTAGAAGTTAATTTATATATAAATGTGATTGTTTTTACTTACACTTCATTTACATTGAAATTAAGACCTCTTGTAATGTTAAAATTTGTTGTGAAAACATACGATCCGAGAGGGCTATGCATTCTAGAACTAAGTACGAACCACATTTAAATTACATGAATGGTGAAGGTCATAGAAGTTGAATGCAAATAAATAGGGAAATAATATTAATCGGGCGTAGAATTAGAGATTTTAGAGTGACAGACTAAAATCCTTAATTTGGTCCTATCGTTTGGGTGCTTAAGTGTAGATGTTAGCCCTCAGGCGAGGGGAACGTGGGAGCTCCGAAGTGACAGCCGGTATCCTCCCAGCCTAGCCGCAGATTCAGTTACCAAGCATAGGATTAGTCAATGTTCTTTATGCTTGGACCAAAGGGTAAAGAATAGGATTGCTCCTATTTAGCACATACAATATTAAATGCATCTCAATCCTATACATTATTTATTTCATTACATGAAAATAGTAGTTTTTAATATCTCAAAATTCTCCAAACCAATTCATCCAAAAAGGGTTATCTTTAAAATTATTATTTGCACTTAGTTATAATTACTATTACATTTAACACTTGCATTTAAGAGTAGTTTTTAGATAAAACACAATTTTAATCGACATTCCAAACTAAGGACTATTAGTAGTAGACTAGAATTTGACTAAAGACCTCTTACTTCACTTCCTCGTGGGATCGATGTCGGGGTTTTTAAAGAAAACTCTATATTACTTGAAACGATACGTATACTTGCGTAGTACCCCTAGTGTGTAAAATATTTTCTAATTTTTATATCATTTAAGACTTTGCACACTAGCCACTATTTATAAATCTGGTCAAGTTTTTTGCCATCTTTTGGAAGTTAATTTATTGCGTAATTGCGGGTCGGGTCAAGTTTTTGGCGTCGTTGCCGGGGAAACTTCGGTAAGAACTTTAGGAAAGTTTTAGTTGAAGCAATTAGGCTTAGATTTGGCAAACTGTAGTGTAGTAAAAACTATTTTTGTGTGAAAAATTTTTTGTTGTATGAAACATTGTTGTGAAAAAATTGTTTGTGTGAAAAATATGGTGTTCGTAAAAATATTTTGTTGTGTTGAATATATTTCGTCGTTTATTTGTTTAATTGTTAATATATTATTTGTTGTGTTACGTATGCGAAACAAAGGATCTGTAGGACTTGTGCCTTATGATCCCGAGTTTGAAGAAAATAAAAAAATAAAAATTCAGAAATGACTCAAAAAACTAGAAGTGGAAATGAAAAACTTTCAAGATAATAAATTGGAAAATCATCATAAATTATTGAGGGATTGCATAAATCCTACGACAGATGAAATTCACTTAAGTATACAATACCCTGTCATAGAAGCTGACTCATTTGAAATAAATTCTGAGATTATCCAACTGGTGCAGAACAATCAATTTAGAGGAACTCCTTTGGAGGAACCCTATTTACACTTATCAAATTTTCTAGAACTTTGTGCTACATTTCATTATAATGGTATGTCAGACAATGCTGTTAGACTAAGGCTTTTTCCTTTCTCACTAAGGGATAAAGCTAAAATATGGTTATATTCATTAGCACCTGGCTCTATTAAAAATTGGGAGGAGTTAAGTCAGAAATTTCTAGCTAAGTATTTTCCACCTTCAAAGACTACTAAACTTAGAAACGATATTATGTCATTTTGTCAGTATGAAGGGGAATCAATATACGAAGCCTGGGAAAGATTTAAGGACCTCCTAAGAAAGTGTCCACACCATGATCTGCCCGATTGGTTAATCATTCAAACTTTTTATAATAGGTTAGTAAGATCCCTAGGTTCATAATTGATGCTTCACGTCGGTGGATCATTAATGTCAAAACCATTTGATGAAGCGTACGCAATAATTGAAGAAATGGCTACAAATGAATTTCAATGGCCCTCTGCAAGGGTAAATCATAAAAATGTAGCTAGTGTTCATGATACGGATATAATTACAATTCTTGCATCTCGTATTGCCGCGATATCGAGGAAGTTTGACCAATTTGGAATGAACCAACCTCAATTTACTCCTGTAAGTGAGGAAAGTTCATTAGGGCGTATAATTGATTCTAAATTATCATATGAGACTTTAAATACCATAAATAACTCTTACTCAAACTTTTACAACCCAGGTTGGGAGAACCATCCTAAATTTAACTGGAATCCTACTACTGACGATGGAAACCAACAATGGGAAAATAATCATGCAAATCCTAATGGAAGTTGGAATAATTACGGGAACATAAACTATAGACCTTCATATCCACCGGACTCTAACGATGATCAACAATTTGAGGATAAGAAAATGTCTATGGAAAAAGTGGTATTACAAATGGGAAACCAGTTGCAAAGTCAAAATATTGTGATTAGAAACATAGAGAATCAACTAGGACAAATTGCTAATTCTCTTAGCAATAGACACCAAGGAACACTTCCTAGCAACAATGAGATCAACCCTAAAGAGAACACTAATGAACAAATAGAAGTTGTCCAATTAAAAAATGTAAGAGAGATAGAGGACGTGGTTAGAAAAGAAAAAGATGTTGTGCGAGAAACATCAGAAACTAAAAGACCTGAAGAACATGTTTCTAAGGATCTGGAAAAAATTAATATCTCCAACTAAAATCAGTTTGGAAAAACCACCACCTTCATTTCCTCAAAAACTTAGACAGCATGAGTTGGATAAAAAATTTTCAAAGTTCATGAAAGTACTTAAGAATTTAACGATAATTATTCATTTCAACTGAAGCTTTGGAACGGATGTCAAGTTATGCAAAGTTTATAAAGGATATATTAAATAAGAAAAGGAAATTTGGGGATTACGAGACGGTTGCACTAAGTGAGGAGTGCGGTGCCATACTTCGGAAAACTTTTCCTCGGAAACTTAAAGATCCTTGTACCTTTACAATTCCTTGTGCAGTGGAGAAAAATTATGTGGAAAAGCTTTATGTGATTTAGGAGTGAGCATTAATGTGATACCTCTATCTATATTTAGAATGTTAGGTTTAATCGATATTTCTCCCACTACTGTAACCCTTCTGTTAGCCGATCGATCTATCATTTATCCAAAAGGAGTTATAGAAGACGTGCTTGTTAAAGTGGATAAATTTATCTTTCCTTTGGACTTTATTGTATTAGA
Organism: Papilionanthe hookeriana x Papilionanthe teres; assembly: GCA_022702705.1. Classification (NCBI taxonomy): domain Eukaryota; kingdom Viridiplantae; phylum Streptophyta; class Magnoliopsida; order Asparagales; family Orchidaceae; genus Papilionanthe; species Papilionanthe hookeriana x Papilionanthe teres. Next base: position 132,514,513 of record CM040427.1, read on the forward strand.
TATGGAGGAAGATAAAGAAATTCCAATTATTTTAGGGAGACCTTTCCTTGTTATTGGACAAGCTATGATAGAAGTGCAAAAAGAAAAGTTGAATATGAATATTAGTGACCAAGAAGTTACTTTTGATGTATTAAAGACTATGAAATTTCCAGCTGAGAGAAAAGATGATTGTTTTTGGATGGATAAAATTGATTATCTAAGTAAAGAACATTTCCAAGAAAGTTTTGAGAGTAAGTTAACAAATGAGATTGAAATAGACTTTCATGATGAGTCAAAAATGTTATGTAAAGAAGACTGTATGTATGTTCAGGAGAGGTGTGAAATGATGGACGCTACCAAAAATAGTAAACTTTTAGTTCCATCTGTTGAAAAATCTAATGAACTTAAGATGGATGTACCCCATACAATTTTAAAGCCTATCTATTTAGGGAATTCATCTACACAACCAGTCTTAATATCTTTAGATGCGACTCAATCACAAGAAAAACCTGAATTGAATGATGAACAAGATAAAATTATTGAACTAAGACTTGGAAGAGAATTTGAGGATATATTTCTAAAGAACTTTGAGTTGAGAAAAGAGGATAAGGATATTGGAAGACCATTGGAAGAAATTCCTACGGAATTAGAAAAACCTATTTCCTCAACTAAGATAGATCCTCAATCATTTAATAATTATAAAGGGGAAGAATTGGAAGATAACTTGAATCATAAGAGTTATATAGAAGAATTTGATCTTAAATCTGAATTATCTAAAGAGAATCTTATCCAAAATTTGGAAGATATTGAAGTATCTTATAAAGATCCATTTCTTATCAATTTCAAGGATGATATTAATATGCAATTTCGGAAAATCAATAGAAGAATATTGGATCTAGAAGGAAATATGAGGAACAATGATATAAATCCAACTGAAATTGAAGAGCTAAATGAAAAATTAAAATTTGAGGATTTTATAGGAATCCTTGGATCTGAAAATGATTGGGCGATTGATTGAGGATTACTTAAATGGAATTTTGATCAAGGTGGAATCATTTGTCGGGCTGGTGACGTTAAACCAAGCCCTTTATGGGAGGCGACCCATAGTTATCGAGTGTGTTTTGATTTAGTATGTTTTGAGAGTCATGATTGTTAGTGTTGTATGATGTTTGCTTTATAATGTATTGATAAGTTTGATTGGTGATTGGTAGATGTTTAGATTGTTAGTAGTTTGATCTTTGTGTGTCTTGAGGAGGTGATTCCTTAACTTCTTATTATAGTTTCATCTTAGTTTGTTACTTCCTTTCTACAACTTTATTTTCATTAGGTAGGAGTCGCGAACCTATTTGATGAATACCATATGGATGATCTTACACTATCTTTATAACTGTTATAGGTGCTTAATTATAAGAATTAGATGATACTTGAGATTGGAGTCCGAAAACTAATTTATCAGGGATAATCTTATCTTTGAGATTATAATCTATAATATCATTTGAAAGTACCTAATTTACTAGTGTAGTGATTCAGTTAGAAATTGAAGGTAACATAGTGAGATTGGATGAGTTAAAGGATGAAATATCCTCATTTATCATTTGTGTTTGTATTTATTATATGTGTGTTTATGTTTATGTTACAACTTTATTTAGGTCTTGAAGAACATTTTTATATTCTCTTGCTGATACCTGCTATGCTAGTTAGACTTTGGTTTAGTTAATTTCATTCTGGCATGATTAGTTTAGATTTACTTTCTGCTGCATATTATTCTATCTTAATGAATACTTGTAAATGGTTTTGATAGACATTTGTGGTAGATAAAATTTCTAAATTATTTTCTTCTCGCTTATATTTTACGTACTAAATGTTATATATGTTAAAAATTAAGTTTGGGGGTAGGAAGAAAAATAAAATTTTGATATGAAAATACTTCCTTTTAGTGTAATTTTATTACAAGTATATTTTAGGCTAGATTTACTTTCTCCTGCAGTCATTTTATCTTGATTATGCATGAATATGAATTTGATAGAATGTTGTAGTAGTAAGTATATTCAATATTTACTTTTTCTTCCTCCTATATTTTATGAAATTAATTGCAAAATATTTTACAATTTAAGTTTGGGGGAAGAAAAATATTAACTCCTATTTGTTCTCGAATTGTTATATTTTCAAAAAAAAAAATTTAACATAACTTCTGGCAATTGTACCTCGCTTGAGATAACTAAAACTTTTTATTTTAATTGAATATTATGGAAGGATTGGATGAAATTTTTTAGTAATAAAAGTTAATTTTATAAGGGTAAGATATTTGGTAGGAAAGAATTTGATTATAGTTAACTATTTAAAGTAAAGAAAACTGTATTTTTGAAATATTAAGAGACTTAAAGTATTATGTGTTAAGAAAAGATTGTGACTTTATGATGAATAATAAAGCACATACATAATTATAAAGTAAGGATATGTTTTAACTTTGAACTTTAGAAAGAGGAAAGTGAAGTTCAAAATCATTATAGGCTCTCCAGATACAGTAATCCTCATAAAAAAAATAATAAGAAAAAAAAAGAGTGAAAAAAAGGGATTGAAAGTGATCCCGAAAGAAAAAAAAAGAAGAAAAGAGAAAGAAAAATATTTATGAGGAGAAACTTGAGGAGATACCTAATCGAAAATTGGCTTCACTTGAGTCACTCTAAAGGGAGAACTTGATTTCATTTCTGAATTTATATTTAAAGTATTGGCCTATATTTTGATAAAGTTTGCATGAAATCCTTTTTCACATAGTCTTTCAAGGCATTCTTAATGTAACAAATTATGGTTTATCTTGAAATAAATAGAAGACTAGAACTCTTAGACTTGATTGCTGAATATTCTTATACTTGTAGTGTTAACCCGAGTTACTAAATTTCTTTCTAAAATCTAACCATTATTTTCATTTAAATGAAAAATTTTAGTGTCTTACAGGTGAAAATTACATTTCCTTGAGTTATATTTTTATGTAGTAAAAGTGTTACTTGAGGACGAAGTAACGATTAAGTTTGGGGGTATTTGACACGCCTAAAATATATATGTTTTTTGCTATATCATTTTACTTATTTTTTGATGATATTACACTTTAAAGGAAGGTATTTTGTATATTTTTTTGTTTTAGGTACAAGAAATGGCGATTGGAGCAAAAAGAAATAAAAATGGTGCAATTTGGAGCAAAAACGAGCAAGAAATGAAATTCTGCCCTGACACCTTTCGATAAGTCTTTCGATGCTTAATCTCTTTTATAATTTTTGCATATTTTTGAATGAGATTACACTTTAAAGAAAGGTTGTTTTTATATTTATTTTGTAGGGCTATCTCTTACGAACGCAACGCAACTGAAACGGGGCGAAGCGGAGCTAAAACGGGGCCAAACGGAGCGAAACGGTGGAGCTGCTCAGAGTCATCTCGCCGACGGCGAGATCGATCTCGCCAACGGCGAGATTTTCCCGAGACCACCGAAAAGTGGTCGAAAAGCTCGCCGACAGCGAGCTCGAACTCACCGACAGCGGCCCGGACGACCATGAACCGACTTTTGGCGGTTTTGGGCCAATATTCTACGTATTTGGACGTTTTTTCGAAGGGGTGCGTAAGGAAACTCTTGGGAATTCGTCCAAACTCTTTAAAAATGGCGAATATAGGTTAGAAAAAGGAGAGATTAAGAGAAGATTAGAGAGAAAAAATTGAAGAAAAACTTAGAGGAATGTTTAGGATTATTAGATTAAGAGTAGAAATGTAGATTTCTACCCTTTTGGAGAGATTGGAGAGGTGATTTTTGAGATAATTTGTAAGGGATTGTACGAGCATTGCATGGATCGACGGGAGACTTTGTGGGAGAGATATTCCTCTTTCTTTCAAAGGGAAAAAGCTAAGTATTGTTCTTCATTATCTTATGATTTTGTAAATATTTATGTAGTGGATTTGCTTTATTTAAATGAAGTTTCCTTTGCGTTTTCTTCGTGCTTTGTGACGTATCTCTCTTACTATTTCTTCTTCTTTGGAAATAGTGGCATGAGATGATTATGCCATTGTTTTCAATTTACTTTTCTTTTCTAATGAGTAGAATTCATGCTTAGGATTTTGTGATGCATGTTAGAAGTTAATTTAGATATAAATGTGATGGTTTTTACTTGCACTTCATTTACATTGCAATTAAGGCCTGTTGTAATGTTAAAATTTGTTGTGAAAACATACGATCCGAGAGGGCTATGCTTTCTACAACTAAGTACGAACCACATTTAAATTCCATGAATGGTGAAGTTCATAGAAGTTGAATGCGAAATAAATAGGGAAATAATATTAATCGGGCGTAGAATTGGAGATTTTAGAGTGACGAGACTAAAATCCTAATTCGGTCCTATCGTTTGAGTCGTTGAAGTGTAGATGTTAGCCCTCGGGCGAGGGGAACGTGGGAGCTCGAAGTGGCGGCCGGTATCCTCCCGGCTTAGCCGCAAATTCGGTAACCAAGCATAGGATTAGTCAATGTTCTTTATGCCTGGACCAAAGGGTAAAGAATAGGATTGCTCCTATTTGACACATACAATATTAAATGCTTCTCAATCCTATACATTATTTATTTCATTACATAAGAATAGTAGTTTTTAATATCTCAAAATTCTCCAAACCAATTCATCCAAAAAGGGTTATCTTTAAAATTATTATTTGCACTTAGTTATAATTACTATTACATTTAACACTTGCATTTTGGAGTAGTTTTTAGATAAAACACAATTTTAATCGACATTCCAAACTAACGACTATTAGTAGTAGACTAGAATTTGACTAAAGACCTCTTACTTCACTTCCTCGTGGGATCGATACTTGGGGTTTTTAAAGAAAACTCTATATTACTTGAAACGATACGTATACTTGCATAGTACCTCACAGTGTGTAAAATATTTTCTAATTTTTATATCATTTAAGACTTTGCACACTAGCCGCTATTTATAAATCGGGTCAAGTTTTTGGCCATCTTTTGGAAGTTAATTTACTGCGTAATTGCGAGTCGGGTCAGTAACGACATCAGATATCGTAAGCAGCTGTACGTCATGTGAGTCCACTTTGTCTTGAATATGTAAGGTCAGTTGGTGGTGATGTCTCATCAGCTCATACATAGCTTCAATATCAACATGAACACCAGTACGACCAATCACTGGGGCCATCTCACTCGACACTAGAGTACCTGCTCTAGGTGAGGATGGTCCTACCTTGGTCTTGTGCTGTGGGCGAGGCCTTGGAGGAGTACATGGTCTCTGATCCGGATTTGAGAGCAGCTGTACTTCGTCATCCCTCAAATCCAAGAACGTGTCATTGACCTGCAATGAAATTAAATATGTCATTGTATAACCATTTACACTTAATTTAATGCAATGAATGACAAAACTGTGCAGGATGAAGACCCCTAAATGTTTCATGAATCTGTTTCGCAGTCCACCCATGACTTGTTGGCCATCTCAACATGCGTGGTCGAGCCTCGGGGGCGGCAGGAGTAACCACCGCGAATAACGCAGTAATGTTTGCTTCCAAAAGATAACCAAAAACTTTGACTCAATTTATAAATAGCGGCTAGTGTATAAAATTAATATGATGTAAATTTAGAAAATATTTACACACTAGGGGTATTACGCAAGTATACATATCGTTTCAAGTAATATAGAGTTTTGAAACAAAAACCCCAGTATCGATCCCACGGAGAAGAATTATATTGATAAATTTTCTAAATAAAAAAAATAAAATAAAATAAAATAAAATAAATAAAATAAATAAAAATATTTTATTTTATCTTTTAATTTAATTATAAATTACTATTGATTTACTAGATGCAAATAAAGAAAACAATAATAAGAAAATGATTTTATGAAATCTATATAAAATAAACAACTTTTTTTCCTTTAATTAATCTAAGATTTTTATGATAATTTAATATTCGTTGGAGAATTGGATTTATAGTATTGTGCCAAATAGAAGCATTCTTATTCTTTACCCTTTGATCGAGGCGCAAAGAACATTAGGCTAATTCTGAGAATAGGTACGGATGTATTGTTAGTAGAATGGGTTAATCTAGGCTCACACTTACAGATGTCCGAGGGTGGCTATGGTCGGCCCTACTAGTGACCCTTTCCTAATCTATAAATCAAATTATAAGAATTTAGTACGTCACTCTAAAAACTTATCAATTCTACGCCCTTTAAATCTTATCTTCTTACTTATTTGCACTTCACATTGAATAGCCCGCACATGGCCTTCGACTACTCGAGGATTCATGTGACATTTACAAGTTAAGAGTTCTTCTCCTTGAGGTCTCGAAACTCTTCAGCTGGTTTTAACGATTCAAATGACCAATTTAAAAAGTAAAGTAAGAACGAGATATTAATGTCATCTCGATGTTTTGAAAATATTTTGAATTTCGATTCTCCATCGAATCTTTATATTATCTTATCTATCTCTTCATAATTGAAGGAAGAAAGTAAACTAACTACTCGAAACACATTGAAAATAAATAGCAAAACATGATAATTAAACTTTGAATCGAATATAAAAATACTTATCTCGAAATATTTCTTCTACGGATCTTCGATTCCTACGACTCCACGGTGTAATGAACTCCGGATGCAACAACTTGAAAATAAACTCACTAAACTAAACAAAAGTGGCCACTAAAATTCTCTCTCTATTTCTCTCTCTAAGGATGAGAGATCCTAAAGTGGATAAGAGAAAGGGTTACGATGGGAGGGGCACGTTTACGAAGAAATGGACCCCTATTTATAGACTTCGAGGGTTGCCTTGAGGCACCTCTTCAAAACATGTCCACATTCGATGAATCTTTTAGAAGGTCGGTACGGCGCTGGCGCCGGAATCCGGCGCTAGGCACCGGACACTGCGTCCGGTTCTTCGCACCTCTTCACTTTGGCTTGCACCTCTCCGCGTTTAAAACCATTTTGGAGCGTCCAAATGCAATGTATCACATGTCCTATTATCAGGAACAGCTGCCGGTCTTCTAGAATGTCCGATAACCGCTCACTCCGTCGAAATAGGCGATCGAAACGTTGTCGAAAACTTGACGGTTTTGTATCGAGTACGGCGCTTAGGCGCCGACTCTCGGCACTCTAGGCGCCGGGCCATAATTTTTATACTTTTTGTATTTTGCTCCATTTTGCTCCTTTTTCCTTTTTAGACCTTTTTACATTACCTACATCCAAAAACACAAAAAATACCTTTCATTAAAGCATAATATCCTTAGAAATTAATAAGAATTAAGACATAAAGAAATATGTATTTTTTTATAGATCAATGTTATCTCGTAAAACCATAGCTGAAGATGTCATACACAATAACAATTAATGTAAGAGAAAGATACAATAAAACTAAAATTCATAATGAAATCTTTTTAAGGATTACATACCGTAAGCAGAAATACGAAACCTTGGATATAGCCCAATGATTTATTATTCTTTAATTTCGTGTAAGCTGTGGTGACTTATTCTAATAGCATTTCACATATGACAGCAGGTCAATTAAAGGAGGGAAAGACCTGTGCATCATCAGCAAACGCAGCAAGCTCTGCGTGCACGTGAAAATTGCTAGAAGAAAAAAATAGGTTAGTTAACAAAAATTTTAAATACGAATACTTTCAAAAGGAGAGGTAGATGCTCCTTCCGCAAAAAAATGTGTCGATTGTTCCTTTATTGCTTTAGCATCCTCCGCGACTAGTCCACTTCTCTTCCATGCGACACGCTCTCCTCTGTTAGGCATGCCAAGCAACAAGGCCACGTGGTCAGCATCTAGCCTCACCTCTTTCCCACCAAATCTGAAAACCCTCCTCCTGTTATCCCAACATCTCAAAATATGCAAGTCAGAACATTGTCTTGAGGATAGGGGGGCATGTCAAAAAAATTGTAGACCCTCATTTCCCTTAAGTTATTTACAGTCTGCTTGGAAATGTGATTCCTAAGTCCATCCAGTATAGCCCTCATTGCAGATGGACGACATCTGCAGATTGAAAGTCCTGCACGCTCATTATCTACGCAAAATGAACAAAGTTATGCATAAATAACAGAAAAATAACTCATGAAAATTGTATAACACATCAAAATAAATCAACTTAAAACAACAATACATGAATAAAACAATAATAATACAGGAATAACACAAAAATAACACATCAAAAAAATACAATAACATAAACACTAAAGAATAACACATGAACAGAGAATAAGACATCAAAATAAATCAGACTAAAACAGTGATACATGAATAGCACAACCATACAATAGAAATACATTAATAATACAGGACTAACATAGGAATAACACAGAAATAACACATGAATAACACAGTAACACGGGAATAACACATGAATAACACAGTAACACAGGAATAACACAAGAATAACACAGGAATAACACAGTAACACAGGAATAACACAATAATAAAACGTCAAACCAGTGTTTCATGTATCTTATTGTTGTATAAACAAACCAATAACCTAAAAACATAAGAATAACGCATGAGCACAAGAGTAACACATCAATAATACTTCAATTACACAACCTGCAAAACATGAATAACACGATAATAACACGACGATAATACAACAAAAACACATATAACGAGTGTTCGATTAATGTTATTGCTTTATTTAGGATGTCGGTTATTGGTAAGAAAATTATTACGTAGAATAATACAATAATCTGCTGAAAAAAATATATGTTTTAGTCGGTTATTGCGAGTCGATTGGTGTGTTACTTGTGTATTATTGTTGTATTATTACATGCTTTAGAATAATTCATGTTTCGAATTTAGTTTTTAGAATGTCATAAGCAATATGCGCTTTGTCTTGCTGAGGTTCTACTAAACCCTAGACTTGTTTTAGGTTTTCAAACACTATTCGAAACAAAAATTTCCCATACCTTGACCTTAAACCGACTCGAGACGCCATTTTCTTCTCCTTCGCTAGTGCTTAGCCGGAATTGTGTCTCGTGCGGTCGCCGACGATAATGGGTAGCGAAATGGCCGTCGGAATTCCAAAGAAGATCAAAAGTGAAATGGCGGAAGGCGTTACAAGAGATGAAAAGCTTTTTTTTCGAACGACAGTCGGTTCGGATTTCGGGCCGGGTCAAATTTATTTTCATTTAATTTAATTTTCTCTTTTGAGCGGGATCCACAGCACATGTGACGGGATGCCACGTGGCATTGTATAATTAGACTCCACAACTAGAGGTATTCGGTAGTGCGGTGATTGATCCAACAATCGCCTGGCAGGAGACGCATCGCAGGAGACGCATTTTGCCTGGCCTGCCGCCTACGCTGCCTGGTAGACGTACTTCATACTTGTATGCGTCCCCCCTTCTTTACCCTAAAATTTTCATTCGAGCTGCTCTGCGAAATATCTGTCGACACTTCTGCTCTCACTGCCTTTTTCGTTCTTTGATTCTCAACTTACCTTTCTTGCCAACTTGTTGAGTACAGAGCTCGACTTACGAAGCGGTAGCTGGTCGAAGTAATCATCGGAAGCGAGGGATTTTGCTTGAAGACCGAAAAATGGCGTTTAAAGGCCTAGTTCGAACTGGAGCTTCTCTTGTGAATCGCATATTTACCAATTCGCTCAATTCCTCGAAGCAGGGCAGCTCTTATCTCCTACCGCAGATCTCTCTGAATTCTCCGATAACTTTCTCTTTGACCGAACCCCAAACCAAGAAGATTTCTCAGTTTGAAGAATGCAGAAACGCTGAGGCATTAAAAGTGGTTGCTTCTCCCGAAGGGTTTATTTTCCCATCTGGTCTTGCCTGTCTCCGCTTCTTTACAGAGGATGGTTAGAAACTTTTTTCCTTAAATGTCTCGTTTTTTCCGTTTATTTTTATCGCTTGTGTTCTAATTGGCTATTTGGAATGATTCATTGTTTTTGTGCCGGACATTTACCCAGGTTTTAAAAGCTTTAATGTTTTCTCCATAAAATCCGTCTGCTGCAAAACGGAAGTTAGAAATATGGATAAAATTGAGGCTTTGGAACTCATGTATACCTTTTCCCCTGGTTACTGATTGGCGTTGGTCATGTTTATCCGAATTATTCATAAAAAAGTTGATGTTTTGGCTGAATAAAATATATCACACTACTTTACACTGAAATTCACTATTAACTCCCTTTTCTATTGTTTTTGCATTGTTCTTTCCCAAGACTTTATCATTTAGTTTCTTAGACATTTCAGAAAAAGTCAGTTAATCATCTGACTCAGTTCACTTAGTGTTCCTAATCATGGCGAGCTTATGTTTGTAGTCATATATAAATATATATGCCAAAGTTTATTAGGTATATATATATTGCAAATATGAAATAGTTCTAAGATTGGTTGAGGCATCTATTCAAATTTATGAAAAATTTGAATAATAAATATAATGAATAGTAGAGATTGAGTTATAATATGTTGGTTTAGTAGTTCAAGATTTTTAATTTCAATGTACATTTCTGGTTGATAAAGAGAGAGATAGTTGTGATAATTTTAAGTACTAGGATCTATAATGCAACCATATTGGTATAGACATGGATAAATTATGGATTGAATTTGAATGATTATAATGAAGTGTCTCAAGATTACTAGATGATAAATTTAAATTTTATTAAATTGCATTTAAATTTGTTATAATGTATGTGTTAGACTGTTGGGTTATAAATAAGTTATTGATAGGTATGTTGAGTGTTAAGGAAATTGGAATATTAAGTTTGATGGGTGTCAAAGATATGTGTGCTGTATTGAGGAATGTTTTTATTTGAGGAATGATGAGCAACATGTTGTGAAGATAAGATAGTGAAAAATAGATTTTGATATGTATTAATCTATAATGAAGGGTAGAATGTTTCAATAAAATGTGTTGATATAATTTATTTTGAAGGATTATAAAAAAAAGATTGATTCTAGATAGCTCGGATAGAAGATATAGAAAAAACTATTTGTGTAAAATATATTGAACATCTCATGTAATACTCAACAGCAACAACAACAACAAAGTCGTAATCCCACTAAATGGGGTCGGCTACATGAATCCTTTTTCTCCATTGCGTCCTATTTAGTGTTAAATTTTCATTTAATTCTAATAAATTAAGATCATTCTTTATGCAATAAGCCCAAGTCTTCCTAGGTCTACCTCTAAAACATCTACTCTCCTAATCGAGTCATCAGGTGGTCGACGTTTAATGTGACCAAACCATCTAAGTCAACTTTCTTTAATTTTGTCCGTCATTGGTGCAACACCAACCCTATTATGGATATATTCATTTCACATTTTGTCTCTAAGTGTAAAGCCACTCATCCACTTAATCATTCTCATCTTGACAATACTTAACTTAGCATTATGCTTCTCTTTTAAAGGCCAACATTCAACACCATAGAGCATTGCAGGTCTCACCACCATCTTATAAAATTTTCCTTTCGGTCTAAGCGATACTTCTCTATCACACAATAGGCCGGACGCATTCCTCCACTTCAACCAACCAACTTGAATTCTACTATTAACATCCCCATCTATATCACCATCGCTTTGAAATGGATTCGAGATATCTAAATTGTTCACACCTTTTAATAATTTGATCGCCCAAAGTTACAGTTCTGTCACTAGAGCTACTATTACTAAAATTACATTCCATGTATTCAATTTTAGTTCTACTCAAACGAAGACCTTTAGACTCCAATGCAGACCTCCATAATTCAAGTGTTTCCTTGACTTTTTCTCTCTTCTTATCCACGAGGAGGATATCATCAGCATAAAGCATACACCAAGGTATATCCTCTTGTAAATGTCCAGTAAGACCATCCACAAATAAAGTAAAAAGATATGGGCTTAAAGCCGATCCCTGATGTAAACCAACGAGAAATAGTAAAATATTTGGTCGATCCTTCTTCAGTTCGAACACATGTAACAGCTCTAGTATACATATCTTTAATGACTTGAATATAAGTCATATCAACACCTTTTTTCTCAACTCTCCAAAGAACATCTCTAGGAACCTTATTGTAAGCTTTTTTTAAATCAATAAAAATCAAATGTCGATCATCTTTATTATCTCTGTACTTCTCCATCAAACCTCTCAATGAGTGTATAGCTTCCATAGTAGACCTGCCCGACATAAATCCAAATTGATTATGAGAAATCTTGGTAATACTGTCGGCCGCTTAAAATGCGCGTTTTTGAGATTTTAATTTAATGTATATATATTGATTTTTGAAAGTAAAATTTTAAATTTTAAAATATGAGAATGAGAGTGGACGGATCTCATTCGTTTAGCAGTTTGAACGAACGAGCGTAATATCGCAAGTAACGCATCTATCTCGAAGAATAGACACGCTCTTAACGACGTCGCTCGATCGAATAAGCTACGGAATTCATGACATTCGTTACGAGTACACAACGCTTTATGTGGGCCAAACAGTTCACTATTTAATACGAAAAAATTAAATAGGGTTTATATTATCGAGAGTGCTTTAAAGCTCACTATAGATGCGAACACTATAGTCGATTCACGCTGAATAGTGAAAGTCCACTGAGAAGCTACTCGATTTAGATCAGGAGTTTCTATCTTCATGAATTCAAAAGGTAGAGTTTTCAACGAAGTGTGTTAGTAGGAAATTCAATAGGTGAAAGACGCAATACAAAACATTTATTTCTAGAGTCAAAGGAAAGAGAGGTAGGGGACGTCACGGACCTCGAGGAGAACCTCGATGACGTCCGGGACTTATCACAAAGTTGGGGAACTTTAAATTTTGGAAATGGATTTAATTAGATTTCGATTACGCCGATTAATTATAGGGATTACGTTTGCGCAATCGCTTGATTATGCGAAATAACGCTGGAAGATAGGAGGATTTATGCGTATCGGACGACAACCTCGGAATCACAAGTGAGTTAGAGCTTATATCGCACGACGAAGTTTGTCTGAAGCTAAAGAAACGGGTGAGGATTTATGTCGCGGCTAGGCGGATTACATCGAAGTCACATAGGCTTGTTGTTTAAACTAAAAAATAGTTTCTTGATGTCGACACGTGTTTCTTTGAAGAAGATGGCCGTCTTGCCTGCCGTGCTCTCAAGCTCCAAGTCGTAGCGAGATCGCGGCTTAAATTTAAAGTTTAGGTTAAAGTGGACATACGAAGTATTTTATTTCCATTTTATTATCGACTTTATTGCGAGGGTGAGTGTGTCTGACGATGACGAGAGTAACGATAAAAGGAAGCATGCAAAACGAGCGGGAACATCTTATAGTGAACATCTTTATCTTAAACGGGAGTAAGCGCGAAGAAAAGTAAAGCATCGTTATACGAGTATGTACGATGAAAAAAGTAAAGCATCTTATCTTAGCGGGAGCGAGTGCTTAGAAAAGTAAAAAATCTTACTGCGATAAAGGAAAGAAGTAGAAAAATCTTTGCGAGTGTACAGTAGGCGATGATTACCGCGGTGTATCGTTACACAACTTATTGTTTTCATTTTATTGTTTCATACGAGAAAAGACGTTAGTGCGAAAGAGCGAGTAAACGTAGTAGGAAAGAGCTACAGTAAGTAGAGAGTGCTACCGTACTTTGCAAAGAAAAACGGAGTATGAAACCGTGGTAAATCGGAAAGAAAGACGACGGGAGAACGAGAGAAAATCGTAAAAGAAAATCGAGAAAGAAAGAAAAGGGCTTAAGTGGAAGGCTTGAATAAAACCGAGGAACGAAAACAAAATAAAGTCGTAGTGAAAACGCAAAACGTCGAAAGAAGAAATTCACGGGTGTCACGTAAACTCACGTGACGAACAGTAGGAAAGCCATGGGGCATCTGGAAAAAGACCGTAAGCGCGGTTGGTGTTAAGGACTCGGAAGCTATGCTTATATGTCACACACCAGATGCTTGACCACTTGGACCAAGCTTTACACGGAAAGCAGCTACTAACCGACTCGAGTGGCCAGTAGTGGACCTCTGTAAATTTTCACACGTTTCATTTTGGAGTTTGCATGCGAAGTAAAAGTTGTATGAGTAAGTAAGGCTGTGTTGTGGTGGAGCTAAAACTTTTGTATTTTTTAAATGTGTGTATTTTGTTTTGAAATATTTTAGTCGATGGGTTAGTTCTACACTAATCGAATTGGGATCTCTTAACATCTTTAGACCGTCGGCGGTAAGCACGAGACGGACGAATGGTGTCGTGAGTTCATGCTCTACCCTCTCAGGGTCTACGAGTCGGGCGACACGCGTTCCATAATTTTCTCGCAACGCCTCTTATGCGATTTTATCGGTGTCCACGCACTTCTGAGCGCTAACTGATGGCCTACATATGGCAGGAAGGGATTATATATGCACACCTACACGTGCCGCAGTGGGTGTGGGCGTTGAGCCGAAAGCAGAGGAGAAAATTAGGGACGAGAGGGCGAAGGAAAGAAGAGGAAAGCGGTCACTAACACGATTTTTGTAAAAAAAGAAGTGAACCGATTTCCGATAGTCGAAAGCAAGTAAGTCATCGAGACTCCGGCACGATCCTTACCTGACCTATAAAAAGGATCTAAAGGCACATCGGCGCTCTCGGAGAGGATGAGGACTAGACCCTTAGGGAACACGCCCCTTTCCCAAGCAACAACTATAAAATCATGGAAACAAGCATAAAGCCACTTACCAGGCCCTAGACTCTAGACAACTGCTCGGGATTCCTCCAAGTATCCGCATTAATTTTCGATTCACGAAACACGGACTCCAGGGTATGTTCACCTACGGGCTCGGGAGTCAGTTATATGATAGAAGAATCGATGAAGCTTCGATACGTAGGAAAGTGAATGGATGAGCCGTAAGCGCGCCAAACTGGCATCGATTCACCGAATAAAACCTCAGAAGTATTTCGAGTATCGTGCTCGATATGTTCTCCAGTGAGTAGGCTGGAGCTCTCCCGAATCCGTCCGATCGATTTCGTAGACAAGTGTAGCAAGAAGCAAGCCGCAATCGCGATAATCACCCCGATAAGGCTCTCGGCCAGGGCTAAAAAAAACAGGAGCAAAGGCTCACGGCCTAAGCTACGACGAAGGGGCGACGAAGTAAGGCCCGAGCAATCCAAGTACCACGATGAGGCTCGCGGCAAGCCTCGACAAATCGTCCATACTAATTCAAATTCATCACAAATGCATATGAATGAATCCGTAGGAGTAACCGAGCAATTCGGCCCACCTACTGACCTAAAGAAAACACTGGCCAGAGCCCCATTGCCAGGTTGCAGGAAGAACGCAAAAGAAGCAAGCCCTTTCGAGTGCGATGGGGCTAGCTGTTGGCGAGCTTAAAAATAAAATTAAAACCAACCCCCGATTCAAGTGCCTGAAGGGAAGGCTGCGGAGCGACAAACAACGAGAAAACCGAGCCCTCAAGTAGGTGCACGGGGGCGGCTATGAGGTAAAAGAAAAGAAAGAGAAAGAGAAAATGACAGGCTCTCGAATGGAGCAACCACCGGAAACGGAAACGAGAGAAAAACCGAGACCGAGCAAAGCACCAAAGCAAGACCACCAAGGCCCCCGAAACGTATAAGGGGCGGCCACCATGTAGCGAAGCGAGAGAAATGAAAAAGGGGCTCACGGACATTCATATGAATCCATACTAGCGTGCTCACTTTGATAAAGAAAGCCATAAGGAGCAAAGCCGAGCCCCACACATGTGTGTCACGAAGCGAAATAAATTCTTCTATAGTTTATGCTTAGAGAGAAAGTAAGAAAAAGGGGCTTAGAATGCATGCCCAACATGCTAAAAGAAGGCTAATACTTTGCCTTAAACACATCTTCCATGCTTGAATAATATAAAAGAGAGAGAGGAGCCAATGCCATGCCCTATTTCACCTTTTAAGCGAATAACCAAACCTATATTTTTAGAATAGGCTCGCATTTTCAATCCGACATGCTGAGCCCAAAATAAACCATAACAACAAGTTATGAAATCTGCTAACAAGAAGAGAAAAGCAACAAATATTCCGGCTAATTAGGTTAGAAATGATTCCATAAAATGCCGAGTGCCCGGTAGAGGGGCTAAACGAGGAGAAAACACGCCAAGCCGCGAGGCCACATCGAGACGAGCCGAAAAGGAGAAGGGGGAGAAGAGGCATACCGGGTAGTGTAGAGCGCGAAGAAAAAACGAAGGCAGCCAAGGCTCGCATCCGACTCCGATTTCTCGAAGAAGCGGACAACCGACCAACAGACCCTAAATTCATTCAAAAACGGGGCTTTTATAGGCGAGAGGAGGGAAAGGAAGGCCGCTCCTTGCACTGTAGAGCCGGGCGCGAGTGGGGAATGGCGGGAAGATGGCGACGAAGTGTCGCGGCTAGGGGCGAAGCTCGGCGGCGGGAGCGAGGAGTCGAGCGGGAGATCACACGAGGTGACCCTCGCGCAGGATAACACTCGAGAATGTATGGGGAGAACCACGCGTGGCTTGAGAGGGCAACAGATACAAGGAAGAGGCACACTCGAGCGTGGGAGAAGCAGGGAACGGGTAGGGATTAGGGCTTAGGATAGATTAAATAGGTTTAAATATATATATATATATATATATATATATATTAATTTTATTAAAAACACGTCCAAAATCGTAATTTCCGCTCCGGCAGGCGATCGTCGCAAATCAATTATCAATTCTAGGTAAAAACGACGTTCCGGACGCATCGGCGAAGTCCGGTTCGAAATCTGAGGTCGTTCAGACAGCCTCGTCGAAGGTCGCGTCGAAAGTGCGTCAAATCCGGCATTTCGAAGTCGACTCGACGTCGCTCGTCACGGCATTCGACTTCGGTGCTTGATTCAGCTGCGAGGTGATTGAAAGCATCGAGGCGTGGCTCGAGAATTTGTGCTTCGGTGGTGCGAGAAACGTGGACGAGAGGCATCTGGGTCCGGTGATCTATAGGAACTCGATTTGGACTCTAACGTTAATTCCAACCTCTTATGAGCTAGAGGTACGAAATTTCGTCAGGGATTCCAAAGAGTGACGAGGTGAGCCGACGAATTAAAACGAGGTAGGTCGAATTCTTCAAGAATCTAAGATCGTCGGGGAGCTCTAGGTCAGAACACTAAATCACAGGAGGAAAACTAAGCCTCGATAAAAGTGAGGTCGGCAAATGGACCCACAGTAGGTGTGGTGTGCGGGACGAGACACGCGCGTATTGGTGTTGACAGAAGATCAACGAGCAAAAGCAATTGCTTAAGTAAAATGCTTGGGACGGGCCGCGAGGAACGAAAAGAAAGAGAGAGTGAGTAGTTTCAGTTGAGGAAAAAGAGGGGGAACTCTCGATTAAGAGAGTTGCGACTTTAATTTTCAAACTTCGAATTTCGAAGCATAGATTTGATTTCGATTCGGAAGTAAAATTCGAGTTTTTAGAAAAGTGAAGAAATCTGGATTGAGATGGAAAGCGCGATGACTCACATCCCGACTCGAAGACCGAACAACAAAAACATGACTAGAATCGTTATGACGGGAAAGGATCCTAAGGTAACGCGGAATTGGATGCCTTGATTCAATCGAAGGGCTTACTCCTCAGCTATCAAGGCGACGAAAGATCGTTGCGAAAACGATGCGGTATCGAATGCTTGGATCTTCTACCTCGAAAATATATAAGGAGATCGTTGCGGAAGCGATGCGGTATCGGATCTTTGGGATCACTATACCTACTAAAATATATCGGGGAGAACATTGCGAAACGATACGGTATCGGATGCTGAGATCCTTTACCTCTAAAATATATCAGGAGAACATTGCAAAGCAATCTTTGTATCGAATCTTTGGGATCCTTTACCTCTAAAATTTTATAGGAGAACATTGCAAAGTAATGCGGTATCGGATGCTGGGATCCTCTACCTCTAAAATTTGAAAGGAGGCAATTCTGAAAACGATGCGGTATCGGATGCTTGGGATCCTCCGCCTCTAAAACTTGACGAAATTTAACGGGAGCCAGTTGCAAATTAATGCGGTATCGGATCTTTGGGATCCTCGACCTCTAAAACTTGAAAGGAGACTTATTCTTTGAGCGATGCGGTATCGGATCTTGGGATCTTCGCCTCTAAAAACTTGAAAGGAGGCAATTCTTGGAGCGATGCGGTATCGGATCTTGGGATCCTCCAGCCTCTAAAACTTGATAGAAATTTAACGGGAGCGCGTTGCTGAAACGATGCGGTATCGGATCTTTGGGATCCTCGACTTCTAAAATTTGATAGGAGATCATTGCTGAAAACGATGCGGTATCGAATCCTGGGATCCTCCGCCTCTAAAATATCGAAGGAGATCGTTCTGAAGCTGATGCGGTATCGGATGCGGAGATCCTCTACCTCTAAAATCGACGAGTGATCATTGCGAAACGATGTGGTATCGGATACTGGGATCCTCCACCTCTAAAAATATTGAAGGAGATTATTGCTGAAACGATGCGGTATTGGATGCTGGGATCCTCTGCCTCTAAAGCCCGACGGGAGAACATTCTGCAAAACGATGCGGTATCGGATGCTTGGGATCCTCTGCCTCTAAAATATATCGGGAGATCGTTACGAAACGATGCGGTATCGGATGCGGGATCCTCCGCCTCTAAGGCCGACGGGAGAACATTGCGAAGCGATGCGGTATCGAATGCGAGATCGCTCTGCTTCAAAATATATCGGATCATTGCTGAAAGCGATGCGGTATCGGATGTCGGGATCCTCCGCCTCTAAAGCCGACGGGAGAACGTTGCGAAGCGATGCGGTATCGGATGCGAGATCCTCTACCTCTAAAATATATCGGGGAGATCGTTGCGAAAGCGATGCGGTATCGGATGCTGGGATCCTCTACCTCTAAAATATATATAAGGAGATCATTGCAAAACAATGCGGTATCGGATGCTGGGATCCTCTACCTCTAAAAACAGATTAAGAGGGAATATGAGGGTGTTTCATATCCCACTCGAAGAGTTGACCGAAAAGGATTTTGTTTGGGAAGGGATGTGATTCCACGCCAACAGAACCAATCGAAACTCGCGGCTTCGTGTCAATAGAATCAGCTGATCCTTTCTCAAACGACAGAGAATTGAAGAGATATCAATCACAGTCCCAGACTGGAGAATTCAAATTTGGAATTTGATATTTAAATTTGGGATGAATTCGTGCAACTTGTGCAGTGCAGAAAATTGCTGAAAAACCTGTGAAGAGATTTTTGAAAAAGAATTTTCAAGCATAATTTTTTTTAATGTTGACTTTTATTTTGTTCCATTCTTTTTAGAATTTGGACCCAGTTTTAGACAAGTGCGACATCTGAGCTCTAAGAACGAGTTTTTATTTTTGAAACACGAGGCACAGTGCTTCCTGAAGTATCGTCCACTGACTAAGGACCGAGTCTTAGAAAATAACTCGACTCTTTAAGGTCTTATCGAATCGTATTCTTTGCACCATAAAGATGTGTTATCTCTAGGGCCGCGAGTGAAGTGGCGCGATTTCTCGACTTTGGTTGTAGTAGTCGTCGTTTGATTTGTTGCGGTACTGTAGATGTCGTTGAAGTTGTCTTGAGAAATCTTTACGACGTTCTTCGAGTTGAAGTTGAAGTTGTATTTATTGAACATTGAAAGATACGACTTCGGGGTCGAATTTCAATTAATTCTTAATATCGTCAGTCGTTCGTTTAATTCTTTCTTTACGAGCTCTAGCGGATTTCGGAATTTTTGTTCGTATGATCGAAATATTTTCGTCGTACGAAGATATTTACGAGTCGATTAATGACAGGCGAAAGGCATAGAATCACTTGAATCTCTCGAAAGCATAATATCGGAGAAGCTTATAGGTTGCGCTGAAGTTTCATTAATCGGAGAAGGTTAAGACACCAATTTTTGATTATATGCTTACCTCAAGCTTTTTCTCAGGGAGCATTCTTTTTTTTTTCTTTTTTTATTGAGTTTTTCACTCTCTTTTTTTTATTGAGGATTACTATATCTGGTGGAGCACATGTTAAAGATTTTGAATGTCTGAATTGGGACACCAATTTTTGATTGTGTGATCACCTCAAGCTTCTCCTCAAGAACACCTTTTTTTTTCTTTTTTTCATGCTTCTTTTGTTTTCTGAGAATTACTGTATCTGGTAAGGCATATTTTTGTTAAAGGTTTTGAATGTCGAAACTCTCCCAATTAATAATTCTGAAATGTCCGCTCAATATGAGCACGAGATATTATAAGCTTATTTGAAAGTACGGACCAGTCACATAGCGAGAAATTAAAAGGCCGTGATATCCGAGTCGATTACTCGTATTTAAACAACGACTTTGAGATCCGCTTAGGACCCAGTCCGAATTCCTTAAAATAAACGACTCAATTATTAGGGCATTAATTTCATTCTTTCCTGAAGTCGAAGTCTTAACAAAATATCCAAATTTGAGCTTTTCAAATATCGAGCAATTCTTGACAGAAACAAAATCCTTTTTCTTCATTGCAGTAGGAGTAACGGTACAAACCATCACTGACCATACTAAGCAACAGAAGTAGTAAAATAGTAATAAAAAAGTGTCCCGTCCGTTGTCAGTGCGTAGAAATCAATTGAAGCAAACACATCACCGAAATCATATTTGTAGAACCTCTTGAGTTCTTTTCGAATATTTATCGGGAATCGTTACGCTTCGATTCCGAGAGTTCTCCTCGAACCGATCTTTGAAGTTGCAGCACTCATCTATGGTATGTCCAACGAACTCGTGGTATGGACGATATCTCGGATGTCGCTTTCTGATTGATTTCCTCCAGGTCTCTTTGCTACTGAGCGACACTGAATTTGGGATTCTTAATCGGACTTGCGGAACATCTTACCTGCTTGCTTCATCTTTAAAAGAGTATATCATAACTGATCGATCAACTGTGGTTGGAACTTGCCTCTCATCTGTCTGGTAAGACGTCTGTTGAAATGGTCGCTGTGCCTCCTGACGAAGACGTTGGAAGGTCTGCTGAGATCGTTCGGCTTGTATTTGCAACTGCCTCTTTCTCCTGCTAACCACTGCAACTGTTCCAGATTTCTTCTCGAATATCTTGGTCGTCCTGAACTTCTCGACATTCTCGTATGAATCCATATGCTTGACTTCTTCACCGCAGTTGCTTAGCCTTGCTTGAAGTAACTTCTCGAAAGACTGATGGTGAGTCACTAAGCATGAAAGTTATTGGCACATGGATGCTTTTGAGTAAGATCTCGATCGCGTGATGTTCATGTATGTGGAGTTCGCACTTCATGCTAAGGTTTCTCCACACGTAGGATGTACTCCACCAAAGTTTCATACAGCTTTGCTTCTCTTCCACGAAGCTACTATAGTGACGTGGTGTTGAACCCGACAAAACGCTTGACAAAAAGATTCTCCATTTTGCGAAAGTTTTCAGTCGAGCCGTTCGATAAGTACGCGTCTCGGTCGAAGGCGATTCTGAAAGACTACTCATAGCCTGTCGGAGCGATAGCGCATCACTACCCCAGCGTTGCGGCAACTTGCTCGAAAGTGTGCAACGTCTTTGTCGAGGGTTTCCGGACCGTCGAAAGTCTCGAACAAGGTGGTACGAAACTCTTGGGGTATGGGACGGCATCGAACTCCTCGGGTAGGGTCTACCCTTTGAAATTGACGCGCCCCCTTCGATTGGGCTAAGACTTCCTCTACATAGCTCGTTCGACCAGAGTGGCTAATGTCTTTTTCAGGCATCATATTCTGAGTTGAATCTTTCTTTGGCGGTTCGTCCCAGTTTGCAAAAGCGACTTCCCTTCATTCGTCGGTAATACGGACAATCTGACTGGTTCATCTCCGGGGATGCCACTTGCTGTGAGTGCGACTGTCCTTGTGCTGCAACCATGACAGCCGTCATTTCTTCGATCTTCTTCTCGAGGCGGTTAATAATTTCGTCTTTCTGCTGGGAGGCCCTTTGCCACTCATTCGCAGTGTTCTCCTCACGAAGAGGAGTGTCACTCGCAGCTAACATGGCTCGGGTCTCGACGCGTTGATTTCTGCGAATTTGCCCTCCGCGTAACCTGTTAGGTTGTAATCTTCATCTTCGAGTCTTCTTTCCGATCTTTAGACGGTCGTGCGATGTTAGCTCGAAGCTTTTCCAAAGCGGACTCAATTGACTTTCCTTTAATAGCTTTAAGATCGAGTGAAGGTTTTCGAGAAACATCACTTATTCCTCGACGACGGCGTCGTCGTGTAGAAGTCGGTTGAATCACTCAGAAATCGTATTTATGGAACCTTTTTCAAATTCTTTTAAGTACTCATTTGGGATTATCACATTTCCATTTACGAAATTCTTCTCCGACCGATCCTTGAAGGCTGAAGCGGTTTTACATGGTGTGACCGAAGCTGACGGTGGTATGGACAGTACAGGGGATGGTCTTTC
The DNA here is from genome assembly GCA_022702705.1 of Papilionanthe hookeriana x Papilionanthe teres. Lineage (NCBI taxonomy): Eukaryota > Viridiplantae > Streptophyta > Magnoliopsida > Asparagales > Orchidaceae > Papilionanthe > Papilionanthe hookeriana x Papilionanthe teres. The sequence continues at coordinate 132,536,847 of CM040427.1, forward strand.
TTGCGGGCCTCCTTTGGCTTCTTTGGCTCCGGTAGTTTGAATTCTGGTCTCTTTATCAAGTAACGGAATATCTGCGACACTGACTCCTCTTTGAACGGATATACCTTGTTTAATCGTTGATTCATTGTTGGACCCTGTCTCCCATCTATCTGGTACGGTCTCAACTGGAACGATTGTTCTTCAGACCGTTGCAGGTGCTGTTGCGGCTGCTTGACTTTCAGAATTCCCTGATCGTGTTTCCATTATTGTGCCTTTGTCATTCGTACGGACTTCGACTCGAACTTAATCTTGAACTTAGCAGACGGTAAAACGCAAGCATTGATTGACTCTTCCTCTCGTCGAATATCTTTTCCTTTAGTTAACAGAGCGACTGGTATAGCGGTAGTGAATCCGACAGTAGGAGCAGAAATAACCTTAGGAGACGTCCCAACGCTCGTAACGACGACAGAGTTCTTTTCAATCCATTCCCTCTTTGACATGGGGAGTTCCTCAACAGACTTCAGGTTGAACATTACGATAGAGCTTAACGGACTTACTCATTTCGAGCTTCATCGTTTCAATAGCCACATCCCGGAACTTAACTTCAACGTCGTCGAACTCTCGTCCGGCACACTAGTGACGGCTCGAGCGGCTTCATCCTGATGACAGCGAGCTCTACTCCGGAGGCGAAAGAAAAGATCAACTTTGTCGAAGACATTATTCTGGCATTTAAAGAATTTACGGAAGTCGATAACGTCCGTGCCTTGTAGTCTCGACTGAAGTATCTCGAATTACCGCAACATGTCTTTATAATGGGCAATTTCCTTATTCTGTTTGGTGTTTCCACCTTATTTTATATTTTTATCGGCTTTTAAATTTGTTAACGGTGTTCATTTAATTAAACGGGAGGTACGAGTAGAGATTTAGTTTAATTTGCCGACAACAAATCAAACCCGAGAGACACGGAGTAAAGTGAAATTCGGGACCGATCCTCAGTCTGGATCACAGCGCCTTACCTCACGCACTAACACACTATTGAGGAGTCAGGCCTCACAAAATCGAAAAGAACCCTAAGGATTCCCGAACCACTCTTTTTAAGGTGGTCAAACAGATGGTTCTGAAATCAAGAGAGTTGACTATGCTCGCCCAAGAAAGAAATACGCAAAGCATGCCAACGGAAGAATGACAATCTGGACCATGAGAGGCATGGACACATTGTCGATGTATGAAGATGGAAACCCTTGATCATAATAGAGAGTAGAGCTTTTCCCCAGCGAAGTCGCCAGAAGTTGTCGGCCGCTTAAAATGCGCGTCTTTGAGATTTTAATTTAATGTATATATATTGATTTTTGAAAGTAAAATTTTAAATTTTAAAATATGAGAATGAGAGTGGACGGATCTCGTTTGTTTAGCGGTTGAATGAACGAGTGTAATATCGCAAATGCACGCATCTTTCAGAAGAATGAGCACACTCTTTGACGACATCGCTCGATCAAATAAAGCTACGAATATATGACATCAGTTACATGTTTTGCGAACACTTTATGTGGGCCATGACAAAGTCCCTATTTAATACAAAAGAATTAAATAGGGTTTATATTATCTGAGGTCTTTAATGCTCCTTATAGAAGCGAGCCCCTATAGTCGATTACTCCTCGAATGGCCGAAATCACTCAGAGAAGCTACTCGATTTAGATCAGGGATTTCTATCTTGATGAATTCAAAAGGTAGGGTTTTCAACGAAGTGTGGTAGTAGGAAATTCAATAGGTGAAAGGCGCAATGTAGAACATTTATTTCCAGAGTCAAGGAAAGAGAGGTAGGGGACGTCACGGACCTCGAGGAGAACCTCGATGACGTCCCAGACTATCCTAAGGTTGGGCTTTAAATTTTGGAAATGGATTTAATTAGATTCCAATCCTGCCGATTAATTATAGGGATTACGTTTGTACGATCACTTGATTATACAAATAACACTGGAAGATAGGAGGATTTATCGCGTATCGGACGACAACCTCGGAATCATAAGCGAGTTAGGGCTTATATCGCACGACGAGGCTATGCTGAAGCGCTAAAGAAACGGGTGAGGATTTATGTCGCGCTAGACAGATTTCATCGAAGTCACTATGGCTTGTTGTTTAAAGCTAAAGAATGGTTTCTTGATGTCGACACATGTTTCTTTGAAGAAGATGGCCGTCTTGCCTGCACGTGCTCAGCATTCCAGTCGTAGCGAGATCGCGAGCTTAAATTTAAAGTTTAGGTTAAAGTGGGCGTACGAAGTATTTTATTTCATTTTTATTATCAACTTTATTGCGAGGGTGAGTGTGTGCTGATGATAGCGAGGAGTAGCGATAAAAGGAAGCATGCAAAACGAGCGAGAAACATGCTTATAGTGAACATGCTTTATGCTAAACGAGAGTAAGCGCGAAGAAAAGTAAAACATCTTATACGAGTATGTACGTTGAAAAAGTAAAGCATCTTATACTTAGCGAGGAGCGAGTGCTTAGAAAAGTAAAACATGCTTCTGCGATAAAGGAAAGTAGAAAAATCTTAACGAGTGTACAGTATGCGATGATTACGCGGTGTATCGTTACATATTTATTGTTTTCATTTTATTGTTTTCATAACAGAAAAGACGTTAGTGCGAGAAAGAGCGAGAGTAAACGTAGTAGGAAAGACTCAAGTGAGTAGAGGATGCTACCGTACGTGCAGAGAAAAACGGAGTATGAAACTCGGCGGTAAATCGGAAAGAAAGACGACGGGAGAACGAGAGAAAATCGTAAAAGAAAATCGAGAAAGAAAGAGAAAGAGCTCAGTGGATAAAGCCGAGAACGAAAACAAAGCAAAGTCGTAGTGAAAACCACAAAACATCGAAAGAAGAAATTCACGGTTATCCGTAAACTCGCGACGAACCAGTAGGAAAGCCGTGGAGCATCTGGAAAAAGACCGTAAGCGCGGTGGTGTTAAGGACTCAGAGTCTATCTTATATGTCACACCTAGATGCTTGACAAGCTAGAACAAGCTTTCTGATGACAGCACTAACCCGACTCGAGTAATTGAGCATAAGTGGACGCTTTGTAAATTTTCACACGTTTCATTTGGGTTTGCATGCGAAGTAAAAATCTGTATGAGTAAGTAAGTCTGTGTTATGGTGGAGCTAAAACTTTTGTATTTTTTAAATGTATGTATTTTGTTTTGAAATATTTTAGTCACGCAGTTAGTTCTGCACTAATCGGACTAGGGCTAGCTAACATCTTTAGGCCGTCGGCGATAGAAACCCGAGACGGACGAATGGTGTCGTGAGTTCATGCTCTACCTCTCTGCAGGGTCTGCGAGTCGAGCGACAGCGCATTCATGAATTTTCTCGCAACGCTCTCTTATGCGATTTTATCGGTGTCCACATCGCAACTTACGGCGCTTGACTTGATGGCCCCACATATAACTCAGAAGGGATTATATGTGCACACCTACACGTCCACTGTGGGTGTGGGCGTTGAGCACAAGCGAGGAGAAAACTAGGGACGAGGGGCGAGGAAAGAAAGAGGGAAAGCGGTCCACCTAACACAATTTTTTGTAAAAAAAAAAGAAGTGAACCGATTTCCAATAGTCAAAACAAGTAAGTCATCCCGAACTCCCGACCTTCCTTACACAACCTATAAAAAGGACCTGAACGCACATCGGCGCTCTCGGAGAGGATGGGGACTAGACCCCTAGGGAACACGCCCCTTTTCCCAAACAACAACTATAAAATCATGGAAACAAGCGTAAAGCCACTTACCAGGCCCTAGACTCTAGACAACTGCTCGGGATTCCTCCAGGTATCCGCATTAATTTTCAATTCCTGAAACACAGACTCCCCCGGTACGTTCACCTACGGGCTCGGGACTCATTTATAGCGATAGAAGAATCGATGAACTTCCGATATGTAGGAAAGTGAATGAATGACCATAAGCACTCCAAACTAGCATCAATTCCACGAAATAAAGCCTCAAGAAGTATTTCGAGTATCGTGCTCGATATGTTCTCCATGAGTAAGCTAGGAAGCTCTCCCGAATCCATCCGATCAATTTCATGAGACAAGTGTAGCAGAAGCAAGCCGCAATCGCAATAATCACCCAATAAGGCTCTCGGCCGAAGCTAAAAAACAGGAGCACGGACTCGCGGCTGTAGCTACAAAGAGGCGGCGAAGTAAGGCCGCGACAATCCAAATTCCACGATGAGGCTCGCGACCAAGCCCCAGACAAACCATCCCTACTAATTCAAATTCATCACAAATGCATAGGAATGAATCCGTAGAGGTAACCAAACAATTCGCCCACTTACTGACCTAAAAGAAGCACAAAGCCAGAGCCCCACTACGAAGCTGTAGGAGCAACGAAAGCACAAAAGAAACAAGCCCCTTTCAAGTGCGATGGGGCTAGCTGCTAGAGCGGCATAAAAATAAAAATAAAACCAACCCCAGATTCGAGTGCCAAAGGGAAGGCTGCGAGAGCGACAAACAACGAGAAAACCAGAGCCCTCGAAGTAGGTGCACGAGGGCGGCCATGAGGTAAAAGAAAAGAAAAGAGAAAAGGGAAAATGACGGGCTCTCGAATGGAGCAACCACAGAACGGAAACGAGAGAAAAGCTAGAGCGAAGCAAAGCACCAAAGCAAGACCGCCAAGAGCCCCCAAACGTATAAGGGGGCAACCATCATGCGTGAACGAGAGAAATGAAAAAGGGGCTCCCACACATTCATATGAATCCATACTAGCATGCCACTTTGATAAAGAAAGCCATAAAGAGCAAAATCGAGCCCCCACACATGTGTGTTACAAAGCCAAATAAATTCTTCTATAGTTTATGCTAGAGAGAAAGTAAGAAAAAAGGGCTTAGAATGCATGCCCCAACATGCTAAAAGAAGGCTAATACTTTGCCTTAAACACATCTTCCATGCTTCAAATAATTTAAAAGAGAGAGAGGAGCCAATGCCATGCACTATTTCCACCTTTTTAAGCAAATAACCAAACCTATATTTTTAGAATAGGCTCACATTTTCAATCCCAACATGCTTTAAGCCCAAAATAAACCATAACAACAAGTTATAGGCTGCTAACAAGAAGAGAAAAGCAACAAATATTCCGGCTAATTAGGTTAGAAATGATTCCATAACATGCCTGTGCCCAGCCGAGGGGCTAAACAGGGAGAAAACACGCCAAAGCTGCAGGCCACATCAGGCCAAACCGAAAAGGAGAAGGGGGAGAAGAGGCATACTAGGTAGTGTAGAACACACAAGAAAAGCAGAGACAACCAAGCTCACTCCGACACCAATTTCTCGAGAGGAGCGAGACAACCAGCCGACCGACCCTAAATTCATTCAAAAACGGGGCTTTTATAGGCGGAGGAGGGAAAGGAAGGCCGCTCCCTGCACCTGTAGGCCGGGCGCGAGTGGGGAATGGCGGGAAGATGGCGACAAAGTGTCGCGGCCTAGGGGCCGAAGCTCGGCGGCGGGAGCGACGGTCGAGCGGGAGATCACGCGAGGCCTCGCGCGAGGATAACACTCGAGAAGGTATGGGGAGAACTACGCGTGGCTCGAGAGGGCAGCGGCTACTGAGGAAGAGGCACGCTCGAGCGCGGGAGGCAGCGGGGAACGGGAGCCCCGTCGAACGAGCGAGAGACGGTCAGCCGATCGAACGGGTAGGGATTAGGGCTTAGGATAGATTAAATATGTTTAAAAATATATATATATTATTAATTTTATTAAAAACACGCCCAAAATCGCAATTTTCGCTCCGGCAGGCTATCGTCGCAAATCAATTATCAATTTTAGGCAAAAATGACGTTCCAGACGCATCGGCAAAGTCCGTTTCGTCATCGCGGGGTCGTTCGAACTAACCTCGTCGACGGTCGCGTCGAAGTGCGTCGAATCCGGCGTTTTACGAAGTCGACTCGACGTCGCTCGTCCCGGCATTCGACTCCGGTCTTGATTCTGTCGCGAGGTGATTGATAGCGTCGGCGGCGTGGCTCGAGGACTTGTGCTCGGTGGTGCAGGAAATGTGCACGAGGCTATCTCGGGTCCGGTGGTCCTATAAGAACTCGATTGGACTCTAACGTTAATTCCAACTCTGCTATGAGCTAGAGGTACGGAATTTTATCCAGGGATTCAAAAGAGTGACGAGGTGGCTTCGAGCAAACTAAAACGAGGTAGGTCCATTGCTAAGAATCTAAGATCGTCGGGGGAGCTCCTAAAGCTAGAACCCTAAATCCTAGGAGGAAAACTATACCTCGACAAAAGTGAGGTCAACAAATATGTCTTAACCTATGTTCAATTTCCCTCTCCTATAATTTTAAAGTATGACACATCAATTTAATTCCTCTATAATTTGCACACTATTGTGCATCTCCTTTATTCTTAAAAATCGGGACCAAAATACTCTTCCTCCACTCTTCATGCATTATTTTAGCTTTGAAAATAATATTAAAAAATTTAGTAAACCAAGAAACCCCTAAATCACCTAAACATTTCCACATTTCAATTGAGATATCATCAGGTATTACAGACTTTCCACCCTTGGTTTTTTTTAAAGCCTTATCAACTTCTTTTCTACTAATGTGACGGTAAAAATAAAATGTTTTATTATTATAACGATATTAAGATCACTAAGGTCGATTATATTTTCAGAATCTTCATTAAAAAGTTTATCGAAATAACTCACCCACTTTATGTTGAAAATTTTTTTCTAAGAAAAATATTTTTCGATTTTCATCTTTAATAAACTTTACTTGAGTTAAATCTTTACTTTTATTTCTTTGTTTGACTAGTTTATACATATATTTTTCACCCTCCATGGTATCTAACCTGTTATAAAGATCATTAAAAGTAAAATTTTTAGCGTCACAAATTATTCTTTTAGACATATATTTTTCACCCTCCATGGTATCTAACCTGTTATAAAGATCATTAAAAGTAAAATTTTTAGCGTCACAAATTATTCTTTTAGACACCCTGTAGGCCGTTTTTTATTTTTTCCAGTTCTCTATATTTTTACATTTAAACCAATTTTTATAACATAACTTCTTATATTTTATCTTTTCTTGCACATTATTATTCCACTGCCAACTATTTTTATTTATAAAAACATTTTCTTTGATTCTCAAGATCATCTTTTGCATGTCATTCGATAAGTATTGAATTCTTTTCTCACATAGCATTTGCGTCTTCATGAACTACAAAAATGTATAAATTTTGAATTTTACTCATAAAAATATTTTTATTTGTGTCTTTTAGGCACCCATATCTAATTCTACGATGTTGAATCATAGTATTCTTTATTTTACAACTCTTTATCTTAAAATCTAGAACTAATAATCGATGTTGGGTACTTAATTCCTCACTTGGAATAACCTTAAAATACTTACAATCTCGACAATCTGCTTTTCTCATAAGAAAATAATCAATTTGTATTTTATTATATATATTCTTATAAGTAATAATGTGCTCATATTTTTTCTTGAATGAAGTAATAGTAATAATCAGATCATACATTGAAGCAAAATCTAAAATGACTCTACCTTCTTTAATCGCTCTAAAACCGTAGCCACCATGAATATTTTTGAAATCTTCCACTCTACTAACATGTCCATTCAAATCTCCACTAATAAAAAATTTTTCTTCAAGAGGTATCAAGTGTATTAAGTATTCTAAATCGTTCTAGAATTTATCTTTAGATCTTATCTCTGAAACTTATACGAGGAGCGTAAACAGCATATAATATTAAAAATCTTTGTATCAATAATAATCTTAAGTCTTTATAATTCTATCCACAACTCTATTGATTTTTACGACATTTTCTTTCAAACTCTTATCTATAATAACACTCTGCACCATTTCTAGTTCAGACTCTTCTGCGAATACTGTAGTTTAAAACTTAAGTTATCAATCTCCTTAGCTTTTTCTCCAACCCATTTAGTTTCTTAAATACATAAGATATTTATCTTCCTATGAATCATAATATCAACCAATTTCATTAATTTACCATTGAGAGTACTTATATTTCGAGATCCTATCCTAACACTAGTATCATGGATTAGCTTCTTTACCCACATCCGTCCGTAATGTTGGAACCCTTTGCTTATTTGACACTACACTCGGGCGCCGGTATAGCGGCCCTTGCATACTTTCCACTGTATTCAGACCATACAGCGCGTCGCTTCCAGGGGATGCCCTAACATTTACACAAAGATAAAAAAGATTCATGTCATGATTTTTCGACAAGTTTTACGCTGGCTATCGACTACATAACGCAACCCTCCACTTTTCATATCCGGGCTTGGGTCCGGCAACGACAGTGTTATCTCATGTAATACTCAACTCGGATAAATTGAGGAGTCATAATGTTGACCCGAAATAAATGGGATAACGTTAATGATGATAATGATAAAGTTTTTATTTTTCTTTTATTTTTTAAATCGGGAAAAGAAACATATTAAATCAACAAATTTTCTTCTTTAGACAGTTGCCCACTTGATGGTAAGTAGTGGAAAATACATGGTAATTTGGGATGCATGAACAACACAATACATAAGAAATTGAAGAATTCCCTAATTCCACATCCATGCCCAACATCCAATCAGAATTGTGGATTACAACCATCAAAAGTGTTTAATTTTAGGTTTTTAATCTTGAGTTTGCCAAGGTTTTTGTGATAAAATTTATTAAGTTATTTATGATTTTCAATCTGACTGACTCATGTTTATGTAATATATTTTTTTGTCCTTTGTCCTATGCTCCAGAGATGGACTTACTGGAAAATAAATGGTTAAAATGCCAAAATTCTGAAATTCTGTCAAGCAATACTGTTATAGATGTTAATATGTAAAAAAGGTAGAATTAACAACAAATGCATTGAAATATGATGCATCCAAGTAGATGGTAACACTAAGAGAAAAAATAATAATCATCATTCATTAAGCATAAAACTTGGGAATGCTAGAGCTACAAAAATGATGCGTGGGATTGACAATAAGAGAGGATGACCATGAGATAATCTCTATAATTAAATTAATTTGTGAATGTTGTTTATCTGCTGGAGCAGTGCAAGTGTCCAAATATTATTTAATCATATTAATGCCATTTTTGTGGGTTCTCTAGGATATTTAGTAAAATTAATACGGTAGGTCATGCTAATTGAAATCTTCAACACTTGTATTTTATAATGATTGACCACCAAGATTTTTAACTTGGTGCAAGATGGTCAAAGAGGCGCGGGATGCCATAATTTATGTGAACTCTATGTACGTATTGCTTTATGTTAAAATCTTAAGTTGCAAATGCACAAAATATTGGAAGGCTTTGAACTATCTTTTATGTTGTTCATTTTAAAGTTAGTACGTCCTATCGGCTTGATACTTTCTACTTTAGCAAATTGTGCTGTGGACCTTGCAAAGGAAGGTTTAGAAAACTTGCATGGATTTAACATTTTTTGTTTAGGTTTAAGGAAAAACATATATTTTAAAAAATTCTGACCTTTCGGTAAGACACATGTTTTTTTGATGAATTTGATACTTTGTTGTGAAGAATTTGGTCATATTAGAACTTGACATCATCCATGCCAATTATAATCTATAGATAAAGTCACAAGAAGCAAAAAATAATGAAGGGCATCTTGACAGTTGAATTAAAACTAGCTGCCTCCATCGGCAATTACACAGAAATTATCTTATGAACTAGGTCACTATTGGCTGGCTATTTTCCAGCTGTGAACATGAGATCATTTTTATCATCCACGCCAAGTTTGTAATTTTTTGAAATTTATGATGAACATGGTTATTTTGGATTCTTAATTGGAGGTAATTCAACAAATTAATCCATCAATTTTCGAAGCAATTTACCCAAGATATCATTCACATATATGGTGGGTTTAATTATTGCAAAACATAATTAGTAGAGATCACTGAACAAGGTTTTAGTCATCACTATGATACTCTAATGCCTTCTTTACCCTAATAATGTGTTATATTATTAGAATATTATTATTGAATGGGTATACTTATGTTATCAAGCCTATCTAATGTAATGATAAATATATTTCAAACCAAATTATGATGGATTTATTTATAAAAATCCATACTACAGGAAATTCTCTTGACAATAATACTCACTTAATTTTCAAATCGAATAAGTTTTTATTCTTCTTTGAAGTTAGAAGTATCTCTAATTGAATGGTTTGCCTCTTGTGAGTGCTCCTATGTTCCTAGAATAATCTTTCTAGCACTAGCTTCAGGCCCCACTATACTTGCCCAACTTATTTATTGGTGATGTTACAATCAAATATCGTTCTTATCGAGGTAAATACTTAATCTAAAATCAAAGCTTTGATAAACCTTGTCAAACACAACCCCTTAAAAATATTGAATTCAAAATTATGAATGCATAGTAATCCAAGTAATATTAAGTTGATTAGTGCTTAGAGCATTCATTTATCCATCCTCTACCTTAATTTGTCTTGGTTGATTATTTTAAATCTGACTAAAACTCACAAAAAACTATTGTCACATTTAGTATATTCATATGCTCACAGTTATGAATCCTATGCTATTAAGGATGTGACTTGCTCCCTTTGAAATTTATGGTCATGCCTAGAATGTGCTTCTGAATCTTAGTAATTGTACTAAGTGCCAAACTCTAATTTGCAGTTGTGGTTAATCCTATATGTTGTGAGCAATAAGAATAGGGCGTGATACTTTTTTTTTAGCCAATGTTAGCTTTGAAATTCACTATGTTGATAAACTCATAGATCTATATGGTTTCTTATATGAGGCATCCCGTGACTATTAATTGGGTCCTTTTAATCAGGTTGGATTGACTATCTTCTCAGGCTAAGTAGTGCAATTTTATTACAACCTAAAATAATAAAATCATAGGAACTTGATGTCGGCCGGTAGAATTCTTTGAAAATAAATTTTAGATTTGAAAATAGATTTAGTATATATATAAATAATTTTTTTTTATTTTGAAAATAACATTTTAATTTTGAAAAATAATAATGAGACCAAACGGGTCCCACATTTTTGATAGTTTGGATGGCTGAGCGCAATACTGTAAATATCTACTATCACGAGTGATAAGCATACTGACTCGATAGTAGAGAGCATAGCACTAAGCTAAAGTTTCGTGACATCCGTTTGATCTACGAAACGCTTTTGTGAGATCGACTGGTTCTCACCTAATATAAGAATTAGATAGGGTTTATTTTACCGAGTTCTTGGATTCACTATATGCGATGACCGCTTATAGTTAATTACATCATAAATGACCGAAATCAGCTTGAAAACTACTCGATTAAGATCGGTGGTTTTTGTCTTGAGATTTTCGAAGTTTAGATTTTCATGATTGGACGTAGGAAAAATCGAATGGGAGTGACTCGAATAGGAACGATTTTTTAAAGAATCGAAAGGAACGAAGAGTAGAGGAAGTCACGAATCAGAGAAAATCACGTGTACCTCCCAACTATCCTATGATTTAGCTTTACGTCTTTGAAATGATGTTATTTTAAAGTTTAATCCTGCAAATTATTTTAGAATTTAGGACTTACATTCGCACGGTATCTGATCGTGCAAATAACCTAGGAGGGTTTACATCGTACCGTAAGACAACCTCGGAAACCTAAAAGCATTAGAACTTGTATTGCACGACGGGATTATGTACAAGCACAAATGATGAGGCGAGGATTTACGTTGTCTTAAACAAGCTACTCGAAGTTACTAGGGGTCGTTATTTAAACTAAAGAAAGATTTTAGTTGTCGTAGACACGATTCTGTTCGCTTGTAGATCGTCATTCCCCCGTCCGCTACATCGCTGATGTGCCGCCCACGAGGACTTGCTTCAGGCTCCATGTAGCAGTTTTAAATTGTGTGTAATATTTTTAAATTTGTGATTCGTTACTGTGCATCTCCTAAACCAGACTATATCCTAAAGTTTTTGTAGTTATTCTAAGCCTTACTATATCCTAAGGGTTTTGTAGTTGTTTAAAGCATACAGAAAGCTAACTACGCTACGAGGAAAATACAGTAAATAAATCAGTGTAAAGTGCGAAGAAATGAAATAAAAAAAAGTAGTATGTAAAAGAGAAAGCAATAAAGTATATAACAATAGAGAGCAGTGACATGTATAAGCAGGCTATGATGTAGGAATGTAAGTAAAAGAAAAAAGTAACAGGGAATGTAATAAAGCGCTATAAATGTACTATAACTTTGGATACGCAATTTCTTGTTATTGTTGTACCTCTAAATAAAGCTAACATTACAAGCAAAGGAGTTTAGCTGACAGGATAAACATATATTCATGTATAAAAGACTAAATGACAAAGTAGCACACAGGAAGCTTATGAAAAACTGAAAATGACTCCTAGAGACTCAAAACGAATCATAGGAAAATAACACAAACAAATAAAACAAAAATACAATGTCATATATAAAAGATCGGGGAAGATGATTTATATATGACATTGAGAATATCTCAAATTACTAGGAGGATTTAGGTGTAAGATTCAAACTCAAATTCCGGAGCGTTGGGTATTTCTGTAGGTTAAGTCATGGCGGGAATTTCACAATTGATTCAATTAGGGAAGCGTGAACTACCTCTCGGTGCATCCTTATGTCAAGTGTCCTAATTAATATGTGAATTGGGATCGAGTGCCTAGCTTCACTATTTGCAGATTAGGTGGGTATGCTCTCACTTAGGGTGTGCTCCTAAACTCTAGGATACTTACACTGTGAAATAGGTGGATGGGCTCTTACCTAAAGTGTGCTCCTAAAGTCTAGAAAAGCTACACTGTGGACTAGGTAGGGTGGCTCTCACCTAATGTGTGGTTCTAAGATCTAGGAAGGCTGCACTGTGAACTAGATGGGATGACTCTCACCTAGTGCGTGGTCCTAAAATCTAGGAAGGCTGGACTGTGGACTAGGTAGAATGGCTCTCGCCTAGGGTGTGTTTCTAAACCTGCAGAAACCTACACTGTGACTTGTGCTTGAAATGATTTAAGGTACTCTACACTTGATTAAGGTTTTTTTTTAATTACTCGAATGTTTCCTAAATGCTTCCCAATCAAATAAGAAATTCCCATTTCTGACTCAACCGTTAAAATAATAATAATAATAATAATAATAATAATAATAATAATAAAAATAATAATAAAACAAAAGAACGAAGGAGGTCGGTTCACTTCCGAAACTAACGAAGCAAAATGGGGGAAAAGAAAGTGAATCAACCTAAAGAAAAAAAACGTTAAATAATAATCATGTGAATCCCCAAAAAATGATATCTTAATGCCTCCAAAACAGTGAATAAAGCACCACCAAACAGTAAAAACTGCATGTATATGAGTCCAAACATCGAATAAATGTGTCCAAACAGCAAAAACATGTATATGAGTCCAAATATCGAATAAATGTGTCCAAACAGCAAAAACAACATGTATATGAGTTCAAATATCGAATAGATGTGTCCAAACAGCAAAAACAGCATGTATATGAGTCCAAACATCGAATAGATGTATCCAAACAGCATGTATATGAGCCCAAACATCGAATAGATGTGTCCAAACAGCAAAAACATGTATATGAGTCCAAACATCGAATAGATGTGTCCAAACAGCGAAAACAACATGTATATGTGCCCAAACATATAAAATTAACTTTACTTTGATAAAGATTTATGCACATACATACAAAATCTGAAAGAAAATAAGCATGTTGGTGCATAACAATTTCATTGCACCTATTTATACGCTACAAATCTGAGAGCTCAAGCATATAAACCCTCCATAATATTGACACCTATATTTCAATTCTTTTATATATGCCACACAAACCTTCCATGCATATATACCGTCCAAACCTCTCATATCGCAAAAGAAATAATACCATTTCACGCATAGGGTAAGGTGGCATGTGTATAAAAAAATAAAGTTTGGGTGTTCCATATGTAAATGTATAGCAATCAAGTGACATGCATGTAAGTAAGAGTCTATGCATTGAATATGTAGGTATAAGTGAGTGGCATGGTATACAAGCAAATCCATAGGGAAAGAATCGATTCTCCTTCAATACAAAATTCCCCAACCTTTCAAAATTTTCACAATATGAGCACTACAAACCTTCAAATTTCACAAAAGGATCATGTAAAGCTTTCAAGTTTTATGAAAGAGGCATTCGAACTTTTCAAAATTTTCAAATAGGATGAAAAATTTCAGATTTTATAAATGTAAAGCACCAAAATATTTGTAATCATTTCCAAATTTTCCAAAAAGATCCTAAAAAGGGTTCAAATTTTATTAAATGGAAAGCGCCAAAACATTTGAAAACTTTCCAAATTTTTCGAAACAAAGCATTTAAAGCTTCCAATCTTTGCAAATATGAAACATTGCCACTTTCCAAACTTTCCAAAAAGATCCTAAAAAGAAAAGGTCCAGATTTTTTTTTTAAATTTAAAGCACCAAAACATTTGAAAACTTTCCAAAATTTTCCAAACAAAGCATTTAAATCTTCCAAGCTTTGCAAATATGAAACATTGCCACTTTCCAAACTTTCCAAAAAGATTCTAAAAAGAAAAGATTCAGATTTTTTTTTTAAATGTAAAGCACCTAAACATTTGAAAACTTTCCAAATTTTTTTCAAACAAAGCATTTAAAGCTTTCAAGCTTTGCAAATATGAAACATTGCCACTTTCCAAACTTTCCAAAAAGATCCTAAAAAGAAAAGGTCCAGATTTTTTTAAAATGTAAAGCACCAAAACATTTGAAAAATTTTCAAATTTTTTCAAACAAAGCATTTAAAGCTTCCAAGCTTTGCAAATATGAAACATTGTCATTTTCCAAACTTTCCAAAAAGATCCTAAAAAAGAAAAGGTCCAAATTTTTTTTTAAAATGTAAAGCACCATAAAATTTCAGATTTTTGCCAACATACCACTATAAAGTTTTAGATTTTTGTAACATAAGCTAAGCAAAGTTTCAGATTTTGTGAAATGAAGCATCGAAATTTTTCAGATTTTGTAACATAAGCCAAACAAAGTTTCGGATTTATGTGAAATGAAGCACCGAAACTTTTTCAGATTTTGTAACATAAGCCAAACAAAATTTCAGATTTTTGTAACATAAGCCAAACAAAATTTCTGATTTTTGTAATATAACCCAAATGAAGCTTCAGATTTTTGTAACATAAAACACAAAACCTTTCAGGTTTTGTAACATAAGCCAAACAAAATTTAGATTTTTGTAATATAGCCCAAATGAAGCTTCAAATTTTTGTAATCATAAAACACTAAACCTTTCAGGTTTTGTAACATAAGTCAAACAAAATTTCAGATTTTGCAAATAGCATGTCACCCTTATGCCCACTAATGTCATATATAAAAGGACTTTTGTGCTTATGTAAAAAAAAATATTGCTAGCCTAAGAAAATCCACATTTTCCAACAATAGCAAAGACCATTAGCGGTGCCCTCAATTCCAACCTAAATGAGAGCTTTTGAAAGAACATTTTTTTAAGAATATTGTTATCTTAAAAGTAGATCCAAAATCGGGCCACAATACCATCTGCTTATCTTAGGGTTGAGCTTTATGTTTCTCCAACAACCCCTACGAAATTGTTTTGCATTTTGTGACATATTCCCACAAGATCATCCATTTAATAAAGATGATTTAGTCCAAAACGTGGACTGCATTAAGTTCCATTCAGGAATCTTTAATCAAATAAGAGACTTTGAAAGAAATTAGAAGGAGAAAGACTTGCTCAACAAAAGCCACAACAACAAGCCAAAATTCTAACAGTCAAGACTCCAAACAATTTACGCCAAAAAAGATGAGAGAATGAAGAAGGACTGACCAAGAGATCACAAGAGAAACGGGCAGCACCTCCCCTTGTCAGAAAATTTTTCAACAACCCCAAAAGCTAACCCTAACTAGGGTTTTTGTAGTGAAAAAGGGGGAGGGAAGCTCACCTACCAGTCTCTCATGTGGCCGAATTAAGTGACAGGGAGGAGATAATGCGACCTCGAGGAGGAAAAACGTCGGACACGTGAAGCCTCGCGAATGGAAGAGGGGAGCGGTCGGGCGGCTTGCGCAGAAGAGGAAGAGTTGGGCTAGGCGAACCTTCCTCTTGCGGCTGGGGACTTGCGATCAAGCTAGGAGAGTGGAGGATCGGGCTTGAACAGGGAGCGGCGCGAGGAGAGCCGCGACCTGCACGAGAGAGACGGGGGAGGCGAGGGTCCCGTGCGGGAGTTAGGGCTCGCGATCGGGCCAAATGGAGAAAGAAAAAAAAACGAGAGTGAGAGGCATGAGTTTAATTAGGGATTTAGGAGAAAATAAGAAGTCCGCTTTTTTATTATTTAAATAATATTTAATTATTGAAACTTCCGGATTCGTGTATTTTCGCTTGTGCGCAAAATCATACCAAATTGGATGTCTCCCCTAGGAAAAGTCGACGCTCTGAACGCAACGACGCAGTTGGTTTTGTCATCTGGAGTCGTTCGGACAGGTTCATCGATTTGCGTGCGTGAATGTACGAAAGTCATAAAGGGTGTCCTAAGGTTTTAGATCTTATTAGGAATTCTCTCCGAGTCCTCACTTGGTGGTCCCTAACCACTCGACCAAATGACGATGGTCCGTAAACACAACCACTCGATCAAATGATGATGGTTTGAGATCATCCATGCGAGACACCGCAAGAGAAACAAGAAGTAGCTTGAATTTCTAAGAGGGATGAATACCAGCACTAGTTTTCTAAGAGAGTCAAATAGAAAATCCTAGGGTTAGAACCTAGGGTCTAAGGAGAGGAAAAAAAAGACTTCATAAAAATGAGGTCAAAACTTGCTTGTCTTTATCATCATTCTCACACCATATACTCTTAGTAAACACATAAACCTTTCTCTCCCAATTGACTCTGTTGCAGGCTGGTTCAAACAAAAACCATTATAACAAACTATCATTGAGCATATAAATTAGTCTTCATTGAAAGTGCTCTTGTGATCGAAAGGGTTAATCAATCATGAAAGTTTATACCCATGGAAAGCCTCCAACTAAGAATATAAATAATGCTCTTAATAAGGCTGAAATCTCTTTGTAGTATTGTATCCACTATCTTATCTATTTCCTTTAAATCAATTTGAAATCTCTTAAAACTAATAGATTTGGGTGATGATTTATAGGGCCTATAATTATCTATAATAATTATAAATTAATATTTTAAAATAACTGAAGATATATCACGAGGCTATCCCCTCTCTAATGATGCTCAAAATATGCTTACCTGGCACATGAAATGATTCCTTATTCTATGAATTGTGTGACTAGCGAATCAACCAACTTGCTTGGGTACCTAGGGCAATGGTGGCATGTCTTAGCCATAGAGCGAGCTACATAAATGCATTTAAAAAACTACATTGATGCTAAGATTTATAATGTTATAGGTGCTTTTGTATCTCAAGTAGGTTTAGATATAAATTCAAAAGCAAAATTTTGGAATGACCTAAAGAAATATATAAATACCTCCTATACAAAGAATTTTTTATTTGAAAAGAATTAAATAGGCATGTTGATAGAGTTGTGGAAATTAATAAAAAATGTAAAATTATATTAGATTTTGTTTTAGCGAATGATTTTGTTTTTATTTTTACTATATTAAAAAAAGTAGATGAGCGTATTATTATTTATAAGAAAAAGAGATCATCAAGAGTGTAAAGATTATAAGTTCATTTCAATTGAAAATTTAAGTACTCAACATTTATTATTAATTCTGGATTTTAAGGTGAAGAGTTATAAGATAACGAATATAAGGAAATATTATCATAGTATTATATGGAGGTATCTAAAAGACAAATAAAATCGTTTTATGAGCAAACTTCGATATTTCAAGATTTGGGATATTCAGGAATAAACGAATACTATATCAGATAAAATAAAAAGCACTATTAAACAAGTGTTAAAAGATGTACTTGGAGAATCAAGAGAAAAAATTTTTATAAATAAAAATAATTTTTGGTGGAATAATAATGTGCAATAAATGATAAAATATAAGAAATTTTGTTATAAAGATTGATTTAAATGTATAAACATAAAGAATTGAGAAAAATATAAGGTGGACCGTAAGAAGTCTGAGAAAATAATTTGACGCTAAAAATTCTATTTTTTGTGATATTTATATTAGATTAGGTACTAAAAATGATGAAAAATATATAAATTAGTCAAAGATAGAGAAGAAAAAGTAGAAATTTAATTCAAGTATAAGGTATTAAATATGAAAAAAAAAATTGCTTTTCTTAGAGGAAGATATTCTGAGCGAGTTATTTTGATACTTTTCAATGAACTTTCTGAAAATATGATCTACTTTAGTGATCTTAATATTGTTAATGATAATAAAATAATATATTGTAATCACCACATTAGTATAAAAGAATTTGAAAAGGTATTAAAGTAAATGAAGGGAGGAAATCTAGTATGAGCTGATGACATTTCAATTGAAGTGGAAATATTTTTGGGGATTTTGGAGTTTATTGGCTTAGTAAACTTCTTTAAAATTATTTAAAAACTACAAAGTTGTTTGAAGAGTGGTGGAAGAGTATTAGTCCCTATTTTTAATAATAAAGGAGATGCAATTGAGTGTGCAAACTATACAACAACAACAGCAACGAAAGCAACAAAGCCTTAATCCCACTTAGTAGTGGGGTCGACTACATGAATCCTTTTTCTCTACTGCGTCCTATTTAGTGTCAAATTTTCGTTTAATTCTAATAAATTAAGATAATTTTTTATGTAATAAGCCCAAGTTTTCTCAGGTCTACCTCTACCTTTCTTAACATAAGTTGTATCTAAAATATGTATTCTCCTAATCAGATCATCAGTTGGTCGACGTTTAATGTGACCAAACCATCTAAGGTGACTTTCTCTAATTTCATTCGTCACTGGTGCAACACCAACCCTATTACAGATGTATTCATTTCACATTTTGTTTGTAAGTGTACAACCACTCATCCACCTAATCATTCTGATCTCGGCAACACTTAACATATCACTATGCTTCTCTTTTAAAGGCCAACGTTCAACACTATAGAGCATTGCAGGTCTCACCACCATCTTATAAAATTTTCCTTTCAATCTAAGTGGTACTTTTCTATCACACCATAGGCCGGATGCATTCCTCCACTTTAACCAACCAACCTGAATTCTACTATTAACATCCCCATCTATATCACTATCGCTTTGAACAATGAACCCGAGATATCTAAATCGTTAACACTTTTTAATAATTTGATCACCCGAAGTTACACTTCTATCACTAGAGCTACTATTACTAAAATTACATTCCATGTATTCAGTTTTAGTTTTACTCAAACGAAGACCTTTAGACTCCAATGTAGATCTCTATAATTCAAGTTTTCCCTGGGCTTTTTCTCTCGTCTTATCCACAAGGAGGATATCATCAACGAAAAGCATAGACCATGATAAATCCTCTTGTAAATGCCCAGTAAGATCATCCATAAATAAAGCAAAAAGATATGGGCTTAAAGCCAATTCCTGATGTAAACCAATAGAAATAGTAAAATATTTTGGTCAATCCTTCTTCAGTTCGAACACATGTAAAAGCTATAGTATACATATCTTTAATGACTTGAATATAAATCATATCAACACCTTTCTTCTCAAGGACTCTCCAAAGAACATCTCTAGGAACCTTATCGTAAGCTTTTTTTAAATCAATAAAAATCAAATGTAGATCCTCCTTGTTATCTTTGTACTTCTCCATCAAACCTCTCAATAAATGTATAGCTTCCATAGTAGACCCGCCCGACATAAATCCAAATTGATTATGAGAAACCTTGGTAATACGTCTTAACCTATGTTCAGTTACCCTCTCCCATAATTTTAAAGTATGACACATCAATTTAATGCCTCTATAATTTGCACACTCTTGTGCATCTCCTTTATTCTTAAAAATGGGAACCAAAATACTCTTCCTTCACTCCTCAGGCATCTTTTTAGTTTTTAAAATAATATTAAAAATTTAATACTTTAAAATTATGAGAGAGGGTAATTAAACATAGCTTAAGACGTGATACAAAGATTTCTCATAATCAGTGTGGATTTTTGCTCGATGGGTCTAATATGGAAGCTATACATTTATTGAGAGGTTTGATGGAGAAATACAGAGAGAATAAAGAGGATCTAAATATAATTTTTATTGATATTGAAAAAGCTTATGATAAGTTTTCATGGGAAGTCATTTGGAGAGTTTTAGAGAAAAAAGAAGTTGATATGACTTATATTCAAGTCATTGAAGATATGTATAGTAGAGTTGTTACTTGTGTTCGAATAGGAGGATTCACAAAGTATTTTTCTATTTAAGTTTGATTATATCAGGAATTGGCTTTAAGCCCATATTTTTCTTCTTAAGTTATGCATGCTCTTATTGGACATGTTATTTGGTGTGTGCTTTTCACTAATGATATCCTTATTGTGGATAGACTAGAGAAAAAGTTCAAAAAAAATTTAAATTATGGAGGTCGTCATTGGAGTCTAAAGGTCGTTGTTTGAGTAGATCTAAAACTGAATCCATGGAATGTAATTTTAGTAGTGGTAGCCTAGTGGTAGAATTGTAATTATGGGTGATCAAATCATTAAAATGTTTGATCGTTTTAGATATCTAGGGTCTATTGTTCAAAGTGACGGTGATATAGATGGGGATGTTATTAGTAGAATTCAACTTGGTTGGTTGAAGTGGAGGAATGCATCGACTCTATTGTGTGATAAAACAAATAGCACTTAGACTGAAAAGAAAATTTTACAAGATGGTGGTGAGACCTGCAATGCTCAATGGCGTAGAATGTTGGCCTTTAAAAGAGAAGCATAAAACAAAGTTATGTGTGATTTGAAATGTCACCACCTAGCGACGTATTTTAGATCCCTTGGATCTTGAGGACGGGGTAGGTGTTGGAGACCCCTTCAAAGTCATACAGTAGCACTTACCCAGACAGTGCTCACACACTTAAATGTTGTTATTTGGCCGCATGCGTTTAGATGATTTACTAGACTAGGGCTAGAGTGTAGTTAGGATTTTTTCTTGATCAGGCCATTGATCCTTGATTTGCGCTCTAGCTAGACATTTTTGGTTGCTTTGTGTGTTTATTGGGTTTAAGATATGCGCACTGGTATATTAGTGTCGACTATATTGTAAAGAATCATGTCCAACAGGGAGGAGCTATAATGATTTACGCTAAAGTCTTCTCTGCAGGCGCTGTTAAGCTCTCCTCCCGCCGGACAGTTCATCACTTTGCATGTAGGTAGCTTTTACGCTAACTTGATTTTTTGTGGAGGTCGAGTCTGTTTTTAGACTTTATTATGTTCCTTTTAAAGTCTTTAGGGGAGTTGTATACTATAAATAAGGTTCGAGCACGATCGAGGCACTTGACGTGGGAACCATGTGGCGAGGGTCAGCAACAATTAACTCGTGTCTCGTACCTTAATTCTAAATTTTTTTACTTTGATGTATAGTATTTAGGACCATACATGTATATGCAGTACCCGACCTTAATATTAGTTACGCCGTGGACCATGAATGCATAATATTTAGGACTAGTCTAAATTTGTACCATTTTGCTTTTCGAGGATATGTAGCCAACCTAGAGATACTCAGCTTATTTATTTATTTATACTTGGCTTGTTTTAATTTGCGCAGTATGCTGTTATTTCCTTTCGCTTTGATTGTGGTTTGTTTAGGAATCCTATGAAGTGTAATTTGGGCTCTTTAAGGACCTTAAAATTCACTTTTTCAAAATCTTAATAATAAAACATTAAGATAAATCAAAATTTAGATTAAAATATTTTAATTTTTTAAAATCTATACTTTACTTTTCTACATGGCTTTCCGACTGATTTTAAGATGGCTTGCATGCATGACTTTCTCCCAAGTCATATCTAATAGGGACTCCACACTTAAGATTTTTGATAACTGCATTATTCTGCATGTCTTGAGGAGAAGCCCCTGTGTTTCTTCAACCTTACTAGCCAAGCATAAGTTTGCATACTTATGTGGTTGTTTAGCACACTTAGGGTATTAGAGGCTTCCCTGACCCAATCGGGGTGTAAGTTTTTTGTGGGAGTGTTTTCAACTTTATAGTTGGAACTTTCTTTTCTCACTTTTCCGGTGGCTTCCTTGTCATTTAGTGGGCATGTATAAGTCCCACCTCTTTGAGCTATACCTTTATAGGGTCATTGGACTTGAGAGTTTCCTTCTTTTGATCTTAGGGCTACTGAGGTCTCTTTGGACGACGCAATTCATGGATTGCTGACAAATGGTTTCTAGTCTAGTTTCGTCGACAACCTTATCGACCAAGTAGACTTAGGATTTTGATAGCTTGGGATGATGGATCCATAATATCTTGATCTCTGCTCTAAAAAGCTTTTTGAGGTGTGCCCCGGGGTGGGGTGTAAGGTCTTCTGCCCCAAGCCTATGAGGGAGGCATCTACACGCACGGGGCCTACGCCCGGAAAGTATTGGAGCGCAAAACATGCTCACGAGGCGTACGCCTAGCCTTCCATTCGAATAAAAAGGAGTTGAAAATCCCTAAGTCTAAGTATCTATTCAATTCGAACCGCACGCAGTCACCCCCCTCTCCCCCGCAGTGTTTCTCCTCCTCCTCCTCCTCCTTCATTCCTCTCCTCGGCCTTCTTCCTTTGGCTTCGCATCGTCTGCGTCTTTCTCTCCTCTCGCTTGCAGGCTCTCACACGCAGGTTTGGATCGGGCACGTTTGCGTCGTCTACTCCCTCACTAGCCTGCATTGTCTCTCCTGCACTTCCGGCTACGTCATCGTCTTTCTCTCTCTTGAGTTTTGCAATCTTTTATACTTATATATTTGTGATCACTATAGTGTACAAAGTAGAACCAGTGAAATTATGTGTCTTTAATTTATCATTTTAATGTACCGCAAATTTTTTGGTTACTGTAGCTGCCGTGCTGCGTTCTTTTTATGATTTCACTGTGGCTGCTACAATGCTACAGTGATCCGCAAATCTTTTATTTTATTTTTTTCTTTAATGTTAAAGTTTTGTTAGAGATCACTCTAACTACAATCACAATTTTCTTTTCATGTACGCAATTTGATAGAGGTGGATTTGATCTAATTATTATTTTTATAATATGTTAGGTTAGTTATTGACTATTAGTAATAGAAGGGGAGGATTGTCTTATCGGTAGTAGTTACACTAGCAAGAAAGGCTTTGCATGACAATATATATACCTAATAATAAGTATTTAAGGTGTCCGTTTTGCAATCGAGTATATAGTGGAACAATAAACAGGATGAAACAACATTTGCAGACACACAGAAGGACATTAAGCCATGTACTAAAGCCCTTACTGAAGTTCAAGAGAGATCTAAGAAATCATTAGAAAAAGATGCAAAAGTTAAAGCACAATGTGACAATGTTTTAAATGATATTAGAAGCAGTGCACCAAATATTGATGAAGGTCAAAATGCTACAAGCTCATCATTAGTTGACTCATCTCAGAGGTCACATAGATTCAGAGGTCCAATGGATTCTTTCAACACAACACAAGCAAGGAATTCTATTATAAATTCTAAGTGGAAAAAAGATAAAAATAAAAGAAGCATATAGGGCAATTGGTAGGTTCTGCTCCTCCGCCGGATTGGCATTTCATATTGCCAATGACCTGTATTACATGTATATGTTTGAAGTGGTTGCTAATTTTGGACCTGGTCTTACTCCGCCTGCAATGCATGAATTGAGAACTTGGATACTCAAAGATGAGGTTATTACAATCAATAAGATTTTAGAGGAGCATAAAAAGACATGGAGTAAATATGGGTGCTCGATTTTGTCAAACAGTTGGACAGATGGAAAAGTTAGAACTTTGATTAATTTTCATGTGAACAGTCCAGCTGGGACTTTTTGCTTAAATCTTTGGATGCTTTTAATGCTATAAAAAGTGGTGATTTACTATTCACTTATTTGGACGACTTGATTAAGCAAGTGAGAAAAAATGACAGATAATGGGTCAAATTATGTGAATGAGGATAAAAGAATAATGGAGAAAATACAAAATTTTTATTGGAAATCATGTGCAGCATATTGTATTAATCTGATGTTAGAAGACAGTGGAAAGTTGAAGGTTCATTAGACACACTTGTAAAAGCAAAACAAGTTGTAAAATTCATTTATGGGCACACATGAGTTCTAGACTTTATGAGATCTTTTACAAATGATTGGGAATTTTTTCGTCGATCTATCACACGGTTTGCTACGACATATTTGACCCTTCAAAGCATTTACAAGCAGAAACAACCACTTCAAGCAATGTTCTCCTCATAAGTTTGGTTTTCTTGTCAATACACAAAGAAGAAATAAGGTATAAAAACTCGAGCTGTTATTTTGTTTGATCCACATTTTTTAGGTCATCTTGCTTATTGTATCAAAAACGTTGTGTCACTTGTAAATGCTCTAAGAGAGGTTGATTCTGAAGAATGACCAGTCATGAGTTATATTTATTAGTTAATGAATTCTGCAAAAGAAAAGTTACATTTAATTGTGGGCATAATCAAAAGAAGTATGGACCTATTTGGAGGAAAATTGACGCAAGATGGGAAGTCCAACTTCATAAACCACTACATGCAACTGATTATTATTTAAACCCTCAACTTCTCTTTGAAGATTATTTTTCTAATGATGACGAGGAAAAACAAGGTTTAATTACTTGTATAGAAAGAATGTTGAACTATAATTACAGCTGATATTCAATTAGACTTGTATGATAACTTACAGGGAGACTTTAGGAGTAGAGTTTCTATGGATTCAAGAAAGTTGAGATATATTGCAAATTGGTGAATAAGATTTGGTGGGAATACACCCAAGTTAATGAATTTTGCCATTCGAGTACTTAGCCTCATATGCAGTTCATGAGGTTGTGAAAGAAATTGGAGCAGTTTTGAATTAGTAATAATTTTCTTATTTTTTAAAAGTTAAAATTGTTACTATTTGCTTTCATACTCACCTCTTAAAATAATATATATATTTTTTTGTCTTAGATTCATACTATGAAGAGGAATAGGTTGGAACACAACAAAGTTCTTGTTTTCTTCTTATACTTCTCTCTTTCATTCTAGTATTGTATCTTACATATGCCACAACATGTCTTTAACGTTGATGTAATCAGAAATATGCCCAAGACAAGTGCAAATGATGAATTACAAAATAATACTCAAGGAAGAAGGGACATTTTTATTACGTATTCTTATAGGAAAAGGAAGATGAATGAAAGAACAAGTAAGTTTCATATTTACATTTAATTGTTCTTGACATAAATATGCATTCTTAAATTCTTACAGAAAAAATATCCTAAATATTTACGAATGTCACTTTGTTTGTGTTTGTATCTTTGGAAATAATGATAAGGAGAAACAAATTATGAAGGCCCCCGAGATTGAGCATGATGACGACTTCAATGAAATGGACAACAAATGCAGAGAATATGAATGACTTAGTTGCGATTTAAAAATAACTATTGATGAAGAAGAAAAAAATTTTGATGATGAATTTGAAGAATGAATAACCTTCAAGGATTGCAATCAAATGATCATAAAATTTTTTTTTTGGCTCAAACATGTTATTTTTATATGCTTCTAATTTTTTTGATAGATTTTTGCTAGTATCTTGAAGATTCTAATCCTAGAAGATTTGTTTTGCATGTGTTTAATTTTTTTTATTATGCACAAATAATTTATTTTTTCCTTAATATTTATGCGTTTAATTTTTTTATTATGCACAAATAGTTTATTTTTTCCTTAATATTTATATTTCTTATTTTTTTTTTAATACTGTGGGTCAGACCCCCAACTCCTTGGGGCTTATTATGCCTTGTCCCATAACAGCTAAAATGCCTCGCTCAATGCCCACACCTTTTAAAACATCGGCTGAGATGAGAATGCTCAAGTGGATGAGTGGCTTTACATATAGAGACAAAACGAAATGAATATAGTCGTGATATAGTTGGTGTAGCTCTAGTGGCAGACTAGATTAGAGAGAGCTGTCCTAGATGGTTTTGCCACATTAAACACCTACCATCTGATGATAATGTTAGAAGAGTGAATGTTTTAGATTTGCTTTATGTTAAGAAAGACAGATGCAGACCTAAAAAGACTAGGTCGTATTGTATAAAAATTGTTCTAAATCTATTAGAATTAAATGAAAATATGACACTCAATAAGACGCAATGGAGAAAAAGATTCATGTAGCAGACCCCACTTGGTGGGATAAAAGCTTGTTGTTTAAATTTACAGTAGGATTTTTTGACCTAGGTTTTGAATTTTAAATTATCATGATTTTTAAATAATATTTTTTAATATAATTAGGGATTTAAGTGTTTACATTAACTTAAATCAACGAATGAATCACATTTGTATAAAAATTATTCAATATTTTTCTCTCCAGTTATCTGTTTTATTGATTCCTCTCTACCCATGTTCTTCCAACGCCAAATCCCAGTACTTGAATTGGGAAGGTGGTTATGATAAAGCTTTTGAGAGTTATATATCTTTCTACACTTTTTATTCGTTGTGCTAATCCATTTTCAGTGCTGAACATTTTTCAGTTCCTTTCATTCACATTGTTATGCCATCGGCTGCATTTTTGCGAGAAACAATTGTTTAGTTTCCTACATTGTTTATGTTTCACTTGTGTTAAGAGAAAATTGTGACGTAAACAAGCTTGCTTTCTGCTTGCTTTTACTCGGTGGCTACTGTTTCTGCATAAAGGATAAACTTACTTGCAAAACTTGAGTTATATCGCACACAAATTCAAGCATGAATGATGCTCAATTGGTAAAGAAGACTTCAAAAATTAGGATGTCTAGTTTTGATGAATTGAGGGTACCTTGTTCCAACACTAAATATTAACGCTCAAATTTTGCTCTACTGCTTGACGTATATTGGTGTTCTTTGCCCTTAATTTTTACTCTTGATTTTTAGTCTCAAACTCTAGAACCATATTGTGCTCGAAAGGATATTACATTTGTTGGAAACAAAGTGGAGAATTCCATGGTGTCAGGTTCAATTGCTCCCCCCCCCCCCCCCCCCGCCTAAAAAAAATAAAAAATAAAAAATAACAAAACATGGAGAACCATTTCTTCTATAAGCCACTCTTTCTTGGTTTTATTGTTCTTTTACTGCTCAAGCCGTACATTTTCAAAACCTATGATCGTCTATTATTTTCTTGTGTTATTTTTTTGTTCTTTCAATTTTTGTGGGGCCTATATGCCATGCTTGTGAAACTAACGCTTGATTTTTTTTTTATTTTGGTAGGCCAGGATGCTTTGCAGAATGAACCAATGAACCTACTTCCTAAAAGAACTTACCAGCCCAGCACCATCAAGCGTAAGAGGGCTCATGGTTACCTTGCAAGGTATACAGATCTTTAGATACAGCTGCTTATATATATATATATATATATATATATATATATATATATATATAGATAGATAGATAGATAGATATAGATACATATACAAATAGGTGTATACATACATATACAAATAGGTGTATACATATATATATACGTATATACATATACATATACGTGTATACATAATACATATACATACATACATACATACATACATACATACATACATACATACATATACATATATACATATACATACAGATGTACATATATTTTTTTTCTTAAAAAAGATTGGCCGGAGGGGCAGTCTCCCAACCAACCTTATGTGGCTAATTAGAGTCAAATCTCGAACCCTGTGACCCCTGAGATTTTACAAACATTGCAAACCAATGAGCCACGGTGGCGTCATACACACACATACACACACACATATAAATATATATAAACATGCACGCGCGTGCCCGCGCACACACACATATACATATTTTTGAAGCCCGAAGGCAAATTCATTGATGATAAAAGAAGATACAAAGCTTTTAGTGAGTGGGTGCAAGGAACTTCCTTACAAGGCATACAAATCACTCAAAAAAATATTAAAAAATGTACAAGTATACCCAAAAGAATAATAACAATCAATTCTTCCAAGAAAATAGTAAATGCTCGAAGATAATATGGAGAGATGGCATCCTGGTTGGAGCGGAGAATAACACCTGTATGTGAGTCGATATAAACACTGTAAAGATAACACCCGCTGTTAATCCAAAACAACCGCGGAAGGTGGCCACAATACTGACACCTTAAACCCAAAATAAATGTTGAAATACCTGCTGTAAGGTCCATAGCCCCCGCGCGAGAGTACTTGATACAACCAAAATGCTGCTCGCGGTAAGCTCAAAATAACACCACCAATATACCCGCATAAAGTCCCAGATAAAACTGTGAACCCTTCGTTGTTTGATCCGGATACAACCTCAATAACACTTGGAATAACTTCCACGGATATCTTGATTAATAACACGTAGAATAAATCCCATGTTAATTTCCAAAAGACCAAAAGACCCAAAATAGTGTCAGACCTCAAATACTACTATAACACGATGAATAACACCTAGAATAATGCCCGTGATAAGTCCCAATACACCCAAAACAGCATCCGACCTCAAAAACCACTTCTATAACACGATAAATACCCACCTAGAATAGCTACTGTTGAGTCTTAATATCCCCAAAGAAAATAAAACCAACCTCGAATACCACCTAAAAGTATTTGCATCTAATGAAAGGGAGATCAAGAGAGTCTCCATGGAGCAAAACTTTCAAAAATCCAGAAGGGACATTACAACAAAGGACCAGCTTAGTGGAACAACTAGATTTAGCCAGCCAATTGTTCGGCTGTTTATCTTCTCTGAGAATGTGACTCCAAAAAACATGATGCATTGAAGAGAGCCTCACAATCTTCTTACCCAATAAGTAAGCTGTCAGGCTATGGTAGTTTTCTGCTACAAGATTTGAATCAGTTGTAGAGCATCAGATTAAATGTGAATATATTTCAGTTTTAGTGAAATAGCAATTTTAAGAGCCCAAAAGATAGCAACAGCTTCAGTTTGTAAGATAGTGCTAGTCATGACAGCAGACTGGAATAACCCCCCAATTCCAGCAACAGTGGGAGAGAAACTTCCATCAGTGTTGATTTTAACCCAAGATATAACTGACTTCCCCCATTTTACTATCTGCTCCAATTGACCTCTTTGTGGACCAACCACCGAATCAGGTAAATTAACTTTAAAATGTTTTTTATCTCTATCAATGTGACTGTAACAGTTTACAAAGATACTCAAGCCAGAGATTTTTTTGTCATCATATTTAACACTGTTTCTGGCCATCCAAATAAACCAAGCTATAATAAGAGTAAAATGTAACTTAAGCTCCTTCCAGCAGTCATCCATCTTGGTTCAGTTGTGGTATAAATTCTTTAGATTCAGATACTCCAGAGTAGTAGTCCAAACTGATGTGGAGATCTGACATGAGAAGAACAGGTGATTCAGGGTTTCTTCCTCAGAGCAACATAAACAACATCTTGAAGCTCCCCTCAACCTCTTCACCTTGAGAATATCATTGGCAGGCAAGAACTTTTTTAACAGCCTCCAGCTAAACATAGAAATAGGAGTTAACATTTTATCCCATATGCGCTTTCCCCAAAAAATATCCAGCCATCTGAAGGATGAAGATAAAAGCATTGAGGGATTGGCTAGGAGAATTCTTGGTTACTATTCTATCTTTGCTGCTAGGATCAAAGGGAATTTCTTTAATATGCTGTATGTTATCCTAATCAAACAACTGGCTAAGGGCATTAGCATTCCACTGATCTCCATTCCAGAATTCAGAGATTGTACTCTTCAGATTTCTGTAGATGTTATTTAAGCCAAAGACTACACCATCCACTAATCAATTGCCCAACCATAAATTGACCTTCCCTTACCCCACTTCCCGCATAAATAATTCATTGGCTTATGTTCTCACTTTCAGTGAACTTTTCCAGTGTTTAGAATCCCCCAATTTAGGTTGAACTGTATTTGGATGAGACTTCCTGCAGTACTTCCCCCACATGAAATTAGGCCACAAGGATTCATTGGTTCTGAGTTTTATCCACTGCTTGCAGTAGAAAACATGACTGATATGTTGAAAGTTTTTATTCCAGTCCTCCAGCATCCACTGGTTTACAAAGCCTAGTCCAATTAGACCAGTGCATTTGCTTATGCTGACCCTCTCACAAGAATTTGTTGAAGATTATTTCTAACCTCCTTTGAGTGCTTTTCTTCATTCTCACCATTTGCATGGTAGAAATAGGAAAAGAATTGTGGATACTTAAGGAGAGTGGTTCTACCACCATTGGATAGGAAAGAACTAGTCCAACAGTTGATTTGGCAGGTCACCTTATTCACCACCTCATCATAATATGTCTGTTATTTTTTTCCTTTAATAAGTTGTATACCCAAATATTTCAGAGGGCACTCAGCTAATTTGTAGCCAGTTTAGTCTTTAATCTAGCCTTTAGCACAACAGCTTAGTTTATTGCCAGGCAGAAATTGACATTTCTCTTTGTTGAAAACCATACCAGCCACTTTTTGGAATATGTTGAGTAAATGTAGTGTTTTCCTTACAACTTGTTTACTAAGATTAGTAAAGACAATGACATCATCAACATAAGCTAGGTGAATCATCACACAAGTTGAGTTATGTTGATATCTGAGGTAAGGGAATGCCTGAGGAGCTTGATTGAGCACCCTAGACAAAATTCCATTTTAAAACCTCTGGCAGCCA
Source organism: Papilionanthe hookeriana x Papilionanthe teres (assembly GCA_022702705.1). Classification (NCBI taxonomy): domain Eukaryota; kingdom Viridiplantae; phylum Streptophyta; class Magnoliopsida; order Asparagales; family Orchidaceae; genus Papilionanthe; species Papilionanthe hookeriana x Papilionanthe teres. Next base: position 132,567,588 of record CM040427.1, read on the forward strand.
ATGCTTGCAGAATAAAGTCCCATCTTTTGGTGTCATGCTTTTTTAGATCCAATTTTAAAATTAAGTTGTTGCCTCTACAAGATTTGTCAATATCCAGTAACATTTCCTGCACTAACAGGATATTATCATTAATGCATCTGCCCTGGACAAAAGTTGATTGGTTTGCACTGATTGTACAGATAAGGTTGTAACCTTTCCACAAATATCTTGCTAATTAACTTGGTTATGGTATTTGTTAGACTGATTGTTCTGAAGTCATTCCATGTCTCTTTTTTCTTCTCCTTGCGTACAATAGTAGTTGATGTGAAATACTTGAGTAAATCAGAGCTATGGAAAAAACTCTGAATTGCTGCTATCACATTCTGCTTGATAATTTCCCAAGCATGCTTGTAAAAGTTGAAAGTGTAGCCATTAGGACCAGCAATCTTGTTGTCTTCAATACTATCCAAAACCCTTTTGATTTCCTCTTCATCAGGAGCTTGAGTGAGATCTAGATTGCTTGCACAGTCTCTCCCATCTAAAAACAACTCAAGAGAAATGCTTTGGCAGTCAGAGGGAGAGGAAGCCAATAAATACTGAAAGAAGTTAATAGCACTTTGAGCAATTTGTGAAGGTTGTCTCAGCCACATCCCATGAGAATCTTTAATTTGCAAAATGGCATTTGATTTGCTTCTATGTTTGATCAGATTATGATAAACCCTGGAATTTCTGTCCCCATATAACATCTTATTAACTGCAGCTTTTTGTTATAGAAACTTTTCTTCAAAACTGATGGCTTGCAAGAGTTTACCATTTACCTCCAAAAGAGCTTGATCATCCACCTCCCCAAATTGAATATCACCTTCTAATTTAGCAACCTGCTGTTCTGCTTGTATAACTTGCTGGTGAAGATTTCCAAAGCTCTCTCAATTCCATTCCTTTTCTACTTTTGCTAGCTGTTTCTGTAGTCTCCAAAGCTTATGTAGAGGGTCCTCATTAAATTGTCCATTTTCAGTAGTCCAGCTTTTCTTCACCACCTCCAAGTCTTGGTGTTTTAGTCTAAACACTAAGAAACCTGAATTTAGAAGTTGCGGCTTTTTCCATGAATGAGATGGTCAATAACAAGGGAGAATGATCAAAAGCAGTCATGGGAAGATGTTTAATTTGAGAATAAGTCAAGTTATCCATCCAAGATTTGTTAACCAGCAACCTATCAAGTCTTTCCAAAATCTTTCCCATCCTCCAAGTAAAAGGGGGGTCTTGGAAACCCAAATCAAACAGCCCAACATTAGTGATGTTGTTGGAGAAGGTCAACATGCTATTTAAGTCAGGATTTCTACCACCATTTTTCTCACTTGGATCTGCAATGCTGTTGAAGTCACCACTAATAATCCAATTGGCCTGTATGCTGCTACTAATAGACAAAAGGTTTCCACTTTATCTGCACCAGAACAACTAGCATAAATAAAAGTGGCACTGCCCTTGAGCTGCTCCAAACAGAACTCAATATGTAAGAATTGAGGATGATCAAGTAAAATAGTGCACCTCAGTTCCTTCTATAAAGAAGCCAAATTTTATTATTTGGTGTTAGCATGGAAATGAAAGCCAGGAAACTTCCTGATGACTTGTTTTTGATTTTTGTGAACCATAGGCTCAGGAATAGCCAAAAGCCAAAAGTTATAGATTTTATTGAGTTGGAGAAGTCTGTTAAGGGTGCCAAGGCTAGCAATACCCCTAACCTTACAACAGAAAATGTTAATCATGGTGTAAGGATTTCCTAGCTTTAATTAACCTAGAGAGGGAAGAAGCCTGTTGGTTATAAGAGGAGCCTCCTGCCACAATGATATTCTCTTCAGGTAAGTGTCTCAACTCTAAAGCATTTTTTCTTTTTCTCCCGGATTTCTGAATTGAACATACTTCCTCCAATGTATGAACCATCTTATGAAGTGTAACTTCATTGATTTCGGTAGGGGTATGGATGATATGTTCAAGATTTTCAAGTTTGGTGAATTGCCTTGGAAGAGTTGCCAATTCAGCCACCAATTCTTTCTCTTGGATAATATTTTTGTAATAGAATATTTTGGAAGTAGGCAGCTCAGTAGTATCATCAACAACTTCTTTCAAATCCTCAGTTTGAACCTCAATAGTGTCAGCTTCTGCACATTTCTTAGAAATAGTGTCTTCAGTATGTAGAGCAAAATTGGACCTTGTATTCAGAGAATATCCTTCCATAGTAGGTAGAGGGTCTTTGACATCGAAAATTCTATTTTGGTCTCCATTTTGAGTAGGTTATATTGTTGTAGCTAATGAAGCTTCAACACGACCGGGGGATCTTTAAGTGTGTGCATCTATATGTATAGGAAGATTTTTCTTCAAACCAGGATGCAGCCTATAGTACATCCACGTTGTATCCAAAAATTTTGCAGTTGCCAAAGTGCGATGGTTTTTGTTGCATGACCACTTGCTGCCAATAGCCATTATGTGCAGTCCTAATCCAAATCTCCACTTCAGGTACGATATGTCCCTCTCTATTAGTATCCTTGCTTCCGATGGACTTGTGAGATTGAAGGTTGATATGTCAAGTTTCATTGGCCTACCCAAAATGGTACCCAATGAGAATAGGATTTGGTGATTAAATAAATTGAGTTTTAAACTAAGGAATTTGAACCAAATAGGGACAATGGGGGGTTCTTGGGTAGGATCAAAGTCAGGCGACCATTTGAGTTGCTTCATATATTTCCTCTCTATTAGAAGATACTTTTTTTAGAAGATTTTAGCATAGTCATCTTTCTTTGTGAGTTGAATCATAATATATCTACCATCAAATAGTTCAACTTTCTAAGCACCCACAAGCTTCATGTCTTGAAACATTCTCCTTATGAATTCCATCTTAGAGTGACCCAATTAAAATTTTGCAACCAATGTGAACTTGTGAGCCAAAGCCAGTGAGTTGATTTTAGTTTGATATATTGAAAGAGCTGGTTTAACACCTTCTCTGTTGGATTTCTTAATAAATGCGCAGTCCCCATTGCCATCCAAAGTATCGTGATACGTTTGGGAGAACACCAGGGTATCACCAACCAAGTTGCTGGAATCGACATTGGAAGTTACTACTTCTACAAAGGAAGCTCTTTTAGAGATCAACAGGGGGTTCTGAAGATCAGGAGGAAGATCCATAAGAGGAAAAGTGAGGATAGCACCAATGGAACCATAACCCTACTCATGTGGGAAGAATAAAGCTATGATAACACTACTAAATCACCGGAATACAACCTTCAATAATGATAATGATACCCGAATATAGCTGCGATAACACCTTAAAATGCCTAACAATAGAGAAAGTTGGGAGCCGATGATAACACCACCAAAATCACCACCAATACCATAAAATGAACCACATAATACAACCAAAGTTAATACTAAGCAAAAATGCAGGTTATTGCTGATGATAAAACCACCACACAGTGGGATACCACCGTCAGTAACACCACCAATAATGAAGAAAACCAGTTGCCGAAAATTGCCATAGAGAAAACTTGCCGCCTCCGTCTTATATATATATATATATATATATATATATATATATATATATATATATATATATACTCATAAAGATGGTGGCAAGAAGTGCTCTGCTAGGGTTTGGGGGTCAGGGATGACCCCCTGGCGTCGCCATCGCTTCCCCTGGACTGGTAAGTTCCCCCCTTCTGGTGGCCGGCCGGTTTGTCTGTCTGAGGGTGTTTTGGGCCTCTGTGGTTTGGTTAGCTGTTGTTTTCCCTCTTCCCGGGTTCTCATTTGTTTGAATTTTACTGTTCCATTGGTGTTGGTGAGGTGGTTTTCCCTCTACTGGCACTGATTCCTTGTTTCTGTGATTGGCTTTCTGGATTTTCTGCTGGTTCTCTTCCTGACATTATTGGATAATTGGCTCACTCTCTTTGACTGTTTGTGGTTAATGCTTTCTGATTCTGCCACTGTGGTGGCCTTTTGGGCATTGCTGGGTGAATCTGATTACCTGTCTTTTCTGCTGTGCTGGTGTGCATTTCTGTTATGCTTTAATGACTTCTCCTGTGGAGCTTTCTACCAGATTGGAGTGGGCCAAGGCCACCTATGCAGGAGTGGTTGGCAAAGGACCCTCCCCTCTTAAATATAATGCCCAACTGGTCTTTCCTCAACAGCTTCATGATGCTGCAGCTCGAAAGATTTCTTGCCCTTTTATCGACCCAATTGGTGTGAAAGATGGCTGCCCAGCTGTTTTTTTCTCAGATACTGAATTGGAAACCTTAAATGATGAAGTCAAACTCACACTTATAGGGAAATTTGCCCTTGGCCATCCTAAAATGGAGTTGGTGAGAGCTTACTTTGATTCTTTGGCCTTCATTGGCAATTGGAAAATGGGCCTTTTGGATGGAAGGCACCTTCTCATTCATCTCTCCACTGAGGAGGATTATGCTAGGCTTTTTGCTAAACAAATGGTCACCATTGCAGGCAGGGGCATGAAACTCCTCAAGTGGACACCTGATTTTGACCCCAGCAAGGAGCCCCCAATTGTACCTATTTGGTTCCAATTTCCCAATCTCCCCTACAGATTCTTCAATCAGAATGCTCTTTTCCAGATTGACAGAGCTATTGGCACTCCTTTGAGGATGGATGCTGCTACCTTCAATAGAGCTCAACCTGAGGCTGCTAGGATGCAGATAGAGAGGGACATCTCCTTACCAGAAATTAAAAGGATTTGGGTGGGTTCTGCCTCTGATGGCTGCTGGCAGGAAGTCATCATGCAGCAGAAACCTTACTATTGCTCCCACTGTAAAATTTTTGGTCACACTTTAGATAAATGTTATAGACTACACCCTCCTCCAAGGAAGATCAGTCCCAAAAATGGAGAAGGAACTGCTGCTAACAGTCAAGCTCCCTCATCTACAGATATTGTTATGGTTCCTAATGAAGTTCACTCTAGGATGAATAATCCTGTCTTATCCACTGATGGTATTTTCCCTCCCCAAACATTGATCTCTAGCCCTCCTCTAATCCCCACCTCTAATCCTAATCCTATTGTGGTTGGTCATGCCGTTAGGCCCACCAGAACCCCTTCTAAAACTGCTCCTATAACTCCTCCCAATTGCCCCCCCCCCCCCCCAATTTTCCCCTCCAGTTCTCCTTCCAAACCCACTTCTGCCTTTCACCTTCTGGCTGGGGATTCTGACTCCCTGGCACCCCCCATTGTTGAGCTCTAGGTTACTGCTGAGGTAGTGGCCCCCTCTCCAGATTTGTGCCTATCATTGCAAAATAAATTGGGGTCTGAATGGCAAGTTCAGAAAGCTAAAAAGAAAAACAAGTTGGCCATTGGTTTAATTGAAACAGTGGTTCCCCCTACTCATACTGGTTCTCCACCCAGTTCCAGTAGGATCAAAACCAGTTCTAAATCACATTCTCAAATCCCAACCCCCACCCCTCCCCGACCCCCTGATGTTTAACTTTCTGTGTTGGAATATCAGGGGTGTTGCACACCCCTCCTCCCTCAAAAGACTCCTTTTTCTGTTTAGAAAACACCATCTCTGGTGTATTGCCATCCTTGAACCCTTAGTTCACCATAACCCCCACAAATACCTTACTAAATTCCCAGGCTGCTCTCTTTTCACCAATACTTCTGACAAAATTTGGATCATTTGCAGAAAGGAAATTCATTGGACTGACTTTGGATCATCCCCAATTTGTTCACTTGGCTTGTCGTCTGAATGGCCATGTTTTTGCTGCAACTTTTGTATATGCTGGGTGCACTAGAAATGCTAGAAATGAGCTCTGGACTGAGCTGCTGAACATCAGCTCTTCTATCAATTCTAGTTGGATTATTGGTGGGGATTTCAATTGTTTGGGGTCTTCTGCTGAGAAGAGCGGGGAAGGCCTCCTGCCATCTCCACAATGACTGAATTCAATGATAACATTTCTAATGCTGGCCTGTTTGATCTTTTGGGTTCCAGGGCCACCCTTTCACTTGGAGAAGAGGTAAGACTTGGGAAAGATTGGACAGGTTTCTGGCCAACAGTCTGTGGCATCAAAATTTTCTTCACACATTTGTCACCCACCTGAACTTGGCTGGGTCTGATCATAGACCCTTATTGATCACCATTACTGCTGCTGAAGATTCAAAAAACTCTTCTCCTTTTAGATACCTTAACTGCTGGTCTGGCCATCCCACTTTTCAGGACATTGTTGCTGTAAACTGGTCTAGGTGCCAGAAACCCAACCCTCTCAAACAACTACAGATGCTACAGATCAAAGTGGGAAAGGCTCTTAGAGATTGGAGTTGGAATACTATTGGGGACATTGCCAAGAATGTTGAAAAGGCTGAGAAAGAGGTTTATGAATTAGAAGCTGCTGTTATTGCCAATCAAGATAAATATGGGGAACTGATTGCTGGCCAGGATAAACTGCTGTTGGCTGTGGAGCTTCAAGACCATTTTCTTAGACAGAAGCTGCTATTTATAAATTTAAAGATGGGGATAGGAATACCAATTTTTACCATGCTCATATTAAATACAAAAGGAAGTGTAACTCTATTAACTCTATCAAGAATGAGATGGGGGTGACACTTCATAATGGTGAAGAGATTGCCAACAGTGCTGTGGAGCATTTTAAGAAGCTTCTCACTCATACCAAGGCTGATAGACCTTCTATTGAGGCTAGTATGTTTTCCAAGGAGCACCACCTTATTCACTCACTCAATCTGACTGACCTCCCTACTGAAGAGGAAATCTGGGAGGCTATTAATTCCATGGATGGGTCCAAAAGTACTGGTCCTGATGGGTTTACTGCTGAGTTCTATAAGAAGACCTGGGACATCTGCAAATGTGATGTGGTCAAGGCAATTCAGGGATACTTTAGGGGTTATGAGATGCCCCATTATTTTTATGCTTCTACCATTGTTCTTATCCCAAAGTCTACTACTCCTACTGATTGGACTCACTTCAGACCTATCAGCCTTACTTCTGTGATCAGCAAGACCATCAGCAAGATTTTGGTGAGGAGGCTCCAACCTCACTTAAATCATATTATTTGCCCCAATCAAGCTGCCTTTGTGCATGGTAGGTCCATCACTGATAATGTACTACTGGCTCAAGAGATGATGTTAGATCTGGACAGACCTTGCAGGGGTGGGAATCTTGTGTATAAACATGACATTAAGAAGGCTTATGACACTCTTGATTAGAATTTTATTTTGGAAATTCTCCAAGCTAGAGGCTTCCATCTGGATTTCTGCGGGTTAATCAAGAGATGGTTGTATTATAACAAGCACTCTATTATGATTAATGGGAGATGCTGGGGGGATTCACTGCCACTAGGGGCCTCAAACAAGGGGACCCATTATCTCCCACCATTTTCATTATTGCTATGGATTTTTTGTCTAGATTGCTGGATTCCCAGATATCCTCCCTCCAGTATGCAAGATACCACCACAGGTCCAACATCCCTATCTCTCACTTAATATATGTTGATGATATTATTCTTTTTTCCAGAGCTAGTAAAAATGTTGTGAAGAAAGTCACCAAATGCTTGGAAAAATTCCAATTGGTTTCTGGGCTTGCCTTCAGCCCTGAAAAATGCACCCTTATCTTTCCTGAGAAATGTCCTCCATCCATCTCCCACTGGATTCAGAATCATACTGGATTTTCCAAAGCTAAGCTCCCTTTGAATTTCTTAGGGGTCTCTATCATTAAAGGCAGGCATAAGCAAATCCAGTTTGATGGCATCATTCACAAGCTTCAGACCCAACTGGCCAACTTGGCCCATTCCTCTCTCCACTGGAGGGAGAATTACTTTACTGCATAGCATTCTCACTACTTTCCCTTCCTATGTCCTTCAAATGACCTGCATGAAGAAAAGTACCAGAATTCAAATGGAGAGGATCTTCAACAGATTTCTTTGGTCTGGCAATAGGAAGCAATTGCAGTGGGCTAGTTGGCAGAAGTTAGCCAAACCTGTTGAGGCTGGAGGGGTGGGTTTCAAAGGTTTGCTTCAACTGCAGCAAGTCAATTTCTGCAAGCTCTGGGTTAGGTTTAGGCAGCAGAATTCTCTTTGGGCCAAATTTATGCTGGGGAAGTAGTGTAGGAATATTCACCCTACTGCTGTACAAGACAAGCTGGGTTCTTCTAGAATTTGGAAGCAGATGCTGAAATGCAGGCATCTTACCAATAATTTATTCAAATGGGATCTTGGGAGAGAGGAAATTCTTTTCTGGCAGGATCAATGGTGTCCAGCTGATATGCTCATCCCCATTCCTAATACCCTGTGGCTGATTGCTGGAATGGGGAATATTGGTCCATGGATGCTCTAAGGCTTATCCTATAGGAAAATTCTGTGGAGTATGTTTCCAGAATCCCTTTTAACAGAACTAAACCTGATACTATCAACTGGCATAATGGGATATAACATAGCCTAACTAAGCAGATTTATAATGACATTCACTCCTGGACCAAAGTGGATTGGGGTACTCAAATCTGGAACAAGTTCATCTCTCCATCCATGTCTTTTCTTAATTGGAGAATACTATAGTGCTGCATTCCTACTGATGACATCCTGAAACTTAAGGGGTTGAGGGGACCTTCTAAATGTTATCTCTGTGGAACTCATGCTGAATCAGTTTCTCACCTCTTCTTCAGATGCCAGTTTGCTAAAAAGGTCTGGAATGGAATTATTGCTCTTTTAAACATGGACACCATGCATCTGGATTGGCTGGATCTACCTCCTGCTAGAAGTCCTGGCACCTGAAATAATTGGGAGTCATTCCATTTATTATTTCCCGGTTCATCTGGATGCATATGAATAGGAGCAAATTTGAAGCTAAGCCTCCTTGTGCGCAGATTGTGGTGGGGAACTGCCATTCCTACATCTCCAAACTCATTAAACACAAAAAGTTCCCCAATATCCTTAAAGTTACCCCTCTAAGCATTCCCCCTCAGGTCAAAGTTATCCAAATCAAGTGGAACACTCCCCACTACCCATATGTGAAGGTAAACACTGATGGGGCTTTCACTTCCAATGGGGCTGGGATTGGTGGCATCTTTAGGAATGCCACTGGCAATTGCCTTTGCTTCTTCCAGGCACTTGCTGATACTAGTGATCCTTTTGAAACTGAGCTCATGGCTGTCTATTGGGCCTTTCAACTAGTTGTTTTTAACAACTGGCTTTATCTGGAGGTGGAGGGGGATTCACTGCTGTTGCTAAATCATTTGAGGAGAGACCTTCATCCCCCTTGGCATCACTCCCAGTGGATTAAAAGAATACATTCTTTAACTTCTCAAGCTTCTATCCGGTTCTCCTTTATCTACAGAGAAGGGAACAGGCCTGCCCACTGGATTGCTAAAAGAGGGCTCTGTTCTAGGGATATTGTGGTTTCTGCTTCTCCTCCCCCCAGCTGTCCTTGTTGATTGAAGCTGATGTATATATGGCTCCTCACTTTAGAATTGTTAAAGCTTTGGGGCTGGGTTTTCTGAGGATTTTGTCTCATGGACGGTAGTGGTTGTAGTTTGCCTTCCTCTCTGGGCCTTTTTTTTATGTTCTTTGGGGCTGGTATTATTTCCTTGAGGTTTTGGTATACTTGCTTGAGTTATACTGTTTTTGTTGCCTTTTGATTGGTAGGGAACCTCTAGGGTGTTTGTAAGGCTTTTGTTTCTTGTTTTCGTTGGGGTTACCCTTACCTAACATGTGTAAGTGCTTTTGATGAATGAAAAGTAGGAGCCCTTGTGCTCCTTTTCCTTTAAATTATATATATATATATATATATATATATATATATATATATATATATATATATAGCTCGAGCTTGTTGGTTGACAGTTTCGGCGTAAGTCCACTTTGTCTTTGGTTCAAATCCATCCGAGTCAAATCAGCACATGTGGGATGGACGGACACATGCTGCCGTCCGTCCGTTTGATATATATATATATATATATATATATATATATATATATATATATATATATATATATAAAGCCAAAAGACAACATATCATCAAAAGCAAAAAGCTGGTACAATTATAGACTTAATGTAAGGCAAACCTAATCTATCTCCATGTACTAATCTATCTTGGGGAGGGGGGGGGGGTGGGTATCAATTATAAAAGGCTCAACAAAATTTCCTTGGGTAGCCAGCCAGTGGGCTGGAGCATTTCCTTCCCTAGGAGTGTGAACAAAAGAGCTGCCAGTGGAAAGGAGAAAAGGGGCCTTCCTACCAATCCATCTGTGGATATACCAGGGGAAGTTTCTGTCCTCTGCAATAGCTTGATACAACTTAAAGAATCAGATTCTACTAGGAGAGGACCAATTTTGCATTGTCGGAATCAACAGTACCCAATACATGGCAATGATTTCTGCTTCCAAAGTATCCACAACACAAGTAGGGGAAGAGAAAAACAATAAGCATCCTCCTTGAGAGTCCCTGAACAAACCCCCAAATCCAGCAGAGTTATTACAAAAGCTTCCATCAGTATTTGCTTTAACCCAAGGAGGTTTTGGAGGAGTCCAGGAAACAACTGAAATATGGGTTCTCTGAAGAGAAGGTGCAGGGCTCCAATTTGTACAAATGTTCAAGAAATGGTGATGTAGAGTGAGTTTCTGAATATAAGATTGGCAATTCCTCACCACAAAGGAAGCCATAGGTGGATTCTCCACAAATTTGGCTTGGTTTCTAGCCATCCAGATGAACCAAGCCACCAAACAAGGTAGTACAATCAAATTGGCCTTTTGCCAATCCCCCCAGCAGTCAAAGAATGAATGCCAACTCAGGAGTAATGTATCCAAATGTAATTTGCTCAACAAATTGTTCCAAACTATTTGAGAAAAAAAACCAAGTAAAGAAAAGGTGCTCCAAGGATTTCTCAGCTGTATGACAGAGTGGACAACAAGAAAGTCTTCTGAGTCCCTTTACTTTTAAGATGTCATCAGTAGGAAGAAGTCTTTGCCATAACCTCAAACAAAAAATGACATAGAAGGGTCAGCAGTTTTCCCCAGAGTGCTTGACCCTACTCCACTTGGGGCTAGTAAAAAAATTGTTGATATATAAGGGTAATGAGTTTGTGGGAGTGGCAGTTCTTAGTGATAAGTTTGTCTTTGATGCCCGGATTGAAAGGAGTGTTCACCACTTGCTGGATTTGTTCACTGGTCAGGATGCTGGTCAGTAGACTGCTGTTCCACTGGTTGTCCCTCCAGAAATCTTTGACTAGTATATTGGCATGCTGTTGAGAGTGGTTACCAGGCAGCGTTTCCCCATTCCAAATCCACTGATCTAACCAGAAATGAATTTTTCCTTCTCCCAATTTTCAGATAAAGAGATCCTTTGCCTGAGTTTTAATAGACAATAACTTGTTCCACAATCTAGAGTCACCCAGCTTTGGAGTGACAACAATTGGATGGACATTTTTACAGTACTTTCCCATCATGAAAGAGGCCCATAAGCAATCTTGTGCTCTAAATCTGATCCAAACTTTACAAAGATTAATAAAGTTCATATGAGTAAAGTCCTTGAAGCCTAGACCCCCAACTGCTAGTGGTTTGCATAACTTCTTCCAGGAGAACCAATGAAATTGCCTTTGTTGCCTAGCCCAAAGAAATCTATTGAAAATCCTGCCCAACATACTTTGAGTGCTCTTTTTCATACTAAACATCTGTAGAGCATAAGAAGGAATAGATAAGAGAATGCTTTTTAATAGTGTAATTCTGCCCCCATTAGATAAAAAAGAGTTTGTCCAGCAGTTCAGCTTGGTTTTAATTTTTTCAATAGCTGCATTGAATTGTGTTTGTTTCACCCTCCCTTTCAGGAGCTGAACACCAAGGTAGTTAATAGGGAGGTTAGCATGGGTGAAGCCAGTGAAATCAGAGATCCAATGTTGAGTTTATGAGGTGACATTTGTGCCAGTAAAAAATTAGCATTTTTGCAGATTTAGTTCCATCCCAGAAGTAAGTTGGAAGTGTTGGAGGACATGGCTCACAGCTTTAACAGCAGGTCTGGAAGCTTTTGAAAAAATGATGAGGTCAGCAGCATATGACAAATGACTGATGACCATATTGGATCTGTGATGATAAGCCAAAGAGGAGACTGTAGAAACAAGTCATCAAGTAGTCTGGATATGTAGTCAAAGGCAAAAATGAAGATTGTTGGAGATAGGGGGTCCCCTTGTTTGATACCCCTTGTAGCACTACAGAAACCATGACACCTTCCATTTAGCATTACAGAATTAGCATTGCATTTCAGCCATCTCCCAATCAACTGGACAAAGTCAGGTTTGAAGCCTCTAGCAGAGTATCCAGTATGAAGGCCCAACTGATGGTATCATAGGCCTTCTTGATATCAAGTTTAAAAATAGTATTATGACCCCTGCACTTCATGTCCAGATCAAGCAACAATTCCTGGGCTAATAACATGTTATCAGAGATAGATAGACCTTTAACAAATGCAGCTTGATTGGCTTTGATGATTTGAGTCAAATGAGGTTGAAGTCTGCTGACTAGGATTTTACTGACTATCTTAGATATGACAGTGGTCTAGCTAATGGGTCTGAAGTCCCCCCAAACTGATCTACTGTTGTTCTTAGGGATCAAAATAATAGTGGAAGAAGTAAAATACTTGGGGGGTCAATCCCTTTCAAAAAACAATGCACTGCTGTAACGACATCCTTGCCAATGATTGTCCAGCTAGCTTTATAAAAAGATGAAGTATAGCCATCAGGTCCAGCTGCTTTGTTTCCATCAATAGAATCAAGAGCAGATTTAATTTCGGCCTCCAAAGGTAGCTGGGTGAGAACTAAATCTTGCACAAAATGGTAACCATCCTGAAAAAGTGACGGGTTAATCTGAGGTCTGTGGGCGGTTATGTCAGTAAACAGCTCTTTAAAGCGGTTCACTGCATCTTCAGCAATTGCATCAGAATCAGTAATCTTCGCCCCAACAGAGTTTGTGATGTTAAGAATCATATTACATTTCCTCCTGTAGTTGATACAAGCTTGATAAAATTTAATATTTCTGTCCCCATCAACAAATTCTGTGACAGCAGCCTTTTGTTTAAGAAATTTGTCATGATAAGTAATATGAGATAATAAGTTCTCATTAGCTGCATGAAGCTCAGCTTCAGAATTAATACCTTGTTGATACCCAGCCTCTAATTTCATAATAGCCTCCTCAGCCAGCTTTATATTTTCCTCTACATTTCCAAAAGTTGTCCAATTCTAGCCTCTGAAGTGAGCAGCTGCTCTCTTCTGTAAGTGCCAAAGAGTGATCCATGGGTTAGCTGCATTCTCAGTCTCCCAAATCTTCTTCAATTCAGACAGAAAGTTTGGATGTTTCAGCCACATGTTTTGAAATCTAGAAGGGCCACCTCCCCCATGATTAGTATTGTTGATGGAGCATAATAGTCTGTGATCAGAACCTGTCATGGCAAGGTGAGTATTAAAAGTATAAGGAAAAGTTTGTAGCCATGTGGAGTTAACCAAAAATCTGTCAAGTCTTTCCCAAGTGTTGCCCCTCCTCCTTGTGAATTTAGGGCCTTGGAAACCCAGGTCAAAGTGAGAAGCATCAGCTAAGAAGTGGTTAAATCTTGCCATAGAAGCAGGCAAAAGGAGGGTTGCCTCCCTTTTTCTCAGTTGGAGAGGTCAAGCAATTAAAGTCCCCACCTAATATCCAAAAGGAGTTGATAGAGAGGCCAATCTGCAATAAGTCATGCCACAGGATTTGCTGTTGGATTGCATTGCAGCTGGCATAAACAAAAGTAGCTTGTCTCTGCTGTTCCCCTAAAAAGAAATGAATATGTAGAAATTGAGGATGATCTATCAGGACAGTCCATTGCAATTTAGACCTGGCAAACAACCAGATTTTATTATTGATATTAGCAGCATAAGAAAATTTGGGGAATTTTTTGATAATGTGATTGTGGTTTTTAGTACCATGGGTTCAAAAAGAGCAAAACACCATAAATGGTGAGTTCTAACAGTTGTTTAAGTTTCTTGAGGGAAGATGAATGAGCCACTCTCCTTATGTTCCAACATAGAAATTTAATCATTGAGATAAATTTCTTCCTTTCCCCCTAGTATTGTAAGGGGCAGGTGGAGAAGCATCTGGAGGATCAGCTGTGTGCTGAGAATCTATAATAGTTTGAGAATCTGCCTTGCTTTTCTTTCTTTTATTACTTTTCTGCACCTTCCATTCTTTTTGTAATTCTTCATTCAGCTGTGTCAATGTAGGGACTGTAATATCCTGTAGATCCTCCTGACTGGGGGGAATCACCTCCAACTGTGTCTCCTTCTCCCCAAACTGAGGACTAGGAGGCTTACTGTTATCTCCAATGGGAGTTAGAGGCACTAGGGCATTGACCAAATCTCCCTGCTGTCCCAAAGAAAGGTTATCAGCACCAGCTGCCCCTTCCTCCAAAGTACTAACTGGACTTCCTTAGCAGTTTCGGCAAATCCCACCTTAGCAACAGTGGGTTTTCTTTTGTGGGGAGGATGAAGTCTGTAGCAAGTGTGCTTAACATGTCCAAACATTCTACAAAGTGAACAGTTTGAAGGTCTTTGTTCGACCTCAATTTCCTGCCAAAATTGCTCATCCTCACCTGTCTGAACCTAGACTCCTTTCAATTCAGGAAGTGTGCTGTCTCTTTCTACCAGAGCTCTTGCAGTTGCTGGCCTTGCCATATCAAAGGTGGGAGAGTCTACCTTCAAAGGGGTGCCAAGCACTTGGCTTATATTGAAGATGGCATTGGGTTGATAGTACTGTATGGACAAGTTGGGGAATTTAAACCACATAGGGACAATTGGGGGATCCTTAGTAGGATCAAAGTCAGATGTCCATTTTAATAATTTCATTGTGGCACGTGCTATTACAAGAGCTTGCTTTGCAAAAAGCCTAGCATAATCTTCTACATTAGACAATCTGATCAAAAGATGGCTACCATCTCAGTCCAAGCTTCCAAGAACCAGTCAAGGCTAGGCTCTCAAAATATTTCCTAACAGAATCCATTTTGGGATGCCCCAATTGAAATTTGCCAATTAATGTAAACTTAACTGCCTCATTAAGTTGTACTTCTTGGGAAGTAAAAATAACAGCTGGCTGTCCATGCTTAGAACCCGGGGGCCTAATGTATGGGCAGACACATTTCCCAACAACAGCATCATGGAGTGCTTGTTGAAACACAAGGTGATATATATATATATGTATATATATATATATATGTATATATATATATATATATGTATATATATATATATATATATATATATATATATATATATGTATATATATATATATATGTATGTATATATATATATATATATGTATGTATGTATATATATATATATATATGTACACCTTGCTCCCTCCTACAATATTTGGATAAGGCTGCTAGTCTTTCTCCGGAAATTATGGATTACCCTGTTTTGAAAACAAAGAATGGTGCATTAAAGAATACCATGATTTTTAATTTATGAGTTAATCAATGTAAACAGGCTATTTATCTTTAGAAGTCTGCACATCACATTTTCCAGTAGAAAGACGTTAGGCTGAGAACCTCTCTTGCATATTAGTTTAATTCCTTTACTTTTTTTAGACTTTCGTGAAGACAACTAGTGAGCTAAGCATTGAAATTCAAGTAAATAGAAATTGCTATTATACTTGAAAAACTTTGAAATCAACAACTACTTTTATTTGTTAGCTGTGGCTAATGTGAAACCTTGTATAGATTTAAAGAATGTTGCTGTAATGATTGACGTTATGTGATTCAGGTTAAACCGTATTATCTTAGGCTAATATTTTTTATTTTTATTATGTACAGGAAAAGTACCAAAGGTGGACGAAAGGTCATCGCTCGAAGGTTGGCCAAAGGTAGAGCAAGGATCGCAGTGTGACACTCTTTTGATCATACTAAGGATTTATTGCGGCTATTAGATCATGCGTTGTAATTCTGTTTATTTTGAGTTGTGACAGATCATATGTCTTAGTGCAATTTGCATTAGTAGGTAAGTGTGCACTAAAATATTAGTCTTTTTGATATAAAGAAATTATTTTGTGATCACATGCTCTTAGTTGATCGAACAATTTTCTAAACCTATCGGTGTATTGATTATTTATGTGTTGTTCATTCTTTTATCTTGATTTCTTCTCATTCTATGAATCTCTTGTTAGAATGGCTAGTCTAGAGCTATAGTTTTGATTATGTCTGCTATAACGGGGAGATAATGAATCTGGGTGATGTGTGAGGTTCTTCAGTAATCCTGTGACTTGTGGGATTCCGCAATTGTGAAATTGATCCTGCAAATGTGGGATAATGAACACGGACCGATTCTCGTCCTGGTAGAGAATTTTCACAATCTCGCAAGCTAGATTGAGTGAAATTTCTACACTGTTTCCCGATCGGCAGGATATCTCTAGCATGTTTCATCAGCTAGCCCTATGTGGGTTCATATTTGTCGTATCTTTAATTAGAATTTGGGTTTATGAGAGGATAATTATTTGTATTTTGCTAATTTTTAATTTTTGGTAACTTTTTCTTGATTTGTGTAATTTGGAGATAATAATCTCTGATTTCTACTCTAAGGAGTGTTGTATCATCTTTTTACAAGTATTTTTTTTTTTCATTTTTCTCAGGAACAAGTGATGGTTCTTTCTCGGTGCCCATACTTCGAGCCCGTTTGGGGCGACTTATAGAGAGCGGTGGCGGTATACGAACGTCGCACATCTGTTTGGAAAAAAACGTTCGCTCCTGATTTTTCCTACCGCACCGAACGTGCGTAAAAGAATTCCTTAATACCGCGCAATGCTGGATCGGGGCCGCTTCCAGCGTTGGCTTCGCACGTTAGGGAGAAAATTTCTTCCGGTGCCCTTCCTTTGCTCTCCCTCGCCCTCGCTATTCCCAGTTCCCTTTTTATCTGATCACGCAGCTGTTCTGTCAAGCCGGCGACGCGGAGATTTCTCATTACATCCCTGCTCATCGCCTTCTCTATCTCCGCTGCCGCCTCTGCCTCTTCATCACAATCCATCATTTTACCTGGAGAAGAGCTGGCAAACGAGGAGCTCCGTCATGGCGCCATTTCTGGGGAAATCAGTCCTTCGCTGGATCCCTCGCTCTATTACCAGCCGATAATTTAAACCCTTGTTCGGCTGTCTTCTTCTCCCATTCTTAGAGCCGCACGTGAGGAGCTCCTTCTTCCTTAGAGTCGAGTCACACAAGAACTGTAAGGTTCTTCCTCTTATAATCAAAGTGTAAGCTTTTCTCCTTCCTTTAATCATCTGAATGATAAGGAGCTCCTTCTTCAGATCATTTAAACCGCAAGTATTTTCTTCTTGTTTTTGTTTTCATTTTTTGATTAAATTGCAAGAAACTTCAAAAACATGGTAAATCCAAACCCTCATCTCTTCATTTGGATGCATAGATGTGTTACTATTCCATTCATACATTGTCAATGTGCATATCAGATATTTTAGGGTTTAGATTTACTTAAAGATCCTTGATCCCCGATTTTACGCTTATTACCTTACACTTCTTGGTTGACTTATATTTTTTTTAATGTATGAATCGCAACATACATTCTTCACTAACTGACTTGCAAGAACTTTGATCTCTCTTTCAGATTACTGTTTTAAGTTCTCAAGTATGGATTTTTAGTTTTTTTAACAGTTCCAGAGCATGTTATGTGAGAATTAATGATGCCTTGTGTTTGATTAAGGATATTTATAAGGGACCTTAAACTATAAGTCTTGGATAATATTAAGATTTGGAAAAAATGTTTTCTTGTTTCTTGTTATCATTACAATCATAACATGACATTAGTTGGATTTGGGAATGGACGGTGAAAGGCTTTCGGTCCTGATTATTTATGATAGGAATTTTTTTTTTTTTGGTGCGCTAAATACATCCTGTTATAAATATTCTTGAAGAAGGGGAACACATAATTATTTTTCCCTAAACCAAGTTTGGTTATACAAACTTGCCTTGCCAAATGAATGAGAGTTTTCTTTAAGATTAACACGCATGTCGTTATTAATATTCAGAAACGACTATAATTTTGTTTCTCTTGTGCATGAATTAAGTATTCTTGGTGAGATCAGTCACGACTATAATTTTCTTTAAATCATCAGTAGACTTTTTATTCTCTTATAGTGGCCTAATAGCTTGTAATTCTAATGCTTTAAAACTACATTTGTTTGTCATCAAATGGATTATTCATCTGTATTTTTATAGATTATTCAAACATGATCTAATATGAATGTTTTATGAGCTCTTGTTCTTTTTTTTTGGAGTTGAAGGAATCTTATAATGAATTTAAGTGAAAATCCTTTCTTCTAGCTGAATTTGTTATAAATACCATTTTTTCTTTATCTTTCTTAAGAAAGATCAAAAGTTGTGAATTATTGATATTCTTAGGAATGAAATTGTATGAGCAACAAAATTTAGTTTGATTAAGAAGTTGAAAATGGTTGATACACTGCTTATTTTGTTACAATTACTTGTGAGCTTTTAGCATCAAAGATTTGGGGAGAAGCTCGGTCTGCTCGGTCATCATGCTATTGTTATTTTTGGTTGTTGCTGATTCAATATTTGAGAATTTTGATATGCACATCGATAATTCTTCGTATATGAAATCAAATTTTGTGAGTTTTATATACCACATGTTCTATGTATTTACATATATAATGTTGAGGCTTTGATTGTTTTATTATTATTATTTTTTTAAAAATATGCCACCTTATGAATGAAAAGGCATATTTCACTTTTAAAGTTAATGTAGTAGTTTATGATAAGAAAGATTTGCATGGTGCAAATGTAAATAGCAGAATTTAGGTGTTAAATATCTAAATACATATGTTTTGGATTGTATGTAAATGCCCCTTTTTAATATGCTAGCATGATCTTTCGAGTTTGTGTAGTTATTTAAAAAGCCCAAGAGTGAATCATAAATCAATTCATCTTTGTTATTTAAAAAAGTCCAAGAGTATCTACTTATGTGCTCGTTTTAGTTCTGTAGTAAACAATTTCACCAAACAGGGGCATGAAGATCATTTATCCAGCAACAGCTATCAATTTGCTATTTTGAATAAGCTCCCCCAAACAACAAGCCAGCTTATTCTGATAATCTGCAGATTATCAGATTATCACAATAATTTGTTTATCAGCAGATTATAAATAATCAACAACTGCCCCAAACAGACCCTTCATCTTTTTGTAAATGGTGAGTGTATTTTGCTCAGGATCAGGTGATGGATCTTCCTTTCCGCTCATGCTTCTCTTTTTCATCTTTCTGTTGTTCCACAATTTAACCACTGTTTTTAGTCCGGATAGCAGTTGAACCCCGCTAATCTACTATCAAACAACAGATTTCTCCACCTATCTACTTCCATACATAGTCAACAACCTCTATCCTCATTTTGGTACTATTCCACAACTACCACCTTTCAAAACCCACTTCTAAACACATTCTAGGAGCGCTAGTATTGTGCTATTTTGTATTAAAGCCCCACAAAATCTAAAATCTTTTAGGGATTTTCGTTTTCTATATCACCCACTTAGTTCTAACTCTAACCCTAACTCTAAATTTTCAAAAACCGACCATCCTACCTCCATAAAAAATTCATTTGGACTTCCACTACTAAAGCACTCAAACAACCTTTGACCCACGAAAATTTTCTCCTTGCATTACTTGCCTAACACTAAAGCCCCATTTTGGGCAAAGTTTTTCGCGCAGCTCGGTTTGGGGCCGTGCATCTGCGCCGGTTAGAGCAGCTTTTTCATTGCGGCAGTCGCACTGTTTAGCAAAACGATGGCTCTGGGTCGACTCCGCAGCCCTTGTTGCTTCTCTTAAGTTTTACCCGCGCGCTCCTCGATTCGACCCTGCGTTCCTCTTTTAACTTTCCTATGGAGCGGCTGATTACTCTGCCCTAACCTGTCATTCCGGACACCGTTTTCTTCCAGTATACCCTCTCCTTATTTTTTTTTATCCATTTTCGTATCTCGTGGATGTATTTTTTTGGTTTGGTGCTTCTGTCTGGTGATGATGCCCTAGTTTGATGTGGTGGATAATGAGAAAATATTGTGAGAAAACATACATTGCATAGCTACTGATATCCCTTAAGCATATAATGTGAAAATATTGTGAGAAATGCCAACAAATCATTTTTTTCCATCATTTTATGCTCACTGTTATGAAACATATGTAGAATGTCATGCTTTGTTATTGAAATATAGGACTAATATCACTTGGGGCATTCTTATGAAAGAAAATCATAATTTGTAATCACACAAATTCTAAAGTGAGGCAGTGAAATAGATAGCCTCTGAAAATTACTGTGAAAATATATTATGCATAAATATTAATACCTCTTTGGGCATATAATGAAATATTTAGAGAAATTCCAACATATCATATTTTTCATCTTTTTTTATGCTCAGTGCTAAGAAACATTAAGTTGTGGTCTGTTTGGGCATGCTCATCCAAACCTATATTTGAAAACTTTTGCTTAGAAAAGTATATTTTTTAATCTCACACACAATCTATAAAGTGGGGGTAGTGAAATAGAGAGTCTCAGAAAATTATTGTGAAAGCATATCATGCATAACTACTCTACCCCTTGACAGATATCATGAGAAAAATATTTTGAGAAAGGGTAAACGATCATCTTTGTCATCATTTTATGCTCACTGCTAGGAAATATATGTAATATTGCCTGCTTTGTTACTGAAATTTAGTACTAATACCACTTAGGGCATTCTTTAAAAAAGTGTATTTTTTTTAATAATGCACACAATCTATGAAGTGAGACAGCGAAATGGTTAGCCTCAGAAAATTACTGTGAAAACATATCATGCATAGCTGTTGATACCTCTTGGAACATATATTGAGAAAATTTTGTGAAAGGGCAACATATCATCTTTGCCATCATTTCTATGCTTACTGATAGGAAACATATTTAGAATATCATGTTTTGTTTCTGAAAGTCAATACTACTATCACTTAGGGCATTGTAATGATCAGAAAAGTATATTTTTCAATCTTACATACTCTACAGTGAGGTAATAAATATAGCCTCAGAAAATTACTTTGATAGCATATCTGCATAGCTACTGATACCTCTTGAGGCATATAATGAGAAAATATTGTGACAAAAGGGCAACACATCATCTTCGCCATCTTTTCAATGCTCACTCATAGGAAACGAATGTAGAATATCATATTTTGTTTCTGAAATTGAATACTACTACCCCTTGGAGCATTGTAATGATTAGAAAGGCAAATTTTTCAAACTCACACACACTTTACAGTGAGACATTGAAATAGATAGCCACAGAAAATTACTGCGATAACATATCATGCATAACTATTGATACCTTTTGAGGCATATAATGAGAAAGTATTATGAGAAAAGATAACACATCATCTTTCCCATCTTTTATATGTTTACTGATAGGAAACATATGTAAAATATCATACTTTATTTCCGAAATTCAATACTATTACCCCTTAAGGCATTGAAATGATTAGAAAAGCATATTTTTCAATCACACTCACACTCTGCAGCGAGACAATGAAACAGATAGCCTCAGAAAATTACTCTGACATCTTATCATGCATATCCACTGATATCTTTTGGAGCGTATAATGTGAAAATATTATTAGAAAGGGGAACACATCATCTTTGCCATCCTTTTTATGCTCACCGTCAGGAAATAATTTTAAAATATACCATCCTGTTCTTCTAAAATTCAGTGTTAATACCTCTTGGGGCATTCTTATTAATACAAAAGTATATTTTTCAATCACACGCACACACTCTGAAGTGAGGCAATGTAAATTACTGTGACAACATATTGTGCATAGCTACTAATACCCCTTAGAGCATATATATTGTTAGAGAGGGCAACAAAAAATCTTTGCCACCATTTTATTGCTCACTGCAAGGAGACATATGTAGAATATCATGCATTATTTATGTAATTCAGTACTGATACCCTTTAAGGCATTGTATGAACTCTTCTCTTTTTGCTATCATAGTAGTAAAATTGCTAAGACCAATGAGGCTGGAATGCCCGCATTGTGGGACAAAGAAACCAAGATAGTCTTCTGACCTTTGTCTCAATGTAATTGATCCGGGCAATAAACGTACTATATATTTCAACAAAGAAGGGTGGCAGAATATTATCAAAAAGCTCAAAGAGAGTACATGCCGAGAGATTGGCAGGATGCAATGAAGAACATATGAGGATCAACTCAATAAGGATTGGAAAATTTGTAAGGAACTGAAACAAGAATCAACGGGTCTAGTTTGAGATCCGATGAAGAGATCCATTGATGCTCCGGAGGAGTGGTGGACAAAAAGATTTGTGGTAAGAATTTTTCCATATCATCTTATTCGGTCAATCTCTCTTTTTATTTACAAAATGAAGTGTCTGTTATAATTTTGTTTGTGGTGCCCATTGCGAAGAGATTTATACT
This sequence comes from Papilionanthe hookeriana x Papilionanthe teres, assembly GCA_022702705.1. Taxonomy (NCBI): domain Eukaryota; kingdom Viridiplantae; phylum Streptophyta; class Magnoliopsida; order Asparagales; family Orchidaceae; genus Papilionanthe; species Papilionanthe hookeriana x Papilionanthe teres. The sequence continues at coordinate 132,590,032 of CM040427.1, forward strand.
TTGTGGACTTGGGTCTGAATTGAAGGAGAAGTTGAACCGGTTGTTTGGGGGTGTCATTGCTACTACAAATATGCATGTGTGCCCAGTGAAACAGGGTTTTGTGGCACACAGAGAACTTGACATCTAACCTATCAGATGATTCAATCAAAGTACCCAGCCTGGAACTCCGTGAAGTCGAGTCCACCAGATGTTCTAAGCGTCCGCTGGTAGACAGTAAAAAGAAAGGTGGAACTGCTTACATTAGAAATCAGATATCACATCTGCTAGCGTTTTCCTACTCTGAACCACATATAATACACGAACATTCCATCGAAGAGATCATGCAACTTATTAATGCAGATAGAGAAATTTTTGAGGATTGGTCTCTATACTTATTTGCGGAAGAGTTGCCTGAAAATCCCACCCTCATAGATTTTTTCGCGAAGATTAAAAAAAAAAGTGGCATATCTACGACATTTTTATGATCGAAGGGAAATTTGAAACACTTTATTATTTGCTACTCCTTGGGATACATTTATTTCTGTATTTTATTATGTTATGATTTTGGTTCTTTGAACTGCTTGGTACTCTGCTGAATAATATTCATAAATCCTCATTATGCATAAATTCTCATTATTCAGATATCAAAACTGATTTGGACATGGTTTGTTCATAATTTATTAAACATTTTGTTTTAGCTAGTACGCTATATAGCTAAATGGATTCAGTCAGAGAAAGATAGAGAAGGAGAGTTGCAACATTCTACTGTCTCCACGAATATTACAACACGTATGTTGATCGCTATCCATGCTTGACATTGTCATATATTGGTGATAAATGGGTTGGGGAATTGCTTGCTGGACACTCAACGAGATTCAATATGTTCTGCATGAGACATAGATATTTAATGATCTTTTGGCAGAACTTACCAGATTTCACGGACTTCATGGGTCATCAAGGATCAGTTCACGAGAGGTACTGGCGATAACCCTCTACTTATTATCACATAATGACTCAATGCGAGGAACAATGAAATGATTTTAACATTCATCTGAGATGATTAGTAGATACTTGAATGCACTTGTGCACCATTCTACCAAGTTAGCAAACCAACATATCCAAATTTCGAACGGACTCCTACAGAGAATTCACACAATGCACATTACTTGTCGTTCTTTAAAGTAACATTTCTAATTCATTACAGTCAATTTTAAATATGGAAGTCGTACATTAATAACTCATTCTTATTGGAGTACTATTGCATCAAAGTAATTGATGGCACTCACGTTGATGCACCGGTGCCAAATAATGAGAAGATCACATTCATCGGTCGTTGCAGTGCACCTACGCAGAATATCATGGATGTTTGTGACTTCAACATGCGTTTCACTTTCCTCATGCCCAGTTGTAAGAGTAGTATACAAGACAGTAGAATTTTCAAGGCTGCAACGCTAAATATCCACTACAACTTCCCGCATCCTCCTTAAGTTGTTAATTCACTTTAACCTTCATACTAATTATGCATTTAGTTTTCAATCAAATATTATTTGATGGATGCTGGATATCCATTGCACTGAGGGTATCTCAAACTTTTTCCTGATACGAGATATCACATATCAGATTTCGAGCAAGCCAACAATGTTACATGTGGTAGAAATGAGCTGTTTAATAAAAGACATTCATCATCATGCGGTGTAATCGAGAGAAAAATCAACATTTTGGAAAAATAAATGAGTTTTACTCCATGATATGTCTTCTTACCCTTTCCCAAACCAGTCCACATTGTGGTTTCCACGATGACTTTGCACATTTATATTCAGTGGAATTCTTCCTGAAATGAGATTGACTTTCGTTGGGCTAATGAGGATCAGAAGAATGTACCCTTCGGAAGCATTTGAGTATCACCTCGGGCATTCCATGTCATGAGTTCAGAGTGATCCTTCCATTGTTTGTACTTGGCACCATAAGTGTTCCCCATTTGAATGACTGATTCCTCGATTGGTGGTTCCTTTTAGTTTCAACAATTAACCTAGAATACTGGTGGATATTGGGGTTATGGGATTGGTTTCTTGGGTTTTGCCAACTAACGACATGATTTTTATGATTTTTCACCTATTGCTGGTTGTTATTCTAAGAGAAATTTGCGTGGTTTCTCATGCCCGGGATAGGTTTTGGAATTGAGATTATGGCAGTGATTTCTTATGGCATTTACAGATTCTAAGGTTGAGATGCTAGGATCTATCACCGGTCGTTGAATTAATCTCTCGTTAGATGGCCATCCATACATCGAACTTATCCCCAAATTGTCTAATTTTTTAGAAATTGCGTGCACTTGGGTGGATAGAATAGCTAAGACATCAGCTTTATGAACATTTACTAGCTTCTAAGGTGTAACTCGTTCAGTGGGCCATTGAAAATTATTTGTGGTCATTCCTTCTATCAAGTAGTAGGCCTCATATAAAAGTTTAGACATTAAGGATCCTCCTGCAATAGTGTCTACTATGGATCTCAGAGAACCTATCAGTCCTTTGTAAATAGTTTGAATGATTAGCTGATCAGGTTAGACATGATGTGGGCACCACCTAAGTAGTTCATTGAACCACTCCTCAGCCTCATAAATGGACTCCTCATCGTTTTGCGTGAATGAGGTATTGTTGTTCCTAATTTTTACAGTTTTGAATGGAGAAATATTTAGCAATAAAATTTTGTGCTAACACATTCCAAGTTGTAATTGATCCTGGGGTAAAGGAGTTAAGCCATACTTTAGCTTTATCCCTTAGGGAAAAGGGAAAAAGCTTGAGTCTCATAGCATTGTTGGGGAGACTGTTGCTCTGTGTTGAAAACAAGATCAAGGACTAGCACAAGAAGTTTTTAATCGACTCTACATCCAGTGACTGAGAGATTTTCACCCACCCTCATGAGATGGCAGGTAGTAATTTGCAGGTCATCCAGGAGGAGCTGGAAGGGAGTCTAATGTCGGTCCTCTAGTATGCTAAGGAAAAAACGGTGAACTAGGTTATGAAAGAGAAGATGACCTCAAATGAGTAAAGAGTTACAGAAGACAATGAGGCCTCTAGAGCAGAAACAGTGGAAGAAAAGCACTAGCGGAAGTTGAAGGTCGATCTCTCCCGACATACCTTTATGACAGGTACCACACTTGATGTCGTGGCCATGATATTAGATGATACATAACCTCTATTTCTGAGAACATGATTGTCGTTCAAGGCACGGTAACCGGCGAGGGAGCGAGGGAGGGTAAAGCGTGATCTCACTTTGTTATTGCAGGGTAAAGAGAGGGAGCGAGAATGGGCTCCGAGGAAACTCAAAGGAAATTTGTGGCTATACATCCTTCCTCCATTGCTCCAGATGAATTGACCATCGTTTCTCCACTGGATGCTCGATCCGATGCCACCTGCTAGGCTTTGGTTGAGAGGGCTAGGGCAGTTGAGCCTCCTCCTGTCACTCTGATCGATTCCTCTTTGGGGACCTTTGCTTATTCTTCTAGTTCTGAATTCTTGTCTTCTCCGGAGGTGGAATCCGTCCAATGAGAAGGGAAAGAGCCAGTGGAGGGTGTTAAAATTTTGACCCTTCCTTCTACGGAGTGCCCTAGGTGGTCCTCATCAGAAGGGGATGAAGGGTGGCTATGGATAAGTACTGACGACCGATTCAACCTGTTTGATGTCTCGCAAGACTGGCATTCCCTGCGGTTCAACACTCAACATATGACACCTTTTCCGGTGGAAATAACTCGCTTTATAATGCTTCAAACAAAGTCATGGGACTCTCTTTTGAGCGCTTTTTCTATCGTGCCGCTCAATCACACCTAGAAGCAAGCCAGACTTCTCATTGCTTCAGACTTGCTTTCATGCAAAAAGGTGAACTTTTTGGGAACAACCAAGGAGAGTTTATTAAAGTCCCATGAAGAAGTTGTCCCCCTAATCAATGATTTTCAGAGGGCTCACGAAAACTGAGATCACTAGGCTGAAGCAGCAACAATCTGAATAAAGGGAGGAGCAGCTGAAGAAGGAGGTCATTGAACTCAGGGGAGATTAGAGTCACTCGTCCCATATGAGGAGTTGGCGGAACAATTTTGGTCGCGAATTGAGTATGCTATCCAACTTTTCGTTCGTCACAGCTTGGTCAACCCAAATTTTCGACCTAGCTGAGTTCAGTGCCTTGATCCCTAATTGCCATTGTCTCTCGAAGGAAAGTGATGGCTCAGATAGTGGGAGCAATTCTCTTGGAGAACAAAGCGAGGACCAATCGATTATTTGGTAGCGCCTCGGCTCCATGAGGGTCTTAATTTTCCTCGTTTTCTTTTTTTTTTTAGCCTGAAAACGTGTTAGCATTATACAATAAGACTTGTAATTTTTTCTCCAAATTAATGGAAAGAAACTTTTTGCCTTTTTGCAATTATCTTCATCATTTGGGTTGTAAAAGAAAATTTATTTTAATTGGGACATTGGTCCTCAGAGAGACTTTCTCTCGGGTCGACCCATGGATTTCGAGAAATCGATTCAATTATAGTGCCTCGACCAGTTAACTCTTATTTCTTCATGTTGCTTATGACGTGTCATCTTTTCGTGCCCATATCAGTCCTAATCGATTTTTCCTCCCGGTGCGGTTCTTGTCGTTGCCTGAGGGGGTGATGACCAGAGTATTTGGGGTAACTTTCACTTCCCTTTTGCGAATCTTGTTGCTAACTGGAAGAGAGACACCCCTAGCTAATCTACTATACAAACTCCATGTCGGCTCGTGGCTAGAAGGCATCCAAGTTTTTGGACCAACTATACAACAACCGATCGTCCATTAGTTTGAACGATCGATTTCTCTATAATTGTTGGGTCTCTTGGTAATTTCATCCGGTCGTTTCTCTGAACCATATGGGAACTTTCCTTTGTATTGGTCGCTCGTGTAGGGCTTCATCCCTTTGTCACCTTTCAGGTACAGATCTTATCATTGCCTGAGGGGGTGTCCACTTAAGACTTATAACGGAATCCTGCATCTCTTTAGCAGATCTTGTCACTAGCGAGTAGGAAAAAATGCCCTGAGTACCCCAACTTGTGGGTCATTTGGGGGCGTCTGAATCAAGGAATTGCTTGAATTTTTGATTTTCTTGCGATCTCCAATCTATCACATTTAACATTTGGCCACTACAAGTTCCTCGAGTGTATTATACAAGGTTTGAGACATACTTGGTTGGGCTCATCTCCCCAAGCATCGAGGATGGACCCATAAAATTAATGCCTTTTCGGGTAAGGGGTGCCTTAGCAGCCTATTTGACTATCATATCTCTTTCCTTTCTCGGGAAATCAACTGTCGAGACGTCCCAACAATGTGTTCAGTTGCCATTATTAGGCAGTCCTTTGCAAAATTTATAGCGGACGAACTCCATGCCTGTTATCTTTCTTTGGAAAGTTCCTGCTTCGTAGTCCTTTCCAATTCTTGTCTGTGCCATGCTCTATGCTCGCCGCACCATGCGTGAGCACATCGAGAATCAAGAATGAAAGAGACAAGAGAAAGAGAAAGAGAAAGAGAAAGAGAAATAGAAAGAGAGAGTGAGGAAGAGAGAGAGAGCACATGATAATTTTCTTAGGAGAATGCTAGAGAGTCCCTTTATTCTTCTTTGAGACCACCTATTTAAATTGGTCTAATTAGTACAATTAAACTTAGAACCGTTATATTAACTGCCCTTAATAAAATTAATATGCATAATTTGAATTAATGACCGTCATAATATTGATATAGAATTATAGTTTATACTGACATATGAGTTTAAGTGAGTATTGCCGGTCGGCAGATGACCGATCGTATTGGTCGGTCGTCTGAAATCCGCCTATATCGAGAGGGCGTAATTGATTGGTTTAAATACGATTGTCCATTTTTTCAAGAATTCTGCTCGACAGGCTCTACAAGACCAGTTGCTTCGGCCAGTCAGTCAACCGATGGGTCGATTTGTTTCGTCGGGTGAACCGTTGCTCACTTGCTGTTTGGCTCATGTCTTACAGGACCTGTCTCGTCTGTCTGGTCAGTTCGTTGCCTCGGTCGGATCTCTCCTCTTGCAAGGTCTAGGGCGAATCTTGTCACTGATTATGTGGTGTATCTGACGAGACTCACAGTTAGAATGATATCCGCATCACCCTCGGTGAATCTTATAGCTACCAAGCGGGGAGTCATCTCCGGAGCTTCGACCATTCTCAGGTTTGGAGACACAGCTTCTCAGCTTGGTGTTGAATTGTCGGTCGATCACTTACCTCAGAAGGAGACTTTGTATTCTCAGCAGTTCGTTCTCTGTGAGATCTTTGCTGGTAGTTCTAGTGTATACAACTTCATTTTATTTGCTCTCTACACCCAGGCATAATGATCTCAGAAAATCTATTGGTGGTGCTTTCATTAGAACAATCGGTGAAAAGATGTATGATCACAATAGTGCTTTTTCTTTCCTTGGTTTATGTGGGACTAAAAATATGTTGGTAAAAAATCCATATACTCCAGCTTTCACAAATTTAGTTTCATATGCCTTTTTTTAGGGGCATATACATGCATACCACCAAATTCTTATGAAATTACATATGTAACACCTAAACTTTGCTTCTTACATTTAGGCCTCTCAAATTTTTATCATCATATAAAAATATCACTATTTTAACTTTTAGAAAGAGAAATAAACCTTTCATACATAGGTAAGGTGGTATGTGCGCATAAATTAATGTTTAGGTGTTACATATGTAGATACTTAGAAATTAAGTGGCATGTAAAGCATTCTTCATATTTTGTACAGATTTATTCATAATTTTTTTCTTTAAATAGGCTTGGGTAAATCCTAACCAACTCCACTAACCCTTAAGCAGTGACCTAAAAAGCGGTGAACAAAGCTTGTTCGTGTTCTGCTCATCTAAAATCTTTCTTATTCGAAATAAGCTCGTGTTCGAATTGGCTCGTGAACATGTTCATATTGAAATTGAACCAAATTTTAATTAGATTTGACTCTGCTCGAATTTCAGCCCAGATTGAGTTGACTTCAAACATTGACTAAATTTTTATCTTTGATTATAAAATTTAATCAAATTAAAATAATATAATAAATAAGATTATTATTAATAAAATTAAAAATTAATTTTGGTAAAAAAAGTTCAATACACAAGCTTCGGCAACTTTTGGGATGACTGAGCTTTGCTTTTGCAAATTAAAAGCCTTTCTAAACCTCTAATAGCTAAACTCCCAATGTGGGATTATTGCCTTGAAGTGTTTTATAGGAACATTTACATGAATACCAGGGAATTCTTATGTATTTACATATCGAACACCCAAATGCTAAATGCAGGCATGGATTCAAGGTAGGGACATTTCCATACATATCACCTAATTTTTGCGTCTATAAGTTCCCAACTCCTAGGGCATTTACTTGCATACCATCCACCAAAATGCAGAAAAAGGGCAGGGCTGATTTGGAAAAATTCCAAGGGAATTTCGTACGCACCGCCCAATTCTTATATATTTACATATGTTACAGCAATATATTATTTTTTATATTTATTCAATGTTAATTTTTAAATCATATCAAAGATATTATTATTTCAATTTTTGTGTATTTTTTATATTATTTAAATAATTTGAGCTAAATGAAACAAATACGATCGAACAAAAGCTTGCTCATGTTCTACTCGTCTATATATTGAGCTAAAAAAATTTGTTCATGTTCGACTCGTTTTCTTAATTAACAAATCAAATGTAAAACTATTTAGCAAGCTGAACACTAGCTTATCAAAAACAAACACTAGCTTATCAAAAACAAAGAGCTTTATTTGGCCGTCCTAATCATAACAAATGTGATTTTTTTTTCTTTATTCTTTTTTTATTTTTTTTGTAGACCCTACCTGTATCTTTAAGTCTAATTTTTCTAATAATTTTAAAGAGATAATGGGGTCATACTCTAACCTCTCCTTAAAATCCATCAGCAGGCTATGTATCTTATTGGATCCTAACTACTATAGTCGATTTCTGCATCCCTAACAATTTCTTTAACATTTGTGTTTCCTTCTATAAAATATGGATGTTCAATAGTCCAAATTTAACAAGGTCTTAAGACATAAAGGTAAACTACTAATCATATTGGGTATCATATAATCTAATTGTTTCTTGTCAGGTTTTTATTATTATTATTATTATTATTCTTCGTTGTCGCTTTTTGACCGACATGGAGCTTTCGGATGCTGTGTAGATTCGAAGGTTTGGGTTGTTCAAATAATCAAGGGTGTCATTGAAAATAGTAAACTGGCTCGAAAAGTAAAAAATACAACTTTACGATAGATTTGATTATTTCAACAAAGATAACGTTGGATATTTTCATACGTCTACAATTAAACTCAACAGGTCACTTCCCCTATCTAATCTAGAGACTAAATAGATTTAGATTAGTTTTGGGGTCTTCTCCTTTCTATAAGGGCAAGCTTCTATAGTTAATTACATCTGCAATAGAAGCTACTTAAGAAAACTCTTGATTAAGATTGTGTTCTTATCCTCATGATGTTGAACGTCATTTCTGAAGAAAGTTTTAATGTTTCATCATGTTGTTTCAATAGAATGATAGAAATTATACTGGATAATATATGAACATCCAGGAGCCTAAAAGCAATGCTTTACATCGTAATTTGACAAACCACTAAATTCTTGGATGAAGTTCGTCAAGGAAGTGAAACTTCGGAGCCCTAACTTAAAAGAAGGGAAAATATGTGATGCAATGGACTTACAACCTTTCCTGGAAAATGCTGCCATCTAAACCACCTAATCACATTCAAAAACATGCATGACCAGTCTTGATGATGCAAGATATGGTAAGTTGTTATTTATTAGGAGTTGTAAGCCTTATGACTTGATTATAAATCAAACTGCCTATCTATGTGTGATATTTATAATGTCCTAAGACTAATGCAAACTTATTTTTAAATATTTAAATTTAATTGTATTATGCCTTAGCACACTCAATGGCGTAGATTTAATTGGTACTAAGTGCATCGAAGAAGGTTGTGTACTAGGTTATGCAAGTCATTGATGATGAATGCATAGAAGGCTTGTTTCAAAATGCCAATCAGTATGCGTGGGCATAACTCACTCTATAAGATAGTAGTTCTCATAAGTGAAACAACCTCTTTTCACACAATGAATGGGGGCCTAAAGATAAGACATAAGAGCAATATGTTTTGCTTATGTCTGCAGATCATGTTATCGTTCATATTCCTAAGTTGAAAAGGAGTTCCTACTCAGTTTTATTTGATATCAATTGAGGTTTTTTAGATGTATGAAGTTTCTATGGTTGTGGATGCAATGACTTATGTGGCTCATTTTTGGTTATACGTTTCATTTTGAAAAGTTAAGTTGAAGTTATTTATGTTGAGGTAGAAGATTTGATCCTTAAGTAAGCCTACAGTAATCCAGGTAAAAGGCAAAAATGTAAATGTCAGCCTATAATTTGGGCAGAAATATCGAATGAACACAAACACCGATGGTATTGGTATCAACCATAACTTATGTCAGACTCGTCAATTGACGTCATTCGCACTACCGTTGATGGTTACGTTGGGTTTTATCATTTACTTCATGTTACATCTTCTTTTGGATAGTTTGAATGTTTATAGTCAGTTAGTTACCCACAACACTTTCTAACTCTACGAGAGAAAAGAAGACTCAATGGAAAGAAATCTAGGTTACTACAACATCTCATTATGTCAGCACTGCAATACAGAGTTAGCATACCTAATTAACATGTACAGTATATCTAAGGTAGCATCTTGCATGTTGCCTTTAGAAGCCCTACGAAACAAAATTAGCACACCCCAATAACATGCAGAGTAAATCTAAGGTTGAAAAATATATTTATTTTGATGAGAGTTATTATTCCTTTTTTTAAGGACAACCCGGTCAAGATGGTCATGGCTTTCCATCATTCCGAGGTTTTCAATCTTAATATACATAGTTCAGAGAGGCAATCAAGCCAATTCCGACCAGAAGATTCTTGTCAAGAATTATAGAATGTGTTATCTAAGTGATCTTCGTAGATCTGGGTAGCAAGGTTAAAGTTACATTCATTGTTCTTTATTCATTAGGGTTTCGTTTAATTTTTAGTTTTTTGTTTTCAGATTTTTAGGGTTAAAATTTTAGGCTGGTTAAGACTTCTTAACTGATTAAATTGTGTGATTTTTTATATTATTATTATTTTGTAATGTCAAAATGACTCGACTAAGATCCCATGGTTTCGTCCTCCAGGGATTAATGGGTTTGTGGTGTGATTAGTCATGAGTGACTAAATGATACTTCGTTAGCAGCCATTGGTTGCCTCCTACAAAGTTCCTTCTCAAATCGAGTAATGATTTATGATTTAAGTTTTAAGTTATTGATTTTTGGGCTATTTTTTATGTTATGCCTATTTTGCATTTTAGCTCGTGTTGTCTCTAGTGTGTGTTAAGTGTGCTTTTATTCTCTTATAAGATGTTAAACACACCTTAACCTAAGCTTCTTGTATTTAAGTTGAGTTAAATCTGGTTGACTTGAGATCAGTTTAAGTTGGCTTGGGTTGACATGAGTTAGGTCGAGTTGATCCATGTTTGTTTAAGTTGGTTTGGGTTAACTCGAATTGGGTCGAGTTGACCCAGGTTTATTTCAGTTAATTTGGCTTAACCTCAGTAACGTTGAGTTGACCCAAGTTTAATTTAAGTAAATTTGGGTCAACCTGAGCTAGGTTGTGTTGACCCAGGTCTAATTTAAGTTAATAGGGTAGCTTGAGTTGGGACGGGTTGACCCATGTTTTTTTAGGTTGGTTTGAGTTAACCTGAGTTGGGTCAGGTTTATCTAGAATTGTTTAAGTTTGTTTGGGTTGACCCGAGTTGGATTGGTTTAACCTGGGTTTGTTTAAGTTGATTTGGGTGAACCCGAGTTAGGTCGTGTTGACCCATGTTTAACTTAAGCTAATTTGGGTTAACCCGAGTTAGATTAGGTTGACCCATGGTTTTTTAAGTTGATTTGGATTAACTAGTGCTATGTCGGTTGACCTAGGTTCAATTTAAGTTGATTTGGGTTAACCTCGGTTAGGTCAAATTCACCCAGATTTGTTTGATTAAGTTTAACTTGGTTGAGTCAAGTCTTGGTTGAATCAGACATGAGTTAAGTTCAGGGTTTAGCATTTGAATTAAATTTTTTTAGACTCAATTTTGGTTAGAACCTCATTAGATTTCAGGGTTTGGTTAAGTTAGGTCCAATTTAGGTTAGACCCGGAAAGAACAATCACAAAGGCGGTGTGGCCCTACCGACTATCGTCAGCCAAAACACTTACTCTGCGTCGGCAACTGAACCGACAAGCCTAGCCTTAACTAAACCTAGGGCTGACTAAAAAGGGAAATGAAAGGGGCTTAAGTATTCTCACCACCGCGAATTTTACTTGATGTCCAATGAAGTCCAGGAAGAAGCTCTCCTAATGGTAGGAGAGAAGCTCACATTCTGGCAGTACTTTAGCGGTGCTCCGACGAACCTCTCCAGGAGAGGACAAAGCTCTCCTTTAGCTTAGGAGAGTAGGTACCTTGCTCCTTCACTCACCAAGCTACTCAAGAAACTCTTCTCAGACAGATAAGAGAAGTGGAGGAGGAAGATGTAGGAGATGAAAAAGAAGGGGCTTAAGTAGAAGAAGACAATGGAGAGATAAGCTCTCCTCTCTTTTTCTCCTGAGGGAGATGAAGACATTTTTTACCAAAGTCTCTCCAAGAATCTCTCCTCAGAAGGAACCTGATGTGTGAAAAGATTGAATGAATTCCTTTATGTTTTGCATATCTTTTAGAATGAATTTGCACTTTTAAAAAAGATATTTTTTATGTTTTTTTTGCAGGTATAACAAGTATTAGGAGTGGAGCGAAGTGGAAGAAATATGAAGCGAAAAGGAACAAATTTAGAGTGAATAGATATATAGCTAGCTAGGGCCTTGGTGCCAGAAATTTAGAGCGCCTAGGTGCTAGTCCCAATCTGTGCAAACAACGAGGTTGGCGCCTTGGTGCCAGTCACTGGATGTCAAGGCCTCAGTTGTTAAGACTAGGGCCTTAGTGTCAGACTAGTTGGGTGCCTATGTGCCCTGGCAAAAACTGAATTCTCGACCCTTTGGTGCTTAGACGCCAGTTTCTTGGCACCTAGGTGCCAGCTCCTTGGTGCATAGGCACCAAAAACTGTTCGAAGCATCGTTTGGGTAGATGAGAGGCAAATCTGAACGAAGGTTTTAAAGGCTATGTAAAAGATACTTGAAGAATTTTGTTTAGAGAGAACAATGGAAGGATTGGAGAGTGCTACTAATTTTAAAAGAGTTATCTTTAGAGCAGAAGGCTTGGTCTAGGGAAGAGAGAGCAATTCTAGAGTAGAGAAGTGGTGAGAATCTGAGTGTTAAAGTGAGGAGAGTCTAAAAAAGAGTAGCAAGGGCTTTGGTGGAGAATTCTCATGGTTGTATTGAGGGAAAGAGATAAATATTATTGTGTTTAAAGTATTGGATTTTCTGTAAATACTTTGATATGTGGATTCTCTTAATTTCAATAAATTTTTGTGGTGTTTTCTTTATGAATTATGAGTAATATCCTCTATCTTTTCTTTATGGTGATGTAGTGTGATGTGTAGGAATGTGAAAATAGTAAATTGTCTTTAAATTTTCAATGTGATGATTTTCCTTCTACAATTAATTTACCAATCATTCTTGCCAAATGATTTGCTAAATCCGTTGTGAACCCATAACAAGTTGGGAGAGCTATGGCATGAACAACTAGGAAGATCCGTTGAACTATAAGGTATGAAGTAAAAGTACACTATAGGAAGATACAAATGTTAGGGAAATACTTGTTGTTGGGCTTAAAGTCGTGCTTAAGGAATTAAGGCCACTTTAACAAAACTTGTTTATGCACTCGAGAGAGGGCAAATAAGAGGATTGTTCCAATTTGTCACTAGCCACATTTCAATTTACATTTTCATCATTTTCTACACCCCACTACGATCACCGTAAAGAAAGGTAGCTTTATCACCTGATTATCACCAGTTCAATTAAGATAATCAAAATTTATGGAGTAAACTTTAATGTTATTTTCATTATAGTAAGAACTGTTAACACAACTTAAATTACTTTTATATTCCAAACTGAGAATGAATTATGTAGGCTAGAAATTTTTCCTAATTTTTCTCACCTGGTTCTTTGTGGATCAACAACCCAAACTCAAAAAAGTCTGATACTATTTTGATCATGCACTTGTGTAATCCACCTAAGCGTTGAAGCATTTTCATGGGGTCAAGCTTTTTTGGCGCTGTTGCCAGGGAGCGACGGTGAAGAATTTAGGAAAATTTTAGTTCAACTATTAGGACTTAGGAAAGTTATAATATTATTTCTAATATTGTTTTTGTGTGTTGTACTAGTTGTTTGTTTGTGTGAGCACATACTTGTAAACCTTTAGTTGGTGAATGAGTAGGATAGGACAACCAAGACTTGAACTTTTTGAGTTAGAACTAAATATAACAATTAGGAAAATTAGAAAACATAAAAAAATTAACGAACTTGAAGAAGAAATGGCGAATACTCAGCACATTACCTTAGATACTTAAGAATCAAATAATGAACAACATAACACAAGGGATTATGCTAATCACATGACAGATGAAATTTACTCAAGCATTCAAACTCCATTCATAGAATGCAATACTATTGAACATGAGCCTACTATAATCCAAATGGAGCATAACAACCAGTTTGTGATGATTGCTAACTCACTTAGCAATTGATCTCAAGGAACTCTTCAAAACAATACCGAGAGTAACCCTAAGTAGAAGAATAGTGAGCACGTCAAAGCTATGAAGTAAAGAAGCATAAATGAGTTGGAAGTTGTAGTTCAAAAATTTTGTATGTTGGAGAAAGACCATTCAGAGCCTGATAAATATAAGGAACATATTTCCAAGGAATTAGGAAAGACCAGTTTGACCAACTCAATTTAACATAGAAAAACCTCCACCTCCCTTTCCTCAAAGACTATAATAAAAAAAAATTAGATCAATAATTTTTTAGATTTTTAGAAATATTTAAGAAGCTGACAATTAACATTCATTTTTCTGAGGCTCTAGAGCCAATGCCTAGTTATGTAAAATTTATGAAACATATACTCAACAAGAAGATGAAGTTTGGAGACAATGAGAAGGTTGCACTCAGTGAGGAGTGCAGCGCTATCTTTTAGAAAAAAACCTTCTAAAAAACTTAATGATCCTGGGAGTTTTAATATCCCTTGTGCAATTGCAGAAAGATTTTATGGATTATATGATCTTGGAGAAAGTATAAAAGTTATGTCATTACCTATCAATAGAAGGTTTGGATTAGGAGACATGTCTCCTACAACTATTACCCTTATCCAAAAGGGTTTATAGAAGTTTTTCTTGTCAAAGTGGATAAATTTTCTTCCCGGTTGACTTTGTATTAGATATGGAGGAAGATAAAGAGTTACCCATCATATTAGGTGGACCTTTTCTAGCCACTGGACAAGCAATGATAGATTTACAAAAAGGTAAATTAACAAAGAGAGTAAATGATCGGGAGGTAACTTTCATTGTATCAAAATCTATGAAGTATCACTCTAAAGAAATTGGAGATGCATGCTTTCAGATGAATTTAATTGATTATTTGTGTAATAGTCATTTCAGAGAAAACTATGAAACTAAATCAGTAGAGCATGATTTGCATGGGGAGATCATTTTAGACTGTCAAGGTGAATCTGTTTTTATTGATTACTGATAATTCAAAAGTTGTTCAAGAGAGATTTGAGATTCTTGATACAACCAAAAATAGTAACCCTCTTATTCCTTCTATAAAAGAACCTCCTGATCTTGAAATGATGGTGCCACCCAACTACCTAAGATTTTCTTATGTGGGAAAGTCATCTATATTACATGTTATTATATCAACAGATTTAACTGAATCACATGAGGAGAAATTAATGAATATTTCTATTAAATTATATGAAATCTTTCAGATGAACCTTAGCTGATATCAAAGAATTAGTCCTATTGTATGTATGCATAGGATCCTGATGGAAAATAACCATAACTTAGGGAAGGTCCTCAAAGAAGATTAAACCCAATAATGAAAGAGGTCGTTAAAAAGAAAATTTTAAAATGGCTAGATGCAAGTATTATCTATCTTATATCAGATAATGCATGGGTTAGCCATATCCATTGTGTTCCTAAGAAAGGAGAGTGACATTATTTATTATCTATTAATGAATGTAATGAATTAATTCCTACTAGACACGCCACTAGGTGGCACATACGTTTCAATTACCAAAAATTAATTTCGGCCACTAGGAAAGATTACTTTCCCTTACCTTTTCTAGATCATATGTTGGATCGGCTAGCGAGCCATCCATATTTTTTCTTTTTAGATGGATATTCTTGGTATCATCAAATACCTATAGCTCCTAAGGATCTAGAGAAAAAAATGTTCACAAGTACTTATGGAGCTTTTACTTTCCATAGAATTCCCTTTGGGTTATATAACACACCGACAACATTTAAATGGTGTATGTTGTCAATTTTCTGCCACCTAATTGAGAAAGGGATTGAAGTTCTTATAGATGATTTCTTAGTGTTTGGTCCTACATTTGACACTTGTCTAGATCATCTTTCTAAGATGCTAAATCACTGTGAAGAGACTAACCTTATTCTTAATTGGAAGAAATGCTAATTTATGGTTTCAGAAGGACTTGTTTTAGGGAATAAAATTTCTGAAAAATGCATGAAAGTAGACCCAGCGAAAGTTTAAGTTATTGAAGAACTGCCACTACCTACCAGTGTGAGGGGAGTTCGAAGTTATCTGAGACATGCTAGATTCTATAGACGATATATAAAAGATTATTAAAAAATCTCCAAATCTCTATGTCATCTTTTGGAAAAGGAAGTCCTATTCAATGTTGATCATGAATGCCTAAATTCCTTTAACACTCCAAAATAGAAGTTAGTTAATGCTCCTATTATTGTCTCACCTGATTGGGGGAGACCTTTCAAACTAATGTGTGATGTAGCTAACTATGCTAACGAAGCAGTTTGAAGACAATGACATGATAAGGTATTTATTGCTTTATATTATGCTAGCAAGCCTCTTAATGAAGCTCAAATTAGTTACACTTTAATGTTTAAGGTATTTGAATGTTTAATTTTGTGTTTATGTGTTTTGACTATGTCCGTGTGATGTGAGATAGTGAACCCTTAATCTTCTCATTGATACTACACTTTAGTGTGATTATTTGAAGTAGTAGGATCGTTATTGTCCTCTATACCCTAGTTCTCAATTGAGCATAAGAATTTCTGGAGTCATATTGAGTTAAGGCATAGGACCGGTCCATATCACTTCTTTACTTCCCATTTCTAACTTACTCTTCTTTTTAACTATTCAACCAACCAAATATGAGAGGGGCTAGAGGATGTTTTTTCGTTGAACTGACAAAGTTGCATGCTTTATCAGGAAAAAGAACATTTAAAATTGGCAACACATAAGTTGATCTTAATATTAATGGTGCTACCTAGTCTAGAAAGTTTTCTTTACAAAATGATGTGAAAAGCTTCCGTCGGTCAATGGAAGGAGATTTCGTTAGAAATTGAAAGATAGAGAATGGAGATGAGATGAGAAGGGGGATGAGTAACCCACATTTTTCACATATCTAGGATTGTTTGTTTTGTAGTTATTTTGTATGATTTAAGATGTGGGGAGTGTCGGTATATTTTTAGGTTTGTGTTGTATTTTGAAAAGGAGTCGCCTACAGAAGTTGTCGGCGAATTTTAGATTTTAATTTTTAATGTAAAATACGTACATATGGTTTAGAAAGTAGTATTTGATTTTGAAAATAATTTTGAGTTTGAAAATTTTAAGATACGAAATCAAACTAATCTCACATCCCAAATAGTTTATATAAATGAGCGCCGCACCACAAACCGTATATCTATCCCGAAGAATAGACACACTGCTTGATGATGGGGCTCGGTTAAATAAACTAGAAGATTTGTGACATCTGTTTGGTTTGCGAACCAATTTTATAAGCCGACGAGTTCCCACGCTTAATATAAATGAATTAAGCGGGGTTTATATTACCTGGGTTCTTAAAGTTCCCTATAAGGGCAAGCCCCTATAGTTAATTACATCTTAAATGACGGGAATCATTTAAGAAAACTCTCGATAATGATCAGTGGTTTTGCTCTCAAGAATTTAAAAGTTTAAGGTTTTCAAAGGATTGGATTTTGGAAATTTAAAAGGGATTAGCTTAAATTTGGAAAAGTTCATCTTAAGAGTCCAATGGAAGAGAGGTAGCAGAAGTTGAGGATCCAAGAAGAACCTTGGCAACTTCCCAAATTATCCTATTGTTTGGCTTAGATTTAGGAGTTTATTTAATGTTGCAATCCTGCCAATTTTATTTAATTAGGACTTATATTTGTATGATATGATCATACAAACAGCCAGAAAGATATGAGGGTTTATGTCTTACTAAACGACTACCTCGGAGTCCTAAGACCGGTTAGGGCTTAATTTACATAACATTATTATGTAAATGCCAAACAAAAAGTTGAGGATTTATGTTGCACTAGGCAAACTACCCCGAAATCCTACGGTTTGATTGTTTAATTCTAGGAATGTTTAGCTGATGTAGAGTTGTTTTGCTGACGAAGATGGTCGTGCTGCCCATCGTGCTCCAAGCTCCTTGTTGTTGCAGAGGTTTAGTTTTAGAAGTCATAAATCAGGAGATGAGAGAAGTGTTTTGGTTTAGAGAAAATCTTAAAATCCAAGTGTTTTTTTAATATTTTAATTAAAACAAATCTTAAAGTTGTTTAAACAGAACCGATTAAGATCCCACCGTCGTCCCGGCACCATTATTTTCATCGAATTCACTTAGTCCAGATGAATTTGCTAAACTCAACTGAATGAGTTTCACACTTTCATTTAAACCGTGGGAAATCCCGTTAGCAACACGTGAGTTACATCATCCGAGGTATTCCCGATCATTCAACGAGACATTTTAATTTAGTTACAATTGTAGTTTTGTTGTTCTGTTTGTGATTAAATTTTGAGTTGTTTTATATTTTGGAATATCGTGGCGGTGAATTTTATCTTGTGGTGACTTTTAATTTAGTTTTGGTTTCAGTTCAAGGACTATCCTAAAGGTTTTGGTTTTCATGCAACAATCTTGTTTAACATGCAAGGAAAAGTAAAGTGCAATGCATGTAAGTAAATTGCAATAAAGTAAATTGCAATAAAATAAAAGCGTACCTGGAGGGTCTTCCCGTCATCCCAAGCTACACTTAAAACACATGTTAAGGCATTTAAATATATTTATAACAAGTACCTAGGTAAAGCTAAGGGAAAAGGTTTTGGTTGTCTACCAGAATCCTAATCCTATTGCTAGTCATTTCCTATGACGTCTAGGTTGTTGGTTTGGTTTAAGGATGATTTTCTTCATCAAAGAACAATTAAATTCAATTGTTCTTCTAAAACATCTCGTCATATTGAGGAAGTGCTTAGGACGAGTCCTAAACATCTTTTCAATACTTACGAGATTATTTTGAGTCCAAGTAAATTTAGTTGCACAGGTGAATTAATCATCCAGGAGTTTAGTGAAGCTTTGTCTCTTGCTCAGTGAACCTGAGTATTTGATTACCTGATGAATGAAGTGACATCTCACTTAATACTATATTTAAGAGGTATAATAATTAAAGCCTTTAAAGGCAAGTTGGGTTGTTGAGAATTTTAATCATTCTTAATTTAAAGTTTGAGTTAATGATTTAAAGTGATTTAATTTAATTATGAGGTTTTAATTAATAATTTTAAGTTTGGAATAGTGTTCAAATTATTTTAGATTTAATTTAAATCTTTACACTTTCAATCATCTTAGTATTTCAGATTGATGTTTATGTTTTAAATTTACTTAGATAGAAAGAGGTGTTGAAATTATTGATATGTTTTGATTTAACTCTTAATGATTTCATTTAGGTTTGTTGTTAAGTGATGTTAATTTAATTTAATTTAATTTAATTTTTATTTAATTTTAATTTAATTTTAATTTAATTTAATTTTAATTTAATTTAATTTTAATTTAATTTAATTTTAGTTTCAATATTTTAAATTTAATTTAATTTAATTTAGTTCCAAGATTTTAAATTTGATTTTAATTATTGGACCATTTAACATTTTAAGCTTTAATTCATTTAAGGGTTATTTTCTTTTAATTTTTAATTTATTTAATTTGGATTATTATTTTAATTTTAATTAAAAACTAAATATTATTGAAGTGACTTATTTAGGAATTTTTAAATTAAAGAATAAATATCATTTAATAACATCCCTATTTTAATAATCCAAAATTTAAATATATTCTTTCCAAAATTTAAATTATTTAATTAATTAGAGTTTCATTTTGATATTTTCAAAGTGTTTAATGTGTTTCTACCGTTTTAATTTCCCTAAGTTTCAATCATCTAAGAGAAAGTGAAAATCAAATATTTTACCCTCTATTTTGATTAAACCTAAAGTTTTAATTAAGGGTTAAAATTCTTTAATTACCTTTATGCCATTTTATGCTTATTTATTTCATAACTCACGAAATTGAGCTCAAATGAATTTGAAATTTTTATGTCACCTTACTCACATGTCAATTAAGACATTAGAGGAGAAATGTGATTTTTCTGACTTTAATTTATTTATATAATTATTTTTAGTAGAAAATAGGGGTTTTCAAAGAAAATTCAACAACATGACCAAGGTAAAGTTTCTGTCCTTAAGAAAATTATGGGATGTTTCTAATGACCAAGGGACCACTTGGACCAATTTTTGTGATTTTTTTGAATTATATTTTATTTATTATAATTATTTTGAGTTTTAGAGTATTAATTAATTTTAAAATAAAATAAAAAATTGAAAAAATAGATTTTATATTTTTCTTAAATTTCTATAACCTCAAGGAGTCCATAGAAGCAAATTTTATAATTTTCTGATTTTTCTTGATTTATTAGAATTATTTTAGTGAAAAAGGTTGAAAATTCATTTTTTAATATTAAAAATTACATTAAGCCTTTAAAATTCAATATCTTATCCTAGGGACTTAGGAAAAATATTTGGTTTATTCCTAAGTGATTAGGAGTCAAAATGTGACATTTTTATGATTTTTAATATTTTTTGTGATTTTTATTATTTTTTAATTATTAAAATATTAAAATATTGTGAAAAATCAACTTTTTTAGAAAATTACAATTTTAATTTTCCCAAACTCCTCGATATCGAGAAGCTCTAAAACCATTTTTGTGAATTTTTGAAAAGTATTTTTGGAGTTATGAATTTTTAAAGTTCCATTTTGCTTATGAGGCTTAATCAATCCATTTGGTGGGGTTAATCAAGTCCAATTGATTTCAAAATTTTATGTAAGGTTCCTCTGACCCTAAAGAGCAATGGAGAATTTTTTCGAGTCAATTTAGTGTGTGTTTAACCCTAATTAATTCAAATTCAACTTTGGGAGTTTAGGCCAATTAAGGTTATTATGAATGAATTAACTCAAAATATATTTTTCATAGGGTCCCCTAGTCCTAAGAAACACCACCAAATTTTCCTAGAATTTATTTTACAACATGCTAATTAAAATACCTAAAACAGTGACATGAACTTGAAAAATCAATAAATTTTCACAGAGATGGCCTCTGACCTTGAAAAATTCAGGGAATGTTCCCAAGATCAGAGGCTTCAAAAGCCCTATGGTCTCATGCCATGGTGAATTGTCTATGTAAATGGAGAATCAAAACATTAGAAACAGTAAATAAATTATTAAAAATAAAATACTCATCTAATTAACTTGATTTATGTTCCACATTATTCTCCTCTGTTCACTGAGCAAGAGGGTATTTTTCTTTTATTTTTGTGATTTTTCTATGCAAAGATATGAATTTTTGAAGTTCTGGTATTTAAATAAATCCAAAAAATCTAATTTCCTACTTATCCGACTCTGCGCCACGTCATCCTCGTCCGGATCGAAAGCCCACGTGTTGTTCTGTGATTCGGCACTGCCATCTGACTCAGCGCTCCGGGGCCCGCGGTTCACGTAATATTCCCTGGTCCGGCGCAATCTGAACCGTCCGCTCGATACATGCACGATCCAACGGCTCCTGGTCATCGTCTACGACTGGTGTGCACCTGTGACCGTCCACACTCAAACCCTAATATCTCTCTCGATTCTCAATGAATTTTGAGTTCTTATGCTCTATGGATTCATCTTGAAGAAACAAACACATCCATACGGTTTATAAGCTATGAAATTAACCCAAACAAAATGGAGAATCTCCAGGAGCTCGGGAGAAAGAGTGAGTTCATACCTTTGCTCAGAGAAGTGAAGCTTCGATCTGAGTGTTGTGTCACCTTCGATTGAGTCCAAGCAAGCTCCAGATGAAGTCTCTGGCTTTGGGGAAATGCCTAGGTACAAAAGTGACCAGACCCGATTTCAAAGCTTGGAAGCTGGAGCAACTGGGTGGCCTGGAGAGGGGGCTTTCACTGGGGAACTCCTTCTCTTGGTCCCGTGCAGGTGTGGGTGATTTTAATTTGGATTTGGTGGAGGTTCCAGAGATGTCCTGGTTTTTGGGTGGATTTTCAACTCAGAAATTAAGCTCTGTTAATGGGGTTTAGGGAAAAGGAACACTGGGGATCAACTGCTCTGGGTTCAGAGAAGGTCTTGGAGCAATTTTGGCAGAGTTTCCTTAAGGTCTGGTTCATCACCTTGTTTGGCCGAGATGTGAGTGGGTTTAAATAGAGGTGGCTGGAGGGCCTCCGAGGGGGGTTTAATGTCTTGGATCAACTGCCTTGGACAAGGGAAGAACAACCATAGTGGCCATTGGGCATGGGACAGCTCAGCAAGTGAAATTTGAAATTTTAGCTCACTTGGAGCTCTTGGCCATGGTTTTTTCCGGCGGCCTGGTGGCTGGCCGGCCAGGGTCAGGTCACTGTTGTCATCAGGGAGTTCAGTGCTTAAGGTTTGTGAGTTCAATTGGCAAATGCCAAGTGTAAAGGAGTTGAATCAAAGTGGAAGGGGGAAGGGCTCATTTTGGGCTTGGTTTGGTCGAATGCATGCTTTAGGCTTGGTGCACCTCCCCAAGGCCTGATTTTAGGCTGAGGGAAATCAGTGGGTTCAGCCAAGAGAAGGTGGTGAAGTCTCCATCAAGGATTAGGTGGCTAACTTGGTTTAGTGTGTATCATGGATAAGGTTAAAAAAGCTTAATGAAGGCTTAAGAAAGGGCCCCCTCCATTTTCCATAAATGACATGGTGAGGTGTCAAAACTCTCATGGCTTCATATGGCTTGCAAATGGCTCACATTTGGCTTACATTTGGCTTGGAAAAGGTTGGCTTGTTTCATGAAAAAGGGTTTTAAGGATTTTTGGTATTTAGGGGTAATTTGACACATGGCTTAGTTTATAAAAATTCAATGATGAATTTGAAACATAGGGAGTGATTTAATTAAATGGATGATGAGATGAAAGTGTCATGTAGGCTTTGGATTGATTTTGGGCTTTTTGAAATCATTTTGGATGGGCTTTTAAAGTGGTTTAAGGAAGTGGGCTTTTGGATTTAAAGTAAATTTAGGATGAAAATTTTGTAAATGATTGTGCCAAATAAATGTTGCAATTGGTTTAGGCATGTGCCATGAGTGATTTGAAACAAGTTTAAAGTGATTTTGAATTGAATTGGGTTTAATTTGGGCTTTTTAGTTAAAGGGGCCAAAGTGGGTCAAATTAGACTAACTTGGGTTAAGGTTGGGCTAATGTTGGATTTGATGTAAAATTAATGTTGAAAAATGTTTATGGGAGTGTTACAAAGATTTTTCAACTTTGGTTGGGCTCTAATTTTGGGATTTGGGCCCATTTGGGTTAGGTTTGGGCTTAGGTCAATTTAAGGGATTTTGGTTTTGGGTTAGGTTTGGATGGAGTTTAGTTTCAAATTTTGGGCAAATCAAGTTAGTGTTTTGTTTACGGGGATGTTAGGAAGGGTTTAGAAAAGATTTGGGGCCAATTGGAGTTGAATGGGGTTGGTTTGGGCTAGGTTTAGGTCATGGGCCAAAATTGGGCCTTAGGCTTCAAATTGAAATTGAGCCCAAATGTGAATCAAATTAGAGTTGGATTTGGTCTAAATTGATATTGGAGATATTGAATTGAAGTTTAGAATTGAATTATATCAAAATTGAGGTCAATTGGGGTGGTTTGGTTTGACATTGGGTTCACTTGGATTAAAAAGGGTCAAATTGAGGGTTTTGGTAAAAGTGGGGTAAATTGGAAAAATTGGCCCATGGTATAGTTGAACAAAATGAAATTTGGAATATTTGGGATTTTCTGGAATTTTCTGAGAATTTTTAGAATTTTTGGATTTTTTGGGTAAAAGGGTATTTTGGTAATTTTGGGGGGGGTTTAGGGGTATTTCGGAAATTTTGGTATTTTTGGCAAAAGATGGTCAATTTGAGTGGGGGGAAATGTTTAGGATTGATTTTGAGGAATTTTGGGTAATTTAGGTGATTTTACAAATTTTGGGTCATTTCAAGGGTATTTGGTAGGTTTGGTGGGTCCGGGGCCCCGGGGGTCAAAAATTGAAATTTTGGAAAAATGAAGATTGATCAAGTTTGAGTGAAATGGAATCATTTTGGTTGAGCCATGAAGCCATATTAAGCCCATATGAGCCATGAGAGGGCTCATTTGAGGCATTCACTATGTTTTTCCTAACCCTCTTAGCCAGGGGCTTAGGGGTTAAGGACCATCCATATGAATTACCTACATGAGTCAGGAAGTCAAGTTGGGTGATAGTATGGTTTTAGGACTTGAAATGTGTGTGAGAGTGTAGTGTATGTGCAAGTCAACCCTCACTGCGACCGAGGCCATCCGGGGTATTCCTAAGGCCAAAAAGTCCTATAGGGAACTCATCCTTTAAACCTCCACATTTGATTTCAACCCTCTAGGTGATTAGGGGTCTACAATCAAGCTTGTGGGGTGGGTTTGCAGGGAGTTAAAAAGTAGTTTGAATTTCTAAATGGTGGGTTCCATTTCTAGTCCTCTAAGATTAGTCAAACAAAAGTCTAAGGCTAGATCCTAAGTACTAAAGAGAGAAGCAAAAGACCTCACCAAAATTGAGGTCAACAGGGAGGAGCAAATATTTCAAATTATATGATTGGGATCAGATATGGCGCTTATGAATCTGAAGTTGTGGTCATGGTGTCAAAAGATTAAAATCCAATCTGGGCACTTAGGTACATTGGCATTCGAGCTCCACGGCCCGAGACAAAAGGATTGAGGCCTTGTCGTCAGATACTTGACGCATAGGAGCCAGTTCCACCTAGGTGATAAATCACCTAATCTGACCCAGTTTAGGTTACTTTTGCGAGTCCTCCTCTCCGACTCTTCTTCTGTGATAGAGAGGCAATACCTAGGGCATCCCTATATCTTCCATTTGTGCTTGATTTATGAAGCTTTAGAGGGTGTAAATCATTGCTAGGAAATAAAATCCACTTCTCAAGCTTGATCTTTCTTGTTCATCTGAGAATTTTTTGGATTTTTACTGAGTATTTAAAAAATGGAGATTTTTTGGGGGAGAGCTTAATTAAGCCCATATCCATCATATTGTGTGCATCCACTATCATTTTATACCTCATTTATTTGTATTTTCATTATTTTTACTCTTCCATGGCTCCAAAAAACAAAGGGGAGTTAGGCTATTTCTTCGTTCAACAAAAAGAAATTTGTAAGCTCTAAAGATTAGAAGTGTTACAATGATCATTTGGTGATGAAGAAACTGATTTTTGAAATGGGTTTCATTAGCCTTAGAGGAGCAGTGGAGAGTATGATTGTGAGTCATAGGTGGGAAGCCTTTTGCTACGCCACTTGTGTAGCTGTGATTTTTGTGGTTCAAGAATATTATGCCAATTTCCCTGATGCCTCAGACGATTAAATTTTTGTTTAGGAGAAGCGGGTAGATGTCTCCCCTTCACAGATTAAGGTGTTATTTTCATTAGGATATGTTCCTAAGAGTTTCTATTCTAGCTTAAACCCTTCCAATTCTGAATTTGATGAGATTATCAATTATTTAACTAAAGGTATAGGAACTTGGAAGGTGAGGAACGATCATAAAGTTAAATATTCCTCATCTAAATTGAATGCACCTTCCAAGGCTTATCACTTTTTCATTTTTGCTAAGGTCCTGCCATCAACCAATTTGAGTGAGGTGATGAGAGAGAGAGAGATCTACTCTTAATTACTACATCCAGACCATGAAATCCATTAATATAGGGGCTATAATTTATTTTCAATGCTGCTAAAGAGGATCAACTTTAGCGTTAAGACACCCTTCCACTATTTTTGCAATATGTCAGCAGTCTGGTGTCACTTTTGAGTGATGGGAGTAACTACTTCATCCTTTAAAGCCCATTCTTAGGGGTAATGTGATGTTATACGATAAACACCATGTTTTTGGGGTTTAAGAGATTTCTTCTAAGCTTCTTTCTTCGCAACCCTCTACTTCTTATTTTCTGCCTCGACCTTCCTCAAGTATGGCTTCTATATCATCAAGATTGAAATGTAATATGAAATCTCCATCATCCATAAAATAGTTTATGATCTTACTGACTACATGATGCATCTTGACTGACAAAAAAAATACCAATATGATCACGTTGCCAGTTTCTAGGCCGCTCAGTTAGAGATGTATCGAAGGAACCAGTGGATTAACTGGGAAAACTAAGTGAAGTTCCCAACTTGTCCTCCGTACCAATTATATGAGCTGAGCAGGCTGACGGAGGAGGATTCTGAGGAAAGGGGAGCTTCAAACAGTGACAATGATGATAATGATGATGATGATGAAGATGAAGATTTTTTTTGTATTTTTACTGCTGCTATTTTCTTATGTTTATGGATGTACTGGACTTTATTTCTAGTTATTTACTGCTAATGTTGTTGTACTCTTGTACAGTTTATATTCTATTATTGTTAGCTCATTCATGTTTATATATTGAGATATTTAGGCTTTCTTTGGTGCAATTTTTATTTCACCTCTGCTTAGCTTTGATATACTTGTTACTGCATATATTTGTATTATGCCTAAACCTATTAATTCTGCGAAAGACACATGTGGTAGGCAGTGTGTTTATTAAATTTTCTTTTCCCTACTTATATTGATGTTTTAAATTGTGTTCTATACTAAAAATTAAGTTGGGAGGAAAATCCCTTTAAAAGCTTAAATTTGTTTGTCCTCAATAACATGTATTTAAACTGTTATATTTTATAAATTTTAGGAATGTAATGTTGATTTGGATTTATTGCATTTTTTGAGAAAGGAAAAAGGTCTCCCTAAAATTATGGGTATCTCTATATCTTCCACCATATCCAACACAATGAAATAAACAGGAAAAATAAATTGATCCACTTTCACCAAAACATCCTCTATAACTCATTTAGGATATGTGATCGAACGATCAGCTAATTACAAAGTTATTGTGGTAGGGGTTATTTCTCCTAATCTTAGTCTTTTAAATATTGATAACGACATTAGGTTAATGCTTGCACCCAAATCACATAAATTTTTTCTAAAACATCTGTCTCCAAGTGCACATGGAATTGTGAATTTTCCATGATCATTAAGTTTTTAAGGAAATTTTTTCTGAATTATTGCACTGCACTCTTCACTAAGGGCACAGTCTCATTATCTTCAAACTTCCTTTTTCTGTTGAGAATATCCTTCATAAATTTCACATATCTTGGCATTTGTTCTAAAGCTTCAGCAAATTGAATATTGATTGTAATCTTCTTGAAAATTTTGAAAATTGCTTATCCAAGCTTTCATTGTCGAAGTCTCTGAGGCAATGGAGGTGGTGGCTTTTCTAAATCAACCTTAGGTGGAGAAATAGGACTTTCCAAACCTTTCGGAGCGTCCACTTTTAGTTTTTCAATTTCCTCTTTCTCTACTTCAGTCTCTTTTTAAACTCTACCTTCCAACTCTCTTCCACTTCTCAACTGAATAGCTTGTACTTGCTCTTAAATAATATTTTCATGTTAGTCTTTAGTGGGGTGTGTGTCTTTAGTGAGAGTTAGTCTTTTAGTTTTGTTTTCAAGAGTCTCTTCTATTTTTCAATTTCATTTTCTAGTTTAAAGAGATTTACTTTCAGTCTTTTATTGTTTAGAGTTAGTTAGTTTGGTGTGAAACTTTCTTTCCACCAATTTACTTTCATCCATTTATCTATTTTTTATTGAAGTCGAAAGTCAGAGTTGGAGTTAATAGAGTTGGGTACCCACCTCTTGTCCGATGAAAAGTCAAGTTTGAAAGAAACTTCCGGAGTCTTGTGGAGAGGATTTTTAGATAAGTGTTTACTTCTGATTTCTATATTTAGCTTTTATTGTTGTGCTTTCTTTATGATTTCTATTTTCAAATCAATGTTTGCTTATGTTTTCTTCATGAATTCTGAGTAGTTTTCTTTATTTTTTTCTTTCTTAAATAAAGAAGTAATTAAATTATGTAGAATTGTCGTGGAATGTATAAATGTTTAAAGTTGGAATATGTTGTGAAGATTTAATTCCATGAACTTAATTTACTTCTTAATTTGGCCAGTTATGATGTTAAATTTTTTGTGAGATTTGTCAGCATATTTTTTAGGTTTGTGTTGTATTTTGAAAAGGGGGTCGCCTACAGAAGTTCTCGGCGAATTTTAAATTTTAAATTTAATTTAAATATATATAATTGGAAAAGTAGCATTTGAGTTAAAAAATAATTTTAAGTTTAAAGATTTTAAGATGAAATTAAACCGATCTCACATCACAAATAGTTTATATAAAGGAGCACCACATCACAAACCGTGTATCTATCCCAAGGAATAGACACACTGCTTGGTGATGGGACTCGATTAAATAAACTAGAAGATTTATGACATTCTTTTGGTCTGCGATCCAATTTTATAAGCCGACAAGTTCCCCTGTTTAATATAAAAAAAATTAAACAGGGTTTATATTACCTCGGTTCTTAAAGTTCTCTATAAGGGCAAGCCCCTATAGTTAATTACATCTTAAATGACGGGAATGACTTAAGAAAACTCTCGATAATGATCAATGGTTTTGCTCTCAAGAATTTTAAACTTTAAGGTTTTCAAACAATTAGATTTTGGAAATTTCAATTGGGAATGTATCAAATTTGGAACATTTATTTTAGGGAATCAAAGGAAGAGAAGTAGGGGATGTCACGGACTTAAAGTGAACTTCGGTGACTTTCCAACTATCCTATTATTTGGCTTCAATTTGAGAGTTTATTTAATGTTTTAATCCTGCCAATTTAGTTAATTAGGACTTATATTTGTACGACATGATCATACAAATAGCCTCAAAGATGTGAGGGCTTATGTCGTATCGAGCGACTACCTCAGAATCCTAAAACTGGTTAGGCTTAATATACATAACATGATTATGTAAATGCCTAACAAAGAGTTGAGGATTTATGTTGCACTAGGCAAACTACCTCGAAATCCTATGGTTTTGTTATTTAAAACTAAGAAATGTTTTGCTGATGACGATGGTCGTGCTGCCCACTGTACTCCAAGCTCTTTGTTGTTGCAGAGGTTTAGTTTTAGAAGGTGCAATCAAGAGATGAGAGAAGTGTTTTGGTTTAGAGAAATCTTAAAGTCCAAATATTTTTAATGTTTTAATTAAAATAAATCTTAAAGTTGATTAAACAGAACCGATTAAGATCCCACAGTTCCGTCATCCCAGCACCATTATTTTCATCGAATTCACTTAGTCCAGATGAATTTGCTAAACTCAACTGAATGAGTTCCACACTTTCATTTAGACCGTGGGAAATCCCATTAGCAACATGTGGGTTACATCATCCAAGGTATTCTCGATCATTCAACGAGACGTTTTAATTTAGTTAAAGTTATGGTTTTGTTGTTTTGTTTGTGATTAAATTTTGAGTTGTTTTATATTTTAGATGTTGTGGTGGTGAATTTTATCTTGTGTGAATTTTAATTTAGTTTTGGTTTCAATTTTATGGCTATCCTAATGGTTTCCATTTTCATGCAACAATCCTGTTTATCATGCAAGAAAAGTAAAGCGCAGTACAGGTAAATGAGTTGCAATAAAGTAAATTGCAATAAAGTAGAAGCGTACCTGGAGGGTCTTCTCGTCATTCCAAGCTACACTTAAACACATGTTAGAACATTTAAATATTTGCAACAAGTACCTAGGTAAAGCTAATGGAAAGGTTTTGGTTGTCTACCAAGATTCTAATCCTATTGCTAGTCAGTTCCTATGACGTCTAGATTTTTTATATTTTGTGGATGATTTCCTTCATCAAAGAACAACTAAGTTCAATTATTCTTCTTGAAACACCTCATTGTATTGAGGAAGTGCTTAAACGGGTTCTAAACATCTTTTCAATACTTCTGAATTATTTTGAGTCTAAATGAATTTTATTGTACTGGTGAATTAATCATCCAAAGTTTAGTTGAGTTTTAACTCTTGCTTAGTGAACTTAGGACATTTGATTATCCCATGAATGAAGTGACACCTCACTTGATGCTCCATTTAAGAGTTATAATGATAAAAGTCTTTAGGGGCAAATCAATTTATTAAGAATTTCAACGATTTAAAATTAGAATTAATGTTTTAAGGTGATTTAATTTAGTTATAAAATTTTAATAAATTTAAGTTTGGAATAGTGTTCAAGTTGTTTTATTCTTAAGTGTTTTAAACTATTTGAATTGAAAGAGGAGTTTAAATTATTTAATTTAGACTTTAATGATTTAATTTTAATTTAATTGCAATATTCTAAATTAACTTTTAATTAGTTTGATTTTTTAATTAAGAATTATTTTTTTTTTGAAATTTATTTTGATGTTTCAAGTTTATTTTAAATTTTCTATTAAGTGATTTTTGAAATTAATAATAATTTTTTTAATGTTTTAAATTTATTTTAATTTAATTATCAAGTTATTTAATATTTTAAGTTTTAATTTAATTAAGGGTTGTCTTTTCTTTATTATTAATTTATTAATTTCAATTATCATCTTAAGTTTAATTAAGAGTTAAATATAATTAGAGTGATTCATTTGGGAATTTTAGTTTAAGTGATTATAGTCTCTCTAAATTATATCCCCATTTTAATAATCCAAATTTTTTTAATTATTCATCCAAAATTTAAATTATTTAATTAATTAAGGTTTCATTTTTTTTGTTTATTAAAAGTGATCAATGAGTTCCTACCCTTTTATTTTCCAAAGTTTCAATCATCTAAGAAAGAATTAAGATCAAATATTTTACCCTCCATTTTGATTAAACCTAAAGTTTTAATTAGGGGTTAAAATTTTTAATTATTAATATACTCTTTTAAGCTTAATTATTTCATAACTCATCAAATTGAGTTCAAATGAGCTTGAAATTTTTATGTCACTTTGCACATATAACAATTAAGACATTAGAGAGAAAATGTGATTTTTCTGAATTTAATTTAATTTAATTTATATATTTATTTTAATGAAAATAAGGATTTTCAATGGAAATTCAACAACATGACCAAGGTAAGGTTTCTGTCCTTCAGAAAATTATGGGATGTTCCTAATAACTAGAGGACCAATTGGACCAATTTTGGTGATTTTTTGGATTATATTTTATTTATTATAATTATTTTGAGTTTTGGAGTATTAATCTATTATAAAATAAAATTAAAGTTGCAAAAATGGATTTTATATTTTTCTTAAATCTCTCTGAGCTCAAGGAGTTCAGAGAAATAAATTTTCAATTTTTATGATTTTTCTTTGATTTATTAGAATTAATTTGGTGAAAAGGTTGAAAAATCCATTTTTTAATATTAAAAATTGTCTTAAGCATTTAAAATTCAATTTGTTATCCTAGGGACTTGGGAAAAATATTTAGTTTGTTCCTAAGTGATTAGGTATTAAAATATGACATTCTTATGATTTTTAATTTTTTTGTGATTTTTATTATTTTTTAATTATTAAAATATTAAAATAAGGTGAAAAATGAAGATTTAAAAAAATCCAATTTTAATTTTATTAGACTCCTCTAATATTAGAGAGCCCCCAAAACCAATTTGGTGAATTTTTAAAATTTATTTTTAGAGTTATGAATTTTTAAAGTTAAATTTTGGTCATGTAACTTAATTAATCTATTTAGTGGGGTTAAACATTTCCAATTGATTTCAAATTTCTATGTGAGGTCCCTCAGATCCTAAAGCTCAGTGGAGAATTATTTTTAAGTTCTTTTGATGTGTGGTTAACCCTAATTAATTAAAGTTCAGTTTTGAGTAATTAGGCCAATTAGGGTAATTCTTAATGAATTAACTCAAAACATAATTATCCTAGGGTCCTCTAGTCCTAAGAAACTTCCCAAAATTTTCCTAGAATTTTCTAAGCAATATGCCAATTAATGGAATTAAAATACCAAAAAGAGTGACATAAACTTGAAAAATATATAACTTGCCATAGAGATAGCCTCTGGCCTTAAAAAGTTTAGGGAATGTTCCCAAGATCAGAGGCTTCAAAAGCCCTATGGTCTCATGCCATGGTGAATTGTCTATGCAAATGGAGAATTAAAATACTAAAATGAGTAAATAATTAATTAAAAATAAAATACTCATCAAATTAACTCAATTCTTTTTCCACATTATTCTCCTCTGTTCACTGAGTAAGAGGGTTTTTTTAGTTTATTTTTATGATTTTTCTACACAAAGATATGGATTTTTAAATTTCAGGGTATTTAAATAAATCAGAAAATACCTAATTTCCTACTTAACCCAGTCAGCGCCGTGTCAACCTCGGCAGCTCTGAAGGCCCACGCGGCGCATTCCTATTCGACGCCGTCGTCTGACTGGGATACCACGAGGCCCGCGATCTCGCTCCATCTCCTCGTCCTACTCGATCTGGATCATCCATTCGATACACGTGCGATTTGACGGTTCCTGGTCATCGTCTATGACTGGTGTGTGTCCGTGACCCTCCACACTCAAACCCTAATATCTCCCTCGTTTCTCAATGGATTTTTGTGTTCTTATACTCTATAGATTCATCTTGAAGAGACGAACACATCCATACGGTTTACATGCATTGAAATTGACTCAAACAAAATGAAGAATCAAAAGAAGCTCTGGGGAAGGAGGAGTGCCCATACCTTGGTTCAGGAGGTGAGGCCTCAACTGAATGTGCTCGGCACGTTCGTTGGAGCTGGAAGAGCTTAGGGATGAAGCCTCTGACCCTGGTGAAAGGTCTAGGTATGAAAGTGACCAGGCCCGATTTCAGACTTTGGAGGCTAGAGCAATTGGGTGGCCTGGAGAGGGGGCTTTCACTGAGGAACTCCTTCTCTAAATCCTGTGCAGGTGTGGGTGAGTTTAATTTGAGTTTGGTGGAGGTTTGAGAGATGTCCTGTTCTGGCCTGAGAATTGAGCTCCAAAATTGAGCTCAATCACCGGGATTTAGGGCGGGGAGAACGGTGGGGATGGATTGCACTTGGCTAGGGAAGCTCATGAGGAGTTTGGAGGAATTCCGTGAAGGTTGATTTCGGCCAACCTTTTGGCCGAGAGGGGGTGGCTTGTTTAAATAGCCATGGCCAGGGCCTCCTAGGGGGGTTTGATGGCTTGGATCAACTGCTCTGGTGAAGAGAAGAACAGCTGTAGTGGCCATTGGGTATGGGACAACTCAACTAGTTCAAATTGAATTTTTGAATCCATTTAGACCTCTCGGCCATGGTGTTTTCCGACGACCTGGTGGCTGGCCGACCAGGGTCAGGTCACCATCCTGATCAGGAGGGTCAAGGCTTGAAGTTTGTGGGTTCAATTGGCCAATGCCAAGTGTAAAGAGGTTTGATTTAAGTTGTAAGGGGAAGTGTCATTTTGGCTTGATTTGGTCCAAGGCATGGTTTAGGCAAGGTGCAACTCCCCAAGGCTTGACTTTGGGCTGAGGGAGAATCATTTGGGTCAGCTAGGAAGGGGTGGTGAAGTCCCCATCCAAGGTGATGTGGCTAAAGTTGGTTTAGAGTGTAGCATAAACAGGGTTAAAAGGGCTTAATGAAGGTTTAGGAAAGGCTCCCCTCTTCTTGCCATAAATGACTAGGTGAGGTGTCAAAACTCTCATGGCTTCATATGGCTTGTAAATGGCTCACATTTGGCTTACACTGGACTTGAAAAAGGTTGGCTTGTTTCATGAAAAAGGGTTTTGGTATTTTTGATGAATTTAGGGGAAATTGGCATGTGGCTTAGTTTAGAAAGTTTAATGAAGAATTTTAAACTTAGTGAGTGATTTAAATCAAAGGGATGATGAGGTGAAAGTGTCATGTAGGCTTTGGATTGACTTTGGGCCTTTTGGATTTGGTGAAAATGGGCTTTTAAAATGTTTTAAGAAAGTGGGCCTTTAGGTTTGAAAAAAAATTGGTGGATGAAAATTTTGTGGAGGATTGGCCCAAACAAATGTTAGGTTTAGTTTAGGGATGTGTCATGAGTGATTTGAAACAAATTTGAGGTGATTTGGAGTTGAATTGGGTTTGATTTGGGACTTTTTGGTAAAGGGGGCAAAGTGGGTCAAATTGGGCTAACTTGGGCTAAGGTTGGGCTAATGTTAGATTTGATGTAAAATTAATGTTGAGAAATGTTTATGGGGGTGTTACAAAGAGTTTTCAACTTTGGTTGGGCTTTGATTTTGGGATTTGGGCCCATTTGGATTCATGGTGGGTTTAGACCAAAATTAGGGATTTTGGTTTTGGGTTAGGTTTAGGTGGAATTTGGGTTCAAATTTGGGGCAAATCTTGTTAGTGTTTTGTTTGTGGGGATATTAGGAAGGTTTAGGAAAAGATTTGGGGCTAATTGGGGTTGAGTTGGGTTAGTTTGGGCTAAGTTTAGGTTATGGGCCAAAATTGGGCTTTAAGCTTCAAATTGGAATGGGATCTAAATGTTAATCAAATTGGGATTGAATTTGGTCTAAATTGATATTGGGGATATTGAATTGAAGTTTAGAATTGGATTGGATCAAAATGTCGGTCACTTGGGTTGGTTTGGTTTGACATTGGGTTCACTTAGGGTAAAAATGGGTCAAATTGGGGTTTTGGCAAAAGTGGGCTAAATTGGAAAAATTGGCTTATGGTGTAGTTGAATAAAATGAAATTGGGAATATTTGGGATTTTCTAGAATTTTCTAGGAATTTTTGGAATTTATGGATTTTTTGGTTAAAAATGGGCATTTTGGGTATTTGGAGGGTATTGGGGGGTATTTTTAAAAATTTTGGTATATTTTGTTAAGGATGATCAATTTGAGGGTATTTAGTAGGTTTGGCGGGTGTAGGGCCCCGGGGGTCAAAAATTGAAAATTTAAAAAAATGAAGATTGATCAAGTTTGAGTAGAATGGAATCACTTTGGTTAAGCCATGAAGTATTATCAAGCCCATAAGAGCCATGAGAGGACTCATTTGAGGTATTCACTATGTTGTTCTAACCCTCTTAGACAATGGCTTAGGGTTAAGGTCCATCCATATGAGTTACCTACATGAGTCGGAAATAAGCTAGCTATGAATTGTTTTAGGATTTGGAATGTGTGTGAAAGTGTAATGTGTGTGCGAAGTCGGCCCTTGGTGGCGATGGAAAGAAAGAAAATATATATGTGGTGCTACCACGGTGGGATGTGGTTCGTGGTGTTTGATGATGATGATGTCATCATGTCATCGCCATCTAATATATCATGTCAATGTCGAGTCTATCCCAATATTAGCTGGATTTTATTCATATAAATCTATGAAGGATTTAGAGAATTTTTAGGGCTAATAGTAGAAAAAGGTGTTTATGATAATTCTTATATGAGGATATTCAGAATAACGTGGAATTTTCATGATAAGAAAATCATGGTAAACCGAGATTTCTATTTTGGGTTCTTTCGGATCTCCTATAGAGGCAGCCTCTATAGTTAATTACATCTTAAACGATTCTCGATTGTTTAAGAAAACTTCGATTATTGTTGTCGGCATATTTTTAGGTCGTGTTTTATTTTGAAGAGGGTCGTATGTAATCTGTCAATGGCGAATTTTTAATTTAATTAAATAAATAATTTGAAAAGTAGTATTTGATTTTGAAAATAATTTAAATTTAAAAATTTTTAAGATATGAAAAATCGAACAGATCTCGCATCCGAATAGTTTATATAAACGAGCACGCGCATGACCGTGTGCTCATCCTAAGGATAGACACAGCACTTGATGGTGGGGACGATTAGATAAACTAGAAGATTAGTGACATCCGTTTGGTACGCGAACCAATTTTATAAGCCGACAAGTTTCCCACCCTTTAATATGAAAACATTAAACGGGGTTTACACCATTACTGGGTTTCTTTTTAAAATTCCTATAAGGGCGAAGGCCACATAGTTAATTACATCTTAAGTGGCCAGGGAATCACCTAAGAAAACTCTCGATAATAATCAGGTGCTCCAAGAATTTAAAGTTTAAGGTTTTCAGATTGAATTTTGGAGTTTCGATAGGGAATGGATCGGAATTTTTGGAACATTTTGTTTTGTGAATCCAAAGGAAGAGAGGTAGGAGAAATCAACTGATTCGAAGTGAACTTCGATAATTTCCCGACTATCCTATTGTTTGGCTTGAATTTAGGAAAGTCTAATGTTTATTTGATATTTCAATCTTGCCGTTCCCGATTAATTAGGGCTTATATTTGTATGATAAAATCAAGCAAAATAGCTGCAGAAGATGTGAGGGTTTATTGTCGTATCGGACGACTACCTCGGAATCTAAGACCGGTTAGGGCTTAATTTGCAATGCAAATGCCTAACGAGGAGTTGAGGAGATTTATGTTGCACTAGGCGAAGCTACCTCGAAGTCCTATGGCTTGGTTGTTTTAGTGTAGAAATTTTCTTGTAGTAGACTCGGAGTTTTCAACGTGGCGATGGTCGTCTTTACTTGCACCATGCTCCGAGCTCCTTGTTGTTGCGAGAGGTTTAGTTTTAGAAATCATAAATCAGGAGATAAGAAAAGTGTTTTTGGTTTAAGAAAATCTTATTTCGGTGTTTTTTATGTTTTGTTAAAACAAATCTTAAAGTTGATTATAACGACACGGTTAAGATCCCGCGGTTCCATCCTTCCGGCATCATTATTTTTATCGGATTCACTTAGTCCGGATGAATTTGCTAAACTCAACTGAATGAGTTCCACACTTTCATTTAGACCGTAGGAAATCCCGTTAGCAACACGTAGGTTACATCATCCGAGTATTCGATCATCAGGCGTTTTAGTTTAGTTGCGGTAGTTTTGTGTTAGGTTTGTGATTAAATTTGGAGTTGTTTATATTTTGAAATGTTGTGGCGGTGAATTTTATCTTGCAATGACTTTAACTTAGTTTTGGTTTCGAGTTTTAGAATACATCCTAAAGGTGTGGGTTTTCATGAGCAGTTGTTTTATCATGCAAGAAAAGTAAAATGCATTTTGCAATAAAGTAAATTGCAATAATGTAAATTGCAAGAAAGTAAATTGCCATAAAATAAGCGTGCACGGAGGGTCTTCCCGATCATCCCAGTACACGCAAATACAATTAGAATATTTAAGCAAGTTCCTAGGTAAAGCTAAGGGAAAGGTTATGGTTTTCTACCAAATTTAAATCTATGGCTAGTCATTTCCTATGGCGTCCTGATTCTTTGGGTTTTTGGTTTAAGAACGATTTTCTTCATCGAAGAATAATGGAATTCAATTGTTCTTATAAATATCTATCATATTGAGGAAGTGCTAAGAAGGATCTTAAGCATGCTGATATTTCTAGGATTGTTTTAAGTCCAAATGAATTTAATTATATAAATGAATCGATAGTAAGGTTTTCAATCTTAGCATTGCTTCTTTCGATTAGTAGACGTTTTGAATATCACCCGTAAGGTGAGATAGCAGCTTACGTTGATGTTAAGTTAGGAGTTATAATAATCAAAGCTTTCGAGGTAAATTATTATTAAATGATTTGATTTAAGTTAAAGGGTTTAAAATTTGGAATAGTGTTGAGTTGCTTTATATTTAGTTTAATTTAATTTAATTTGGATTTGATGTTTAATTAATTTGATTTGATTTAATTTAATTTAATTATTTAATTTAATTTAATTTAATTTAATTTAATTATTTAATTTAATTTAATTTAATTTAATTTAATTTAATTGAGTTTTAATTTAGTTTAACATAGTTGATTTAATTTGATTTGGTGTTTTAATTAATTTGATTTGATTTAATTTAATTTAATTGTTGTTTAATTATTTAATTTAATTTAATTATTTAATTTAATTAATTTTTTAATTTAATTTAATTTTAATTATTTAATTTAATTTAATTTAATTGTTTAATTTAATTTAATTTAATTGTTTAATTTAATTTATTTATTATTAAATTTAATTTAATTTAGTCGTAAATTTAATTTAATCTTAATTTAATTTATCTTTAATTTACTTATTTTTAATTTTAATTGAAATTTCAAAAGAGGTTTAATAATTTAATTAAGTCTTTTAATATTTTAAATTTGAGTTATCATTTTAATTAAAAATTGGTATTAGTTGATATAATTGATTTAGGGATTTTTAAATTAAAAGAATAAATCTCATGCAATAAAGATCTTGTATTTTAATATTCCAGATTTTGTATTATTTGAAATTTAATCTATTATTTAATTAGGATTTAATCATTTTAAAATTATTTAATGGGTTTCTACCCTTTAATTATTTAAATTTCAATCATCAAATCAGATTAAGATCAAATATTTTACTTGTTAATTTTTTTATTAAACCTAAAGTTTTAATTAAGGGTTAAAAGTTTAATTATAATTTACCCCTTAAACTTAATAATTTCATAACTCATTAAATTGAATTCAAATGAACTTGAAATTTTTATGTGACTTCACTCATATGTCAAATAAAGACATGAGAGGAGAAAATGTGATTTTTCTGTATTTAATTTATTTATATAATTATTTTTGGTGGAAAATAGAGATTTTCAAGGAAAATTTGATAACATGACCAAAGAAAGTTTCTGCCCTTAAGAAAATTAGGGGACATTCCTAATGACCAGAGAAGCACTTGGACGATTTTGGTGATTTTTTTTGAATTATATTATTTTTATTATAATTATTTTGAGTTTTGGAGTGTTAATTAATTTAAAAATAAAATAAATGTTGAAAAATGGATTTTATATTTTTCAAAAATCTCTCTGATATCAAGGAAACTAGAGAAGCAAATTTTGCAATTTTCTGATTTTTATGATTTTATTGTAATTATTTTAGTGAAAATGCTAGAAAATACGTTTTTTTAATTTTAAAATTACCCTAGGGCTTTAAAATTTAATATCTCACTAAATAGACCTAGGAAAAATGTGAATTTGCTCTAAGTGATTAAAATTCAAATATATGTGACATTTTGGTGAATTTTATTATTTTTGTGATTTTATTATTTTTTAATTATTAAAAATATTAAAATATTATTAAAAATCAACTTTTTTTTAGAAAATTGAAATTTTAATTTTCTTAAGTTTGATATCAGAGAGGCTCCAAAACCAATTTGGTGAATTTTTAAAAAGTATTTTAAAAGTTGTAATTTTTAAAGTTTAAAATGGCTAAGTGGGCAATAAACCCGATTAGTGGGGTTAACCAAGTCCAATTGACCTCAAATTTTTATGGTGGATTCCTCTGATCCTAAAGGTCAGTGGAGAATTGATTTCAAGTCAATTTGATACCTGGTTAACTCTAATTAATTAAAGACCTATTTTGGGTGTTTAGGCGATTAGGGTTGTCTAGTGAATTAACTCGAGTCTTTATTTTTCTAGGGTTCTCTGGTCATAGAACATCACCAAATATTTCTAGAATTTATTTCACAACATGCTAATTTTTGGAATTAAAATACTCAAAACGACAACATGCATTTGAAAAATAAATACTTGCAGTGGCCTCGACCTTGGAAAATTAGGGGAATGTTCCCAGTTGAGCTTAGTATGGTCTCATGCCATGGTGAATTAATATACATGCATGGAGAATTAAATGTATGCGGTAATAAATCATAAAAAATAAAATACTTAATGAAATTAAGTGATTTCTTTTCACATTATTCTCATACATTCCTTTGACGAGAAATTATTTTATTTATTTTTGTGATTTTTCTACGAAGATATGGATTTTTGAAGTTTAGGAATTAAATAAATAAGAAAATACCTAATTTTTCTATTTATCCACGCGGCGCCGGCGAAAGCCTTGACGGCTCGAACGCACACGCGTCGCGCGCTCCCGTTCGACGCCGCCCGAGTCGGCGGCCGGGCCCGCGGTTCTCGTCACATACGGTCCAACGCGTCCCGGCCGTCCGTGCGCGCGTGTATCGAATGGACGGCATCCGTTCATCGTCCGAGTGTTCTCGCCGAGAGCCGTGCACACTAAATCCCCAGATCTCGCTCGATTCTCGATGGATTTTCATGTTCTTATGCTACGCTGGATTCGTCTTGAAGAGCCGAACACATCTATACGGCTAACATGCATTGAAACTAAGGCATTTGAAATGAAGAATCTCGGCTTCCGGGATGAAGGATTAGCTCATACCTTGGCTCGAGAAGTGTGGCTTGATCGAGGTTGTTGCGCCTTCGATTGGGTCTGGCAAGCTCCGGATGAAGTCTCTGGTGGTGAATTGTACGGATATGATTTCGACCAAGCCCGATCACAAAGCTTGGAGGGCTGGAGCAAGCTTGGGTAGCTGGAGATGGGGCTTTTAGTGGTGGACACCTTCATGATGCAATTGAAGGTGGGGCAGTCAGTTTGGGAATTGGCTCTTGTGGAGAAGTGTCCTGGTTTTTGGGCTAAAGTTTGAGCTCAAAATTGGGCCTCGATAGAAGGAATTGGGGCTGGAATTCAGTGGGATCGGGTGCTCTATGTGTAGAGAGTGATGCGGGTGATTTTGACGAGTTTTCCTTAAAGGTTTTTTTCCGGCTCCCCTCGTAGCCGAGAGGGGTGGAGTTTAAATAGGAGAGGGTGGAAGGCCTCTCAGGAGATAGGGCTTGGGATCAGCTGCGCTCTGGTGAGGAGAAGATCAGCCATGGTGATCACTAGGCATGGGGCAGCTCAGCAAGTGAGAATTTGATGTTGGCTCACATGTGAGCTCTCGGCCATGGTGTTTTCGGCGGCTTTGGTGGCGGCGGCGAGCGATGGTCACCATCTTGGTCGGAGTGGGTCGAGAGTGGGGTTTAGTGTAGGCGATTGAGGTTTGACATGTGTAAAGGAGTTTGATTTAAATGGAATGGGGAGAAGGCTCACTTTGGCTTGGTTTGGGTCAA
The DNA here is from genome assembly GCA_022702705.1 of Papilionanthe hookeriana x Papilionanthe teres. Lineage (NCBI taxonomy): Eukaryota > Viridiplantae > Streptophyta > Magnoliopsida > Asparagales > Orchidaceae > Papilionanthe > Papilionanthe hookeriana x Papilionanthe teres. The sequence continues at coordinate 132,630,367 of CM040427.1, forward strand.
CCCACCATTTTGGGCTTGGTGCACCCTTGAGAAGGCTACGATTTACTGGTGAGGAATCATTGGAGTCGGCTAGAAGGAATGGTGAAGTCTCCATCCATGATGAGGTGGCTAAACATGGTTTAGTGTGTGACATGATTAAGGTAAAAAAAAGGTTAAAGGAGGTTTAAGAAAGAACCCCCTCTTCTTGCCATAAATGGACTAATGACAAGTCAAAGCCCTCATGGCTTCATGTGGCTTGAGAATGGCTTGTTCATGGCTTCATTTGGCTTGGGAAGGTTGATTTGTTTCATGAAAAGGGTTTTAAGAATTTTGGATGTTTTGATGGAAATTTGTATGAAACTTGATTTGGAATAATTTGATGGTGACTTTAGGACTTAGGTAATGGATTTAGTTAAATGGATGACAAATGGAGATGTCATGTGGGCTTTAGGGTAGATTTGGGCTTTTGAATTTTGAAGGAAATGGGCTTTTAAGAAGGTTTAAGGGAAGTGGGCTTTTAAGTTTAAGGATGTGTTCATGGATGGGAATTTTGTAGAAGTTTGGGCCAAATAGTTGTTGGTTTTGGTTTAGGGATGTTTCATGAATAACTTGAAGCAAATTTGGGGTAGTTTGGGCTAAGTTTGGAGTCGTAGGTCCAAATTTGGGCTTTAAGGCCCAAAGTGAAATTGGATCAATGTCAATCAATTGGACTTGGATTTGGTCTAAATTGGTATTGGGAATGTTGAATTGAAGTTTTAGAATTGAATTGGACCAAAATTGGGGTCAATTGGGTAGAGTTTGGTTTGACATTGGGTCCACTTTGGGTTAAAATGGGTCAATTTGGGGGTTTTGACAAAAGTAGGGTAAATTGATAAAATTATTATGGTGTAGTTGGACAAAATGAAATTGGGAATATTTGGGATTTTTCTGGAATTTTAGAATTTTCTGAATTTTGGATTTTTAGGCCAAGAAGGGTATTTTGGGTATTTGGAGGGTATTGGGGTATTTTTGGAATTTTTGGTATTTTTGGGTATGGATGATCAATTTGAGTGATGTGGAGGTGTTTGGGATTGATTTTGGAAAATTTTAGGTAATTTGGAAATTTTGCAAAAATTTGGGTAATTTCGAGGTTTGGGTAGGTTCGAGTGGGTGTAGGGTCCGGGGGTCAAAATTGAAAATTTGGGAAATTGAAGATTGGGTGAATTTAGGTGGAAAGAAATCATTTTGGTTGAGCCATGAAGCCATTTCAAGCAATATGAGCCATGAAAGATGGGTGAGGCATTATTTATGTTGTTCCTAACCCTCTTGCTTGAGGCTTAGGGGTTGGGACCATCCATGTGAATCACCTACATGAGTCGGGAGGTCGAGTTGGGTATGGGTGTGGTTTTAGGAAGTGTGTGAGTGTAATGTATGTCGGCCCCTTCACCCGGAACCGAACGCCGGGGGCGATCTGGGCACCGAAGGAATCCTATAGGAACTCATCCTTTAAACTTCCACATTTGATTTGACCCTCACAGGTGATTAGGGGTCTATAGTCAAGTTTGTGGAGTTTGCGAGAGTTTAGAAGTGGTTTGAATTTCTAAAAGGCGGGTCCCGATTCTAGTCCTCTAAGATAGTCGAAAGGAAAACCTAAGGCTAGATCTAGCACTAAAAAGAAGAAAGGCCTCATCGAAATGGGGTCGGCAAATGGACCCCCAATAGGTGTGGTGGTGACGGAGCACCGCGCGTATTGGTGTTGACCGAAGCGATCAGCAAAACCAACACAGATGTCCAGTGACGAACTTGGGGCCAGTAGAAGAGTTTCGGCAGGAGTGTAGTATATCTCTGGGCAGGAGATTCTTGAACTCTCGGCGGGAAAGAGGAAAAGGCGGTAAATCCCAAATCACATGATCTGAGGGAATTTCGATTTAGATTTTATTTTGTTTCAATTTATGTTTTGATGTGTGAGTTTAAATTTTAGTTTGGAGTTTCGATTTAGATTGAAGTTTGTGAAATTAATTTGAGGGATTTGATTTGAAATGAAAATTAGGATTACGAAGTTTTAGATGTAACATCTTGACCTCGAAAGAAAATTGATTGATTAGATTGAATCGTTGCAATGAGAAGAAATCTCGGAGAAGCCAGTGGTGTTGGATGTAAAATCCTTAACCTCGAGTTTGATTTTGATGTGATGTACTTCATTGCGATAGGAAAAAGATCCTAAAGCAATGCGATCTCGGATGTAAAATCCTCGACCCAAAGAGTTGAATTTTGATGTATTTCGGTGCGATAGGAAGAGAATCCTAAAGCGGTCACCGGTCTTCGGATGTAAAATCCTCGACAAAGTTTAAATTTTGATGTATTTCGGTGCGATAGGAAGAGAATCCTAAGCCGGTGCGGTCTTGGATGTAAAATCCTCGACCCAAAAGTTTGAATTTTGATGTATTTCAGTACGAAGTAGGAAGAGAATCCTAAAGCGGTGCAGTCTTGGATGTAAAATCCTCGACCCCAGTTGAATTTTGATGTATTTCGGTGCGATAGGAAGAGAATCTAGCCGGTGCGGAGTCTTGGATGTAAAATCCTCGACCCAAAAGTTTGAATTTTGATGTATTTCAGTGCAATAGGAAGAGAATCCTAAAGCGAGTGCAGTCTTGGATGTAAATCCTCGACCCAAAAGTTTGAATTTTGGTGTATTTCGGTGCGAGAGGAAGAGAATCCTAAGCGAGTGCGATCTTGGATGTAAAATCCTCGGCCAAAGTTTTGAATTTTGATGTATTTGATTACAATAGGAAGAGAATCCTAAAGCGATGCGGTCTTGGATGTAAAATCCTCGACCTCGAGTTTGATTTTTGTGTGAGATCTAGAAGATCGGATTTGAGATTTGATAGAGATTGAATTTGAATTTGATTGAGACTTGAAACTTTGGAAAAGATTGAATTTGGAAATTTGGAAATTTGGAAGGATGAGTTTGAACTCGTGAAACTTGATTTAAGATTTGATTTGAAATTTGAAAGATCGAGTTTGAAACTTGATCGAGATTGGATTTGGATTTTGATTGAGAATTTGATTTGAGATTTGGGAAGATCAAATTTGAAATTTGATCGAGAGTGGATTTGGAATTTGATTGAGAATTTGATTTTGAAGTTTGGAAGGATGGAATTTGATTTTGAAGTTTGAAAAAGTTGAAATTTGATTCGGAATTTGGAAAGATTGAATTTGAGATTTGTGTTGATTTCGTTTATCTTTTAATGGTTCAAATTTTATTTTATTGTTTATTTAATGTTCATGTGAACTTAGTGTTTGTCATTTTTCAGATTTTTTTATATTTTCGAATTTAACAGGAATGAAGTAGGATAAGATCGAGGAAGAGATCTTGATTTGGAGAAGAAAACGAGGAGAAAACTTTATTATCATGATTTTATTTATTTTAGCACATTTTATTTTTGAGTTCGGACCCAATCATAAGTAATTACTTCACCCGTGTTTCTTAGGGATGAAGAATTCATTTCCTTCGATATCAATTGACGTAATATTTTTTCGAAGTATCGTCCCGTTGATTGGAAGCATATGTCAGTTCTCCTAGCCCCGATTCACTAGGTTTGAGCAGGAACCTCCACAATTATCTTTTGCTTCAACCACAAACGGTTCTTCCCGAGTTGGGTTCAAATTTTCCTCCTATCTTGCGGTGTGCAAGAATAGGTCTCTTGAGAAGCTTGAACTAAGTCACCAACTTTGAAGGTTCTTGGGCGGACCGGTTGTCGTGGGCTTCCAGACCATCTTAGCTTGGTATAGTTCTAGAGATACATTCTTATTTCTTAGTCTTTTCCCTTCTAAGCTTTCTAATATTCTTCGAGTCGTAATGTCAGCGTTTTTTTAAATGAAGTGATCTTGTTGCAAGCACGAATTACGAGTGAAGGAAGTTGAACCTCTAAAGGTAACAACGCACTCGGACCATTACACCGGGCGTAAGGTGTAGCTTGAGTAGGAGTTCGAAGGTTGTCGTGAGCCCATAAGAGCTTCTAAGAATTTCTCGTGCCAATTTCTCTTATTATCGTCCGGGGTTTTCTTTAAGATTTGAACGAGAGTTTTATTAAAAGCCTCGGCGAGGCCGTTTGCTCTTGGGTAGTAAATTGTTGAGTATCGCGATCGATTAGTGTCTCACGACAAAATTGTTGATTTGTGTGCTTCGAATGCGGCCATTATACGAGATGATCTGCCGCGGCACTCCGAAACGGTAGACAACTTGGTTCTTGAAAAGCGCAGCACGTGGTGTGCTTTCACTTCTCTAAGTGGAGCTGTCTGCCTTGGAAAAATGTCTGTAGGTTGCAAGAATGAAACGATGTCCTTTTGAAGATGGTGGTTCTATCGGACCTTATACGTGCCCCAACATTCGAATGGCCACGACGCGGTGTCGGGTGTAGCACATTTGGAGGTTGATGTAGAACCACTCCGTGCACTTGGCATGGTGGCCGGCTCTTGGCGATTTTCATGCGATCGGTCATTATCGAGGGGCCGGTAGTACCCTAGTCTTTTAATTTTCATCTTCATTTTTGGACCCGGCGAGTGAGCGCCACGGAGTCACGGAATGCACCTCTTTAACGATTTCACGGGCCTCGGACCCGCTTAAGCACCTTAGCCACATTTAGGTCAGACCTTCTGTACGATGTGTTGTTTATTAATGCGTAGGACAGGTTCTTTTCTTGATCGATGGGCCGGCGACCTATCGTCTGTGCTTTCTGTTTGCGGAGTAGTCTATCAATGGCTGTCGCCAATCTTCTGTGTTTTACATCCTTTCTTCTTGTTGATTCTTTTCTTTTTCGGTTGTGTATCATGTACATCGAAATTTGTGATAGGACGACGTCCGTGTTGACACTTCCAGTTCATCTTGCAAACGGGCAAATTCTTTTGCGAGACGGGCTAAAGCATACGCACAAAGCATTCTCTTTTCTAGAAGATTTTGTAGATCGTTACATTTGGAATGTTGTTCAACGAGTTTGTATGGCATCTTTTGGAAGTATTGTTCGAGTCTTGGTTTAAAATCTGTATTGTCCGGCGATACGATTTGAATGATTGTATGAATCCCGTAGATGTTGATGTCTGTTATCCCCATTTGAATGGTTAATTCCAATCCCGTTATGAGGGCTTCGTATTCGCCGTTGTTTGTACACGGTTCGGCGTAGTGGTAGGGTATCTTAACATCCCCCGCTCGGTGTTATAAAGATTAGCCCGATTCTGCCTTGCAGAGACGCAGCATCACTTGCGATTCTTCGTCTTTGTGTGCTGAAAGTGCTCCGTCGAAATACAATTCCCAACGTCGATCATCAGGGTCTTCTAGGTTCATTATTTGTTTACGGCGGTCTCGTCGTTGAGAGGAGATTCGGCCGTGAGGGTGTCTTTGCGAGTACGCTAAGACTTGTCCCTTTACGACGCGGAGGCACGAAAGTTATATCGAATTGCAATAATATCATTGACCATCTGGCAAGTCTGCCGGAAGGTGTTGGACGAGTCATCGAAATTACAATGGATTAAACTTAATCAAGTTGACCTTATGAGAAAGCATGTAGTGCTGAGCTTTGAGCGGCGAAGATCGGGGCCAAACAATGCTTTTCAATTGCGGGATACCTTACTTCCGTCGGGAGTAAACGACGGCTTAAGTAGTAAAGAGCATTTTCTTTACCCTAAATCATTGACACAGGCTAACGAGACTCAGGAAAGTCGTCTAAAGCCGCGGTGTAAAGTATCGGCGGTGCACGAGGCCCAAGAATTTGCTAAGACGGGAGGTGTCATTAAATATTGTTTAATGTCTTCGAAGGCCTTCGGCATTTCTCTTCCCAAAATAAATTTGGCGTCCTTTTAACTAGTGCCGAGAAGGTGACACACACGGAGTTTGAGATAAAGCGTCGAAGATATGCCGAGGCTTCCCTTGAAAAAGATCGTAGTTGTTTTAAGGTTTTGGGGAGGCGGCATTTCTCAGATAGCTTTAATCTTCACCAATTCGATTTCAATTCCACGATGTCGGACAACGAATCTAAGATTTTCCGGAGGTGACGCCGAAGGCGCCATTTAAGGGATTCATCTTAAGGTTAAATTGTCTTAATCGTTAAACAATTCTCGAATCATACGGTGGTTTTCCTTTCTTTGCTTTGATGACGACATCGTCCACGTAGCATTCGACTTGATTGTGGATGAGATCATCAAAAATTCTTGTCATTGCTCTTTGGTAAGTTGCTCTTGCGTTCTTCGATCGAATGGCATCTTCGTGTGGCAAATACTCCGATGGGCGTTCGAATCTTTTTGTAAGCTTTTCATCTTCTGGAGCCATTTTATCTGGTTGTATCCTGAAGATCCATCCATGAATGAGAATATTTCATGTGTCGAAGCAATGTCGATCATCGGTTCTGGAATCGGTAGAGGAAATTCATCTTTTGGACTTGCCTTGTTGTCTGAAGTCCACACAAATTACGATCTGACCATTCTTCTTTCGGCGGCACTACATTGGCTAACCAGGTCGGGTATTGTTCTTCACGGACAAATTTAGCGTCTATTAGCTTTTTAACTTCGGCTATGACTTGTTGTTCGATTTCCGGACGCATTCATGCAGGTTTTAATGCATTGGAGCAGTAGGATCCACTCCTAACTTATGGACTGCAACCTACGAACAATCCTGGCATTTCATCGTAGTTCCGAGCAAAAGCAGTCCTTAAATTCCATTAACAATTTGATTATTTCTTCGGAGTCTTCTTTATTGAGTAAGGAGCTAATAAAGGTAGGTACGGAAACCTTTCTTTAGTACCCAAGTTAACTTCCATTAACTCATCTGTTGTAGATTTGATTTCTTCTTCGAATTACGGTGGAGCGTCTCACGATTTGTAAGTCTTCGAGTTTGTACGTAGTTTCCATGCGAGTTTCATTGGATTTGCGAAGTGACAACCAAACAAAAATTCGGTATCGTCAGCCCGACCACCTAACATCTTAGAATCAGGAGTCCATACTTTGAATTGGGAGGACGGCGGAGTTATTCCATAACTTTTCAAAATGTTGTGATTGGCCTTTTGTCCGTTGTCGAGGTAAGAAACGCGTTGAATTAAATTTTGAACACGGGGAGAGTACCGCTCGAAAGGTAATTCCATTAGTCTGATGAAGTGACATCTTCGAATTGTACATTATTTTTCGGTTTGGAGGAAAGAGCACCACGGTAGAATTTGATCGGCTTTGCACCGTCACTACGTACCTCTTTGACCTCCATACCCTCGATCTTATTAGAATGGATCGGAGTTAGGGTCATAGTATGTACGTAGTGGTTAATCTTCTCGTACGGTGATTTGTATTCTTCGTTCTTTTCATCCGAGGGAGATCTTGTATTGCGGCTTCTTTCGACTTATTGTTACTTCTTGCTTGATTTCTTTTTCTTCTTCAGAACTATCATCCCCGATCGGCATTGATGGTTGGTTTCTTACGTCGATCGTCCCCAGATGTCTACGCGGCCTCGTCCACCGGCCTCGACCTCGGATGCGAGTTGTGGAGAAACCTTCACCATCTCTCCGGAAGGGAGTGGTGAGTATTTGTTGGACTAGAACTTCAGTTCTTCGTTGTCCTGAACTTTCTTTGCTTCATTTGTTATGGTATCTGCGGAGAAGATTGTTTTCTTTGGCGGTGCATAATAAGTTTGCATCTTCATGGATTCCAATTTCATGTACGGAGAATGGTTGTAAGTCTCCTTTGATGCCTTGTTCCCCTCCATCGTAATATTTGATGCAGCGATGCGGAGATGATGGTACCATCCTGTTTTCATGTATCCATGGTGAAGCTGAGTAGAGCGTTGAACGACGTTTCGAATCGATTATATGAAATTTTGCGGTTGTCTTTGCTAAGTCATAGGTTTCATCGATAGCGTTATTGACCGAGGGCTCTTTCTCCTTTACGGTTGAATCCTCTTAATAACATTTTGTCGGCCTCGAGCTCTGACATCGATTTCAGTATCTTTAGCGTTCGAAGACTCGTATATTGATTGATGCTCCTGGATCCACCAATACTGCGGAGAGCGTAAACTTCGATTGTAACTGAAATGTACAACGGTCGGTTGTGATACGCGCATCCCCAGTAGTAGGTCGTTGTCACATGAAGGTAACATACCATTTGTTCCGCTGCTGTTCAAACCTCATCCCGAGGAATCTCATGACCATTTGAGCTAAGCAAATTTCGGTTCAAAGTGAGCCTTGATCGAGCTTCTCTCATCTCCTTTGATAAAGGCATCGTAGATGCTCGGTTTAGCGGTAGTTTCCTAAGATGGGCTAGCACGTTGTAGTCACTTTGTTCCTCGTGTCTCTCGGCTTCTTCTCGAATGGGTATGTCTTCTGTGGGGGTTGGTTCTTCTTGAACGACCACACACTTTCCTTTGTCTTTTGGACCCGTTCTTGGAGGTAGAGACTTTTCCACTTCTTAGGTTGACTTCCTTAATTTTCTTCGAGATCTAGTATTGAGTTTGTCGGTGTCTCCTCTGAATCGGAATGAGCGGCTCTTACGGATTATCTTCAAATGCGAAGGCTCTAACTCTGTCATCCTTCGGAGCTCCTCGAAACTCACGGATAGAGCCGTTGCTTGTTAACTCTCGTAGCTTTCCTTGATGGATGCCTTCTTCGTCGTTGTGATCGTCGAGATCTTGTATGATTTGAGAATTGTTGTTGGTATCGAAATCGACGCCGGATTGTCGCTAGTTACGTAATCGTTGAAAGCAGTCAAAACGTAGCCAGCATGCATCACCCTTATCATTATATGATCCCAGAAGTGAGCGAGATAATCATACAAAATCGGAGGTTCGAGGATTTCTCCCCGAATCGGAAACAATATCCTAGGATAAGCGGCCCTAGTCTAGCCTTAGGAGTCTCGGTCCCCTCTTCTTCGTCAATTTTCTGCTTCTTCGATTGTCTCTGTCGGGAATTGGTTCCTCCATCGCAAGTGATAGTACCGGCTTGACGAGGTCTCGAACTCGAATTGAAGCTCGCAGAAGCGGTTCGGATGTTGTCTAAAATCTTCTTGAAGATCTCGTCCGAACGGTAGTCCATCCATCGTCGGTTGCATAGGGATGCATCGGGATGACGGGATCGGTTGAGATAACAGGGGGGGGGGGGGGGAAAGCGGAACCTCCTTTGCAGGGTTCCTTCATGTACTCCTTCGGGATTGTTATATTTCCTTTCGAAGGTTGTCGTTGAGCCAACTTTTGAAGGTAATGCGGTCTTATCTTGTGCCGAAGCATGCGATGGTAGTGGCAAGTTGGGATCACCTTTCTTGTTGACTTCCTCGGAGTCTTTTGGAGCTCTGTGTTGGAAATCTGGGTTTTCATTAAGCTACGGAACATCTTTGGTACTGCTTCATTCTTGAACGGATATTCTGCGCTCGAGGCTCCTCGATGTACGTTCTTTGTCGAGACGGTTGTTCATGCTAACGGAGGCAATGTTGGGCCAAAGTTCTTGGTAATTTTATTGTGGTTGTTGCGGCCGTTACGGTGATATTTGCATCGGTTGTTTGCACTTTGTCGAAGGCTGCTGCCTTTGACCCGGATTTCTTTTTCGAAAATCTTCACCGGCTTAAACGTAGGTCTTGTCGGCAAAACTTAATTGCTTTGCCTCTTCTTGCAAGCTTCCGGCCTTGCTTAACAGCTTCTCAAAAGTCTTAATAGTGAATCCCTTGAGGGAGAAGTGCTATCGGGCCGTGAATGCTTTTCGCAGATGCCGGCTGCATGTTGTTCTTGCGGTTGTGGTTCACACTTCATACTTAAATTTCTCCATCGAAGTATGTAATCCACTAGAGTTTCATTCGGCCTTTGTTTCTCTACCACTAAATCACCTATAGTGATGTGGTGCGGAAACTCCGACAAATCGCTTTATGAAGAGGCTCTCTAGCTGCGAGAATGTCTTTACGGATCCGTTGGGTAATTCGCATGCAGTCGAAGGCGATCCCACTAAACAGACGCTAACAAGCGTCGGAAGAGTGGCCCGCATCGCTCCCGCCCGGCATTGCAACAAGCGGCACGAAAGTGTGCAACATCTTGTCGGGGTTCCGGGTTCGGGTCGAAGGTTTTAAACGAGAGGTGGTACGAAGCCCTTTGGGTATTGGACGACGTCGAATTCTTCGGGTAAGGTCTTGCCCGTCCGAATAGATGTCCGTTCTTCGATTGTGCTAGGGCTTCTCGCTTTTTCTTTGTTACACGCAAGTTCTTGATATCCTTTTCGGGGATCATACTTTGTGTTGTATCCTTTTGTTTGGTCATCCCCATTGACGGATGTAATCTCCTTTCCTCCGTACGATGTGAATGACTTACGGGGTGTCTCTGTATGTGGTTGCACTTGACTTTGGAGAGTGGCTAGAGCTACGGCCATCTCTTCCATCCTCTTCGCCATTTGAGCGATCGTGTCGTCCTTTCACAGAAGCTGTCTCTTCATCGGTTCTGGCTCCTCTCTTTGCGCGAGTGGGGAGCACCTTGAGAAGGGCGGTGAGCTCGCGCAAGTCTCAGCCATGTTGATTTCTGCATATTCATTGTCCATGAATTCCGATGAGTTGATCTCGTCTCAGGAACTTTCTTCTCTTTCTTTTACTTGTGCGTCGGATGTCGGTTCTCGGCTTTTCCATGGCATCTTCTAGCGGGCTTTCTGTGGCCATCTTTGTGGTTGTCATGCGATGGTTGCCGGGTCCTTTTCACGAGGTCCCTTCATCGCGGTAGCACTTTCTTGATTCCGGCCTCTGGCGAGACTTTCTTTCTCGGTTCTTTATTTCGGTCTCAGCGCAGTAGTGGGGACGCCACCATCCTTCTAGCAATGAAGGGTCTATGACGGATGGTCACATCGGCCAAATCTTGGAAGGTGGCTATCCTCCTGTCTGGCAACACGATACTACGACGGGCGGGCTAGCCTTCATTCTCTTGCTTGGCTTTTCTATCATGACGGCGGGTTCTACTCGGGGCCCAAGACGGGATTTGAGCGGCACCCGCCACATCCTTCGTAGAATTTCCGATACGGGGCAGTTTTCCTTCTTTCTTGGCTTTTATTTGCAAAGTTTGCGATCGAAGCGAACGGCGTAGTTCTAGTTCTTTTCTTGCGGCTATCGTTGTAGTATGCGGGCCGAGGTAATGTGACGATCTTGCGAACATTCTCCTCGTCCCCTCTGCTGAGCGGAGAGGGGATGGAACTGCTTCCTCCCAAAAGTGGTATGTAGTCGAGCGGCGGTGTATATTCGGGCGATTACGGGATTTCCTCCGGGAAAGCAATTTCGGCGACTGCGGCTATCACAACGATCATACACTTCTATTTCTTCTTTGGGTCTTTGTCGGCGACGGAATCTTGTGGCTTGGACCCGATTTAATGAAGGTCTTACGGAAGATCGTACCCTCGCGGTAACGGGTTTATCATAGTTAGGATTCCTTTCCCCTTTGATTTGGCGAAGTCGGGGTAGGTGCGAGCAACTAGACCGAGTGGGGGTAGTGAGAACGATCTCTGCGGACGTGATACTCCTCCCCAATTCGCCGGGACCCTTTGCGGGAGGAAACTCTTGGGTCGGCCTAAGGTTGAACTCGAGCGGTGGTTCCTCGGCCCGGATACCTTGTTTGTCGGTGCGAAAGGGGCGTGCGGTGACTTTGACGTTCGTGTTTTCAAATCCTGTCCCGAATCGGATGACCCCATTGTCGGGCGGTTCATCCTTATAGACGAGCGAAGTCCGGTCTAGTTGGTGAAGGAGAAAATCGGTTTCGGGGCTTCCATTTCTGCGAGTGGGTCTGGTTGTCGGTCCGAGCTGTGCCTTCTTTTCTTCAGGACGAAAAAGAAAGGAATTGAAAAAGTCGAACTCATTCTTTGTTCATGTATTTATCGTTTGTTAAAAGAATCACTTATTAGAAGGTTTGTTTATTTAGAACGGAATGTTCGAAGGTGTAGAAGGTAAGGAATCGATTCGAAAGGAAAAGAAAGTCTTAAGCAAGACTTCCCGACTCGAAGGATCACTCCTAAACTAACACACATTGGGGGTCCACCCCACCTCGGAAATGAGGTAAAAGGATCTCGGAACCTCTACGGTAGGGGTGTCTAAACGGTGGCTCCTAAATCCGGGAATGTTGGCCTATACTTGTTCGAGATAGTAGACATAGTATTCGAAGCGGAAAGAAGGAGTAGTTTGATCGCGTTAGGGACATGGATACACTACGGAATTTTGAAAACGGTATTTGATTATAATGGAGAGAGGAATTGTCCCGGCGGAATTCGCCGAAATCACATTGTCGGCATATTTTTAGGTCGTGTTTTATTTTGAAGAGGGTCGCCTAACGAAATGCGTCGGCGAATTTTTAATTTAATTAAAATAAATAATTTGGAAAAGTAGTATTTGATTTTGAAAATAATTTTAAATTTGAAAATTTTAAGATATGAAAAATCGAGACGAGATCTCACATCTGAAATAGTTTATATAAACGAGCACCGCACCACGAAACCGTGTATCTATCCCTAAGGATAGACACCTTTGCCAATTCAGGTAGGGCTTGATGAATAAACTAGAGATAGTGACATCCGTTTGGTCTACTTGAACCAATTTTATAAACTGTGTTCCCACCTTAATATGAAAACATTAAACGGTTTATATTACTGGGTTCTTTAAATTCCCTATAAGGGCAAGCCCATAGTTGAGTACATCTTAAGTGACGGAATCACCTAAAGCTCGATAATGTCAAAGGTGCAGCTCAAAAATTTGAAGTTTAAGGTTTCCGAAGATTGAATTTTGGAGTTTGATAGGGAATGGATCAAATTTTTGGAACATTTTGTTTTGTGAATCCAAAGGAAGAGGTAGGAGGAAATCCTTGATTCGAAGTGAACCGATATTTCAGCTTATCACATTGTTTGGCTTGAATTTAGGAAAGTCTAATGTTTATTTGATATTCCGATCTTGCCAATTTGATTAATTGAGGGCTTATATTTGTATGATAAAATCAAACAAATAGCACAGAAGATGTGAGGGTTTATTGTCGTATCGGACGACTACCTCGGAATCTAAGACCGGTTAGGGCTTAATTTGCAATGCAAATGCTAACGAGGAGTTGAGGATTTATGTTGCTAGGCGAGCTACCTCGAAGTCCTATGGCTTGGTTGTTTTAATTCTATGAAAATTTTGCTGAAGTAGACTCAGGTTTTGCTGATGACGATGGTCGTGCGCATGCATGCTCGAGCTCCTTGTTGTTGCGAGGTTTAGTTTTAGAAATCATAAATCGGGGAGATAAGAAAAGTATTTTGGTTTAGAGAAAATCTTAATTTCAGGGTGTTTTTTATGTTTTATTTAAAACAAATCTTAAAGTTGATTATAACGACACCGGTTAAGATCCCGCGGTTCCATCCTTGAGGCATCATTATTTTTATCGGATTCACTTAGTCCGGATGAATTTGCTAAACTCAAGCTTGAATGAGTTCCACACTTTCATTTAGGCAGTGGGAAATCGATTGTAACCGTAAGTTACGTAAATCGGTATTCCGTCTCGTCAACGGGGCGTTTTAGTTTTGGTGCAATTGTAGTTTTGTGTTAAACATTTGTGATTAAATTTTGAGTTGTTTTATATTTTGAAATGTTGTGGCGTGAATTTTATCTTGCAATGACTTTTTAACTTAGTTTTGGTTTTCAGTTTTAGAGATTACATCCTAAAGGTGTGGGTTTTCATGCAACGGTTGTTTTTATATGCAAAGAAAAGTAAAATGCATTTGCGATAAAATGAGTACAATAATGTAAATTGCGAAAGTAAGTACCATAAAATAAAAGCGTGCACGGAGGGTCTTCTAGTCATCATTTTGCACTTAAAAATACGATTAGAATATTTAAGCAAGTTCCTAGGTAAAGCTAAGGAAAGGTTATGGTTTTCTACCAAATTCCTAATCTTATGGCTAGTCATTTCCTATGACGTCTAGGTTCTTTGGGTTTTGGTTTAAGGACGATTTTCTTCATCAAGGCATGTCAGAATTCAATTGTTCTTATAAATATCTATCATATTGAGGAAGTGCTTGAGAAGGATCTTAAACATCTTTTCAATATTTCTAGGATTGTTTTAAGTCAATTGAATTTAATTATATAAATAGATCGATCGTCCGAGGTTTTGAGTCTTGTTAACTTGCTCGGTGAACTAGGACATTTGAATAATATGAGTGAGATAACACTTCATTTGATGTTCCATTTAGGAGTTATAATAATCGAAAGCTTTGAGGGTAAATTAGTATTCAAATGATTTGATTTAAGTTAAAGGGTTTAAATTTGGAATAGTGTTGAGATTTGCTTTATATTTAGTTTAATTTAATTTAATTTGATTTGATGTTTAATTAATTTGATTTGATTTAATTTAATTTAATTATTTAATTTAATTTAATTTAATTTAATTTAATTATTTAATTTAATTTAATTTAATTTAATTTAATTTAATTGAGTTTTAATTTAGTTTAACATAGTTCAATTTAATTTGATTTGGTGTTTAATTAATTTGATTTGATTTAATTTAATTTAATTATTTAATTTAATTTAATTTAATTTAATTTAATTTAATTATTTAATTTAATTTAATTTTTTAATATAATTTAATTTTAATTATTTAATTTAATTTAATTTAATTGTTTAATTTAATTTAATTTAATTGTTTAATTTAATTTAATTTAATTATTAAATTTAATTTAATTTAATTATTAAATTTAATTTAATCTTAATTTAATTTATCTTTAATTTACTTTATTTTTAATTTTAATTGAAATTCAAAAGAGTTTAATAATTTAATTAAGTCTTTTAATATTTTAAATTTGATTATCATTTTAATTAAAAATTGAGTATTAGTTGATATAATTGATTTAGGGATTTTTAAATTAAAGAATAAATCTCTTCCTAATAAAGATCCCTTATTTTAATAATTAGATTTTATTATTAATTTAAATTTAATGTTTATTATTTAATTAAAGTTTAATCGTTTTAAAATTATTTAATGGGTTTCTACCCTTTAATTATTTAAATTTCAATCATCCAAATCAGATTAGATCAAATATTTTACTTGTTAATTTTTTATTAAACCTAAAGTTTTAATTAAGGGTTAAAAGTTTAATTACCATTTTACCCCTTAAAACTTAACCATTTCATAACTCATTAAATTGAATTCAAATGAACTTGAAATATGTGAAACATTTCGTATATCGATAAAGACATGAGAGGAGAAAATGTGATTTTTAAATTATTTAATTTATTTATATAATTATTTTTGGTGGAAAATAGAGATTTTCAAGGAAAATTTGATAACATGACCAAAGAAAGTTTCTGCCCTTAAGAAAATTAGGGGACATTACATAATGACCGAGAGAAGCTTTCTTTTGGACCAATTTTGGTGATTTTTGAATTATATTATTTTTATTATAATTATTTTGAGTTTTGGAGTGTTAATTAATTTAAAAATAAAATAAATGTTGAAAAATGGATTTTTTATATTTTTCAAAATCTCTCTGATATCAAGGAAACCAGAAGCAAATTTTGCAATTTTCTGATTTTTTTATGATTTATTGTAATTATTTTAGTGAAAATGCTAGAAAATACATTTTTTTAATTTTAAAATTACCCTAGGGCTTCAAATTTAATATCTCACTAAATAGACCTAGGAAAAAATGTGAGATTTGCTCTAAGTGATTAAAATTCAAAATGTGACATTTTGGTGAATTTATTATTTTTGTGATTTTTATTATTTTTAATTATTAAAAATATTAAAATATTATTAAAAATCAACTTTTTAGAAAATTGAAATTTTAATTTTCTTAAGTTCCCCTGATATCAGAGGCTCCAAAACCAATTTGGTGAATTTTAAAAAGTATTTTAAAAGTTATGAATTTTTAAAGTTTAAAATGGCTAAGTGGCTTAATCAGCTTGATTAGTGGGGTTAGCTTGAGAGTCAATTGACCTCAAATTTTTATGGTGGATTCCTCTGATCCTAAAGGTCAGTGGAGAATTGATTTCAAGTCAATTTGATACCTGGTTAACTCTAATTAATTAAAGACCTATTTTGGGTGTTTAAGCCAATTAGGGTTAATACGAGTGAATTAACTCAAGTCCTATTTTTCCTAGGGTTCTCTGGTCATAAGGAACATCACCAAATATTTCTAGAATTTATTTCACAACATGCTAATTTTTGGAATTAAAATACTCAAAACGGCAACATGCATTTGAAAAATAAATAACTTTTCCTGAGAGATGGCCTCGGCCTTGGAAAATTCGGGGAATGTTTAAGTTGGAGGCTTGAAAAGCCTGGTCTCATGCCATGGTGAATTGTATACATGCATATGGAGAATTAAATGTATGCAGTAAAATAAATCATAAAAAATAAAATACTTAATGAAATTAAGTGATTTCTTTCACATTATTCTCCTCTGTTCACGCGAGCAAGAGGGTATTTTTATTTTATTTTTGTGATTTTTCTACACAAAGATATGGATTTTTGAAGTTTAGGGAATTAAATAAATAAGAAAATACCCTAATTTTCTATTTATCCATGCGGCGCCGTGAAGACCTCGGCGACTCACAGAACGCACACGCGTCGCGCTCACATTCGACGCCGCCACAGTCGACGGCCCGGGCCCCGCGGTTCTCGTACCGTCTCTGGTCCGACCAATCTGGCCGTCCGTGCGCGCGTGTATCGAATGGACGGCATCCGTTCATCGTCCCAGAGTGTTCTCGCTGAGAGCCGTCCACCTTTAAATCCACAGATCTAAAACGATTCTCGATGGATTTCATGTTCATGCTCTATGGATTCGTCTTGAAGAGACGAACACATCTATACGGCTAACATGCATTGAAACTAAGGCATTTGAAATGAAGAATCTCCGGAAGCTCGGGATGAAGAGTTAGCTCATACTGTAGCTCGGAAAGTGTGGCTTCGTCGAGAGTTGTTAAACGCCGATTGGGTCCACAGCAAGCTCCGGATGAAGTCTCCTGGTCTGGTGAATTGTACGGATATGATTTCGACCAAGCCCGATCACGAAACGGAGGTGGAGCAAGCTTGGGTGGCTTTGGAGATGGGGCTTTTAGTGGTGGACACCTTCCTTGGTGTTTGGTGAAGGTGTAGAACCAATCGATTTGGGAATTGGCTCAACGTGGAGAAGTGTCTGGTTTTTGGGCTAAAGTTTGAGCTGAGATTGGGCTCGGCTAGAAGGAATTGTTTGGAATTCGGTGGGGATCGGGTGCTCTTATGTGTAGAGAGTGATGCGGGTGATTTTGGCGAGTTTCCTTAAGGTTTTTTTCCGCTCCCCTCATGGCCGAGAGGGTGGAGTTTAAATAGGAGAGGGTGGAAGGCCTCTCGGAGGGGAGTTAGGGCTTGGGATCGGCGAGTTTGCTACGTGGGAAGATCAGCCGTGGTGACCACTAGGCATGGGCGTCGGCAAGTGAGAATTTCAATGTTGGCTCACATGTGAGCTCTCGGCCATGGTGTTTTCCGGCGGCCTGGTGGCCGGCCGGCCAGGCAATGGTCACCATCTTGGTCGGTGGGTCGGGGGCGGGGTTTAGTGTAGGCGGTGAGGTTTGACATGTGTAAAGGAGTTTGATTTAAATGGAATGGGAGAAGGCTCACTTTGGCTTGAGTTTGGGTCAACCCACCATTTTGGGCTTGGTGCACCCTTCAGCTCTGATTTTGAGCTGGGGAATCATTTAGATTGACTGAAGGAATGGTGAAGTCTCCATCCATGATGAGGTGGCTAAACATGGTTTAGTGTGTGACATAAGGTAAAAAAAGGTTAAAAGGAGGTTTAGAAAGAACCCCCTCTTCTTGCCATAAATGGACTAATGACAAGTCAAAGCCCTCATGGCTTCATGTGGCTTGAGAATGGCTTGTTCATGGCTTCATTTGGCTTGGGAAAGGTTGATTTGTTTCATGAAAAGGGTTTTAAGAATTTTGGATGTTTTGATGGAAATTTGTATGAAACTTGATTTGGAATAATTTGATGGTGACTTTAGGACTTAGGTAATGGATTTAGTTAAATGGATGACAAATGGAGATGTCATGTGGGCTTTAGGGTAGATTTGGGCTTTTGGATTTTGAGAGAAATGGGCTTTTAAGAAGGTTTAAAAAGAAGTGGGCTTTTAAGTTTGAGGATGTGTTCATGGATGGGAATTTTTGTAGAAGTTTGGGCCAAATAGTTGTTGGTTTTGGTTTAGGGATGTTTCATGAATAACTTGAAGCAAATTTGGGGTAGTTTGGGCTAAGTTTGGGTCATGGGTCCAATTTGGGCTTTAAGGCCCAAAGTGAAATTGGATCCAAATGTCGATCAAATTGGACTTGGATTTGGTCTAAATTGGTATTGGGAATGTTGAATTGAAGTTTAGAATTGAATTGAATCAAAATTGGGGTCAATTGGGTAGGTTTGGTTTGACATTGGGTCCACTTTGGGTTAAAATGGGTGATTTGGGGTTTTGACAAAAGTAGGGTAAATTGACAAAATTGGCCCATGGTGTAGTTGGACAAAGTAAGTGGGAATATTTGGGATTTTCTGGAATTTTCTGGGAATTTTCTGAATTTTTGGATTTTTAGGCAGAGAAGGGTATTTTGGGTATTTGGAGGGTATTGGGGGGTATTTTTGGAATTTTTGGTATTTTGGGTATGGATGATCAATTTGAGTGATGTGGAGGTGTTTGGGATTGATTTTGGAAAATTTTAGGTAATTTGGAAATTTTGCAAAAATTTGGAGTAATTTGAGGGTTTGGGTAGGTTCGGTAGGTGTAGGGTCCGGGGTGAAAATTGAAAATTTGGGAAATTGAAGATTGGGTGAATTTAGGTGGAAAGAAATCATTTTGGTTGAGCCATGAAGCCATTTCAAGCACGTATGAGCCATGAAAGGACTCATTTGGCGTTCAACATGTTGTTAACCCTCTTGGCAAGGGCTTAGGGTTAGGACCATCATGTGAATCACCTACATGAGTCGGGAGGTCAAGTTGGGTATGGGTGTGGTTTTAGGAAGTGTGTGAGTGTAATGTATGTCAGCCCCTTCACCAGACCCGGGCGCGAGACGTCCTGGGCAACAGAATCTATGGAACTCGTCCTTTAAACTTCCACATTTGATTTGACCCTGCAGGTGATTAGGGGTCTATAGTCAAGTTTGTGGAGTTTGCGAAGTTTAGAAGTGGTTTGAATTTCTAAAAGGCGGGTCCCAATTCTAGTCCTGCAAGATGAGTCGAAGGAAAACTGGGCTAGATCCTAGCTTAAAAGAAGAAAGGAAGACCTCGTGAAAATGAGGTCAACAATTGTTAATCATTTATTTTCTAAAAAGATTTATTTTAAGGAGAGATGTACCCACTATCACTCCCAAATGTCGTTATATCATGTTATTGAATACTTTAGGTATTATGTCTAACCTAAAGGTTTTGGTTTGTTGTCATGTCATTGTTGTGTTGAAAAGTTTCGGGTTATATGTAACCTAAAAGTTTTGTTTTGTTTTGATGTTGTTGTCTTGTTGAAAAGTTTCGGGTTATATGTCTAACATAAAAGTTTTGTTTTGTTTTCAATGTTGTTGTCTTGTTGATAAGTTTCAGGTTATATGTCTAACCTAAAAGTTTTGTTTTGTTTTATTGCTAATATTGGATCGTCGGCGTCTGCCAAAACGAGTTGCTTTCTATAACATGTAAAGAAAATAAGCGGAATTTCTTGTCTTCATCACACGAAGAAAATATCGTCGGGAAATAATATCAAGAATATGTTAAGTTATTTTGGAAATGTCAACTTCATGCTAATCATGTTGTTTTTTTTAAATGTCAGAATTTTCGTTGATTAAATTGACATCGGATTTATGTTGGTTATGTCAATTTTAGAATGTCAATTATGTTGAATTGATTTTGAGTATGAGGCTTAAATTTCAGGTTAGGTAATACATCAAAAGATTTAAAGTTAAATACAATCTTTTAATTGAGCCCAACTTGGGCTTCATTAATAGGTTGGTGCTAAGTTAAATTGATGTTGATTGAATTTGATTAACTCGAGTTCATGTACGTTTGAACTTGAGTTAAAGGTTTAAATTCAATATTGATTGAATTAACTTGGATTCATGTCTGATTGAATCTAAATTAAATTCAATGTTGATTGAATTTGATTAACTTGAGTTCATGTACGTTGAACTTAAGTTAAAAGGTTTGGTTTTGGATGAACCCAATTAAATTTTAAACCTGTTTAAATAGGATTTAAAGAGTTAATCGAAACTGAAAATAAATTAGACTTAATTAGAATTATAGACCATTCAAATCCATTTTAGGTAAAGTCTTAATGAAATTATTTTGTCGGACTTAGATTTAGGATTGTCTTAAGTTCATTAGGAGTTGAACTCGAGTTCGGTTTTGATTTAAGTCTAATGTAGATTAGACTTAACTTTGGTTTTAAGTTGAATTTAGGTTCAATATGGATTGGACCAAAGATTTAAGATTAACTGAGTTGAGATTGGATTGAATTGAGGATTAGGTCATGTTTGAATTTAAGTTAGATTTCAGTAGGGATTGGACTGAGATTTTGGGTTAACTTGAGTTCGAGTTGGATTGAACTCAAGTTGGAGTTATGTTTGAGTTAGGTTGATGTGGATTGAACCTAAAGTTTAAGAGTTAACTTGAGTTTAAGTTGGGTTGGGTTTAGGTTAGGTTGATGTGGGTTGAACTGGGTTTAAGTTAACTTGAGTTGAGGTTAGGTTGGACTTCAATTATTTTAGGTTTAGGTTAGGTTCGATGTGGTTGAACCTAAGGTTTAGGTTAACTTGAGTTGATTAGGTTGGACTCGGGATTAGATGGGGCCCAGGTTAGGTTCGATGTGGGTTGAACCTAAGGTTTAGATTAACTTGGGTTCGGGATTAGGTTGGACTCGAGTTATGTTAGGTTTAGGTTAGGTTGATATGGGTTGAACTGGGGTTTAGGTTAACTTGAGTTCGAGTTAGGTTGGACTCGAGTTAGGTTAGGTTTAGGTTAGGTTCAATGTGGGTTGAACTGGGTTTTGTTAACTTGAGTTGAGTTAGGTTAGACCCGAGTTAGGTTAGGTTTAGGTTAGGTTCGATGTGGGTTGAACCTAGGTTTAGGTTAACTTGGGTTGAAGTTAGGTTGGACTCAAGTTATGTTAGGATTTAGGTTAGGTTCAATATGGGTTGAACCTAAGGTTTAAGTTAACTTGAGTTCGAAGTTAGGTTGGACTCAAGTTAGGTTAGGTTTAGGTTAGGTTCGATGTGGGTTGAACCTAAGGTTTTAATTGTAGGTTTAAGTTAGGTTGGACTCGAAGTTAGATTAGTTTGATTGAGTTCGATGTGGGTTGAACCTAAGGTTTTAGTTAACTTGAGTTCGAGTTTACGTTGGACTCGAAGTTAGGTTTAAGTTTGATTTAGGTTCGATGTGGGTTGAACCTAAGTTTGGTTGACTTAAGTCTGTGTGAAGCTTAAGTTAGGTTTAAGTTTAGTTTAGGTTCATGTCGGGTTGAACCTAAGTTTGGTTTGACTTAAATTAATGTAGATCAGGCTTAAGTTAGGTTTAAGTTTGATTTAGGTTGATGTGGGTTGAACTGGTGTTTGGTCTAAGTTTGATTAAACCTTAGTTAGTTAAGGCTTAATGGTTTAAATTGGAATTAAAGGGTTAGACCTAATTAGGGTTTAAGTTTGATTAAATGTAGTTAGTTAAGGCTTAATGGTTTAATTAGGTCCCAGGGTTAGACCTAATTGGGAGGTTTAAGTTTGATTAAACCTTAGTTAGTTAAGGCTTAATGGTTTAATTAGGTCAAGGGTTAGACCTAATTAGGGTTCATTTAAAACCTTAGTTAGTTAAGGCTTAAAGGTTTTAATTAGGTCTAAGGTTAGACCTAATTAGGGTTAGGTATGATTAAACCTTAGTTAGTTAAGGCTTAATGGTTTAATGTAATTACAGCTTAGACCTAATTAGGGTTTAAGGTATGATTAAACCTTAGTTAGTTAAGGCTTAAAGGTTTAATTGGAATTTGAGTTAGACTTTAATTAGGGTTTTAAGTTTAGTTAAACCTTAGTTAGTTAAGGCTTAATGGTTTAATTAAGGTACAGGGTTAGACACAATTAGGGTTGGTATGGTCTGCCTTAGTTAGTTTAAGGCTTAAAGGCTTAATTAGGTCAAGGGTTGGAACTGAGTGGGGTTTAAGTTTGATTAGAAGCCTTAGTTGGATTAAGGCTTAATGGTTTAATTAGATTACAGGGTTGGAGCACAATTAGGGTTTAAGTTTGATTAAACCTTAGTTAGTTAAGGTTTAATGGTTTAATTAGATTAAAGGGTTAGACTTTAATTAGGGACTAAGTATGATTAAACCTTATGTTAAGGAGGTTAATTAAGTTTAGTATGTCTTTAAACCTAATTAAGGGAGTTTAGTTTTGTGTTAATTAAGTTTAATATGTCCTTAAACTAGTAAAAAAATTTAATTTTTATTAAACCTAATTTAGGTAAGGTTTAATGGGTTAATTAAAGTTTTATTATGTCTTTAAACTTAATTAAAGGATTCAATTTTTATTAAACCTAATTTAGGTAAGGTTTAATTGTTTAATTAAGTTTAGTATACTTAAACTTAATTAAAGGAGTTTGATTTTTATTAAACCTAATTTAGGTAAGGTTTAATTGATTTAAATGTCATTTTAAGCCTTAATTGAATCTAATCTTGTCATTTTAGACTCAAGTGAGGTTTTATTATTAACCTATCATAGGCTAGAACCATTTGACAATTGTTGATGAAAATAGTTCAATTTTACAAAAGGTCATTTTAGGATCAAAAATTATTTAATTAACAAATGCTTTTAACCCTAAATTTCCAAATGTCATTCAAGATTGTTTCTATGACTTAGAAATATTTTTCCTAGGGTCATTGTCTGTTGCCCTACCATTCCTAGTCATTTGTATTTTTATTTTCTTAATTTTAAAAAAATTTTTATAATTATTATTTGAAATAATTACAAAGAAATTTGAAAATTCAATATCTAGGCATGTTTTCTGTCCTGAAAAATTATGGAAGGTCCCTAAGAACATAAAGATAAAAAGCCTCGAAAGTTTCATATTTTTGATTTATAAATAATTTTTAATAATTAAAATACTCAGAGAGTATTTAATTAATTAAAAATTAAATTCTAAGAATAAAATTATGATTTTGGTCTCATAATTTTCTTCTCTTCAAGAGCTTTCCAGAGGGTTTTTTTATTTTATTTTGGACCTCTGGTTAAAGAGATATGAATTTTGAAGTTTAAGGGATTAAATTTTTTTTTTTTTTTAATACCGCGCGAACTTCGCGCCCGTTCGACGCATGTCCTCGGACTCGTCGGGCGGGAGGGGCTCCCGTGCGGCGGCGGGGACCGCGGGGCTTCATTCGGCGCAGATGCATGCCGTCGTTCAAAGGCGCGGATCGGACGACACGAGAAAATTTAGGTTTAATCCGAAATTCCGTAGCCATTGAACTTCAAACATTAATATCTCATTCATTTCTTGATGAAATTGAGTGATTTTTTAAAATGCTCATCTAGACAAAGTAGTATAAATCCATACGGTGATGATACACTTTTGAGCTAGCAAAATACATGATTTATTAAACATGAATTATTTTATAGTATAAATTCCATACCTTGGCCACAAGTGGATCGGAAGTCAGATCAGACCCTATGGTTGTCTTCTTGGACCCCAAGAGAAGATTGTGGAAGCGGCAATTTGTTCCGAAGTTGTGGTTGGAGAGGAATTTGGGAATTAGTCCTGATTTGGGTGATTTTGAAAATGACTCAGTCTGGCCCAAATGGGTTAGATCTATGGCTGGGTTTCACTCTGAAAGATAGTGGGGACTCTTAGGAAGAACTTTATGTTGGGAGCAGGAGGATTTGGGCAGCCTATAGGTCTCACTAATATTTTCTTCCTCCTTAACTAGTTTTAGGCCAAGGGCTCTATTTATAGCCAAATGATGGAGTTGGCTTGCCTTAGGCTATTCTTGGGCATTACTTATCTCCCCTACATGCTGATTGGGTGATCAATTGGCAGGAGATAAACTTAGATTTTTCTCTCTCTAAGTATTTCATGATGAATTTCATCCCTCTTTGCCTCTTGTCATTGTCCATTGTGGGAGGTTACTTGTGGTTGTTGTTAGGCTTGCTAAGGAGCTTACAACTCAATCCATGAAGCAAGTGATGACACATAACCTAGCCTATAGCTGGCAACCATCATCACCATTTACCATGGTAAAGAGGGTTACATGTGAGGTTTTCTTTTCATTGGGTGGCTTGGGTGGTGGTCATTTTTTGACATGTTGTACAGAAGCCACCTTAAGGAGGAATGAGGGAGGTGATGACACCTCATTCCATGCATAACCATGGGGGTTAAGCCATGGATGATGGACTTTAGGATGAGCTTTAAAATGAACTTTAAAATGGACTTTTTATATGTTAAAGAGGCTTTTAAAATGAATTAACGATTAAATATAGAAGAGGCAAACGTAATTTTCATCCCTCCCCTTTAATTTCCATTTTAATTAATTTTTTTATTAATTAAAATTGGTGGAAATTATTTGATTAATCAGTTTACTAATTGAAAATGATTTGGAATTAATTAATTGATTATTTTTGTCATTTTATGTCATTTTATGATTTTAATTTAATTTTCATTTTAATTATGTCATTTAATCAAAATGTTGAAAATTAAATCATTAGTCATTTAATTAATCAAAATAATTTTTGAAATTAACTATTTGATTAATTTTGTTATTTTTATGTCATTTTTTATCTATTTTAATTAAAATAGATAAGTGTTGACCAATTTTGACTTGGGTTGACTGATTGCTTTCATAAATTAGTCAAATTGATTTTAAGATGTCCCAAGGTACGCTGATTTTGTCATTGTGGTGTTTTAAATGTGTTAGTGGGTGAAAAGGTTGATTTATGGGTCAACGGGACTGGTCATTAGGTGCCGAGGTCGTAATTTGACGAAGTTGATTTTTTAGGTCGAAAAGGGTGACTATGGGGTGTAGGTGTAGGTCGTAGGTCTGGTTTGACCAGTTTGACCAAAGTTGACTTTTAGGTCATAGGGGTGACCTATGGGGTGTTTGATGTAGGTCACTAGGTCTGGTTTGACCAATTTAACTAGAGTTGACTTTTTAGGTCGTAGGGGTGACCTATAGAATTAAATGATGTAAAATCCAGCAGAGTTTGGTTTGACCAATTTGACCAAAGTTGACTTTTTAGGTCGTAGGGGTGACATGGGGTCAACGAGTGTAGGTCACTAGGTACGGTTTGACCAATTTGACCAAGTTGACTTTTTAGGTCGTAGGGTTGACTATGGGGGTCAACAGGGTAGGTCATTGGGTACGGTTTGACCGATTTGACAAAGTTGACTTTTAGGTCGAAAAGGCATTGACTCATTGTAAAATGAGGTCAGCAACCCTCATGAACCAAGCCACCCAGGATAGTCCTACGACGAAAAGTCTGTCAGGGAACTCATCCTTTAAACCTCCACGATTTGATCTTAACCCTCCAGTGGCTTAGGGAGTTTACAATCAGGCATGTCGGTTTAAAAGGGGTGCAGGGTGTTTGAATTTCTAAGTGGTGGGTGCCATCTCTAATCCTCTAAGATAGTCGAAGGGAAAGCTTAAGGCTAGATCCTAAATCTTGGAGAGAAGAAAAGGCGCAAATCAAAATGAGGTCGACGAAGATTATGTAAGATCCCGATGCGGTATTGTCTCGAAACAGCAGATGGTATAAATTACATTAAATTATATATGTGAAATTTTAGTCCATATAATTGAATTGTTAGAATATGTTTTTAATGGGGAGTAGAATTAGAGGTCTTTAGAGTGACGGCTAAAGCCCACTAATTGGTTTGATATTTAAATTTTTTTTTATAAGAAGTTAGCCCAGAATTGGAGGTAATTGAGGAACTCTGAGTGAGAGCTAGTATCTTCCTTGCCTAACCATGTTTAAGATTTTAAAAGTTAAATTAACTTGATATTCTTTATAGAACCAAGTAAGGCTAAAGAATAAATTTGCTCTATTTATCGCAACACATTTAAATACTTCCTGACAATACTTTCATCATTATTACTACTTTATAAGAGAAAGAAAAAGATATTTTATTTCGTAGTATTTTATACCGCATTTTAAAGTTCTGATAATTTTCATTTGCGGTGCTTTAATTAAAAATACAAAAAACAATTTTCAAGTTTTCAAATCAAAACATACTTTCAAAAGTCATTAAAATATTAAAAGTATAATTTTCTTAATTCTTTAAAAAGTTTTTGCATTTTCTAATAGGTTTGATTTCTCGGGGCTTAATGAGAATGTCACATATTACTTGATAGAAAACGACACGTATACTTGCGTAGTATCCTTAATACAAAATCATAATTTTCATATCTAAATCATCGCTTTATATATTCAGTGTGAATTGAGTTTTGATGCACATATATTTATACGTGGATCAAGTTTTTGGCACCGTTGCGGGAAAATTAATTAAAACTACATTTTTAAATAAAATTAAGAAAAATTTAATTTTTTTTACTTTT
Source organism: Papilionanthe hookeriana x Papilionanthe teres (assembly GCA_022702705.1). Taxonomy (NCBI): domain Eukaryota; kingdom Viridiplantae; phylum Streptophyta; class Magnoliopsida; order Asparagales; family Orchidaceae; genus Papilionanthe; species Papilionanthe hookeriana x Papilionanthe teres. The sequence continues at coordinate 132,656,843 of CM040427.1, forward strand.
TCTTTGTTTTTTGTTCCCAGTGTTTTGTGTTTTATTTTATTTTATTGTTGTATGTGTATTTTAGGTTCGAGAGGAACATATTGCTTACGATTCGAATTAGAAAGAAGCTATCAGAAAAATCAAAAAAATTAAAAATTCTAAAAAAGATAAAAATATTATGAGAAATTGCAAATCATCTGCATCAAATGTTGGCATCCTTGAGAATACGAATGCTTTAAGAGATTATCTGGCAACACACGGTGGATTAACTTCATGGTAGTACTCAACACCCTGCTGTAGCTACTAATTCCTTTGAACTTAAACCAGCTATTATCCAACTAGTGTCTAATAACCAGGTTGGGGGGGGGGCGACAATCGAGAGATCCTTGCATGTTGCTAATTTTCTGAGTTGTGTGATACTTTTAAATATGATGGTGTTTCGGATGATGCTATTAGACGTGGAACTTTTTCCTTTCTCACTAAGGAATAAAGCTAAGATATGGTTAAATTTGTTAGCACCTGGATGCATCGAACTTGGGGTGATTTAACACAAAAATTCCTTGCTAAATAATTTCCACCATTAAAAATTGTGAGCGAAATGATCTTACATTCTTTTGTCGGATTGAGGGTGAATCAATATATGAAGCATGAGAATGGTTAAAGATCTCACGAAGTATCCACATCAATCGATACCAGATTGATTAATAATTCAGGCAACACCTGATGGATTAGTTGGATCTCTTAGATCGATTATCGATATTCTTGTGGTGGATCATTAATGTCTAATGATTTTCTGATGCTTATGCTTGATTGAAGAAATGGCTACTAATAATTTTCAATGGCCTTCTGAAAGGTTAAATCCACAAAAGGTAAACGATGTTCATGAAAATGATACTTTTTCAATATTATGAAATTAGGTTAATGCGATTTTGAAAGATAGACCAATTTAGGATGAATTTTTCTTAGCCAAATTACATAGATTGAAGAAAATTCATTAGGCCAAATGGTTAGTTCTTATTCTTCAACAGAAACTTTGAATGCTATAAGTGGCTTTAATAACCCGTATTCAGATTATTATAACCCAATTGGAAGAATCATCCATACTTTAGCTTGGAATACCAATATTCGGGGTGGTATTAATCAACTTGATAGGGGAACCACCGAGTAAACCCTATTGGAGGGCGGAACAACCAAGGAAATAATAATTAAAGACTAACTTATCATCAAGTTTTAATAATGCTTTACAACTAAAGGAGAAGAAGTTGTCACATTGAAGAAGTAGTGTCACATATGGGAAATCGATTACGAGTCAAGGGCAACCATCAGAAATATTGAAAATGTTGATTGGGGCAAATGCAAAGTCATTATGTAATAGATCCCAAGGAATGCGTCCAAAGTAATGCGAAGTGAATCAAGAGATAAAAATAAAGGGCATGTAAAAACAATTCAACTAACAAGTGGAAGAGGGTTGGAAGATAGAGTTCGAAAGAAACTAAAGTAGAAGAAGGGATTGAAGAACCAAAGAGGATGCTCGAAAGGTTTGGAAAGACGTTTCTCCACCAGGAACCCAATTTGGAAAACCCTGCCTCCATTTCTCGAGAGACTTCGTCAGCAAAGTTGGATAAGTAATTTTCGAAAATTCTTGAAGATATTTTAGAAGCTTACCATTAATATTCCATTTCTTGGAGCCTTAGAACAAATTCCGAGCTATGTGAAATTTATGAAGGATATTCTCAACAAAAAAGAGGAAGTTTGAAGATAATGAGAGAGTTGCACTCGATTGAGAATTTGCATTGCGGTAATTGAATAAGCTTCCTGAAAAAATTAGGATTAGAGGAAGTTTGAAGATCTTGGTAGTTTCACGATTCCATGTGCGATCGGAGACATGATACATAAAAAAGCTTTATGTGTTGGGTGCAAGCATTAACCTTTTGCCTTTATCAATTTCAAAAGACTAGGATTAGGAGAAATAACTGACTATTGTAACTGCGGTGCTTGAGATCGTTCGATCACATATCCAAAAGGAGTTATAGAAGATGTCTTGATTAAAGTGGATGATTTATCTTTCTGGTGATTTCATTGTACTTGATATAGAGGAAGATAAAGAGATACCCATCATTTTTGGAAGACCTTTCCTAGCCACGAGGCAGAACAGCCAACAGATGTGCAAAAAGGGAATTAACTATGAGGGTTAATGATGTTATTACAGTAAATATTTTGGAAATCGACGAAATATCTTGCAATAAGTAAAGTAGATGAATGTTATAGGATGGATGTTATCAGATATTTGAGTGAATTTCATTTCAAGTCAACTTATAAAGAAAAACCTGAAAGAGAAGAATTGGAACATAAACGAAGAGGAGTTACATCATTTTGAAGATTTTGAGGAAAAATTAAACTATGTTCATGAAAAGTTTGAATTGTTAGATGTGACTGAAAAAGATGAATCTTATGGTCCATGATTGAAAAACCTACTGACCTTGAGTTAAAAATTCTTCCTGATCATTTGAAGTATATTTTTGGGTGAATCCTCAACCTTGCCGTTATAATTTCATCTCGATTATTTGAAAAAAAGAAGAAGAGAGTTTGCTTGAAATTTTGAAGAAGTATAAAAAAGCCTTTGGATGAACAATTGCTGATATTAAAGGAATCAGTCCTTCAATTTGTATGCATAGAATTCTTATGGATGATAATTACGAACCTCGAATTTGAAAGGAGATTAAATAAATATCGTGAAAGATGTTGTTAAGAAAATTTTGAAGTGGTTGGATGTTGGAATTATCTACCCTATTTTACATTGTGCATGGGTTAGTCTCATTAACCGTGTTCCTAAGAAATGAGGAGTAATTGTGACTGTTAATGAAAAGAATAAAATGATTCAATGAGCCAATTCTGAGGATGACGAATATGCATTGATTATAGAAAGTCGTACCACAATGAAAGATCATTTTCCACTCCCATTTCTTGATCGGATGCTAGATAGACTCGATGGGCATAAAATACTTTTATTTTTCTGGTTGGATATACTGGTTACTGCAATTCAAATTGCTCACGGATTAAGAAAAGCTAGTTTACCGATTAAGCCTTGCGTGGTTGCTTTTAAGAAGAGATGCCACTGGTTTATGTAATGCCCACCTTTACATTTCGGAGATGTATGATGGCTTTTTCGTGATTTAATTGAAAAAAGGGATTCGAGTTTGATGTATGGCTTTTCAGAGTTTGAAATTTCATTTAAATCATGTTTAGAACATTGTCTAAAGTTCTAAAATGCTATGAAGAAACTAATTTAGTTCTTATCTAGGAAAAATGCCAACTTATGGTAGCGGAGGAATTGTATTGGGACATCGAATTTCGGGGAAAAAGGTTTGGAGATAGATTCTGCAAAAATTCGAAGTTATCTACTGGTTACCTTGCACGACTAATGTAAGTGAAATTAGAATTTTTTTAAAGGACATCTTTGGATTCTATAGGCGTTACATCAAACACTTTTTAAAGATTACAAAACCTTTATGTTGTTTATTGAAAAACGATGCAATTTTTTATTTTGATGATGATTACCTAAAAGCTTTTGAAACATTAAATGAAAAATTAATCTCTTTTTGTTATAATTTCACTTCCAAAATTGGAAAAACCTTTTGAATTAATGTGTGATGCTAGTAATTATGCTATTGGTGCTGCTTTGGGTCGAATATGATAAAATTTTCATATTAATTATTATTATGCTAGTAAAACTCTTAATGAAGCTCAAATTAATTATACCACTACCGAGAAGAGTTATTAGGCGTATAGTATTTGCCTTTATAAATTTCGTTCATATTTAATTGGAACTAAATGTGTGGTGCATCTTGATCATTCTACTATCGAATATTTAATGAAAAAGTAGGATGCGAAGCCGAGATTGATTAGATGGATTCTTCTTTTGCATGAATTTGATTTTGAGATAGTAGATATGAAGGGTTCGAATGTCAATTGCGATCATTTGTCAATCTTGAAAATGAAAAATCTCTCTGTGATGCTAAAAAAATTAATGAACATTTCGATGAAAAAATTATTCAACTGATAATGAGTGGAGTGTTCCGATGGTATCTTAGGCATAGTAAACTTTATTGTCGGTAATATTATACCCTATGGTTTGACATACCGGGAAAAGAAGAAATTCACACAATACGTGCTAAGAATTATTTTCGTATTTAGGCACATATAAGCAAAGGAAAGGATCTTATAATTCGAAGATGTATACCTTTAGAAAAGACTTATGAAATTATTCAAAAATGTCATGATTCTGATTATGAGGGACATTTTGGAGTTGGAAAGAACTACATATAAAATCTTACAATCTGGATTATATTATTTTATAATTTTAAGGATGTGAATGCTTATATTAAAAATTGTGATAGATGTCAGCGATGTAGGAAATATTTCGAAAAAATGAAATCGCCGCAATTACATGTTGGAAGTTGAAATATTTGATGTTTTGGGATTAGATTTCATGCGTCCATTTACACCATCTTTCGGAAATGTTTATATTTTGATAGCGAGTAGATTATGTTTTCGAATGGATTGAAGAAACATTGTTTTACCTCGATGTAATGCTGAAAGTGTTGCAAAGTTTTAAGAAATAATATATTTTGTAGATTTAGAGTACCAAGAGTAATCATAACAGATGGGAGAAGTCATTTTAAAATACGATTATTGAGAAATTGAAAATATCATATAAATCATCGCATTGCTACTACTTATCATCCTCGGACAAGTGGTGTGGTTGAATTATCCAATCCACGAAATTAAAAGAATATTGGAAAAGACGGTTAGTCAAAACGAAATGATTGGTCAATTAAAACTGGATTATGCTTTTTTGTGGGCCTATAGGACTGCCTACAGAACCCATATAGGGTGATATTTGGAAAAGCTTGTCATTTGCTGTTGAACTTGAGCATAAAGCATATTGGGCTATTAAAGAGTTCAATTATACCTTGAAAGATCTTTATTTAGAAAGAGATTGTTGCAATTAAATGAGCTTGAAGAGATAAGGAACGAATCTTATGAAAATGCTAAGATTTATAAGGAAAAGATGAAGTTATGTCATGAGCGGAAGATTCTTACTAAAATCTTGTGCCGGGACAAAAGTTTGTTGTATAATGCTAGATTGAGGAATTTTCTAGAAAACTTAAGTCCAGGTGGATGGATCCATTTATTGTGATAAAAGTTTATTCCTATGGAGCTGTGGATATTCGTGATCCTGAATTGGAAAAATATTTAAAGTTAACGGTCATATAATTAAACCTTATTTTCGGTTGATCAACTTAAATCGATGAGAATCGGTTTGGAATTCACTCATAATGAGTTATGGATATGTCGAGTTGAAAATGTTAAACCAAACGCTTTGTAGGAGGCAACCCATAGTTATCGGTGTGCTTTGCTTTATGTTTGCTTTGTGTGCTTTGTTTGATTTGTTTTTTATGTTTTGGTTGTTGTATTTTGGAGTTTTTATGTTATAGTAGTGTTTATTTGACCTTATTTTATGACTTAGAGGAGTAGAATGAAATTTAGACTTTTAACGATTTTGTGCTAAAGTGATCAGCGGCGGCTAAGCACCGCTAGTTGGCACTTAGGCACTAAGTTATAAACATGTGATAAATGAGGTTACAGAAACTTTAGATCATGGGGAAGTGGTTTTGGAAGATATTTTGGAGTTTTTAAACGTTAAAGGGTGAGATTATGCACTTCTAAAGTCTATAAAAAGGCCACGGATTAAGAGAACCACTTGCCCCAAGTCATATTTTCATTCTGAGTCTTAGAAAGAGTGTTTTGAGTGCATGTCTTCACGGGTGAATGAGATTAAGAAAGAAGAGAGGAGTCGTTTAACAAAGAGTAAGTTTATTAGTGATAATGCTACGAGTTATTTAATGGATTTCTTGTCGTTAGTATTCGGGGTATTGCGAAAAGATTGCAATGATCGAAGCCGAGTGACTTCAATCGAAGCAAAGATCAATGAAACTCACACATGTGGAGCATATGGGATGGCAACTTAAGATGCAATTCGATCATACAAGTCACGTGGAAGAAGCGAGAAAAGGCGATGTTTCGAAGAACAAGTGGTTAGAAGATGTAAGAGTGTTCAATCATCGTCCTTTCTATCATATTTATATTCAGAAGAGTCGAATGGAAATAATAGTGGTTACGGATAAATTCCACCTCTTGAAGAGTGGAATTAAATGTTGGTTTGAACTTGTGATTTGTTTTGAGTGTTTTATATTTTATGAGTTTGATGTTTTAAAGTGCTTAATGTTTTATGTTTATGATCTGTTGCACTTTAATGTGTGATTGTTACCTCTTAGTGATGTAAACTTGTCATTATGCTTATTGAGTCCATTTGTATTTAGGGAATTTCATCCAAAGTGTTTGGATAGAAATTTTTAGTTTATTATGTGTGGTTTGATTTTAATGAATATAAGTTTATGTTTGTGTGAAACTTATTGAAATTGATGGATATTAAAGCTTAAAATTGGAGTATTGAAGATTATTGAAGTAGAAGACAATTATTTTGAGAAGATTAAGGGTGATTAACTAAGTGGTTTAGTGCATTTTCTTAATTGTGAAAATCTTGGCAACGCTGGCGGCTAAGCGCCGAATTGCGTGTTTACGAGAGCCAAATTTCGCGGCTAAGCGCCGAATGCCTCACGCTTAGGCGCCGGTTTGCAAAAATTGGTATTCAACGATTAAAACCTAAAAATCACCATTTTTTAGCAAGCTATTATCTTGACCTCGAACTTTCGCGAAAGATCCTAAGGCATCAACATTTTGGATCGCTTGAAGGTTGATTTAAACAAAAATTGTTAGATTTGGATTCCTTAAGCTAAGAGCACTACTCTTTAAGTAAAATTTTGATATTCACCATGTATTTTGAGTACATTTTGGAAAATCCTAAAATCACTATTCATGGTGAAAGTTTGAGGAAAAGGATGAAAATTTGCTTGGATTTAATGGAAATTACTTTGGAAGTTAATTTAGCGAGTTTAGTTTGATTTTGGAATTTATGGTGAATTTTTTGTGAATTTTAGAAATGGCTCCAAAGTCAAGAAATGATCGAGAGAAAAGAAGATATTTGATTAAGAAATTTGTTAGTGCAAAGGCTAAGGAACGTTACGTCGACGCACTGCGTCACGTAAATTGATTCACGAGCATGTGTTTAGTAAGCCAGGAGAGGTTATTGAAGAGATGATTGATAAAAGAATTGGAAAAATTACTGCTGCTTCTCCGCTGTAGAGCATTGTTTACGTAGTCAATGAGTTTTATGCAAACTTACCTGCGACGAAGAAAATTTGGTGATGGTGAGATGGCCAATTATATTTAAATGCGATTGTAAATGTCTTTTATTGCCTTGATATGTTTGTTTTACTCGAACTATCATCCCTGCGAGGGAGAGTTAGATGATATTATGACATTTACGGCGAGCGGAAGGATTATGTAAGATCACAAATGATAGAAGAGTAAATTTTCAAGCCTCTAAGTTAAATGCTATTTACAAGCACGCAGTATTTTATCTCATCTAAGGCTGTTGCCTTCAAGCCATACTAGTGAAGTTACAAAGGGAGAGAGCTATTCTGAACTATTGCATTTAGTAGATAAGCCTCTAGATATTAGGTAATCATTTATGTTTACATTTTGAATTGCACGGATCTGCCACTACTACAAGTATAGGATTTCCTTCCTTAATGTTTATTCAACATGTGAACAATCTGGAGTAAAATTTGAAACATGGGAAGGAGTCCTTGAACTTTGAAACCAGTGCAGGTGTAAACGTTAGAGCTTACATTGTACATTCAGCGTTTGGCTGGAGAGAGGATTTAGTAGGGCATCTACTGCTTCTACTTTTAGCCTGGCTGCTTTTACTTCTGTCTTACTACTTCGAGAGCTTCATCATCTAGAGATTCATACTGGTTTGTTAAGAATGATTCGATGAAGGTGAGTCTTACTCGTAAGCATGTTAGAGACATGGATGGTAAAATGGAAAATATGGAAAGATATATTATTAAACATGATGAATATGAGGAGAATTATTAGCATTATTTGGATAGATTGATCAAAGGAGATATGAGTGCGCAGGATGCCTCCTCATCCATTTTATACCTTATGTGCCATCCCGAGATTGGAACTAGCAAGATGATGATGATGATGAGGATGATTAGTTGATTTGTTTATGTGTTATTGAATCTTTGTTGATGAGTTGATATATCTTATGTCTCTTGATTTATTTTGATATTGTGTTTGTTGTGTGAACTCCGGTAATATGCTGATTATAGTTAGATTATTTTTGCATGTTCGGATGTGTCTATGTTGTATTGATATTCTATATGTTGTTTTGTGATATTTGTGTAGTAGGTAATGTTTTAATGTATATGTTGTGTGAAAATTTTTGTGTGTGCACTTTAATTCCAAAATTGTTAGGAGAATTTAGAACACTTATTAAACTATTATTTAAAATTGCATGTTTAAAACTTTTTAAAATCTACTACTACCATGTGTTATCTAGTATTGGTGTGGTTTCAGTTATTTTCAGTTGGTGTGTATTTGCTTAGAAAACCTCCACAATTGTAGAAGTCCTTTGAAATTTTGAATTTCCATTTAATGAAAAACTAAATTTTTTTTTTGAATTTGATTTCTTTTTACTCCTGTTTTTAAATTGTTATACTTGCATATTTGGATGTTAAAATTTGCAAGCATGTTATTTTAGTTTTTAATTCTTACCCATGTATCATTTCTTATGCTTAATCATTTTGTCTAACAAAAAATTAAAGTATGGGGGAATTAAAAAAATAGAAAATTTTCTAAAACCTAAAATTTTATTTGTTCTCTAGAAAACATCAAATTAATTTAATTTTTGATGGAAAACAATTATGTAAATGAAGTTATATTAGGGGAATGAAATTTTGAATATAGAAATGAATAAAAATTTAGTTAAAATTTTTAGTAATAATGAAAAATTTAAAAAGTTAAAATTTTCTTAGTAAAAGTGTTAAATATAGTTTAACTATCTTTAGTAAATATTGTATTTTTGGATAAATAGAAGATTTGACTTTTATTCTTTAAAGCATAAATTTCTTTTATTGAGGAGTAATTTTTAAATCTTGTTCTTATGATTTTTAAGTGAAATATGTATATCAAACTTTTATTTTAAATGAAAGATTGGAATTCAAAATCATTAAGGTCTATCTAGATATAGTAATCTTTGCCTTGTAAAAAGAAGAAGAAGAAGAAAAAAAAAGGGAAAAGAAAAAGAAAAGAAAAAGAAGAGAAAAAGAAAAAAGAAAAAAAGTGAAAAATGGTATGTATAAAGGAAGGAGAAGCTTGAGGATTTAAGGGCACATCGAATATTGGTTCCATACCTAAAATATAAAATATAAGTTACGAGAAAATCTAAGCTTAAGGTTATAACATAGTAAGTAAAATTATTTTCAAATAAAGATTTTAATTAAGAAAAATAAATGTGTGAATCCGTTTTTTGAAGAATCTAAAAATATTTTTGAATTAGATAGAAAACGCATTTTTACATTATCCTTTACTTAAGAACTTCCTAAACTTTAAGTTGGTCTTAATTACTGAAATTTTTCTAAATTGGACTATTTCATTTCTAGAACAAAATTTTGTTACCTTCTAAGAAACTCATTACATAATTTGCATGCTAAAATTTTTTATATGATTAAAAGTCGCATGAGGACAAGTAAAATTTTAAGTTTGGGGAGTTTTTTGATACACCTAAAACCATAGTGTTTTTATACGCTTTTTATACTTATTTTTGATGATATTACACTATAATGGAAGGTATTTTGTATTTTTTAAACTTTGCAGGTATAATGAAAATGAGTGATTATGATGAATGGAACAAAAATTGGATCAAATTTGGAGCAAAAAATAAAGAAATGAAAATTTTGACCTTGGCGGCTGGTCGCCGGCGCGAGTCGCCGCCTGGTCGGCGCTTGGCTGCCACAGTTAAAATTAAATTTTCTTCATTTTTGGCCTTGATTTCAAGGGGTGTTTGAGAACGACTTTGGTGGTGACTTCCTTAACTTCCCATAGGCGGCAAATTTGAATGAAGGGATGCATATTTTGGTGGATACGTTGAATCGGGACATGATTTGAAGAGATACCAAGTCACCTTTTGGATCATTATTAAAATTATGTCATGTTAGTCTTTAGTGGGGTGTGTGCCTTTTGTGAGAGTTAGTCTTTTGGTTGATTTTTAAGAGTCGCTTCTAGTTTTCAGTTTCATCTTCTAGTTTAAAGAGATTTGCTAGGTCTTTTATTGTTTAGAGTGAGTTAGTTTGGTGTAGGCTTTCTTTCCACCAATTTACTTTCATCTATTTATCTAGTTTTATTGAAGTCTAAAGTCGAGTGGCGCTTGACCTCTGTAGTGTTGTCTGTAAAGACGAAGTTTGAAAGAAGCTTCCGGAGTATTGTGGAGAGTATTTTTAGATAAGTGTTTACTTCTGATTTCTATATTTAGTTTTTGTTGTGCTTTCTTTATGCTTTGAAAATTTTATTTTCAAAATCAATGTTTTCTTGTATTTTCTCCATGAATTAGAGTAGTTTTCTTAACCTTTTTCTTTCTTAAATAGTAAAAATTATGTAGGATTGTTGTGGAATGTATAAGTGTTTGGAATACGTTGTGAAGATTTAATTCCATGAACTTAATTTACTTCTTAATTTGTTCGAGTTAAGATGTTAAATTTGTTGTGAGATTATGTAAGATCCAATGCGATATTGTCTCAAATAACAAATGGTATAAATCACATCCAATTTTGGAGTAGGAATTGTAGTGCATATAATTTAATGCTTATGAGATATTTTTTAATGGGGAGTAGAATTAGAGATCTTTAGAGTGACAGAGCTAATGCCTTAATTTGGTTTGATATTTTAAATTTTGTTATTAGAAGTTATCCCAGTGGAGAGGAATCGAGGGAACTGCGTGAGAGCTAGTATCTTCCTTGCCTAACCATGTTAAAAGATTTTAAAATTTAAATTAGCTTGATATTTCTTTATAGAACTGATAAGGAGTAAAGAATAAATTTGCTCCTAATTTATCACAACAAATTTAAATGCTTCCACGAACGATAGTTTCATAATTATTACTTGCTTTATAAGAGAAAGAAAAAAGATATTTTATTTCTAGTATTTTATACGCATTTTAATTACGATAATTTTTATTTTACGCTTAGCTTTAAATTAAAAATACTAAAAATAATTTTCAAGTTTTCAAATCAAGACATACTTTCAAAAGTCATTAAAAAAAAGTAAAAGTATAATTTTATTAATTCTTTAAAAAAGTTTTTATGTTGATATCTCGGGGCTTAATCGAAGGAGTCACATGTTAACGATAAACGATGCGTATCTTTGCATGGTATGTGTATTATAAAATCATAATTTTCATATCTAAATCATCTGCTCATATATTTGGTTTAAAGTCAAGTTTTTGGTGCACATATATTTATCGGGGATCACCCATCTTGCTAATTTTCCGAAAGTGTCGGTGTTATTAAATATTGTAATGGGTTGAATCTTGAAATAAGAGTCACTTTATGATAATGCATATAATTGTAGTTTCTGAACTACCAAAATCAAGGCTAAATAATGCTTCTCAATTGCCGGATATTTTGTTTGTTGGAACCGAGACAACGGTTTAAATAATATAATGCATTTTTTTCCCTCATCATTTACTTGTTCTAGTAATGCTCAATTATCTAATCTTCTTGTAAAATATTAAGGTCTTCCTAACACGAAATTTCTTTAAGACGGGAGGTGTTGTCGAGTATTGTTTAATGTTTTCGAGTGTTGGCATTTTAGTAAATGCAAATTTGGTATACATTGGTTAGGGCGATAAGAGAGGCTGCTTTGACGGATTAGAAATGAAACGTCGTATATATCCTAATTTTCCTTGAAATTATCTCGGTGGGTTAGATTTTTAGGAGGAGGCATATTTAGTATAGCTTGATTTTGAGTGGATCAAATTCTATCCCGCGATGTTGAGCTATGAATCCTAAAAATTTCCTTTAAGTGACACTGACGCACTTTAAGGGATTCATTTTAAAATTATATTGTCGTAATCATTCGAATCTGATTTTCAAATTGTATACATGATGCGTATTTCTTCTTATTGACAAGCCAAATAAGTCCACATAAAATTCAACTTGATTATGTATTCATATAAAATCGTGTGTGGCTCTTTTGATAGGTTGCCTTAGCATTCTTTAATCGAATGGTATAACCTTGTAACAATATATTCCTATGGGTGTCTTGAGAAATTTGTATTTCTTCATCTTCGAAAACATTTTTATTTGATTATATCACGACCCGTCCGTCAAGGAGAAAATATTGCATGTGTTGATGTTATGTAAGCCAGTAGTGCAGGTTGTTAAACAGAATTCGTCTTTTGGACATGCTTTATTCAAATCTGCGAAGTCTATACAAACCCTTATTTAACCGTTTTTCTTTTTAAGCTGATGCATTGGCTAACCATGTCGGATAATTTCTTCTGTATGAAACCAACACATTAATTTCTTAACTACTACTTGATGACTTGTGCTCATTTAACACGCATCCTTCTCGGAGAGTGTTTAACAAGGAGAGTTTGATTTATCGAAGTTTGTGAATTTCTTGATTTACGGGGATAAACTAGGCAATTTTCGTCGTAAAGTCTAAGCAAAGCAGTCTTTGTATTATGTCGGCAGTTGAATTATATCTTTAAAGCTGATCATTAAGGAATGAACTAATGAAAGTTTGTTTCGTATTTTCATCAGTTCCTAAATTTATTTATTTTAGTTCATATTTGTTGTTAATTTCTTCTTCCAATTCTAAGAGGGGCATCTTCGATTGGAAGATCGGATGTTAGTTGAGGATTATGTTCTTTAGTGACATTCAGTGAAATTGCGTATCATGTTAGGGTTCAGTACCAAATCCAATGCCTTCTTTGGAGTTAGGATTTTGTATTTATTATTCCACATTTGTTGATAAATGTGGTTGTATTAAAGGCCATTATTTGAGCATCCAGACTATTTTGAATAAATTTTTGTGCCCAAAGAAGATGTTATTTCAAAAGGATTTTCATTGATTTCGGAAGGTTTTCATCTTATTTTTACTAGAAGAGTATAGCCAGTCGCTTAATTGGCTTTTTGTCATCATTACATACTTCTTTATTTACTAAATTCTCAACCTTAGCATTAGAGATTGGAGTTTGAGTCTTAGAATGTATATAATGATTTTATCATACATATGTTAAATTGTTTCTCTTTGTCTTCTTCTTGAAGAGATATTTTTAATTGAGGTTCTTTTCGGCTTGCCGATGTTGTTGATTCTTTTGTTTCTTCCTCGAAGTCAGTGAATTTGAACTGATGGCCTCTTCATATTCAACGACAATTGGGTTTCTTTCCTTCATCCTTGTCTCCGGCCTCGGCCTAGAACCATGAGTTTGATTAACATCTTTCATCTTTGAAGGATGATCTTTTTCATTTAGTTTCTTCTCTTTGTTTTTTTCTTTTATATTCACTAATGTGTCTCTACGAATAATATTGTTTTCTTTATAGGAGCATAATATATTGCATTTTCATGTACAGTTCATGGTTTAAAGTTGCAAATCTCTGTAATACAACATTCTTGTCCTTTTTGAAAATATTATAAATTGATGTAGTGAAGAAGGAACCATTTTATGCTCATGGAAGCCGATGGCGATAAAGGGTATCCAGTGTGATAAGGAATTTTGTCGTTGTCGTCGAAACATTTATCTTTAGGAGCAACGTTATTGATCTAAGGCTTGTTCTCTTGTTGATTGGATCCTCGTAAAATCATTGTATCTCTTAATAGTTGGGATGCATTAATATCTGAATAATAAAGTTCTCAGTCCGATATTAATGAAGGCACACAGGTGATAAGAACCCTTGATAGTACAGTATCTTTATATGTGTGATGTATAATGGACGTTATGCTCGGTTGTTCCAAGCAACAAGTCAATATGGAGAAAGGTAATATTTATTCATTCTTCTAATCGGTGAGACTTCATTACAAAAGTAATGCCTAGAAAGTTGAGCAAAGCAAATGCCGGATCACAAAGGGCTTTTATCAATGACTTTCTCATTTCTTTGGAAAGCAAAATGTGGGCTAGCAATTTTGCGGTACTTTCCTCAAATGAGCTAATACATTGCATTCTTACACCGACATATGAATATCATTCTCATTTCTAGGGGAGTTGAGAACGTTACTCGTGGGTATTGATCTTTTCCAAATGTATTTATTTTTTTTCCTTCTCTTGTGGAGCCATTTTGGCGGGTAGAATCTTTCTTCTTCGGTGAATTCAATTATTTCTTCATGTTTACTATGCGAATCTTTTGTTTCGAATGCGAAGATTCTAATTCTATGGAAATTAGGGCTCCTTGTAATTGAAGAATTGGTATTGCGTCATCTTTGTCTTTGTCATTGTCGGAATTATTATCGATGTTATTGTCATTTTAGTTATCTTTAGATTGATCATGTACGATTTGAGTATTGTCTCTGAGATTAAATTTGAATGATGTTTCAGGAGCGTCACTCAAAATAAAAAATGTAAAGCGAGAACTAGAAGCATTATTATTCACGGTATTGGTAAACAAAAAGTCATATAAAGTCAATGACTTAAGTTTTCATAAATCAGGAACAACTATCCCCGATTAGGAGATGGAGATACATAAGAACTAGGAAGTGCAATCCTTATATTTGGAAGACCTTTAATCCTTTTTGTTTCTTTATTTTTCTTTTTCTTTTCTTTCCCAAAAAGATTTTGTAACTTGATATTAGGTAAGGATCTCCTCGGAAGAATTACCTCGAAACAGTTTTGTCTTTGTTTTTGATGTTGGAATTATGTTTATCTACCAAAATCATATTGATTGAACCTTTATCATGTTCTTAAAATATTCTTTTGGGATTACTATATTCTCTTCACTTTAAAATTCTGATCTTTTGATCTTTGAAGATAAAAAAAACATTCTTCATTCTTGTGTCCAAAGCATTCTATGATAAGGATAATAATTGGGATTGTCCTTCATGTCAACTTCGAGTGGCCTTTTAGCTTATGGTAACTTAAGTGCAGTGTTACAAGCAAGCTACGAATATTTTGCTAACGGCCTCTATCTTATATGAATATTCTTTATTCATTCTTTTATCCATTGTTCTTTTATCGCAGTCTTGGGATTGGTTGTTGAAGCCCCTTCAATTGAGAAGAGGTTTGTGATGCGGTTGTTGTTGTTTCTTTTGTTAAGTTGAACTTGCATCACTTGCTTGTTTGTTTTCAAAATATTTCACGACTTCTTTTCAAATGTTTTGTCGGTCTTTGTCTTTTCGGTCTTCTTTGTTACACTCGTGTTTAGCCTCTTCTTGAAGATTGGCGGCTTTAATGTGATTTTTCAAAAGTTTTTATTGTAAATCCTTTAAGCATAAAATGTTTATAGCACCATAAATATTTTTAAGCATGATTTCAACGGTGTGTTGTTCTTGAAGTTGTGTTTCACATTTCATGCTAAGATTTCTCCGAGCGCAAAATGTAATCGCAACTTTCTCCTGGTTTCGTTTTTACTCTTAGATCACGGAAACATAGTATGATGTTGAAGATTATTTCGACAAAGTTATTTCCGACATTAAAGATTATCAAGGTAACGAAAAGCCATTTTAATTTTTATATTCAAATTGGAAGACGGTTGATATTGGTAGTATTATTGTGAAATCAGTACTTGGATTAATTGTTCATGACTCTAATGTAGGCTTGGACACCGATCCGCCATATTTGTTATGTAGTCGATCGAAAGGTTCCTTATGAAAGTTGGGAAAGATTTCTTCTTCCATGAAGGCCTATTGATTCGACTAATCCCTATGACTACCCGGGCAGGTTGGAGATGAAGATGACATGAATTTTCTTGCGGTCCAGTAACACGGACTTCGCATTAGATTCATCTTTATTTTCTGAAGGTTAGAATGATATTTAAGGGGATCGAAAGACAATTGGAGAAAGAGGTACGGAAAATTATGAATGCGATCAATAACATTTTCCGGTTATTTGATCATATAGATTGGAGGATGAAAGAGTAATTCGATCACCCTGGTCGAATTGAGATGAACTGATCAATCTTATGATGAAGAATGTGGTGATTGTTGAAGAATCATCGACAGAATTTCCATTTCATCCATTCTATAACTTGTTTGTGCATCATCAATCAATTGGAGACATTAGAGGAGAGAATAGTTACGAAACGGATATGGAGTAATTGATGGATTCTACTTATGTTGGTTGCATGTTTAGTATGTTTCTTAGTTATGTTTTGGTTTGTGTAGTTCTTGCTTTGAAATTTGAACTTAGATTTGGATGTGTTTACTTTCATTGTGTGCTTAGATCTTGGTGCTTGCACATCGTAGGTACTTCTTACTAAACATCTAAGAATAGTTGCTTTGAATGAGCATATTAAGTGTATGATGTAGCAGGTTATATATATATAAGATCATTTAATACATTGTTTGTGTAAAAATTATGTTAATTGGTATATGGGATGATGTAAATGCCTATTGAATTGTTAATCATCATTGTGGACGTCGAAACGATTGAAATTACAAAAAAAAATTCAAACTTAGAAAATATTTTGGACGGCAGCAGCTTGCAAATCCGAGAGAGTTTCTTGTATTTTAAATAGAGCGCCACCGATTGCTTTCTCAGTGTCGCCGGCGCACAAGACGAGAGATAGAGCCTAAACCACTTGATTCCGATTTTTGCCTTACAGGACCCGCAAAATTTTCCATTTCCTTCGTCTTCCTCCTCCATTTTCGTGATTTTGAAGATCTTGGGCTTGCTAGATCTCACGATTGGACTTGATTTCAAGGTTTTCGACACCCGAGATTTGCACTTCTCTTGGTAAGAGCTTTACTTTAAATTAAAATTTTTCAATTTTCACCATGGAAATTTCTCATTGCATATGGGTGAAATATTTGGAGTTTTAAAGAAATTTTTGAGATTTCCATGATGAAATTTGCTCTTACTTGTTTAGAATAGTGTTTGGAGTTGTTACATTATGAATTTGGGATTTATTGAAATTTTCTTGTAAATTTTAGAAATTCACATGGCTCCGAGAGGAAGAGGAAATTGGATTTTGATGAGAGATTCGTCAACATCAAAGCCAATTTATTTATAACTCTTATCTTTCGCGACAAGAAGTGTATCCATGATCGAGCTTTTGATAATTACGGTGGATGCATAGAACGATTAATTGCGAGCAAAGCGGGAGTGATTTTGTTATTTCACTTGCGAATGTTGTTATGGGAGTTGTTAGAATTCTATTCTAACATACGTATGGTGGAGGCGGTATGTGCTTGTTAGAGGGAAGATGGTTGAGTTTACTCTTCGGCGTATCAATGCTTTCTATCAGACTCGGGAACCATTCATGTGTGAATAAGAAAAACTTTGACAACGGGAGGAGAATATGAGAGAAGTTATTACTTTTCGGCGACGGAGTGAGGAGAATGGAAAGTAAGTAAAAAATAATTGATAGAATTTTTGCCTCCACTTTGAATGTTGCTTCGAATGTTTTGACATTATTTCATTTATTCGAAGTATTACCATCTTATCACCCTGACAAGATTCTTAGAATAGACGATTCTGAACTACGCTGTATTCAGAAGATGAAAAAGATTGATATTGGAGCTATTATTTACAAGAATATTCGGACGATTGCTACGGGAGACCACTTGAAGGATTAGGACATCCTGCTTTGGTTCATGCCCTCTTGTGTTCGGTGCGGGTAGATTCGGTAGTTTTGAAGAAGTGGCTATTCCATTGAGACCTATTACAAGGAATTTTATCCATACTTGGAGTCTCGTGTAGGAGCAGAGGGGCGAGAGCATGGGAATGCTGATGTTCCTACTACTAGTTATGATGTTCCATCTACTTAAAGCCTTTACCTTATCGATATTATGGAGCGGCTTAAATCTTCTGAAATTCTAGTATAGATAGACTCCGTGGTCGAATTGGATGTATTTGAGGCGAGGAGTGATGTGAATGAAGATTATACATGAGGAGGTTGAGTTCGATATTTCTTATTTTGATGCTCAGGTAAGATTTATATGGGGGGTAGTCCGTTGTGATATTTCCTACTACACACTTGGCCTTATATATAGACACGACCTGATGATGACCACACTACTTATCACGAGTGATGGGCGAGTTGGGTGTTTATTTTATTCTGTTGTTCTTAGTACGTTATATTGTACTGATGTGATGTAGTTGATATTTACTTTTCATGTAATGTGTAACTTTTGTGTTGTCTTGTTGTGATGTAGTGTTATTTATTTTTCATGTTGTACTATTTTGTTGTGCGAAACATTAAAAGCTGTTAGTTGTCTTGTTAGTAGTGTGATAGTTTGTTTCATGTTATAGTGTTATGTTGGATGTTTAGATGTTTTAATGTTAATTTCTCTTTACCCATGCAAATATTTAAATTTGTTATATCAACTTCTTACTAATTGTTTCATGCTGCTAGTTATAAATTTTGATTAATACCCGAGATAGGCATTGAAGATTTCAAGATCCCGGCACGAAGGGGGATTAGTTCTTATATTATTTCAAATTCTTGAAAAATTTAAGTTTGGGGGAGGGTGAGAAATACTAACTTTTATTTATTCTCGAATTATTATATTTTCAAAAATTATTAGCATAACTTCTAGCGGTTGAACCTCGTTATAAAGATAGCTAAAACTTTTTATTTCAATTGAATATTAAGGAAGGATAGGATGAAAAATTTTTAGTGATAAAGGGATGATTTTATAGTAGTAAGATATTTGGTATAAAAGGATTTGATTATGATCCCATTATTTAAAGTAAAGAAAAGTTTGTATTTTTGAAATGATAAGAGACTTAAAATATTGTGTGTTAAGAAAATTGTAACTTTGTGATGAATAATAAAGCTTATACTTATAAAGTAAGGAGAAGTTTCAACTTTGAACTTTAGAAAGAGAAAGTGAAGTTCAAAATTATTAAAGGCTATCGGATATAGTAATCCTCAATAAAAAGAAGAAAAGAAAGAAGGGATTGAAAAACAATCCCTAAAGGAAAGAAAAGAAAACAAAAGAAAAAGAAGAAAAATGTTTATGAGGAGAAGCTTGAGGAGATACTGTCAAAGAATTGAGCTGCTGAATCACCTAAAGGAGAACTAGATTTATTTTTGAATTTATGTTTTAAATCTTGGCCTACATTCTAATGAAGTTTACATGAACTCCTTTTTTTCACGCTAATTACGTGAGGCGCTTAATGTGACAAATTATGGTTAAATGCTTGAAATAAATAGAAGACTAGAATTCTTAGACTTGATTACTGAATATTCTTATACATAATGTTAACTTTGAGTTACTAAATTTCTTTAAATCTAGCCAATATATTCTTTTGAATGAAAAATTTTAGTGTCTTATTTGTTGAAAAGTACATTACTAGAATTATATTTTAGGTAGTAAAAAGATTACTTGAGGACAAGTAATAGTTAAAGTTTGGGGGATTCTGATGCACTAAAAATATATACGATTTTTGCTATCTAATTTTACCCATTTTTGTGATATTGCACTTTAAATAAAGGTATTTTTCATGATTTGTTGCAGGTATGATGATTTTAGGTTATTGGAGTAAAAAGCAAAAAGGAATGAATGCGGAGCAAAAAGAAGCAAAATGGTGAAAAAGTGTTCTGACCTGCAGAACGCCCAATCCGGAGAGCATAGCAATTAAATGGCACGATAGAGCACCGCCGGTGCCCTATCGAACTCCTTGACATCCCAAAGTCAGTGGCGTTGAATTTGAATAATTTTGGTGACTTTTCGAAAGGATGCCTATGGAAACTCTTGGGATTTCATCCTTTTATCTTATAGTAACTACTTTTGGATGAAAAGTGGTGTGGAGAAAGTGTCACAGAGAGTGTCTTGTGTCTTCTAGAGTGTTAGGGTTTAGGAGTAAAGAGTGTAGAGTGAAGATTTGAGAGGGATTCTTCTCTAAGGAGGGGAGGAGAAGAGGTAAAGTGAAAGATTGCTTGTTCCTTTCCATTCTAAGGAGGGGAATCAAGTGTTGTAAAGAAGAAGAGGATTGAAGGAACTTGAGGGGAATTGCATTGGGGAAGAGAAAGATATAAGTTGTATTTTCTTTTGTGGTTTGTATGACTTTTCTTTTATATATAAAATGTTTTATTGTATCTTCTCCATGAATTAAGGTAGTCTCCCTTGTCTTTCTTCTTACATAGAGATGTGATGATGGATTGATGTGGATTTGATGTGCTTTTAATGTAATGAAGTTGTGATGGTTTTTCATTTACTTAATTTACTTTCGATTTGACGATTGAAATGTTAAAATATGTATTGAAACATTAAGTTTGAAAGAATTTAATGTCCTACGATAATAATGAAAGATCAATTCAATTTCTATAGGTGAATTGCGTAGTTCTTGGGAATTAAGTGCAAATAAATAGGGAAATATGTTTTTATGGACTTCGATGTGGAGATTTCAAGGTGAACGAAATTTGAAATCCCCAAATTGGTTCAATATTAGTAATTAATATCGAAGATTAGCCTTCGAGGTGAAGGGTGAGTGGGAGCTTCGAAGTGAGAGCCGGTATCATCCCGACTAGCCTTAAGAGTTAATGACTAAACTTGGAATATGTCAATATTCATTTCTTACTTAGAAGAAGGGGTACTCTTTTAAAGGTAAAGAATAATACATGCTCTGATTTGGCACAATAAAATAGATAATTATTCCTTATCAATCCATACATCGCATTCTCATTGCGAAGGGAAAGATACTTTTCTCATATATCAAAAACCTTTCAAATACTTAATTTAGTGTGTATGTTAGTTAATCTTGTTCTTAAAGTCGTTAGAAGTAATTGAAGTTAGTTAATTTATGCTTATTTCGTTTTTCGAACTGTTTTCTGCATATTAGTAAGAAGTAAACCTTAACTTCAGTGCTTATTACACATTATTATGCTTGCTTTCTTAAAACTTCAACATTTTGTGTGATCGATATCCAGGACTCCATTAGAGCCTTGTATTACTTGATACGATACGCATACTTGCATTGAATGCTTGGACTTAATAAAATTATTATAAATCTATAAATGCGAGTTCATAAATTCTTGCAAAATATAAAGTCAAGCATCAAGTATATGTGAGGAAAGCTTGAGGAGATGCCTAATCAAAAATTGGATTCACTTGAATCAACCTAAAGGAAGAAATTTGTTACATTTACGAATTTATATTTAAGCTTGTGCTTTACTTTGTAATAGAGTTTGCATGAACTTCTTTTTCATATAGTCTTTTAGGGCACCCTTAATGTGACAAATTATAGTTCATCTTGAAATGAATAGAAAACTATATTTCTTAGACTTAACTACTGAATGTTCATGTACCTGTAGTTTTAAAGGCGAGTTACTAAACTTCTTTCTATAAATCTTATCATATTCATTTAAATAAAAAAATCATAGTATTACATAGAGTGAAAAGTTCAACTACTTTAAGTTATATCTTTATGTAGTAAAAGGATTACTTAGGGACAAGTAATAGTTAAGTTTAGGGGATTTGATGCACAAAAATTTGTTAGATTTTCTTGTATAATTTGTATCGATTTTAGCGATATTACATATTAAAGAAAGGTATTATTCATGTTTTAACGCTACAGGTATGATGATTTAGGTGATTGGAGCAAAAGGGAAGTGAAAAGGAATGAATTTGGAGCAAAAAGAGGCAAAATGAAGAATTCGGCCTACTAGCGGCTGCAGGCACGGTCCGGAAGGGGGCCCGAGAATTTAAAGGCGGCTCGGCGGCTGCGGGCTGCCTGTCCCGGCGCCGTCGGTTGCCAATGTCGGTGGAAGTCGAATTCAATGTATTTGGAGGGGACGCTTTTTGAAGGGTTTCTTGAAAACTCTTATGAAATTGTTTCTAAACTATTTCAAAAGATTTGAACGACAAGAAAGGAGAGGAGAGGAGAGGAGAGAAGTCTTCTATAGCGAGAAAGTGTGTTAGGGTTTGTGGAGAGTGTGTGGTAAGTGTGTAGAAGTCTTGTTTTGTGAGGATTCTTCTCTTAAGAGTGTAGGAGAAGGAGGAAAGTGAGAGTTTTCTTCTTTCTTACTATTCTAAAGAGAAAATTGAGTGTTGTAGTGAAGAGAGAAAGGATTCGAAAGGAACATGACACGACGGCAATTACGAAGTAAAATAGCTTATAAAAACTATGACAGAGCTTGACCCCAAATCGAATTAAGTGGCTAATGTACGATATTAAGATTAAAGTTTTTATAAATAAATATAAATCGTATACTAGGGTTCTACGCAAGTATACATATCGTTCCAGTAATATAGGGCTTTCTTTTTAAAACCCCACATATCGATCCCATGGGGAAGCTAAGTAAAATAAATAAAGAAAGAAAGAAAAATCTATTTAAAAGTTAATCAACTAAAAGTGAAAATTATGCAAGTTACCTAAGTAGCAATTGTAAGTAAGAATGTAATTTAAATGCTTTAACACAATAAACAAAGATTTTTCCCCATACAAAATATTTCATGGTGTGTATCTAAATTATCTTGAGAACTTTGAGAATGAGGTATTGTGAGAAATAGAAGCATATATTCTTCACCCTTGTTACAATGCTAAGAGAACATTGGATAGTTTTTAAAGATTAGATCGGGATGTATTATTAGTAGTAAGGACGAATTCTAGGCTCTCACTTCTAGATTCCCCCGGGAGTGCCTATGGTCGGGCCCCAATAGTGACCGTCCTCTTTTAAACAAATTAGTGTTCTTCTCATCTAAAACACAGTCAATTTATACTTCAAAATTCTCCCTCACTCATGCATCTGCTGAGGATTTTGTTCCACTCATAAGAAGATATTCTGCCTGGTCAATCTCCTTTGTGTTGAATAAAATTGTCTGAATTTTATGATTACAAGAAATGAATTTGTAAGTTAAATATGAAAATGAAAAAAATATCTATAAAGATATGGAAGAAGAAAAGCAAAGTTCTCAAAACCAAAGTAAATCCTTAACTAAATTATTTTGTATTCGTAGCGAGAAAGAGAAGAAGACTACTCGAAATATAGATTCACACCACAAATCATATTTATGTAATTCAAATTCATAGTACAAAACTTGGTTATAACTTGGTTCTTAAGTTTTATACTTTGAATTTGAATTATAAATATGATTTGTATTATTAGGCTCTCTTTTTTAATCAGGTCTTCTTTATTTCTCCCTATGAATATGAAATGATTTGGTTAAAATTTAATTTGGTTTTGAGAACTTTGCTTTCTTCTTCCATAATTTTATGACTACTTTACCTCATCTTCATTTGCCTACAAATTATTTCTTTTATCGTTAAAGTATATAATGGAGAATACCAAGATACGGCCGTAAGTAAGACTTCTTGGCAGCCCGTATATCACATTTACATTAGAAAAGATAGATTGTAAATCCCTTGAAGGTGGAATAATGGGGAGCCTAGGCACGGAAAATTAACAAAATTGATTATCGTGGGAGTGACGTGGCTCATGCCTGTAGTTGGAGTGCAAAGTGACGGGTCACTTGAACCCGGCCGCTAAGGCAGCACTTGAACCCAGAAGTGGAGAGGCTAGATTGTTCCTTACTACTAATAATACATCACGATCCAATCTTTAAAAACTGTAATGTTCTTTATGTTGTAACAAGGGTAAAGAATATATATGCTCACATTTGTCACGATACCTCATTCTTAAAGTTCTTGATCTATTTAGATGTTTACTTAATCATGAAATATTTCGTATGGGAAGGAATCTTTTTTTATTGTGTTAAAGCTTGCTTCTTACTTACAATTTAGCTGCTAAATATAAATTGCATATTTTCACTTTTAGTTGATTAACTTTAAATAGATTTTTCTTCTTTCTCTTATATTTGAAACGATACGTATACTGGCATTAGTAACCAATTGCTGATTGCATTTATTTATAAAAACTTTAATCTTTAATTATCATACGTAGCAGCAATGGGACCCAGGGTGAGCTAGCCATAATTTTATAAGTTATTTTACTTGCATAATTACGGACAGAATTCAAATTTTTTGGCGCCGTTCTTAGGGGAACTACATAAAATAAAAAATAAAGATAAAAATTATTTTAAATACATATTTTTAAAGTATATTTATTTGCTATTATTGTCAAAAATATTTTAAATTTTCTTCTTGTGCGTTCTAATTCGAAAATTATAGGGTATTAATCCTTGGATCACGAACTTAGCATAAAAAATTAGAAAATAATTTTAATTAATAATAACATAAAAATATACTTTCAAAATATGTATTTATAAAATTTTATTTATTTTTTAATTTGCTGTAGTTCCATTCTTCTTGCCAAAAACATGACTATTTTGCTCACTTTTACTTCTTTTATGACTATTTCTTCGCCAAAGTCATTTTCTTGTACCTACAACAAAAAACATAAGAAATACCTTTTATTAAAGCGTCATATCCTTAAAATATTAATTGAAAATGATATAAAATTTTAGGTAATTTTTAAGGTGGATGGAACATCGAAGGTATTTTCTTAGGGAAGAAATTGAGATAAGTTGTGTTTCTTTGTTGTGGTTTGTATGAATTTACTTTTTTATATATAAAATCCATGTATTGTTGTATCTTCCTCATGAATTCTGAGTAGATTTCTTTGTCTTTCTTTTGCAATGATATGTGGTGAAATATTGATGTAGATTTGATGTCATATAAAAATGTTAAGAAATTGTGATAGTTTTCACCTTGAACTTGGCCCCTTCGTCGACGGTGAATTGTTAAAAATTATTGTGAAACATTCAATCCAAAGGACTAAGTGCTCTATAACAATAGTGGAGAATTCATTCAATTTCGAGAATGAGTTGCGTCGTTCTTAGTAATTGAGTGCAAATAAATAAGGAAATGTGGCTTGATGGGTGTCGAATTGGAGATTTTACGGTGATGAGTTGAAATGACCAATGCCTCCCTAAAGTTTGGTGACTAAAGCTAGGTTTAGCCTTCGGGTGAAGGGAAGTGGGAGCTCTAAAGTGAGAGCCGGCATCCTCTCAGCCTAACCATAGATTTAGTAACTAAGCTTTAGGATTGTCAATGTTCATTACATAACTTGGAAAAGGGGTACTTTGACGAGGATAAAAGAATATAAATGCTCTGTTGGCATAATACAAATTTATTATCAATCAATATCAATCAGTCATCATAGAATCATTGCAAGAATAAAGATACTTTTTCATATTTGAACCTTTCAATACAAAACTTAGTGTGTGTTAGTTAATCTTTTGTTTAGAAATTTAGAAAGTAATTTTAGTTAATTTAGCTTTAGTTATCTTTACACTAGAAGCTTAAATAATACACAACTTGCATTACAAATTTAATATTGGATTTCAAATCTTTAACATATTTTAAAAGTTCCTACCTTTCCTCGTAGGATCGAAAACCGGACTCCTTTAGAGTCTGTATTGCATGAACGATACATATACTTGCGTATACGAGTGAATTTCTAATTATTAAATTAATCTTATTGTGAAGGCGATGCGAAACTATCTTTTGAATATTTATGTTTGAGGCGAGGCACTCGACGCCATTTTGAATACGGACCAATACTTTCTAGAAGATTAGCAGATGCCTGATACGCCTCTAGGTGACATAACATTTGTCTTGCTTCATCTTATTAAATGACAAATCTTGACGATTACTTAGCGGTTGCAATTTCAGATTAGATCACCTCTTAATGATGATTTACACGATGAACAAATATTAGAAATAAAAAATTTTGAAATACAACGATGGGAATTATATTTTGATGGAGCCTTGTCATTGTAAAAAGTAAATGTTTTAATGTGAGTTTTGGTTGGGCATGACACTAGAAGGCGTCGACCGCCGGGAATCGAAATCCCATCGCCAGCTTCGGAAGGGCCGTTTTAATTTAATTTTAAATTTAGTTTAGAAAAATATGAAGTGTCCAGTCTCATATCTTTTACGAAGTTCAAATGAAAGAGCCTTATACCTAAAACCTTGTATCTATCCCGAAGGATGAACACAAAATTTGAGGATGAGGCTTGATCAAAAAAACTAAAGAAAGTAAATGACATTCGTTTGGTCTGTGAAACCGTTTTATTTTCTGACAAGTTCCCCTATTTAATACGAAAGATTTAATAGGGTTTATGTGCGTGGGTTCGAGAAAAAGTTTCATAAGGGCAAGCCTCATAGTTAGTACATCTTAAATAATTGGGATTACTGAAAACTTTCGATACAAATCATGAAATATGTTCTTACGCTTCAAAAGGCTAAAGGTTTTCTTCAACGAGATGTGATAGTTGGAATCCGATAAGTGAGTGGTGTCGAGTCTTGAGAAGGGTGTTATTGGAATCGAAGAGGAGGAAGAGCTAGGAGAAGGCACGATTCGAAGATTCTCGGTGACTTCTCAAACTATCCTATTGTTTGGCTCAATTTAGGGAAAGATTTAATTTATGTTTCATCCTAACGATTTTAATTAAGTGGGACTTACATTCATGATTTTGATCATGTGGTCTTTAAAAAGATATGATTTATGTCGTATACGGAAATGACAAAACTAGGAAACCTAGACGAGTTAGGGCTTATAGTGCACGGGTGCAAAGGCCTAAAAGATGGTGAGGTTTATATTAAACTAGGCAATACCTCGAAGTCCTTTGGCTTATTGTTGTCACCCAAAAAAAAGGTTGTTGTTGTAGACTCGTTGTTTGCTCTCTCGAACATGTCCTTCCACATCCTGATCGTCTTGCCCTCGGTGTGTTGCTTCGAGCTCCTTGTTGTTGTTGCAGAATTTTCAGTTTTTAGAAATGAAAAATGTGGGGGGTGGGAGAAGTAGTGTGTTTTAGAATGTTGAAAATTGAGGTGGCTTAGTATTTATTTAAACAAATGTTAAAGTTTATTATAACGCCATCGGTTAGGACACGGCTCCCTCATTACGGTTACATTATTTCATCAGATTCCCTTAGTGCCGATGAATTTACTAAATCTAACTTAATGGATTCCGTACTTTCATTCGGACCGTGGGAGACCTTATCGGCAACACATAGGTTGCGTCGTCATCAATCCTTTCATCCCGAAAGGGGTGATTTAATTTAGTTGAAGTTGAAATTTTTATTTGTTTGTGATTAAATCTTAGTTGTCTTATATTTTGGAATTTTGTGAAGTGATTTATTTCATCTGACGATTATATATGTAGTAATGTAAAATTCGAAATGTAGAAATCGGACAACGTCCCCCGGCAGGCCTGTATACCGATTATGTAAAGAAGGTAAATTGAGCCAAGCAAGTATATGTGTACCAAAAAGGAAAATAAGAAAACCAAGCACACGTACTAAAAGTAGAGCCCAAAATCCCAACAAATAAGCGTGTGTATGTGCCACAATGTGTGAAAGAAAATTTAAGTGTAAAAACATGTAGTAGATCCAAGGAATCACAAGAAAACCAAAAGTTCGCGAAAGGGTAATGTCACAAGTAGAAAATGGGAAAACATCCGTAAAGAAAATCCGTAGAAAACAACAAGGGAAAAACAACAGAAAACAAAAGACTACAAGTCGAAAAGTAAAGTAAGCACGATGGTTGAAGTTTCAATGTTTGTGTTGTAAGTCCGGCCTTGAGTGTATTTACTAGACCAACTTTCTAGAAAGGCAGCCCCAACTCGACTCGAGTAGCCAACCCCGTGGACCTTTGTAAAATTTTCATTCATTTCGATTTGGATGTCATGCAAGTAAAAAGTTTGTATATAAGTAAGTTGTTTTGTGGTTGAGGTAATTTTGTATTATTATTATTATTTTTGAAAATATGTATGTGTATTTTTGTAAGTGATTCGATCCATATGTTGACTACCCTAATCAAACTAGGACTGCTAACATCTTTGAACCCGTCGGCGGTAGAAACCGGGGACGGGTGAATAGTATCGGTCATTTTCCTTTCTACCCTCTCGGGGTCTACGAGTCGAGATGTTATTGCATGATTCTCTTGGGTCGGTTCTATTGCAATTCTATCATCGTCCCCATCGCACTTACAGCCTTGTTTGATGGCCCCACATATAGCGGAAAATTATACGTGCGCACTTATGTGTCACACGCAAGCACGTGGATTGCGGCCAGAAACGAGTGAAAATCAAAGGAGGCGAGGTCGAGACCCAGAAAGAGGAGGAGGCGGCCAATCTAACACAACGTCCGCAAAGGAGATGGGTTACTCCTCAAGACGGACATCAAAGACATGTATGGAGAGGAGATCGTAACACGGAGGTAAATAAAAACCCCTCCAACGTGGTGTATTGAAGTGGCTGTGAAATGTAAAAAGTGCGGGCAGTAGGTGGATAAAAATCGAGGATGATAGAAAGACTCTAGTGTTTTCAAATGTGTAATATAGGATGACAAAGACGATGTTGTAAATGAGGTGAAATAGTATGTGGGGTAAGGTAACATGTAGGGGATGTATCATATAAGGTGTATATCATGTAGGAAAATGTCATAAAGGAATGTATCATGTAGGAAATGTATCATGTAGGGAATGTATCATGTGGGGGATGTGTATCATATGAGATATTTCATGTAGGGAATGTATCATGTGGGGAATGTATCTTGTAGGGAATGTATCATGTAGAATGTATCATGTAGGATGTGTGTCATGTAGGATGTATGTCATGTAGGGTGTATTTCATATCTCGGATCCAACCAAAAATTTGGCAGCATAACGACATAAAGGCGATTTTCACACCTGCAATTTCTCCCAAAAGTACAACAAGCATGTATATATGTAACAACATTCAACATTTCCATTAAATCCCAAGCATCAACATGTTCGCAATAACAAGATAATGAGAGAAGAGAACATATGACACCATTCCGAGCATATTAAGTAAGTAGGGTAATGTAGAGAAGGGAGAATATGTATGTGACACCATTCCAAGCATTATAAGTAAGCTAAAAGAATCTAAAGGAGTAAAGACTTCTACGAATTATATGAAATTTAAAGCTCCCAAGCATGCTAGAACCCTTCTCTTTAAAGTGCTAAAAGAAGCGACTTTTCTTTCTTTTCTTTTCTTACTTAAAATCGACTCATTTGATGCTTGTCGGCACTATTTTCGGGTTGCGTGTTTTATTTTGAAAAGGGGTCGCCTAACAGAAGTTGTCGGCGAATTTTTAATTTAATTTAAATAAATAATTTGAAAAAAACAATATTTGATTTTGAAAATAATTTTAAATTTGAAAGGTTTTAAGATATGAGATTAAGCAAGTCTACATCGAATAGTTTATATAAACGAGCACCGCACCACAAACATTGTATCTATCCTTAAGGATAGACACACTGCTTGACGATTAATTTCGATTAAAATAAACTAGAAGATTTGTGACATCCGTTTGGTTTGCGAACCAATTTTATAATGACAAATTCCTATGCTTAATATGAAAAGCATTAAACGAGGTTTATATTACTGGGTTCTTTAAAATTCCCTATAAGGGTAAGCCCCTATAGTTAATTACATCTTAAGTGACGGGAATCACCTAAGAAAACTCTCGATAATAATCGATAATTAACAAAAATTTGAAAGTTTAAGTTCTCGAAAGGATTGAAGTTTGGAATTTGATATTAGAATGGATCAAATTTGGAACATTTTGTTTTGGGAATCCAAAGGAAGAAAAGTAGGAGAAATTACAGATTCGAAGGCCGAACTTCGGTAAATCTCCGACTATCATTGTTTCGGCTTGGATTTCGGAAAGTCCTAATATTTATTTAAATGTTTTGATCTTGCCAATTTTAATTAGTAGGGCTTATATTTGTATGATAAAATCAAACAAATAGCCTCGAAAGATGTGAGGGTTTTATTGTCGTACCGGACGACTACCTCGGAATCCTAAGACCGGTTAGGGCTTAATTTGCAATGCGAGTGCCTAACGAAGAGGTTGAGGATTTATGTTGCACTAGGCAAACTACCTTGAAATCCTATGGCTTTGTTATTTAATTGAGAAGTTTTCTTTGAAGTAGACTCGGGTTTGCACAATGGCGATGACGATGGCCGTCTTTGCCCACCATGCTCCGAGCTCCTTGTTGTTGCGAGTTTTAGTTTTAGAAGTCATAAATCGGGGGATGAAAAGTGTTTTGGTTTAGAGAAATCTTAATTTCCAAGTGTTTTTGTGTTTGATTGATTATGAATGCGATACGATTGTGGTTTGACACCGGTTAGATCCGCGGTTCCATCCTTAGGCATCATTATTTTTATTGGATTCACTTAGTCGAGGGGATGAATTTGCTAAACTCAACTGAATGAGTTCCACACTTTCATTTAGACCGTGGGAAATCCCGTTAGCAACACGTAGGTTACATCATCCGAGGTATTCCCGATCATCCAACGGGACGTTTAATTTAATTGTAATTGTAGTTTTGTGTTCTGTTTGTGATTAAGTTTTGAGTTGTTTTATATTTTGAAATGTTGTGGCGGTGAATTTTATCTTGCAATGACTTTTAACTTAGTTTGGTTTTCAGTTTTAGGGTCTATCCTAAAGGTGTGGGTTTTCATGCAACAGTTGTTTATCATACGAAAAAAGTAAGTGCAATGCAGTTAAATAAATTGCAAAGAAGGTAAGAGATTACGAAAATGAGATTGCAATAAAATAAAAGCGTACCTAGAAGGGTCTTCCCGTCATCCCAAGGCTACACTTAAAACACAATTAGAATATTTAAGCAAGTTCCTAGATAAAGCTAAGGGAAGGGGTATGGTTTTCTACCAAATTCCTAATCCTATAGCTAGTCATCTCCTTTATGACGTCTAGGTTCTTTGTGTTTTGGTTTAAGGACGATTTTTAACCCCCGTGAAAACGATTAATTCAATTGTTCTTATAAATGTCCTATCATATTGAGGAAGTGCTTAAGAATAATCTTAAACATCTTTTCAATATTTCTAAGTTGTTTAAGTCCAAATGGGTTTAATTATACAAATGAATTAATCGTCCCCAGGTGAAGTTTAGTTGTTATCTTACTCGATTGAACTAGGACATTTGAATATCCACATGAAAGTGAAGTAACATTTCATTTAATGTTAAGTTTGTTTAGGAGTTATAATAACGAAAGCTTTAGAGGGTAAATTGGTATTCAAATGACTTGATTTAAGTTAATGGGTTTAAATTTGGAATAGTGTTCAAGTTATTTTAGATTTATTTTGAATTCTTTATGTCTTTAGTGATGTTATATTTAATTGACTTAATTTAATTTAATTTAATTTAATTGAGTTTTAATTTAATTTAATTCAATTTAATTCAATTTAGT
This sequence comes from Papilionanthe hookeriana x Papilionanthe teres, assembly GCA_022702705.1. Taxonomy (NCBI): domain Eukaryota; kingdom Viridiplantae; phylum Streptophyta; class Magnoliopsida; order Asparagales; family Orchidaceae; genus Papilionanthe; species Papilionanthe hookeriana x Papilionanthe teres. The sequence continues at coordinate 132,688,155 of CM040427.1, forward strand.
TTGATTTGATGTTACATTAAATTAATTTAATTTAATTTAGTTTTAATTTAATTTGATTTAATTTGATTTAATTTAATTTAATTTAATTTATTTTAATTTAATTCATTTAATTTGATTTAATTTAGTTTAATTTAATTTGATTTAATTTAATTTGATTTAATTTAATTTAATTTAAGTTATTTAATTTAATTTAATTTGTTTATTTAAATTTAATTTAATTTAATCTTTAATTTAATTTTTAATTTAATCCAACTTTTTAATTTCAATTTAATTTAATTTAATTTAATTCAATTCAATTTAATTTACTTAATTTAATTTAATTTTTAATTTAATTTTATTTTTAATTTTAATTGAAATTTTTAAAAGAGTTTAATAATTTAATTTTAGTTTTAATGATTAAGTCTTTTTAATGTTTTGAATTTGAGTTATCATTTTAATTAAGAATTGAATATTAATGAGATAATTAATTTAGGGATTTTAAATTAAAGAATAAATCTCTTCCTAAAAATATCTTTTATTTTAATAATTTAATTTTATTATTCTTCCAAATTTAATCAATTATTTAATTAAGGTTTAATTATTTTAAAATTGTTTAATGGGTTTCTACCCTTTAATTATTTAAATTTGATCATCAACTCAATTAGGATCAAATATTTTCTTGTTAATTTTTATTAAACCTAAAAGTTTTAATTAAGGATTAAAAATTTTAATTACAACTTTATACTTTAAGTTTTAATAATTTCATAACTCACTAAATTGAACTCAAATGAATTTGAAATTTTTATATGACTTCACTCGTATGTCAATAAAGACATGAGAGGAGAAAATGTGATTTTTACATATTTAATTTATTTATATAATTATTTTTGGTAGAAAATAGAGATTTCCAAGGAAAATTTAATAACATGACGAGGAAAGTTTCTGTGTAAGAAAATTAGGGGACATTCCTAATGACTAGAGGACCACTTGGACCAAATATGGTGATTTTTGAATTATATTATTTTTATTATAATTATTTTAAGTTTTAGATGTTAATTAATTTAAAAATAAAATAAAAGTTGAAAAATGGATTTTATATTTTTCAAAAAATCTCTCTGATATCGAAATCGAAGCGAAATTTAACGATTTTACTGATTTTTTTTATGATTTATTATAATTATTTTAATGAAAAAGCTAGAAAATATATTTTTTTTAATTTTAAAATTATCCTAGAGCTTTAAAATTTAATATCTCACTAAATAGACCTAAGAAAAATATGAGGTTTGTTCCTAAGTGATCAAAATTCAAATGTATTTTGGTGAATTTTATTATTTTTGTGACTTTTATTATTTTTAATTATTAAAATATTAAAATAATATTAAAAATCGACTTTTTAGAAAATTGAAATTTTAATTTTCTTAAATTCCTACGATGTCAGGAGAGGCTCCAAAACCAATTTGGTGAATTTTTTAAAAGTATTTTAAAAGTTATGAATTTTTAATGTTTAAAATGACTAAGTGGCTTAATCGGCTGATTAGTGGGGCTAACGAAGTCGATTGACCTCAAATTTTTATGGTAGAATTTCCTCACGATCCTAAAGGTCGGTGGAGAATTGATTTGAGTCAATTTGATGTATGGTTAAGTCTAATTAATTAGAGACCTATTTTGAGTGTTTAAGCCAATTAGGGTTGTTTTAAATGAACTAATTCAAACCACTATTTTCCTAGGGTTCTGCGAGTCGTAAGGAACATCATCAAATTTTTCTAAATTTATTTCACAACATGCTATTTATTGGAATTAAAATACTCAAAACGGTAACATGAACTTGAAAAATCAATAACTCTTCATAGGGATGGCCTCTGACTTTGGATAATTCAAGGAATATTCGGAAATTCGGAGAGGCAAAGCCTATGGTCTCGTACGGTGAATTGTATACATGCATGGAGAATTAAAAAGTATACGAGAGAGTAAATAAATTATAAAAAATAAAATACTTAATGAAATTAAATGATTTCTTTTTCACATTATTCTCCTCTGTTCACTGAGCAAGAGGGTATTTTTATTTTATTTTTCTAATTTTTCTACACAAAGTTATGAATTTTGAAGTTTAGGGAATTAAATAAATAGAAAATACCCTAATTTCTATTTATCCACGCGGCACCAACTCATCCTCGGCATCTCCGAACGCACACGCGTCGCGCTCCCATTCGACGCCGCCATCGACTCAGCGCTCCGGGCCCCGCGGTTCTTGTACTGTCTCACAGTGCGACGCCATGCGAGCGCGTCAGGTCGCGCGTGTATTGAATGGACGGCATCGTTCATCGTCCCACAGGTGTCCTCACGAGAGGCGAGTCACACTAATCATAGATCTCACTCGATACTCAATGGATTTTTCATGTTCTTATGCTCTATGGATTCGTCTTGAAGAGACGAACACATCTATACGGTTATCATGCATTGAAATTAAAGCATTTGAAATGGAGAATCTCCGGGAACTCGGGATGAAGAGGTGGTTCATACCTTTGCTCGGAGAAGTGTGGCTTCGATCTTAGAGTTGTTGCACCTTCGGTTGGATCCGAGCAAGCTCCCGAGATGAAGTCTCCTATGCAGTGGGTGTCGGATGTGATTTCGGCCAGCCGATCACACAGCTTGGAGAGGCAGGAGCATTGGGTGGCTGGAGATGGGGCTTTTCTTTGGTGGACACCTTCCCTTGGTCTGGTGAAGGTGTAGGGCCAATCAATTTAGGGGATTGGCTCAGCGTGGAGAAGTGTCTTTTGGTTTTGGGTGGAATTTGGCTACGAAATTGAGCTCGCGGAGAAGAAATGGCGGGGGGATCTCCTTGGGGATCAAAGTGCTGCGTATGGGGAGGAGTGGAACAATTTTGGCAGAGTTTCCTTAAGGTTTGTTTCAGCACCTTGTCGGCATATTTTTAGGTTGTGTTTATTTTGAAGAGGGTTCGCCTAACGAAATGCAATCGGCGAATTTTTAATTTAATTAAAATAAATAATTTGAAAAAGTAGTATTTAATTTTGAAAATAATTTCAAATTTGAAGGTTTTAAGATATGAGACTAAACTGATCTCACATCCCAGATAGTTTATATAAACGAGCACCGCACCACAAGCCGTGTATCTATCCTAAGGATAGACATAGCATGATGGTGGGAATGGAATAAATAATGAAGGATTGTGACATCCGTTTGGTCTGTAGAACAATTTATAAGCGACAAATTCCCTGGCATGTAAGCATTCATGAGGGTTTATATTACACAGGTTCTTCAAAATTCACTATAAAGAGGCAAGCCACATAATTAATTACATCTTAAGTGACGGGAATCACACAAAAGCTCGATAATAATCGATAGTCTTGCTCTCGGGAATTTCAAAGTTTAAGTTTTCGGGGGATTGAATTTTGGAATTTATTAGGGAATGGATCAAATTTGGAACATTTTGTTTTGGGAATCCAAAGGAAAAGTAGGAGAAATCACAGTTAGAAGCGAATTTCGGTAATTTCCCGACTATCTGATATTGTTTGGCTTGGATTTAGGGAAGTCCTAATATTTATTTAAATGTTTTGGTCTTGCCAATTTTAATTAGTTAGGGCTTATATTTGTATGATAAAATCACACAAATATCCTCGAAAATGTGAGGGTTTATGTCGTATCGAGCAGTACCTCGGAATCCCAAAACCGGTTAGGGCTTAATTTACATGACCCGATCATACGGAAATGCCTAACAAAGGTTGAGGGTTGCTGCACTAGGCAAACTACCTCGAAGTCCTATGGCTTTGTTGTTTGGTTCTAGGAAAGTTTTCTTAATGTAGATTCGAGTTTCTTTGATGACGATGGCCGTGCTGCCCCGCATGCTCCGAGCTCCTTGTTGTTGCGGGGTTTAGTTTTTAGAAGTCATAAATCGGGGGATGAGAAAGTATTTTGGTTTAGAGAAAATCTTAATTTCCAGGTGTTTTCAATATTTTAATTAAAACAAATCTTAAAGTTGATTATAACGACATAGGTTAGATTCCGCGGTTCCGTATTCGGCATCGATTATTTTTATCGGATTCACTTAGTCGAGATGAATTTGCTAAACTCAACTGAATGAGTTCCACTTTCATTTAGACCGTGGGAAATCCCGTTAGCAACACGTAGGTTACATCATCCGAGGTATTCCGTCATCCGACGGGGCGATTTTATTTAGTCGCGATTGTAGTTTTGTGTTCGTTTTGTGATTAAATTTTGAGTTGTTTTATATTTTTAAATGTTGTGGAGGTGAATTTTATCTTGCAATGACTTTTAATTTAGTTTTGGTTTTAGTTTAGGGTCTATCCTAAAGGTGTGGTTTTCATCTGTGATTGTTTATCATGCGAAACGTAAGTGTGATGCGATTAAATAAATTGCGATAATGTAAGTGTTCTGAAAGTAAATTGCAATAAAATAAAAGCGTACACAGGAGGGTCTTCCCGTCATCCCGAAGCTGCACTTAAAACACAATTAGAATATTTAAGCAAGTTCCTAGGTAGAGCTAAGGTAAGGGTTATGGTTTTCTACCAAATTCTTTAATCATAATGATGGAATTTCCTATGGCGTCTGAGTCTTTGTATTTTTGTTTGAAGATGATTTTCTTCATCGAAAAGATAATTAAATTCAATTGTTCTTATAAATGTCATTTTATCATATTGAGGAAGTGCTTAAGAAGAATCTTAAACATCTTTTCAATATTTCTAGGATTGTTTAAGTCAGAATGAATTCGATTATATAAATGAATTAATCGTGCGAGAATTCGAGTTTTGTTGTTATCTTGCTCGGTGAGCGGAGCGTTTGAATATCACATAAGTGAAGTAACATTTCATTTAATGTTACATTTTAGGAGTTATGATAACTAAAACTTTAAAGGGTAAATTGGTATTCAAATAGTTGATTTTAAGTTGAAGGGTTTTAAATTTGGAATAGTGTTCCAGTTATTTTAGATTTATTTTGAATTCTTTATGTCCTTGAGTGATGTTATATTTAATTGATTTAATTTAATTTAATTGAGTTTAATTTAATTTAATTCAGGTAGGTTTGATTTGATGTTAAATTAATTTAATTTGATTTTGATTTAATTTTAATTTAATTTGATTTAATTTAATTTAATTTAATTTAATTATTTAATTTAATTTAATTTGATTTAATTTAATTTAATTTAATTTAATTATTCAATTTAATTTAATTTATTTAATTTAATTTAATTTAATTTGATTTAATTTAATGTAATTTAATTTAATTTAATTATTCAATTTAATTTAATTTATTTAATTTAATTTAATTTTAATTTAATTTAATTTAATTTAATTTAATTTATTTTAATTCAAATTTAATTTAATTTTAATTTAATTTTATTTTTAATTTTAATTGAAATTTTTAAAGGTTTAATAATTAAGTCTTTTTAATATTTTAAATTTGAGTTATCATTTAATTAAGAATTGAATATTAATGAGATAATTAATTTAGGGATTTTTAAATTAAAGAATAAATCTCTTCCTAATAATATCCCTATTTTAATAATTCCGATTTTATTATTCTTCCAAATTTAATCAATTATTTAATTAAAGTTTAATCATTTTAAAATTGTTTAATGGGTTTCTACCCTTTAATTATTTGAATTTCAATCATCTAAATCAGATTAGGATCAAGAATATTTTGCCATTGTTTTATTAAGCGCAAGTTTTAATTGGGATTAAGATTTAATTATGAAATTTTACCCTTTAAACTTAACAATTTCATAACTCAACTAAATTGAACTGAAATGAACTTGGGGTACATGTGACTTAAATATGTGTCAATAAAGACATGAGAGGAGAAAATGTGATTTTTCTGTATTTAATTTATTTATATAATTATTTTTGGTGGAAAATAGAGATTTCGAGGAAAATTTAATAACATGACCAAGGGAAAGTTTACGTACTTAAGAAAATTAGGGGACATTCCTTTGTGGCCAGGAGAAGCGCTTAATTGGCAATTTTGGTGATTTTTGAATTATATTATTTTTATTATAATTATTTTAAGTTTTGGAGTGTTAATTAATTTAAAAATAAAATAAATGTTGAAAAAATGGATTTTATAATTTTCAAAAATCTCTCTAATATCAAGGAAATCAAAGAAGCAAATTTTGTAATTTTCTGATTTTTCTATGATTTATTATAATTATTTTATGAAAATGCTAGAAAATACATTTTTAATTTTAAAATTACCTTAAAGCTTTAAAATTTAATATCTCACCAAATAGACCTAAGAAAAATTTGGGATTTGTTCTTTTTATGTGATTAAAATTCAAAATGTGACATTTTGAAATTGAATTTTATTATTTTTGTGATTTTTATTATTTTTTAATTATTAAAAATATTAAAATATTATTAAAAATCAACTTTTTAGAAAATTGAAATTTTAATTTTCTTAGGTTCCCCTGATATCAGAGAGGCTCAGCGGAATTTAGTGAATTTTTTAAAGGTATTTTAAAAGTTATGAATTTTTAAAGTTTAAAATGGCTAAGTGGCTTAATCGGCAGGTGAGTAGAGTGGCAAAGTCGATTGACCTCAAACTTTTATGGTGGATTCCTCTGATCCTAAAGGTCAGTGGAGAATTGATTTCAAGTCAATTTGATGCATGGTTAACTTTAATTAATTAAAGACTATTTGGGTTTTTTAAGCGATTAGGGTTGTTAAATGAACTAAGTCGAAACTATTTTCTAAGGTTCTAGGATCTCATAAGAAACATCACCAAATTTTCCTAGAATTTATTTCAAAACATGCTATTTATTGGAATTAAAATACTCAAATAGTAACCTGAATTTGAAAAATCAATAAGCTTTTCATAGGGATGGCCTCCCGACTTTGGGAAAATTCGGGGAATGTTCTAGGAATTCGGAGGATCCAAAAGCCACATGGTCTCGTACCATGGTGGGTAATGCAATATGGAGAATTAAAATAATACGAGAGAGCAAATAAATTATAAAAAATAAAATACTTGATGAAATTAAATGATTTCTTTCCACATTATTCTCCTGCGTTCCCGCGACGAGGGTATTTTTATTACAATTTTCGGATTTTCACACGAGAGATATGAATTTTGAAGTTTGGAATTAAGCCATTAGAAAAATATCTGTTTTCTATTTATCCGCGCGCGCGCGTCGGCCTCGGCGGCTCCCGAACGCACACGCGTCGCGCTCCCCGTCGGCGCCGCCACACGAGTCGGCAGCCCGGGCCCCGCGGTTCTGCGACTGCCGTCTCCTGGTCCGACGCCGTCGAGGCCGTTAGATCCGCGCGTGTATTGAATGGGGCTGACATCAGATTCACATCGTCTGAGCGTCCTCACCCAGAGCCGTCCACACTAAATCCACAAGGTCTCACTCGATACTCGTGGATTTTTATGTTCTTATGCTCACATGGATTCGTCTTGAAGAGACGAACACATCTATATGGTTAACATGCATTGAAACTAAGGCATTTGAAATGGAGAATCTCCGAAGCTCGGGATGAAGGGTAAGCTCGTACCTTTGTAAAGTGTGGCTTCAATCATAGAGTTTTTGCCATCGGTGGATCCGAAGCCAAGCTCCGAGATGAAGTCTGCGTGCAGTGGTGTACGGATGTGATTTCGACCAAGCCCGATCACAAAGCTTGGAGGTACAGGCTTATTTGGTGGCAGGAGATGGGGCTTTTGTTGGTGGACACCTTCCCTTGGTGGTGAGGTGTAGAACCAATCAATTTGGGAATTGGCTCTTGTGGAAAGTGTCACCGGTTTTGGGTGAAATTTGACTCTAAAATTGAGCTGCGGAGGAGAAATGGCGGGGGGATCTCATGGGGATCAAGTGCTGTGTATGGGGAGGGTACGGAACAATTTTGGCGAGTTTTGGCAAGGTTTGTGCTCAGCTCTTTTCATGGCCGAGAGGGTGGAGTTTAAATAGGAGAGGGTGGAGGGCCTCGGGGGAGTTAGGGCTTGGGATGTTGCTCTTGGCGAAGAGCATTCTGATATTACACTTTGAGGATGGGGCGGCTGTGAGGTGAGAATTTCAAGGATTGGCTCACATGTGAGCTCTCGGCATAGTGGTACCAGGCGGCCTGGTGGCCGCGTCAGTATGGGTCACCTGTGAGTCGGTGGGTCGGGGGGCTTGGTGCAGCGATTGGCAGTGCCATGGGCGGCTTTGATTCGAAGTAGAATGGGGCATGGCTAGTTTTGAGTCTAAATGGGTCAATCCACCCATTTGGGCTTGGTGCACCTTGGTGGCTTTGGATGCTGTGGGGGATCAAAGGGATCATTTGGTTTGGCATGGAGAAGTCTGTCAATTATATTTGGATTAAATTTAAGTTTAGGTGAAACATGATTAAGGTAATGAGCTTTAGGGATTAAAGGAAAGCACCCCCTCTTCTTACCCAATATGGCATGGTGGAGTGTCCAAAGCTCTCATGGCTCACATGTGGCTCATGCATGGCTTCATGGCTCACCTTTGGCTTGGCAAAAAGTTTGGTCGATTTCATAAAAAAGGATTTTAAGGATTTTGGATAATTTGGTGGAAATTTAGATGAATCTTCATTTAGAATTATTTGATCATTGGTTTATTACTTAGGGATGATTTTAATTGAAAGGAAGTATGATGAGGGGAAATGTCATATGGGCTTTGGAAGAATTTTTGGTGTTTTGGATTTGGTGGAAGTGGGCTTTTAAAATGGTTTAAGGAATGGACCTTTAAGTTTAAAAATGAATTTATGGATGGGAATTTTGTAAAGAGGTTGGGCCAAATAATTGTTGGGTTTAGCTCATGGATGTGTCATGAGTGACTTGAAGCAAATTGAGGTGAATTTGGATTTGAATTGGGTTGAATTTGGAGCTCTTTTGGTGGTCCTTGGGCCAATATAGGTCCAAGTGGGCTTGAGGTTGGGCCAATGTTGAGACAAGGTTGAAATGATGTAGAATTAATGTTGAGAAATGTTTATGGGAGTGTTTCAAAAAGGTTTTGACTTGGGTTGGGCTTTGATTTTGGGGTTTGGGCTCATTTGGGCTAGGTTTGGGTTTGGAGTCAATGGGCCTTTTAACCTTGGGTTGAGTTTGAGTGGGGTTTGGGTCTAAATTTTGGGCAAATCATGTTAGTATTTTGTTTGTGGGAATGTTAAGGAAGATTTAGAAAAGATTTGGGGTTAATTGGAATTGAATTGGGTGAGTTTGGGTTAGGTTTGGGTCATGGGTCCAAATTGGGCTTTAAGGCCAAAAGTGAGATTGGATCCAAATGTCAGTCAAATTGGGCTTGGATTTGGTCTAGATTGGTATTTGGGGATGTTGAATTGAAGTTTAAATTGAATTGGACCAAAATTGGGGTCAATTGGGTAGGTTTAGTTTGACATTGGGTGCACTTAGGGTTAAAATGGGTCAATTAGAGTTTTGACAAAAGTAGGGTAAATTGACAAAATTGTCCCATGGTGTAGTTGAACAAAATGAAATTGGGAATATTTGGGATTTTCTGGGAATTTCTGGGAGATTTTCTGAATTTTTGGATTTTAGGTAGAAGGGGTATTTTGGGTATTTGGAGGGTATTAGGAGGTTTTCTTGGAATTTTGGTATTTTTGGGTATGGATGATCAAATTTAAGTGATGTGGAAATGTTTGGGATTGATTTTGGAGAATTTTGGAGTGGTGGAAATTTTTGAGAAATTTGGGAAATTTTAAGGGTTTTGGGTAGGTTTAGTAGGTGTAGGGTCCCGGGGTCAAAAATTGAAAATTTGGGAAATAGAAGATTGGGTAGATGTAGGTGGAAAGAAGTCATTTTGGTTGAGCCATGAAGCCATATCAAGCCCATATGACCATGAAGCCATATCGAAGCCCGCTATGAGCCATGAAGGAGTTACGTTGAGACGTATGTATGTTGTTCCTAACCACTCTTAGCCGGGGCTTGGGGGTTAAGGACCATGCATGTGAATCCTTTCACATGAGTCAGGAGGTCGAGTTAGGTATGGGTGTGGTTTTAGGAAGTGTGTGAAAGTGTAGTGTGTAGGTGTAGTGTATAAGTGTAGTGTGTGTAAGTCGGCAGATTTCACGGACAGAGCCGCTCAGGCGGTCCTAATACCAAGAGTCACATAGGAACTCATCCTTTAAACTTCCACATTTGATTTCAACCCTCCTAGATGATTAGGGGTCTACGATTGAGTTTGTGGAGTTTACGAGGAGTTAAGAAGTGGTTTGAATTTCTAAAGGTGGGTCCCGATTCTAGTCCTCTAAGATAGTCGAAAGGAAAAGCCTAAGGATAGATCCTAAGTACTAAAGAGAAGAAGAGAAGACCTCATCAAAATGAGGTCTGACAAATGGACCCCCGATAGGTGTGGTGGTGACGGAGCACCAAAGCATTAGTGTTGACTGAAAACGTCAATAAACAACACAGATGTCAGTGACGAACTTAGGACGAAGTGAAAGTTTCCGCCGGGGAGTAGCAAGTATATCTACGGCGGGATTCACGAACTCTGTTGGGGAAAGGAAAAAGGAGGTGAATCCCAAATCACATGACACGGGGAATTTGATTTAGATTTTATTTTGTTTCGGTTAAGTTTTGATGTGTGAGTTTAGATTTCAATTTGGAGTTTCAATTTAGATTGGAGTTTGTAAAAATTAATTTGAAAAGTTTGATTTGAAATGAAAATTAGATTACAGGGTTTAGATGTAACATCTTGACCTCGAAAGAAAATTGAATTAGTTAGGTTGAATCGTTGCAATGAGAAGAGATCTGAGTAATGCGGTGTTGGATGTAAAATCCTTAACACAAGAGTTTGATTGATGTATTTCGGTGCAATAGGAAAAGAATCCTAAAGCAGTGCGGTCTTGGATGTAAAATCCTCGACCCAAGGTTTGAATTCGATGTATTTCGGTACGATAGGGGAAGAATCCTAAACGGAAGTGCGGTCTTGGATGTAAAATCTCGACCCAAAAGGTTTGAATTCGATGTGTTTCAGTGCAATAGGAAAGAATCCTAAAGCGGTGCGGTCTTGGATGTAAAATCCTCGACCCAAAAGTTTGAATTTGATGTATTTCGGTGCAATAGGAAAAGAATCTAAAAGCGGTGCGAGTCTTGGATGTAAAATCCTCGAACCAAAAGTTTGAATTTAGTGTATTTTGATGCAATAGGAAAGAATCCTAAAGCGATGCGGTCTTGAAGTAAAATCCCTCGACCCAAAAGTTTGAATTTGATGTATTTCGGTGCGAAGTAGGAAAAGAATCTAGCCGGTGCGGTCTTGGATGTAAAATCCTCGACCCAAAAGTTTGAATTTGATGTATTTCCAGTGCAATAGGAAGAATCCTAAAGCGGTGATCTTGGATGTAAAATCCTCGACTGAGTTTGGTCGATGTATTTCGGTGCGATAGGAAATGAATCCTAAAGCCGATGCGGTCTTGGATGTAAAATCCTCGGCCAAAGTTTGAATTTGATGTATTTCGGTCTGATAGAAATGAATCTCATGATGCAGTCTTGGATGTAAAATCCTCGACCCAAAAAGTTTGAATTTGATGTATTTCGAGTGCAATAGGAAAGAATCACAAAACGGTGGAGTCTTGGATGTGTCCTCGACACGAAAAGGTTTGAATTCGATGTATTTCAGTGCGATAGGAAATGAATCTAAAGCGGTGCAGTCTTGGATGTAAAATCCTCGACCCAAAGTTTGAATTTGATGTATTTCAGTGCAATAGGAAAGAATCTAAGCGAGTGCAGTCTTGGATATAAAATCCTCGACCCAAAAGGTTGAATTTGATGTACTTCGGTGCAATAGGAAAGAATCCTAAGGCAGTGCAGTCTTGGATGTAAAATCCTCGACCCAAAAGTTTGAATTTGATGTATTTCGGTGCAATAGGAAAGAATCCTAAAGCCGGTGCGGTCTTGGATACAAAATCCTCGACCCAAAGTTTGAATTTGATGTATTTCGGTACAATAGGAAAAGGATCTAAAGCGGTGCGATCTTGGATGTAAAATCCTCGACCAGTTTGAATTTGATGTACTTCAGTGCAGTGAGGAAGAGTCTAAAGCAGTGCGATCTTGGATATAAATCCTCGACCCAAAAGTTTGAATTTGATGTATTTCGGTCTGATAGGAAAAGAATCTAGCCGGTGCGGTCTTGGATGTAAAATCCTCGACCCGAAAGGTTGAATTTGATTGAGATTTGAAATCTGGAAAGATTGAATTTGAGATTTGGAAGGATGAGTTTGAACTCGATTGAAATTTGATTTAAGATTTGATTTGAAATTTGGAAGATCAAATTTAAAACTTGATCGGGAGTGGATTTGGAATTTGATTGAGAATTTGATTTGGTGATTCGAAAAGATTGAAATTTGATTTGGAATTTAGAAAGATTGAATTTGAAATTTGATTTGAAATTTGGAAGGATGGAATTTGAGATTTGTGTTGATTTCGTTTATCTTTTAATGGTTCAAATTTTATTTTATCGTTTATTTAATGTTCATGTGAATTTGGTGTTTGTCATTTTAAGATTTTTTTTTTTAGGAAAGTTTTCTTTTATTCTTCTTTCTTTATTTCTTTTCTGTTCTTTGTTCGAAGTTCATTTAACTTTAATGGCGTTTCCCAAATCAATTTGCACGAAAGAGGTGAGGCCAAAAACGTGACATGGTCACTTTCATTCCAATCATGTTGAAAATACATCATACAACTCGATGCGGAATACATTTCATACAATCCATGTAGACTCAAAACGGACTGTGTATGATCTTTGTTGAGTCCCATCGAAAGAAGCATTTGTCGAAAAATCCATGTACGAATAGTGGGGTACATGGTTAATAACATCACCTTCCAAGCCATCCTTAGCGGATCTTGGGGGCGGATGTACGTTGGAGGTGTGATATTTCCCATGTAACTCACAACTCGTGAGCCGGAGGTTCTCTAGCTCTGGGTCTGGTTGGAAATGGTAAGGTATCTTGCTGTCGTCCATTCTCCGAAAGTAGCGAGATCGTTCCAGCGGCACTCCCAGTGTACGTGCTTAGCGATATGCACTCAGTTGCCCTTCGGTATCATGACGGAACCCACCGGTAAAGGTATCTTTACTGGCCCTCGGAACTGCGGGCACAACATCCGGAGGGTCAGATCCGAACATGATGTCACACTCGTTCAAGAAAGAAGTTGTGCGAAGGTACGACGAAGTCGTGGTGATGTATATGTGGGGGTATGCGGTCACCACGTTTGTAAATGTTGATAATGAAGCTATTGGGTATGCAATCTGCTGGCAGTACCCTCCATGTTATCAATCTTTTACCATTCTCCTGATGACTAATGGCATCGGATCTACTTGCCCATGACGGGTATCCCTGGAGTGGGTTTCCCTTTGTTTTTCGACGAAAGTTGTAGCGGCATCCGCATTGTATTGTGATTCTTCCTTTCCACAGCATCCATCTCCGGGGTTCCGAGTATGTGTTTTCCCTCAAGCTGCATTCTACTCGGCCCATTCTCTTCAAATCCCGGATGCAATCCACGATTTCTTGTTGTTAAATACTACGAGAATACGTCGGTATGTAGCTCGAGGCCCTGCTAGTATGTTGATCCTTCTTCCTTTAATTCTCTCGAAGTATTCAAAAGTTTTCTTTTCAACATTCTGCATCCTCTCCGGCTCGTATTCCGGAATGATCTGCAGATGGCGTGTATGACATATTGTGGGATATATGGTTCAATCCTTCCGTTCCCCTGCATACCTCGGCTCCTCGGGGGTGATGCACAATGGGACATCCCGGGAGTTTGTACACCCAACAGGTCATGCATTATTGGTGGTTCTATCCGGTGACGTGGTAGCCTTCTTTCTTCTGATCTTTTGGGGATTTCCCTGGTTCTTTCTATTATCCTAGGAGCTGGCCTCTCCTTTTCTTCCAGTTCTTTGGTGAACCGGTGTCATGAAAATGTGTGTCTTGGCATTAGCAATTGTCTCGTCGCGGCCAGTCCCGCGGCTAGTTTGTTAACATCTTACGGATACGGCGATTCTTATTTCTTCGTTGCGTGGGCTATTGAGGGTAGCTCTCCGCACTTCTTAGTCTGTGGGCGCGGCGGCGGCAAACTGCCCTCGGCCCCAGCAACCCATTTCACGGACTTCATTTTCTTATCTTCTTCGGTGTTTGCTTTTCTTTTATTTTGTTGTTGGATTGGTGGCTTGGGCCACCCACTCTCATCCTTGTCTGCCCGGGCAGTTCTTCTCGGTCAAGCAGGACCCAGTCACTTTCCTCGTCTTGTAGGCTGCGGTGCCGAAGTCGAGTGCGATCTCGGTGCTCTCGCTCCATCTTTCACCCTCTTTTTTATCGAGTACGAGGCTTACGCCATTCTTAAAGTTCGGGACCAGCGCCGTTCGACATTTCCCTGCGAAAAGACAAGGAAAAGGATCGGGGGAGCATCTTAAAGAACAAGAACATTAAGAAAATGTTTATTAAAGATACATTTTTTTATATATATTTTTTTTATTTTTGAATTTAACGGGAATGAAGTAGGATAAGATCGGGGAATAGATTTTGATTTGAAAAAGAAAACAAGAAAACGTATTATCATGACTTTATTTATCTTGTACATTTTATTATTTTTGGGTTCGGACCCAATCATAAGTAATTACTTCGCACAATGTTTCTTAGGGACGAAGAATTCATTCCTTCGAAACATCGGAGGTAGCGTAATACTTTTTCGAAGTATCGTCAGTTGATCGGAAGCATATGTCGTTCTCCTGGCAATTCACTAGCTGGTAGGAACCTCACGAGTATCTTTACTTCAATATCAAATGGTCCTTCCCAGTGGGTTCAAATTTCCTCCTATCTTGCGGTGTGCGAAGGGAATAGGTCTCTTGAGAACGAGAACTAAGTCTTAACTTTGAAGGTTCTTGGGCGGACAATTTGTCATGGGCTTGAACCATCTTAGCTTGGTATAGTTCTAGAGATGCATTCTTGTTACCGTCTTTTCCCTTCAAGCTTTCTAATTCTTCGAGTAAATGTCTGGCTGCCACGTAGTGATCTTGTTTGCAGCGCAATTCTGAGTGAAGGAAGCGAACCTCTAAAAGGTAGCTGCTTGCCTCGGACCCATACACTAGAGTGTAAGGTGTAGCTTGAGTAGGAGTTCGAAGGTTGTCGGTAGGCCATAAGGCTTCTAACAATTTCTGGTGGCAATTTCTCTTATTATCGTCGAGTTTTCTTTAAGATTTGAACGAGAGTTTTATTAAAAGCCTCGGCGAGACCGTTTGCTCTTGGGTAGTAAATTGTTGAGTATCATGGTCGATTCCGTGTCTCTGACAAAATTGTTGATTTGTGTGCTTGCAGAATGAGCCCATTATACGAGATGATCTTGGCACTCAGAAACGATGAACAACTTGGTTCTTGAAAAAGCGCTTGTGTGGTGTGCTTTCACTTCTCTAAGTGGAGCGCCCCCGCCCGCTTGGAAAAGTAATCTGTGTATGAGGAATGAAGCGATATTTTGAAGATGGTGGTTACATCGGACCCTATATCGTGCCCCAACTTTCGAATGGCCACGGCAATTGTCGGGTGCGGCACATTTGGAGGTTGGTGTAGAACCACTTCCGTGCACTTGGCATTGATGACGGCTCTTGGCGGTGCCATGCGGTCGGTCATCATCGAGGACGATGGTACCTAATCTTTAATTTTCATTTTCATCTTCGGACCCGGCCCGAGTGGCGCCACGGAGTCTGAATGCACCTCTTTAACAATTTCACGGGCCTCGGACCCGCTTAGGCACCTTAGCCACATTTGATCGAAAGACCTTGTATAATGTGTTGTTTATTAATGCGTAAGACGAGTTCTTTTCTTGATCGATAATTTGTGACCTATCGTCTGGTAGCTCCTGTTTGCAGGTAGTCTATTAATGGCTGTCGCCAATCTTGTGTTTTAAATCCTTTGTTACCGTGATTCTTCTTCTTTTCTGATTTGTGTATTGTGTCTATATCCATTGTGATAGAATTTTGATCGAGTGGTAACCACTTCCAACGATTCATGTACAGCAGGCAAATTCTTTTGCGAACGGGCTAAAGCATCTCTTCAAAAGCATTTCTTTTCTGGGAATTTGTGATTGTCACATTTGGAATCTGTTCCAACAGCTGTATGATATCTTTTGGAAGTATTGTTCGAGTCTCGGCTTTAAAATTAAATGTATGCAGCAGTCTGTTGAATGATTAATTGTGAATCCCCGTAGATGTTGATGTACGTTATCCCCATTTGAATAGTTAATTCCAGTCCTGTTATGAGGGCTTCATATTCGCCGTTGTTTGTACACGGTTCGTCGAGTGGTAGGAGTATCTTAACATCCCCCGCTCAGGTGTTATAAAGGAGTGCTTGGGTCTTGCCTTCACAGAGACACTTTATCACTTGCGATTCTTCGTCTTTATTAATGTGAAGATGCTCCGTCAAAATATAATTCCCAACGTCGATCATCGGGGTCTTCTAGGTTCATTATTTGTTCATCGGCAAATCATCGTTGAGAGGGAGATTCTGCGGCGAAAAGGGTGTCTTGCGAGGAAGTACGCAAGACTTGTCCCTTTACGGCACGCGAGAGGCACGAAAGTTATGTCAATTCAAATATCATTGACCATCGGCAAGTCTATGGGAAAGTGTCGGACTAGTCATCAAGTATTGCGATGGATTAAACTTCGAAATCAGGTTGACACTTATGAAAGCATGTAGTGCTACGAGCTTTTGGCGGCGAAGATCGAGACGAAACAATGCTTTTCAATTGTGGGATACCTTACTTCCGTCGGAAGTAAACGGCAGCCAAAGTAGTAAAGAGCATTTTCTTTACCCTCATCATTGACACAGGCTAACGGGGCTCCGAGAGAAGTCGTCTAAAGCCGCGGTATAGTGTCCAATGGTCACACACCGAAGCTGAGACTCTTCAAGACGGGAGGTGTCATTAAATGATACATTTAATGTCCTGAGAGCCTTCGGCATTTCTCTTCCCGAATAAATTTGGTGATCCTTTTTAACTAGTCTTGAGAAAGGTGACACCTACACGACGGGTTTTTGAGATAAAGCGTCGAAGATATACCCGGCTTCCTTGAAAAGATCGTAGTTGTTTTAAGGTTTTGGGAGGCGGCATTTCTAAGATAGCTTTAATCTTCTCCGGGTCGATCTCAATTCCACGATGTCGGACAACGAATCCTAAGAATTTCCCGGAGGTGGCCTTGGCTGTTTAAAAGTTCGTCATGAGTTAATTGTCTTAATCGTTCGAAAACAATTCTCGAATCATACAGTGGTTTCCTTTACTTTACTTTTGATGACCACATCGTCCACGTAGCATTCGACTTGATTGTGGATGAGATCATCAAAAATTCTTGTCATTGCTCTTTGGTAGGTTGCTCCTGGATTTCTTGATCCGAATGACATCAACGTGGCCAGCAAAATGCTACGATCGGCGTTACGAATCTTTTGTGAAAGCTTTTCATCTTACGGAGCCGTTTTATCTGGTTGTATCCACGAAGATCCATCCATGAATGAGAATATCTCGTGTGTCAAAGCAATGTGATCATTAGTGCAGGATCGGTGAAATTCATCTTTTGGACATGCCTTTTAAATCTACGAAGTCCTTTGGATTCGTCGACCATTCTTCTTTACGGCGGCACTACATTGTTCTTAGTCGGGTATTGTTCTTCTGGCGGACAAATTTAGCGTATTAGCTTTTTAACTTCGGCTATGACTTGTTGTTCGATTTCTAGACGCATTCTTAAGGACCCAATGGGCGGAACGAAGTAGGATCCACTCCTAGCTTATGGTACGACCTCTTGGAGCTAATCTGACATTTCATCGTAGCTCCAAGCAAAACAATCTTTAAATTCCATTAATAGCAGTTATTTCTTCGGAGTCTTCTTTGTTGAGTAAGGAGCTAACAAAAGGTAGGTCTAGGCTCTTCGTTAGTACCTAAGTTAACTTCCAAGATTAACTCATCTATTGTAGATTTGATTTCTTCTTCGAATTCTGGTGGAGCGTCTCGATTTGTAAATCTTGAGGTTCGTTTGTAGTTTCCATGTAGTTTTCATTGGACTTATGATGACAACCAAGCAAAATTCAGTATCGTCCAAGCTGACCCTACGCTGCCGAATCCGAGTCCATGCTTTGAATTGGGTGGATGACCGGAGTTATTCCATAATTTTTCAAAATGTTGTGATTGGCCTTTTGTCAATTTAATAGGGGAGTAAGAAACCACGTTGAATTAAATTTTGAACACGGGAAATTACCACTCAAAGGTAATTCCATTAATTCGATGAGGTGACATCTTGGTGTACATTATTTTCGGTTTGGAGGAAGAAGCACCACGATAGAATTTGATTGGCCTTGCACCGTCGTTACGTACCTCTTTGACCACCATACCCTCGATCTTATTAGAATGGATCGGGGTTAGGGTCATAGTATGTACGTAGTGGTTAATCTTCTCGTACATCGATTTATATTCTTAGTTTCTTTTCATCTTGAGGAGATCTTGAATTGCGGCTTCTTTCGACTTATTGTGGCTGCTTCTTGCTTGATTTCCTTTTCTTCTTGGAGACTATCTTGATCGAGCATTGATGGTGGTTTCCTCACATCCCGGCATCTGCGTTTCCGACCTCGTCCGGCTTCGACCTCGGATGCGAGTTGTGGAGAAACCTTCACCCATCTCGCCGTAAGGGAGTGGTGAGTGACTGTTGGACTAGAACTTCAGGTTCTTCGTTGTCCCGAACTTTCTTTGCTTCATTTGTTACGGTATCTCACAGATTGTTTTGGCGGTGCATAATAAGCCATCTTCATAGTTCCAATCTCATGTACGGAGAATGGTTACAAATCACCTTTGATGCACTGTTCCCCTCCATCGTAGTATTTGATGCATTGATACGGAGATGATGGTACCATCCTGTTTTCATGTATCCGCGGTCGGCCGTGGAGGCGTTGAACGACGTTTACGAATCGATTATGTGAAATTTTGCGGTTGTCTTTGCTAAGTCACGGGATCTTCATCGATGACGTTATTGACCCGAGGGCTCTTTCTGCTTTCTGGTTGAATCCTCTTAATAACATTTTATGCCTTGACTCGCGAGCATGATTTCAAGTATCTTAGTGTTCGAAGACTCATTATATTGATTGATGCTCTTTGGATCATAATACTGCGGAGAGCGTAAACTTTGATTGTAAGCCGAAATGTACAACGGTCGGTTGTGATCTGCTGTCCCAAGTAGTAGATCATTGTCCCGTGAAGGTAACGCCTGTTGTTCCTTTAACGAGCAAACCTAAATACAGATCTCCCGGCCATTTGAGCTAGCGAATTTACGGGATCGAGTAAGGCCTTGATCGAGCTTCTCTCATCTCCTTTGATAAGATGAGCATCGTAAATGCTCGGTTTGGCCGGTAGTTTCCTAAGATGGGCTAGCACGTTGTAGTCCACTTTGTTCTCATGCGTCTCGGCTTCTTCTCGAATGGGTATTTCTTACGCGGGGTTCTTCTTGAACGGCCACGCATACTCCTTTGTCTTTTGGACCCATTCTTGGAGGTAGAACTTTTCCACTTCTCAAGTTGACTTCTGTAATTTCTTCTGAATCTAGTGTTGAACTTGTCGGTGTCTCCTCCGGAATCGGAATGACGAGCTACTCGGATTATCTTCAAAATCTGAAGGCCTCCCCAACCTACATCGTAGCTGGAGCTCCCGAAACTCGCGAGATAGATCCGTTGCCTTGAACTCTCGTAGCCTCCTTGATGGATGTCTTCTTCGTTATTTTGCTCGTCGAGATCGTGTATGATTTGAGAATTGTTGTTGGTATCGAAGTCGAGGTAATGGGATTGTCGCTAGTTACGTAATCGTTAGAAACGGTCAAAACGTAGCCGACGCCATCACCCTTATCATTATATGATCCCACTTAGAAGTGAGCGGATAATCATGCAACATTAGAGGTTCGAGTTTTCTCCCCCGTGAATCGGAAGCTGACTATCACAGGATGACGGCCCCTAGCTGGCCTTGGGGTCTCGGGTCCCCTCTTCTTCGTCAATTTTCTTCTTTTCTTCGATCGTCTCTGTCGAGGTGGTTCTTATCGCAAGTGATAGTACCGGTTTAACGAGGTCTCGAACTGCGGGTGAAGCTCGCAGAAGCGGTTCGGATCTTCATCTAAAATCTTCTTTGAGGAGCCTCATCCGGGCGGTAGTCCATCCATCGTCAGTTGCATAGGGATCTATCGGAATGACGGGATCGGATTGAGATAACATTGACGGAACCTCCTTTACGGGGTTCCTTCATGTACTCCTTCGGGATTGTTATATTTCCTTTCCGAAGGTTGTCGTTAGACGACTTTTAAAGGTAATGCAATCTTCTATCTTTGTGCCCAAGCATCGGTGGTAGGGGCAAAGTTGGGATCACCGTTCTTGTTGACTTCTCTGGTCTTTCGACTCACGACGTTTGGAAATGCAGGGTCTTCATTAGAACACGGAACATTTTCGATCTTGCTTCATTTGAACGGATATTCTCTGCTCGAAGCTCCTTAATGTACGTTGCGGACGAGGCGGTTGTTCATATTGAGAGGCATTGATAGCTGAACCGAGTTCCTTTGATGTTCTGTTGTAGTTGCTGCAGCCGTTCCGGTGGTATTTGCATCGGTTGCTTGCCTTTGTCGACTGCTGGCGATCTGAGATTTCTTTTCGAAGGTCTTCACCGGCTTCTGCTTGTCCGTCTTATCGGCAAAACTTAATTGTAGCCTCTTCTTGCAAGCTTCGGCCTTGCTTAACAACTTCTCAAAAGTCTTAATAGTATTTCAGAATCCTTTGAGGAGAAGTGCTATCGGGCCGTGAATCTTTTTTTTAAGCAGATGCAGAGCTGCATGTTGTTCTTGTAGTTGTGGTTCACACTTCATGCTTAAGTTTCTCCATCGAAGTATGTAATCCACCAAAGTTTCATTCGGCCTTTGTTTCTCTACCACTAAATCTACTATAGCGATGTGGTCTTTGAGCTCGGCAAATCGCTTGATGAAGGGCTCTCTGGCTACCGGGAATGTCTTCAACGAACCATTGGGTAATTACGCACGGTCGAAGGCGATTCACGACGAGGCTGACGGCGGCCATCGGAAAAGTAGCATATCGCTCCAGCCGGCATTGCAACAAGCTGGCACGAAAGTGTACAACATCTTGTCGGGGTTCCGGTCCATCGAATGTCTTGAACGGAGGGTGGTACGAAGCCTTTCGGGTATTGGACGGCGTCGAATTCTTGGAGTAGGTGCCCGTACGAATGGATGTCCCGTTCTTCGATTGTGCTAAGGCTTCTACCTTTTCTTTGATACCGCAAGTTCTTGATATCCTTTTCGGGGATCCTTTTTTGTGTTGTATCCTTTTTCGATCGATCATCCCCATTGACGGATCGTCCTTTCCTCAGATCTCTGATGTGAATGACCTACGGGGTGTCTCTCTGTGTGGTTGTACTTGACTCTGGAGAGTGGCCGAGCTACGGCCATTTCTTCCATCCTTTTCGCCATTTGAGCGATCGTGTAGATCTTTTCTGAAGGCTTTGTCTTCTCATCGGTTACGCTCCTCTCTTCTGCTTGTTGCGGGAGCACCTTCTTGAGGCGATGAAGCTCGTGTCTCGGCCATATTGATTTACGCATATTCGTCGTCCATGAACTCAGATGAATCGATCTCATCTCCGAACTTTTCTTCTCTTTCTTTTGCCAATCGTCGGATATCGATTCTCGGCTTTTCCATGGCATCTTCCGGCGGGGCTTTACGTGTGTCTTTGCGGTTGTCATGCGATAGTTGCCGGGTCCCCTTTCACGGTCCCTTTATCGCGGTAGCGCTTTCTTCAGATTCAGCCTCTGGCGTTTTCTCGGTGTTGTTTGATCTCATTTGCCCGAGTAGTGAGACGCCATACCATCCTTCTAGCGTGAGAGGTCTGGGACCCGGATAGTACGTGTCGACGAATGTTTGGAAGGTGGTATCCTCCTGTCTGTAGTCTGAGACAACGTGGGCGGGCTGGCCTTCGTGCCAAGCTGCAATGTGATGGCGGGCTCTACTCGGGGCCCAAGACGGGATTTGACCGGCACCAAAGCCCTATCCTTCGTAGAATTTCCGATACGGGGGCAGTTTTCCTTCCTTCTTAACTTTTCTACCAAAGTTTGCGGTCGGTAACCGAGCGTAGTTCTAGTTCTTTCTTGCGGTATCGTTGTAGTATGCGGGCTGAGGTAATGTGGCAGCAATCTTGCGAACATTCTCCCTCATCCTCTGCCGGCGGAGAGGGATGGAACTGCTTCCTCCCAAAAGTGGTATGTGGTAGAAGGCCGGTGGTGTATATTACGGCGACTGCGTTTCCTCAGGGAAAGCAATCTGGCCGGCTACGGCTTCTACGGCGATCCTTCTCGCCTTGTTTCTTCTTTGGGTCTTTGTCGATGACGGAATCTTTGAGCGGACCCGATTTCGAAAACGAGAAGGTCTTCTGAGGAAAGATGCAGCCGCCCTCCGCGGTGACGGGTTACCATAGTCCCGTTCTTTCCCCTTTGATTTGGCGAGAAGTCGGGGTAGGTGCGAGCAACTAGACCGGTGGGGGTAGTAAGAACGATCCCTCTGCGGACGAGCGGTACTCCTCCTAGTTGGGACCCTTTGCAGGAGGAGGAAACTCTTGGGCCGACTGAGTTGAACTCGCGGTGGCTTCCTCGCTTGAATACCTTGTTCGTCGGTCTGAGGAGAGCCGTCGGTGACCTTGACGTTCGTGTTTTCAAATCACGTCCAAATCGGATGATCCATTGTCGGTGACTCATCCTTATAGACGGCGAGAGTCAGTCCGTTGGTGAGGGAGAAAATCGGTTTCGGGCTTCCATTTACGCGAGGTAGATTACGGTTGTCGGTCACAAAGGTATGCTTCTTTTCTTTAGGACGAGAAGAAAGGAATTGAAGAGTGGAACTCATTTTTGTTCATGTATTTATAAGAGAATCATTTGTTAAAGAGTCACTTATTAGAGGGTTTGTTTATTTAGAACGGAATATTCGAAAGTGTAGAGAAGGTAAGGAATCGATTCGAGTTGGAAAGAAGAAAGTCTTGCGCCAGACTTCTCGACTCGAAGGATCATTCCTAAACTAACACTGATAAGTCATACACCTCTCAAAATGAGGTAAAGGATCTCGGAACCTCTCTTGTTTAGGGGTGTCATGATGGCTCTAAATCCGAGAGAATGTTGGCTATGCTTGTCGAGGTAGAAATGAACATAGTATTCCAACGGAAGGAAAGTGGTTTGATCCACGAGGACATGAATGCATTACGATTTTGAAAGCGAAATTATACGATTATAATGGAGAGAGGAATACTCCCCGGCGGGAGTCGCGAAAATGCATCGGCATATTTTTAGGTTGTGTTTTTTATTGTTTGGAGAGGGTCGCTGGCGAGAAATCTGTCGGCGAATTTTTTAATTTAATTAAAATAAATAATTTGAAAAGTAGTATTTAATTTTGAAAATAATTTCAAATTTGAAGGTTTTAAGATATGAGACTAAGGCGATCTCATCACAAAATAGTTTATATAAACGAGCACGTAGCATGAGCCGTGTATCTATCACGAGATAGACACAACGCAATGATGGGGGGCTCGATTAAATAAACTGGGATTCTGTGACATCTAGTTTGGTCTGCCGAACAATTTTATAAGTTGAGCCAAAATTTTGCTTAATGAAAACATTAGCGGGGTTTATATTACACGAGTTCTATTTAAAATTCCACATAGAGGGCAAGCCACATAGTTAATTACATCTTAAGTGACGGGAATCACCTAAGAAAACTCTCGATAATAATCGGCGAATTACGCTGCGGGAATTTGAGAGATTTAAGTTTTCGATGGATTGAATTTTGGAATTTCAATAGGGAATGGATCAAATTTGGAACATTTTGTTTTGGGAATCGAAAGGAAGAAAAGTAGGAGAAATCACGGATTCGAAGCGAACTTCGGTAATTTCCACGACTATCATTGTTTGGCTTGGATTTAGGGAAGTCCTAATATTTATTTAAATGTTTTGGTCTTGCCAATTTTAATTAGTTAGGGCTTATATTTGTATGATAAAATCGCACAAATAGCGCCGAAGATGTGAGGTTTATCATTATCGAACGACTACCTCGGAATCCTAAACCGGTTAGGGCTTAATTTACATGACCCGATCATGCGAATGCAACGAAGGTTGAGGTTTATGTTACCTTAGTAATTTTCAGTCACATGGCTTTGTTTAGTTCTAGGAAAGTTTTGCGTGTAGATTCGGGTTTTTGCGTGACGATGGCCGTGCTGCCCGCATGCTCCGAGCTCCTTGTTGTTGCGAGTTTAGTTTTAGAAGTCGCCAAATCGGGGATGAGAAAAGTGTTTTGGTTTAGAGAAAATCTTAATTTCCAGGTATTTTCAATATTTTAATTAAAACAAATCTTAAAGTTGATTATAACGACACCGGTTAAGATCCCGGTTCCATCCTTCCGGCATCATTATTTTTATCGGATTCACTTAGTCCGGATGAATTTGCTAAACTCGGCGAATGAGTTCCACACTTTCATTTAGGCGAGTGGGAAATCCCGTTAGCAACACGTAGGTTACATCATCAGAGGTATTTTCGATCATCCGACGGAGCATTTTAATTTAGTCGCGGTGTAGTTTTGTGTTCTGTTTGTGATTAAATTTTGAGTTGTTTTATATTTTGAAATGTTGTGGCGGTGAATTTTATCTTGCAATGACTTTTAATTTAGTTTTGGTTTCAGTTTTAGGGTCTATCCTAAAGGTGTGGGTTTCATACAGCAGTTGTTTATCATGCAAGAAACGTGAAGTGCAATGCGATTAAATAGAATTGCGATAATGTAAATTACGAGAAAGTAAATTGCAATAAAATAAAAGCGTGGAGGGTCTTCCGTCATCCCCGAAATTTGCACTTAAAACACAATTAGAATATTTAGCGAGGATTCATAGGTAGAGAGCTAAGGTAAGGGTTATGGGTTTTCTACAAATTCCTAATCCTATGGCTAGTCATTTCCTATGACGTCTAGATCTTTGTATTTTTGTTTGAAAGCGATTTTCTTCATCGAAATAATTAAATTCGGTGTTCTTATAAATGTCTATCATATTGAGGAAGTGCTTAAGAAGAATCTTAAACATCTTTTAAATATTTCTAGGATTGTTTTAAGTCCAAATGAATTCGATTATATAAATGAATTAATCGTCCGAGAATTCAAAGTTTTGTTGTTATCTTGCTCGATGAACCATGACATTTGAATATCTTATAAGTGAAGTAACATTTCATTTAATGTTAAATTTAGGAGTTATGATAACTAAAACTTTCGAGGTAAATTGGTATTCAATTGATTTGATTTAAGTTGAAGGGTTTAAATTTGGAATAGTGTTCAAGTTATTTTAGATTTATTTTGAATTCTTTATGTCCTTGGTGATGTTATATTTAATTTAATTTAATTTAATTTAATTGAGTTTTAATTTAATTTAATTCGATTGAGTTTTAGTTGACGTTAAATTAATTTAATTTGATTTGATTTAATTTTAATTTAATTTGATTTAATTTAATTTAATTTAATTATTTAATTAATTTAATTTGATTTAATTTAATTTAATTTAATTTAATTATTCAATTTAATTTAATTTATTTAATTTAATTTAATTTAATTTGATTTAATTTAATGTAACTTAATTTAATTTAATTATTCAATTTAATTTAATTTATTTAATTTAATTTAATTTTAATTTAATTTAATTTAATTTAATTTAATTTATTTAATTTAATTTAATTTTAATTTAATTTTATTTTTAATTTTAATTGAAATTTTTAAAGAGTTTAATAATTAAGTCTTTTAATATTTTAAATTTGAGTTATCATTTTGGTAAATTGAATATTAATGAGATAATTAATTTAGGGATTTAAATTAAAGAATAAATCTCTTCCTAATAATATCCTTTATTTTAATAATTCCAATTTTATTATTCTTCCAAATTTAATCAATTATTTAATTAAAGTTTAATCATTTTAAAATTGTTTAATGGGTTTTTACCCTTTAATTATTTAATTTCAATGCGTAAATCGGATTAGGATCGAATATTTTAACTTGTTAATTTTTTTAATTAAACCTAAAGTTTTAATTAGAGGATTAAAATTTAATTACCATTTTACGCTTTAAAAACATGATTTAATAGCTACATTTAAATTGAGCTCAAATGAGCTTGAAATTTTTATGTGGCTTCACTCGTAGTAATCGATAAAGGCATGCTGAGAGGAGAAAATGTGATTTTTACGTATTTAATTTATTTATTAATTATTTTGGTAGAAAATAAAGATTTCCAAGGAAAATTTAATAACATGACCAGGGAAAGTTTCTATCCTTAAGAAAATTAGGGAACATTCCTAATGACCAGAGAAGCACTTGGACCAATTTTGGTGATTTTTTGAATTATATTATTTTTTATTATAATTATTTTAAGTTTTGGAGTGTTAATTAATTTAAAAATAAAATAAATTTTGAAAAATGGATTTTATAATTTTCAAAAATCTCTCTGATATCAAGAAATCAGAGAAGCAAATTTTGCAATTTTCTGATTTTTCTATGATTTATTATAATTATTTTAGTGAAAATGCTAGAAAATACATTTTTTTAATTTTAAAATTACCTTAAAGCTTTAAAATTTAATATCTCACCAAATAGACCTAAGAAAAATGTAGGATTTGTTCCTATGTGATTAAAATTCAAAATGTGACATTTTGGTGAATTTTATTATTTTTGTGATTTTATTATTTTTTAATTATTAAAAATATTAAAATATTAAAAATCAACTTTTTTAGAAAATTGAAATTTTAATTTTCTTAGGTTCCCACGATATCAGAGGCTCCAAAACCAATTTTGTGAATTTTTGAAAGGTATTTTAAAAGTTATGAATTTTTAAAGTTTAAAATGGGTAAGTGGGCAATCAACCCGATTAGTGGGGCTAACCGAGTCCGATTATTGAGCTTTTATGGTGGATTCCTCTGATCCTAAAGGTCATTGGAGAATTGATTTCAAGTCAATTTGATGCATGGTTAACTTTAATTAATTAAAGACCTATTTTGGGTTTTTAAACGATTAGGGTTGTTTTAAATGAACTAAATCAAAACCTATTTTTCCTAAGGTTCTGCGGTCATAAGAAACATCACCAAATTTTCCTAGAATTTATTTCACAACATGCTATTTATTGGAATTAAAATACTCAAAACGGTAACACGAATTTGAAAAATCAATAACTTTTCATAGGGATGCCCTCGACTTTGGAAAATTGGGAATGTTCCCGAGTCGGAAGCCTTATGGTCTCGTGCCATGGTGAATTGTATGCATGCATGGAAATTAAAATAATGCGAGGGGTAAATAAATTATAAAATAAAATACGTGATGAAATTAAATGAACAACACATTATTCTCCTCATTCCCGCGAGAAGCGGGGGTATTTTTATTTTATTTTTACGTTTTTCTACACGAATATGAATTTTTGAAGTTTAGAATTAAATATATAGAAAAATATCTCGTGCCTACTGTTTGTACCGCGGCGCCGCGTCGAGCCTCGGCGACTCGACGCACCGCGCGTGTCCCATTCGACGCCGCCACACCGAGTCGGCGGCCGGGCCCCGCGGTTCTCGTACCTTCTCACAGTCCGAGCGCCATACGAGCCATTCGTCCGCGCGTGTATTGAATGGACGGCATCGGATTCATCATCCCCGGCGTCCTCGCCCCGAGAGCGCGTCCACACTAAATCCACAGATCTCACTCGATACTCAATGGATTTTTATGTTCTTATACTTTCTATGGATTCGTCTTGAAGAGACGAACACATCTATACGGTTAACATGCATTGAAACTAAGGCATTTGAAATGGAGAAGTCTCAGGAAGCTAGGGATGAAGAATTAGCTCGTACCTTTGCTCGAAGTGTGGCTTGATACGAGAGTTGTTGCGCTTCGATTGGATCCCGGCAAGCTCCGAGATGAAGTCTCTGGGTACGATGGTGTGGATGTGATTCCCGTGGCTTAGATCACAAAGCTTGGAGGTAGGAACAGCCCCTTGGGTGGCCTGGAGATGGGGCTTTTGTGGGTGGACACCTTCATGATGCAGTGAAGGTGTAGAACCAATCGATTTGGGGATTGGCTCCTTTGTGGAGGTGTCTGGTTTGGGTGGAATTTCGACTGCGGTGAGCTCGCGGAAGGAGAAATGGCGGGGGGATCTCCTTGGGGATCAAGTGCTACGTATGGGGAGGAGTGGAACAATTTGGCGAGTTTTGGCAAGGTTTGTGTAGCTCTTTTCATGGCAGGGGGTGGATTTAAATAGGAGAGGGTGGAGGGCCTCCCGGGGGTAGGGCTTAGGGATGTTGCTCTTGCTTGAGAAAACCGGCTACAATTGCCAGCTGAGGGATGGGGCAGCTCAGCAGGTGAGAATTTCAAAGTTGGCTCACATGTGAGCTCTCGGCCATGAGTGTTTTCGGCGGCAGTGGCCGGCCGTGAGCATGGGTCACACCGAGGTCGGGTGGGTCGGGCGGGCTTGGGTACGAAACAGTGGCAATTGCCATGTGTAAAGGCTTTGATTCAAAGTAGAATGGGGCATGGCTAGTTTTGAGTCTAAATGGGTCAATCCACCCATTTGGGCTTGGTGCGCCTTGAGGTGGCTTTGGATCGTGGGGGATGAAGGGATCGATTTGGTTTGGCATGGAGAAGTCTCCATCCAAATATATTTGGATTAAATTTAAGTTTAGGTGAAACATGATTAAGGCTAATGAAGCTTTAGGGATTAGGAAACCCCCTCTTCTTGCAATATGGCATGGTGGAGTGTCCAAAGCTCTCATGGCTCGCATGGCTCATGCATGGCTTCATGGCTCACCTTTGGCTTAGCAAAGTTTGGTCAATTTCATAAAAAGAATTTTAAGGATTTTGGATAATTTGGTGGAAATTTAGATGAAGCTTCATTTAGAATTATTTGATCATTGGTTTAGGACTTAGGGATGATTTTAATTGAAAGTATGATGAGGGGAAATGTCATATGGGCTTTGGAAGAATTTTTTTTTTGGTTTTGGATTAGGTGGAAGTGGGCTTTTAAAATGGTTTAAGGAATGGGCCTTTAAGTTTAAAAATGAATTTATGGATGGGAATTTTGTAAAGAGATTGGGCCAAATAATTGTTGGATTTAGCTCATGGATGTGTCATGAGTGACTTGAAGTAAATTGGGGGTGATTTGGATTTGAATTGGGTTGAATTTGGGCTCTTTTGGTGAATGGGCCAATATAGGTCAAGTGGGCCAAGTTGGGCCAATGTTGGGCTAGGGTTGAAATTGATGTAGAATTAATGTTGAGAAATGTTTATGGGAGTGTTTCAAAGAGGTTTTGACTTGGGTTGGGCTTTGATTTTGGGGTTTGGGCTCATTTGGGCAAGGTTTGGGTTTAGGTCGAAAATGGGCCTTTTAACCTTGGGTTGAGTTTGAGTGGGGTTTGGGTTTAAATTTTTGGGAAAATCATGTTAGTCTTTTGTTTGTGGGAATGTTAAAGGAAGATTTAGAAAAGATTTGGGGTTAATTGGAACAGATTGGGTGAGTTTGGGTTAGGTTTGGGTCATGGGTCCAAATTGGGCTTTAAGGCCAAAAGTGAGATTGGATCCGAATGTCGATCAAATTGGGCTTGGATTTGGTCTAGATTGGTATTTGGGGATGTTGAATTGAAGTTTAGAATTGAATTGGACCAAAATTAGGGGTCAATTGGGTAAGGTTTGGTTTGACATTAGGTGCACTTAGGGTTAAAATGGGTGAGTGGGGGTTTTTGATAAAAGTAGGGTAAATTGACAAAATTGGCCCATGGTGTAGTTGAACAAAATGAAATTGGGAATATTTGGGATTTTATGGAATTTTCTGGGAATTTTCTGAATTTTTGGATTTTTGAGGTAAGAGGGGTATTTTGGGTATTTAGAGGAGTATTGGGAGGGTTTTCTTGGAATTTTTGGTATTTTTGGGTATGGATGATCAATTTAAGTGATGTGGAAATGTTTGGGATTGATTTTGGAGAATTTTGGGTAATTTGGAAATTTTGAGAAATTTGGGAAATTTTAATGGTTTTGGGTAGGTTTAGTAGGTGTAGGGCCAGGGGTCAAGTGAAAATTTGGAAATTGAAGGTGGGTTGATGTAGGTGGAAAGAAGTCATTTTGGTTGAGCCATGAAGCCATATCAAGCACATATGAGCCATGAAGGGACTCATTTGAGGCATTCAACATGTTGTTTCTAACCCTCTTAGCCCGAGGGCTTAGGGGTTAAGGACCATCAATGTGAATCACTACGTGAGTCGGGGAGGTCGAAGTTAGGTATGGGTGTGGTTTTAGGAAGTGTGTGAAAGTGTAGTGTATAAGTGTAGTGTATAAGTGTAGTGTGTAAGTCAGCCCCTTCACCGGACCAGGTACCCGGGGGCGATCCCCAGACGAAGAGTCTATGGGAACTCATCCTTTAAGCTTCCACATTTGATTTCAACCCTCTCTGGGTGATTAGGGGTCTACGGTCGAGTTTGTGGAGTTTGCAGGGAGTTAAGAAGTGGTTTGAATTTCTAAAAGGTGGGTCCCAATTCACAGTCCTCTAAGATAGTCGAAGAGCCTTTAAGGCTAGATCCTAAGTACTAAAGAGAAGAAGAGAAGACCTCATCGAAAATGGGAGTCAACACACCTCTCGCTGGCCGAGAGGGTGGTGTTTAAATAGGAGAGGGTGGAGGGCCTCCCCGGGGGAGAGTTAGGGCTTGGGATCAGTACATGCGCAGCAAGAGAAGAACATCCCGATGGCCGGCAGGGATGGGGCGGCTCGGCGGGTGAGAATTCCAAGTTGGGCTCACATGTGAGCTCTCGGCCATGGTGTTTTCCGACGACACAGTGGGCGTGGCCAGGCCAGGCATGGGTCACCCTCGGGTCAGGTGGGTCGGGCGGGACTTGGGGAAGGTACGAAGCAATTGGCAAATGCGGGGTGTGTAAAGGAAACTTGGATTGAAATGGAATGGGGGGAAGACCATTTTGGGTTGAAATGAGTCGGCCCATGGTTTTGGGCTAGGTTCACCACCCGAGCTGGTCTTGGGGCGAAAAGGGTCACTTGGGTCGGCCAAGAGAGAATGGTGTGGTCTCCATCCATGATGAGGTGGCTAAGCATGGTTTAGTGTGTGACATGCTTAAGGTAAAAGGGTTTAAGGAGGATTAGGAAAGGGGCCCCTCCTTTTGCCATTAATGGCTTGATCACATATCGAGCCTTCCCATGGCTTCATGTGGCTTGTCCATGGCTTGCATAGCTCACCTTTGGCTTGGGAAAAGGTTTGAGGTGATTTCATGAAAATGGATTTTAGGAATTTTTGGTAATTTGATGGAAATTTGTATGAAACTTGATTTGGAATAATTTGATGGTGAATTTAGGACTTAGGTAATGGCTTTAATTAAGTGGATGGCAAATGGAGATGTCATGTGGGCTTTAGGGTAGATTTTGGGCTTTTGAATTTGAAGGAAGTGGGCTCTTAGGAAAGTTTAAAGGAAATGGGCTTTTTGATTTTAGGATGGGCATTTGGGTAAAGATTTTGTGAAGAACTTTGTCAAATAAATGTCATAATTAGTTTAGGGATGTTCTATGAAGGGCTTGGAGTCAATTTGGTGTGATTTGGAGTTGAATTGGTTTGAACTTGGGTTTATTTGGTAAGTGGGCCTATGTAGGTCAAAGTGGGCCAAGTTGGGCCAATGTTGGGCTAGGGTTGAAATTGATGTAAAATCAATGTTGAGAAATGTTTATGGGAGTGTTTCAAAGGGTTTTGGCTTTGGTTGAGCTTTGATTTTGGGGTTTGGGCTCATTTGGGTTAGGTTTGGGTTTAGGTCAAAAATGGGCCTTTTAGCTTTAGGTTGAATTTGAGTGGGTTTGGGTCTAAATTTTGGGCAAATCATGTTAGTGTTTTGTTTTGTGGGAATGTTAAGGAAGATTTAGAAAAGGTTTGGGGGTTAATTGGAGTTGAATTGGGTGAGTTTGGGTTAGGTTTGGGTCATGGGTCAAAATTGGGCTTTAAGGCGAAAAGTGAAATTGAATCCAAATGTCCAATCAAATTGGACTTGGATTTGGCACAGATTGGTATTGGGGATGTTGAATTGAAGTTTAGAATTGAATTGGACCAAAATTGGGGTCAATTGGGTAGAGTTTGGTTTAACATTGGGTTCACTTTGGGTTAAAATGGGTCAGGTGGGGTTTTGACAAAAGTAGGGTAAATTGACAAAATTGGCCCATGGTGTATTTGGACAAAATGAAATTGGGAATATTTGGAATTTTCTGGGAATTTTCTGAATTTTTGGATTTTTTTGGCCAAGAAGGGTATTTTGGGTATTTGGAGGGTATTGGGAGGTTTTCTTGGAATTTTTGGTATTTTTGGGTATGGATGATCAATTTAAGTGATGTGGAAATGTTTGGGAATGATTTTGGAGAATTTTGGGTAATTTGGAAATTTTTGAGAAATTTGGGTAATTTAGGGTTTTGGGTAGGCTAAGCGGGTGTAGGGTCCGGGGGTCAAAAATTGAAAATTTGGGAAATTGAAGATTGGGTGGATGTAAGTGGAAAGAAGTCATTTGGTTGAGCCATGAAACCATGTCTCCAATCCCATATGAGCCATGAAGGGACTCATTTGAGGCATTCATTATGTTGTTCACACAACCCTCTTAGCCGAGGGCTCGGGGTTAAGGACCATCCATGAATCATCTACATGAGTCGGGAGGTCAAGTTGGGTATGGGTGTGGTTTAGGAGGTGTGTGTGGAAGTGTAGTGTATAAAGTGTAGTGTGTGTGTAAGTCGGCCCCTCACCGGACTAGGCCACCCGGGCGGTCACAGACGAAAAGAGTCTATGGAAACTCGTGGCTTTAAACTTCCACATTTGATTTCAACCCTCTAGGTGATTAGGGGTCTACGGTCGAAGTTTGTGGAGTTTGCGGGGAGTTAAGAAGTGGTTTGAAATTCTAGAAGGTGGGTCCCAATTCTAGTCCTGCAAAAGATAGTCGAAGGAAAAGCTGAGCTAGATCCTAAGTACTAAAGAGAAGAAGAGAAGACCTCATCGAAATGAGGTCAACGGATGCTTAGCCACGCAAATTTAACACAAGGACAGCAAAGAGAAGTCTTAGATTCACCCACGAAATAGCTACCAATGCAGTTTTTCATAATGAGGGCAGCAAGCATATGCTGAAACTCTCTCTAAAATAACATATAGGTGCAGATTTTACTTTAAAACGACAATGATGCAAAACACTTCTACACTAATGTATAAGTGCGAGCATATGCGAATCATTCTAAGAAATGGATGTGTGCAGATTTTGCACTTTGGTAAGTGCACATATGATGTAAACTCACTTTTGTATGCATGGGATGAGGTGGAGAATGTGTAAAAACAAAGCCTATATGTTATGTATGAAAATTTAGTGAAACATGTGAAAAACCAACATATATGGCTTCATTGATGAGTGTTTCAAGCAAGGTCACTTACAAATCGAAAATTGCAAGTTTTTTACCAAATTATTTCATGTACATTCCAACCAATACAAAGCACTCCAAACACATGAAATTAGGTAAAACATGTAAGAAAACATCGCCTTGATGTTATACATGTGAATATAAGTTGAAATAAGTGAACAAGAAGCTCTCATGGCTTCAAATTTGGGAGTTGTATGTGTGTACATTTCCCGAATCTGAAAATTACAAGTATTTTTATTAAATCATTTTCATGCATGGAATGAGAAGAAAAGTATGTGAAATTGAAGCTCAAGTAATGTATGTGTGAATACATGTTGGAGTAAGTGAAAAACAAGCCCATGGCTTCCAAATTTGAAAGTTGTATGTGTCTACATTTCCAAATCAAAAATTACAAGAATGGGTCACTAAGCCAATTTCATTTCCAACTAGCACAAGAAATAAGAAAAAGCTTCGATATTTGATGCATAAGCTTTGGCTCTCCAAAAAGAGCAAACAAACTTTCCAATAAACTCTCAAACTTGAATTTTCTTTAACCATAAAGATGCGAAAAAGACTTAAATATTTCATGAGCAATTTCAAATTTGGAACATGTTAAGCACATCGATTTTGCCTTACCAAGGCCGACATCAAACATGTAGGTAATGATGATTTTAAAGAATAGAGTAGATAGATGAGTATAACTAATCCATGAAAAGCACCCCCGCCCCCCTCCTTCTCCAGAATCTTCTCCCACAAGCACAAAACTTTTCATATGTGCCATAGTGAACAATAAAATGAGATAGAACAAGCTGAAAATCAAATGTTCTTTTCAAATTTAAAGAGACTTTAGCATGACTTCCAAACCTCCAAGTATGCAAATAAAATGGAAAAAGTGAAGCACTAACATTCTCTTTTGAAATGAAAGTAAATGGCCCTCTCGAATACTTTTTCTTCACTCTCTCATTTTTTTCATTTCCTTCCTCTTTTTTTTTATTTCCTTTCCTTTCCCTCTCTAAATATGCATCTTATTAAATACACCAAGGCACAAAAGAATGAGCAAGCCAAATTTTAAAACATTCATAAGAAACATACTAGGCTTAAAGAGAAATATAGCATTCCAAACTATAAAAAAGTCCTTCATATTAATCATATCAAGTTAAAGGAGAATAGAGCAAAACAACTTTAAAAGGCTTCCTTATGAGATGCATCAAGCTCAAAAAAGTGAACATGCCCTTTTGAACTTCAATATGAAGCATACCAAATTAAAAAGAATGAAGTGACATTTTAAAAGCCTCCATATGAAATGTATTAAATTTAAAGGAGGATGAGCATGTCATTAAAGCCCCTTCACTGAAATATGCCAAATTTAAAAAGGAGTAGAGCATGCCAAACTTTTAAAATCTTCACATGAAATATGCTAATTTTAAAAGAGTACAAAGCAAAGTTTGCACTTTAAATTTCTACATGACATAACAAGTTTAGAAGAAAACGAGCAAAGCTTCAAACTTTCCATAAGAAGCTGCATCTAATTTAAAAAAAAAAAAAAGTAGGCTTGCTTTGGCTACCAAGGAAGCACAAATAAATACATTTAAACACCACATAAGGCAAGTCAAAATTCTATCCCCCCGCATGGAGATTTCGGCCAAAGCAAAGAGAGCATAAAAAAGCTTCCAAACTTCATGTGGCAAACAAATACTAAGCTTTCATATGTATCTTTTAGCTAGCCATAAACGAGAACAAAAGAAACTCAAGAATCGTCTTATAAAACACCCAAAGCATGTAAAGCCATATGTAAATTTTAGTAAAGTGAAAAGAGCAAAAGAAGAAATCCAAAATCTCGCATAAAATACCTCGAAGCATTAAACATTTAAAGTTTCCCGAAGCATAGAACTTTGGCTAGGAATTTTTTAATATACCACATGAAATAACCATAGCCTAAATAATCTCAAGCATGCAATTTCATTTTCATCCAAAGAAATAGATAAAATTTTTAAATAGCATGAAAATCAACCTATCTTTGAAGCAAAAAAAAAAGAAAAAAATAACTTTGCTTTAAAATGTAGAACAAGCCGAATGATGGATTAAACGAAGCAACTCAAAATTCCTCTGACACTTCTCCTTCCTTTCTTATGCAAATTTTGGCCGGCCATAAGCGAGAAGAAGGTCATATTATAGCCATGGGAGAAGGAAGAAGAAGCCCTAAACTTTCCCATGGGTAATACTGAGTCGAAAGAAGGTGAAGCCTTTTATAAATCTTTGATATAATGGAATGAGAAGAAAATGGATGGAGAAGTGACCAAGCACCATGGAAGTTAAAAGAGGGCTGCCAAGGATGTGACCTAGGGCTAGAAGATGCTCCCATGGCAGACTTTGCAAGGAGAAGAGAGGCCACATCACGAAGCACAAGAAGAAGAGGAGAAAATGACCTAGCCATGGAGGAAAATCACCAAAATGCATGGGGATGGGCTCGGCCGAGCACAATCGCGATAAGGAGGAGAGGGCTCGGGGAGATTTCATGAATTGAAGAGAGGGGAGGCCGGCTAGGGTTCGACGAACCTAGGCTAGGCGTGGGTTTGAGCCGGATTTTGATTTAAGTGTTAAAAATGTGAGTTTTAAATAGGTACGCCGTCGAAATATAGCGAGTTATATATGATTCCCCCAGTAATTTCGATGTTCAGACACAACGATTGACACGAACTCGGAGGGAGACTAATCCACAGGCTTAGTCACCTATAAGAGGATTTCACTTAGACTTCCTTATGCTTGGTCTCTTCCTCCCGAAATTTGGAGGTTAGGCCTTGGCACATGAAAATTCAAGTGAAGTAAGAAAAGCTTGAATTTCTATGGGGTGAGTTCCATTCTTGGTCCTCACAGAAAAGTCACTAGGAAGTCTATGGCTAGATCCTAGGCAATCTATAGAGAAACTAGACCTCAACCAAAAGTGAGGTCAACAATTGGACCCCCGATAGGTGGTGTGAGGGAAGAGCACACCGCACGCATTAGTGTTAACCGACGAGTCCGGCCAGGCCAACACGGCCCATCTAAGTGTAAATTATAGATAGAAAGAACTATCCGACAGGGAGCATCCGGCGGGGATTGAACTTACGCTGGGGAAAGGTGGGTGAAGATCCTTCGAAATAAAGATGTGAGTTCATGACTCCACATCACAGATAAGGACCCGTCCAAGCGACGGTTTAGAATTTGATGGAAATTTGGAGTACGAGAATTTGAATTTTGATTTGAAGTAAATTTGAGATTTTGATTTTGAAGTTTTAACTTGTTGATTTTGGAATTTTGAGATTTTGATTTAAAGTTTTAACTTGTTGATTTTTTTTTTTTGAAATTTTGAAAATTTGATTTTGAAGGTTAAAGTGGCGAAGCGACCTTACGATTATACGAAGGGGGGGGTGTGGTGTAGAAAATTTGTGGAAATTGTAGGGAAAGTGAAAGAATAAAGAGTAGATGTGGGAATCGAGGTGATCACACTTGTAGATCCTATAATTCATGACATGTAGGAAAGTATGGGAAATTGTAAGGAATCGGACATTCTCGTACGATCCTAGAATATGTGACTTGTAGGAAATGTGGGAATTGTATGGAAATGTATGACTTGTAGGAAGTGTGGGAAAGTAAGGGATCGGACGATCACGTACTAATCTTAGAATATTTGACTTGTAGGGAAATGCGGATATTGTATGGAAATGTATGAATTGTAAGAAATACGGAAATTGTATGGAAATGTATGACTTGTAGGAAAATACAGAAATTGTAGAGAAATGTATGACTTGTAAGAAATGCGAGAATTGTAGGGAAATGTATGACTTATAGGGAAATGCATAAGTTGTAGGGAAATGTATGAATTGTAGGATATGCGAAAATTGTAGGGAAATGTATGACTTGTAGGAAATACGGAAATTGTATGGAAATGTATGACTTGTAAGATATGCGAAATTTTATGGAAATGTATGACTTGTAGAAAATATGGAAATTGTATGAGATTGTATGACTTGTAGGAAATCTGAAAATTGTATAGAATTGTATGACTTGTAGGATATGAAAAAATTATAGGAAATGTATGACTTGTAGGATATGTGAAAAATGTAGGGAAATGTATGACTTGTAGGAAAATGTAGAAATTGTAGGGAAAGGAATCGAACGATCGCGTGCCGATCCTAGATTGTGTGACTTGTAGGGAAATGTGAAAATTGTGGGGAATGTATGACTTGTGTGGGATATGTGGGAATTGTATGGAAATGTAGGAAAATGTGTCAATTTTGGTGGAATTTCGTGAGATCATGTAACTCGTGCGGGGTATGGACGCTCGTAGGATTCCTTGAATTTGAATAGACTTGAAATCTGTGATGATGCGTGAGATATGAGAATTTGTGAAGCACTCTATTTGGAGTGTAGAAGTTTCGGAATGAACGAGAGGCGTAGAATTTTGAAGAGAGAACTTAAGTTTCGAGTTTGTTTTATGTTTTCTTAATTTGAATTTTATTTTCCTTTCATTGATGTGTTTCACTTTGATTAATTCGTTGATGTTTTGATTTTGATTTTCTTTTGTTTAATTCATTAAAGAGTCTTTCTTTTAACTTTGATTCATGTTATAATTTTATGTACATGTTCGTTTATAATTATTTGTATCATTCTTTGTTCGCTTTAATTTAGGATCGAGTATTATTAAGCCTGCTGACTTGATAACCATCGCACACAAAGGAGACATTCGAAAATAGAAATCTTCATTCATTTTGCTGAAGAAACGTGCAGGTACAGGCGATCAAATGCTGATAAGTATCACAAAAACTGATCAGGTATAGACGTCTGCATGTAGTAAGTTAAAATATCCATGGAATTGACGCTAGAGTAGCGGTAACTGTTGTAAGGCGATGTAAATGGTGAAAATTTGTCAATGTACGAGTATGTCGATCTGTGAAAAAGCCAACCTCCCAAAGGCTACGCTCCGGAAAAAAAAGTCCTATAGCGATCACCCGAGTGCGCCGTCGGAGCGGTAATAGGCGGTAACTTTCTAGCTGGATACGGTTCGTAGTAAACGGTGTCTGTCTTCGTCCATCCATCTGAATGTG
This sequence comes from Papilionanthe hookeriana x Papilionanthe teres, assembly GCA_022702705.1. Classification (NCBI taxonomy): domain Eukaryota; kingdom Viridiplantae; phylum Streptophyta; class Magnoliopsida; order Asparagales; family Orchidaceae; genus Papilionanthe; species Papilionanthe hookeriana x Papilionanthe teres. The sequence continues at coordinate 132,726,647 of CM040427.1, forward strand.
GCGAAACTCTTCGTCCTCAAACCCCTGGGATGCAGTGCTTGGCTAGGTCCCTCTGTTTCACGAAGCACCAAAGCTGATCCAATTGCTCGGGCGATCTTCAACGTGCCTTTTGTTCTCATCGACGATCTTTATCTCGAGACAAAAAAAATGTCGCATTCAATGATAAATGAAAGCGTAGAATGGTCGACAAAGTCATGGTGATCGATATGAGGTGGGATGTAGTCCCCATCCTCATAAATATTTATGATGCGGTTGTTGGGAATACGGTCACCGCGACGGAAAATATGTCATTCAATCATCCTTTTGATCATCCATTTAATCTCCGGCAGCATTTCATCCACCTCATCATGTTGTAGGATCCCTGGGGGATTGCCTTGTCTGTCTTTTGCAAAGTTGTAGCAGCGACCCTGTATTGTGACTGCGCAGCTGCCTCTTTCCATTTCTTGGGTTGAATAAGTCTTTCTTTTGAAAACACTTCCCATTTTATCTTGGAGAGTCCGAGCACATGCCGGGATCTTTTGCTCATCTTTCTTTGAGAATACATTCGTGTATAACTCCAGGCCTTCCAAAATATTAATTGTTTTTCCCTGGATGATGTCGTAGTGCTAGAATGTGTCTTTCGCGCCTTTACAGTCTTTGTCATAATGTAATGCAGTATCGGCGGCGGCGGTGGTAGCGGGGATGTACTCGTATGTAGGGCTCAGCGTCGGTCGTCTCTCGGTTGCCTCCTCGGTGTAGCGGTGACATATGCTTCATAAAGTCCATATTCCTCCGGTTGTAGCACATTATAGTTCGGGCATATTGAGAATGCCCCTGGAAGTAGTCAGCGTCGAGGAGGTACGGTACTTTTGTCGGGCATCTGACGAAAATTTCCTGTCGAGTCTGCTTGGGTACGGTACTTCTGTGAGCTGCGGTTACGTGTCGGTCCTTGGTAGACATTCTTCTATCTCTTTCATCTCAAGTTCGTAGGAAACTTCTTCGCTGCCCCAGTGGCAACTCGGTGGCTAGCGCCAGGGCTGCCTCCCTCTCCATCTTGTCTGAGCTGACATTTGTGGCGATTTGCATTCCTTCTCTTAGTCGTTTCCAATGGCGCATCCGGTGTCTCTCAATTGAGAATGCAACTAGATCACCTCTCGGAGTGATGATCATGGACAAAAGCTAATCATGTCTGCTTTGTCGAAGCAAGTGTGAATGAGCAAATCCTCTAATACCACCGTACCCACAGTACATCCCATCTTCCTAAAGTGTGAGGTTTAATCTGCTCTTAGAAGTAAATACCGACTTGTGTCTGACATTTCTGCCTGAAACGACGGGAGAGATGTCGATGGGGTGGTATTTTATGAACAAGAACAATATAAAAATTTATATTAATGAATTTTAGTTATGTGGTTCAATTATGTTAATGTGATTATGCTATTTAATGTAATCTCACGGAATTTAGAATTAAAGAAAATTTCATGAATGTTTTGTGGAAAGAGATTTTATTTTATTTTATTTTGAAGTTCTTAGAAAATTTTTAAACTTAGTCACAGATACGGGCCACATCGCTCCATCGGAACAAAAGTACCTCTTTAACGCTTTCATGTCATGTAGTATCTCTTTGAGTATCGTTCATTTATCGGCAACATAGGTCTTTCCCCTTGTGAATCCACCAGGCGGCGGCTCCTTCCAGGGTAGCCTCCGCAACGAATGGTCCTTCCCAAGTCGGTTCAATTTCCACCTATCTTGCGATGTGCAGAATAGGTCTTACGATGCGGTACGAGGTCACCCCGACCTTGAACGACTTCGAGAGCGGACGGTTGTCGTGGGCTGGATCCATCTTTGCTTGATAGAGTTCAAATTCTATTGTGCGAGTAATCTCTTCCCATTGAGGCTTTCTAGTGCCTTCTAGTCGAGAGCACCGGCATTGTCTTCTATAGTGATTTTGATACGCGAGGTGACTGCGAAGAGTGACGAGGTAAAACATGAATGTCTTAAAGCCCTTTTCAGGCCGTACACTAGAGAATAGGGTGTAGACCGTGTCGGAGTTCCTGCTTGTCGTCTGTAAGCCGGAAGCGCTTCTAGTAACTTCTTGTGCCATTGTCTTTTGTTGTCAATGAACTTTTTCTTCAAAATCTGTACCAATGTTTTTTAATGCTTCTTCCGGTCGGTTAGCTTTGGGGTAGTAAATTGAAGAGTACCTCCAATTATCCGTGACGCTGACGAAGATTGTTGATTTTGGTGCTCTTAAAAGCGGACCCATTACTCAATCAGTTTTGCGCGGCACACCGAATCGGTAGAAAACTCGCTCCTTGAAGAACGTAGAACTTGTTTCTTGTAACTTGTCATAACGAACGGCCTACGCATTTCGAAGAAGTAGTACGTAGCGGCGAGAGCAGACACATATCCTTTAGAAGAAAGGAGGGTGTTATCGGACCCACTATGCTCTGTACCCCAACATTCGAATGGCCCGAATGCAATTGTATAGTGTAGAACATTCGTAGGTTGGTGCGGAAGGACTTCCTCTATGTACTTGACATTGATGACATTTCTTCGTCGTGTCCATGCAATCTGTCATCATTGCTGACCCGATGATATCTGGTCTCTTGATTTTCATTTTCATTTTCGGTCATTTGGTGTGCTCCGCACAATCCGGCGATGAACCTCTTTGATGATATTCTGTGCTTCTGCTTTGTCGAGACACCTAAGCCACATGCAGTCGAAGAATCTTCTGTACGGAGACTCTTGTTAATTAACGTGTACGACATTGCTCTTTTTTTGTATACAGTGCGTGTAGACTTATCTTATAGTAACTTTCAATCTTGTGTGTCTTGTTATCGGCTGATGCCGGTCTGACGTCATCATCTATTACTATGTTGCTAGTCTTTCATCTCCCAATTTGTGTAAAGTGTCGAGATGCATCATGAAGTGTGTCCTCGTATAGTGATATCTATAGAATCTCTGATGGACATGCAAATTCCTTCGGCCAGTTTGGCTAAAACATGCGTAAGCATTATACGCTATGGGAATTCTATGAGAGATATTCCTGAGGATTCGCTCCGAGTAGTTTCATTGCGTATTTGTGGTAATCTGCTATTATTGGCTTCGAATTCTGTCTTGTCCTACCACGCTGGATAATGAGCTGTAAATTGCCATAAATGGCAATGTGAGTTATGTCAAGTAAAATTGCCAACTCCGGACACGTAGTCGAGCTTCGTACTTTCTGCTTCATTGTTGGTGCATGGATTCTGTTAGATGGTAGGAGAAGCTTAGCATTTCACGGTCCGGTGTCATAATGATCGGACGATACCTTGCTGAAATTATCATTGTATGATATCCCTTGTCTTTTACGGCTAAAAAGAAGCTTAACAGGTGAAGTACATTTCCCAAATCATATATTCGGTTCCTCTACTGTATCATTCGCTCATACGGTAGTTCGTCGTCGGAGACCCCGGTAGTGGGTGTGCGGTAGGAAATCTGTTAAAATCTCTTGCCATTTGATAGCTTGAAGGGGCATGAAAGTTATGTTAACTTGCAATAGTATCATCGACCATCTTGCAAGACGTCCAAAGAAAAAAGAGTAGGTCGGGTCATCGAATATTGCATAATGATTAACTTTCGAAATCGGGTTTACCTTATGAGATAACATCTAATGTCTAAACTTACGAGCGACAAAAATTAAAGCTAGGCAAATTCTTTCTCGACAGGAGGATACTTTTTTTTTCTGCCGGTATTAGACGTCGACTCAGAAGTAGTAGAGTGTGTTTTCCTTACCCTCATCATTGACTTTAGCAAGGGAGAGCTCAGGGGAGTCGTCTACAAGGCGAGTGGTATAAAGTATCGAGCGATTACCGCACGAGATAAGGGGCTTCCAAAATGGGTGGTGTCATAAGATATCGTTTAATATCTTGAAAGGCCTGTTATCATTGTTCTTCCCCGGAAATAATTTTGCATACTTTTAATTAAAGCCAAGAAAGGCCAACACCTCCTCGGCAGTTAAGATATAAAGCATCTTAGGTATGCCGAGTTTTCCTTGAAAGAATGTAGTTGTTTTGAGGTTTAGGTGAAACATTCTAAGGTGGCTTTAATCTTCTTTAGACCGATTTCGATTCCTCGATGACGGACAACGAACCCTAGAAATTTCCCGGAGAGTACTTGTAGAAGCGCATTTTAAGGGTTCATTTTAAGGTTGTATTTGTCGTAATCGTTCGAAAATGATCCTCAAATCATAGGTGGTCTACCTTTTACTTTGCTTTTGATTACCAAATCACCATGTAGCATTCCTTTTGATTATGGATGAAGTCATCAAAGATTCTTGTCATTGCCCGTTGGTAAGTTGCACCGGCGTTCTTTAAGCCAAATGGCATTACGAATACCAGTAAATTCAATTGGCGTTAAAGAAAACTGGCAAAAGTGTTGCATCTTACGACCATCTTGATTTGATTGTATCCCGAAGATCCATCCATAAAGAAGATCTCGTGCGACGATGCAATTTCCACCATCAATTCAGGTTTAGTAATGGGAATTCGTCTTTTGGACATGTTTTGTTTAAATCCTAAAAATTGCTTCCTTTGTTGTCGTTTTCTTCTTAAGCGAGGTACGACATTGGTAACCATGTCGGATCTTTATTCTTCTTTTAATGAGAAATTAGCGACTAATAATTTCTTTATTTAAATAAATAACTTATTGTTATATGTCGAAGATGCATTCTTGAAGTGCTTGTTCCTATTTTTATCCGCCCGCGGGCGATTATCTTGCTCCCTCGAGGGGCCGGTCACGGCATTCGTCGTATCTCGAGTGAAACAATCTTTGTATTCCATCAATAATTCGACCAAGTTTGTAACCTCTTCTTCGTTGAGTAGAGAACTTTTGAAAAATGGTCGGGGCTGCTCCTTGGTCCCAAGATTGACTTATTTAAGTTCATCATCGTTGTCTTATTTCTTCTTCAAACTCTGGCGGAGCATCGTCGACGTAGAATTTCAAATCTTCTTGTATATCGAAAGCAACTTTCATACGGCGGCTAGTAACAACCATGCAAATCTCGAATCATGTTGTTCCTATTGTTAGAAGCGAGACCCTCTTTTGAATTGAGTTTCCATCTTTTTGTATTCCATAATTTTTCAAAAAGTTGTAGCTTATCTTTCGGCATTTGTTTTGGTATCGTCCTTATTGAATTAAATTTTGTACACAAGGTGAAAAGTAACCAAAAGGTAATTTCATTAATTCATTATCATTTTTCTACGGAGTTCGCAATGGGTGTATGGGTAGAAGAAATACTGTAGAATTTGATCGATTTGATCCCACCATTCTTAACTTCCTTGACCTCCGAGACCCTCGAACTTTTGAGAATTGATTGGAATCGAAGGTCATGGCTTGAACATAATGGTTGATTCGATCATACATTGACTTGTATTCACTTTTTGTTGTTGTATCTTCTAAATTGATCTCGAACTCGGGTTTCTTCGGTTGATTATCATCATTTCTTTTCCTCTTCGGAGCTTCATGCAGTCGATATCCATTGTTGGTTTCATCCGTTCGACAAGTGAGCAAGTTCTTCCTCTTCCACATCCCGGCCTTGACCTCGAATCATTGAGCTAGAAGAACCTCCACCACCCCATGGTAAAGTGGTGGTGGGGGTGTGATGGAGCAGCATGGTTCTATCCTTTCGGCTTTTCGGGTATTTGATTTTGTTTGTCACAACATCTGCGGAAAGTTTGTCTTCTTTGGTGGAGCGTAGTAGGCGGCGTCCTCGTGGATCCCTATTTCATGTATCGAGAATAGGCACGTAGATCCGAGTTTGATGCAATTTTCTTGTCATTTTTGTAGTATTTGATGCATTCATGTAGAGACAATGGAACCATGTTATGCTAGTGAAGCTACGATCGGCCAAGTAGAGTGTTAAACAAATTTTCGTGTCGATGATATGGAATTTTGTGGTTGTTACTAGATCTCCAACCTTCATCATAAGCGTAATTGATCCCGCGAGGCTCTTTCCATTTCGATTAAAGCCTCTTGGCATCATCTTGTACGCTGAAAGTTCTTGAATGTCGATGTCCGTATGCTAATGTCCGTAACCTCATTATATTGAGAGATGCACCTGGATCGGCTAGAACTGCGGGAGAGCACGTACTTGCGCGATGTTGACGAAGATGTAGAGCGGTCGGTTGTGATCAATTTGTACCAAGTAATCAAGTCTTCGTCGGTGAAGGTCACAGGGTTGTTCTCCCAAAGCACAAACTCCATGCGAGGATGAGTTGACGATTGAGTTAAGCATATTTTTGGGTCTAGTAAAGCTCCCAACTAAATTTTCTCTTATCTCGTTGGACGGGATCGAGCATCGTAGATGCTTAGTATTTGGCAACTTCACAAGATGTGCTAGTACATTGTAATCCACTTTATTTAGGTTTACATTTTTTCTTCTCGAACTTATATCTCTTCCACAGCTGAGGTGGTTCCTCTTGAGTAATAACTTGTTTTCCTTTATCTATTGGCAATGTTCTTGGAGATAATACTTCCTACTTACGAGGATCGCCTCTTTGTAATTTCCTCCTACGTGGACCCGAGGAGCTCTTCTGGTATTGTAATCGGTTCTTCTTGTATTAACTCTGTCTTGAACAATCCAGATTGATTGGAGTTCCTTTGCATTTGAGGATTGGTCCTCGTCCTCTAAAGGTTCATAGAGCTGGTATTTCGATAATTTCTTCTTTGTTGAAGTTCTCATCGGAAGTTAATGTGATTTGAGGATCAGTTTGGGAATCAAAATTGAGGAAAGATTGGTCGTGGTTAGTTACGTCATTAGTAGAAACAACCAAAACGTAACCGGGAATCGAAATAATTAGATTCAAAAAAGCTCGGAAGGGCACGAGACATAATGGTATAGTGTCGGGGGTGTGAGGGATTTTACCCCCAGATCTAAAACGACCCGATACGCCCAGGGCGACCTCTATCCTACCCTTCGTGCTATTGTCCTTAGTTCCTTGCACGATATCCTTCTTCCTCCGTTTCAGTCGTCATGAAGACTCCCCTGTCTCGGTCTTTGTCTTTGGGCGTGCAGTTCGAGCTACGAACAACAACTTGCTTCGAGTACGATCGAATGCGATCCCGAGCTTTCTTTAGGTCGTTTTAGGTCGTACTCCATCCTCCTTCTCTAGTGTAGGGATCAAGGCTGAGAGAGTGGTTCGGCGGCAAATTTATATAACCTCTTGCCGGGTTCTTTTAAATATTCCTTCGGGATCGTGATATTCGACTCTTTGTAGTTCTTCTCGAACGATCCTTGAAGATGAAGCATCCATCGTGTGTGCCCGAGTATACGTGATACGGATAGTAGTTAGGTTCATTGCTCTTCTTGACTTCTTCGGTTTCTTGGGCTACGGCATTTTGAACCGGGCTTCTTCATCGAACTGCGAAACATTTTCGCCATGACATCATCTTTAAAGGAGTAATTTTTGTTCGGTCGTTCTCGCATCGTTCGGTGTGTATATGCTCTTGGGCATCCTGTGGGAGAAGGCTGCTGTGGACGGAGCTGACCATACGGGGTTGGATGTGTTGTGGAGGATGTTGGATGTCTTGCTGGTTGTAATTAGGCATTGTTGTATGGTAGGCGCGCGCGAAGACGGTTTTATGCGAATCCTCATTGGTTGTTTACCTTTCTGTTGTTGCTACCATACCTAACTTTTTCTCAAAAGCTTTGATACCATTCTTAACTTCTCACATTTTCTCTTGTAGGTTCATGTGCTTGAGTTCTTACGAAGATTGCTCGCTTTGCGAGTAGCTTCTCGAAGGATTTAATAGTCGAACCTTTGAGCATGAAGGCCACTGACTAGTGGATACTTTTGAGGAGTATCTCGATCGCATGCTACTCCGTAGTTGAAGTACACATTTCATGCTCGGGTTTCTCCATACGAGAATGTAGTCAACCAAGGACTTGTGGGGCTTACGCCACTCTACTACGAGATCTCGATAATTCGATATGGTGTTGCGCGCCCCGCGAATCTCTTGACGAAACAGAAGCTCTCCATTTCTGTAAAAATCTTCACGATCAATTGGGAAGTTACGTGGCAATGCCAATCGAAGGATATCACGACAGGCCCCTTCTTGAAGCTGGCCATCCGAAAAGCGATTTCACTCCCTCGTGTTACAACAACTAGCCTTGAAGTGAGTGATGTGTTGGTGAGGATTTACGGTGCCATCGAACGTTTGAGTCGGTGGTACGAAACCCGTAGGGTAAGGCACGGTATCGAACTCTTCCGGGTAAGGTCTACACTTAGAAATTGATGCACCACCTTTGGATTGAGCTAAGACCTCTGAACCTTCTACTCGATCATCGATCGAAGCATTCGGCGAGATTAGAAGCCGGGTCTTTTTTCTTGTTCTTCCCACGCATTGGAGGAGGTGACCTCTTCTTTCATACGCTGAAATTGTACGATTTAAGTTGATTGATTTTCGGAGATTATGTAAGTTGTGTGCGTACGTCCATGTATCGTAGGCATTGCGTGGTGGCGATCACCTCTTCCATTTGTTTCTCTAGTTGGAGTATTCGTTCATCCGAGTCTGGATGGCTCTGCGGTATTCCTCTGTGGTGTTCCCCTTGGTAGTAGAAGTTTCACGCACGAATTTGAGGTGGCCCTAGTTTCCACCATGTTAATTTCCATGAACTCTTCTTCTTCCATGTAATCTAAAGATGGAAATTCTCTTCATCGACCTCCGATCCTAGCTCTCCAACTAACAACAAAATCTCTTCGCGAAGTTCACGAATTTTTTCTTCCATTGATCCTCTTTGTATTGACTCGAAGCTGACAAGATTGGCGTCGATGGGATGGTATGACTCATATTTTGTATTGTGGTCGGCGGACTTTTTTTTTGGTATCTTGTCGTAGAAACCTTCGGTATCCGCACCTTTCTTTTTGAACACCGTGTTTTGGGGCAAGGTGCCTCGGTAGGGACATCGGGACGAGCGGGAGGTGTGCTCCACGAGGTGCGAGACCGGGTGTGGAGGATCGCAATCCTATTCCATTCTCTTTTGATCGGTGTTTTTCATTTACTTGTAATGAGTGGTACTCTCGGACCCGGTCAGAGACTTGAGCAGTCTCGCGGCGGGCAGGCGGTAGCTGCGCTGTACGTATTGGCGGTAGTGGTAATGCGTTCTCCCGGCGGAATCTCGGCAGGACCTGGTGACGGTGTCTCGGACTTATCCTTTCTCAAAATTTCCTTCCACATCTTGGGGGACCTTTGCGCATCTGTTCTCTTGAGTAGTTCGAAACGGAACATCCCTCTCATTCCGCGAGCACATGAACCATGGCACGGACTTGAGTGATGGCGAGGTTCCTCTCTCGGCTCACTTGCCGTCTGTCGGTAAGTAAGCGATATCACTCGCAGAAATTTAGTGAAGGTTCATTTCTTGTGGTGTCCATTAAGGGGTGAGAAACCTGCTCCTCGGAGAAGGAGCGGCCGAGCACAGCGAGTTCCTCCACGATGGGGAATCTCATCCACAACGAACAATGGCGACCTTGGCCACAGCGGATCCATGAACTTCTACGTCGGTGATTCCTCTTCTAAGTCTTGGAACGGGAACCAGCCTCAAAAACCGACGGGACAACTTGGTCTTCCTCATTATCTTCGCGTAGGATGTCCTTTCCTTTTGTAGATGAAAGTAGGAGAGGTCCGCAATGAATCCAGTGGGAGTAGGAGCAACGGTCCTCCGGGCGCAGACACGGTGACTTGACAGGAGTAGGAACAGCTTTTGTCCTCTTAACAGTGGGAAAGTCGTGACGGGAGTTCGAGTTGAACTCGGTGGAAGGCTTTTGAATCTCGAAAAGTTGCAACCTTCTTTGTGACAAACGGAGCTTTTCCCATGACCTCAAGCGGGTCAAAGCCGGCTTCAAATCGAATTGTAGGAGCAACGAGGCAGGCTCCATGAGAGGTAGGAAAATTGCAGGAAGACGTAGCGTACGGATCGACATTATACATCGATCACAAAAGAGATAATTTCGAATTAGCATATAGGCCAAAACCTCATAAACGTAATGTAAACACTATAAACTAACAAAGGTGTCCTTGAAGCTGGGTAAATATCCTTGTTACCCTTGTTTTTCTTTTTTTTAGTTCCTTTAAAAGTAGTTGTTTTGATTTATGTATTTTTTATTTTGTTGTTTTGTTTTAGTGAAGTTGGAATTTAGAAAGGTTTTGAGATTCGAAATAGGTGCAAAGTAGCAAGATTATGCCTGACGGAGTGAGGATAAGTGAAGTACGAAATCCAGTTCAGGACCCTCTTTCTAGCGATACCTTACTTTCGTGGAACTTGCTTATTTGACACATTGGGGATCCGACCCGACAAAAAGATCGAAAAGTCTAAAGCCTCGTGGACCCTTTTGTTTGAAGGTGGCTTAAACAAGCGAACCTGAAGTCAAAGAAGTCGATGGTACTTACCAAAGAAAGAAATGAGGGAAGCATATCGAAGGAAGAATGGTAATCTGGTCCATGAACGACATAGACACATTGCGATGTGTAAGAATGAGTTTCCTGATTTGTGTGGAAAGAAGCTTATTCACGAGTGGAGTCGCCAGAAGTTGTTGGCGCGTAAAAGTAAAAGTTTTAATGTTAGTTTTGGTTGGGGTTGCCCACTAGAAGATGTCGGCCGCCGAATCGAAATCCCGTTTTCACTTCGGAAGGACAATTTTAATATAATTATAAATTTAGTTTAGAGAAATATGAAGTCGGGCGATCTCATATCTTTACGAGAAGTTCAAATGAAAAAGCACTATACCTCAAACCTTGTATCTATCCCGAAGAATAAACACAAAATTTGAGAATGAGGCTCGATCAAATAAACTAAGAAGTAAATGACTTCCGTTTGGTACGAAACTGACTTCATTGTTGACAAGTTCCCTTTATTTAATACGAAAGATTAAATAGGGTTTATATTAAGATGGGTTTGGAAAAAGTTTCCTATGAGGCAAGCCCCTATAGTTAATTACATCTTAGATAATTGGGATTACCTAAGAAACCTTTCGATACAAATCATGAAATATGTTCTTACGACTTGAAAAGGCTAAGGTTTTCTTCAACGAGATGTGATAGTCGGAATCCAGTAAGTGAGTGGTGTCAAGTCTTGAAAAGTGTTATTGTGGAATCCAAAGGAGGAAGAAGGAGCAGGAGAAGGCACAGATTCAAGAAGATTCTCGGTGACTTCTCAAACTATCCTATTGTTTGGCTCGAATTTAGGGAAAGATTTAATTTATGTTTCATCTGCCAATTTTAATTAAGTGGGACTTACATTCACTTGATTTTGATCATGTGAATAGCCTAAAAGATATGAGGATTTATGTCATATCGAAATGACAAACTAGGAAACCTAGACGAGTTAGGGCTTATGGTACAGTGCAAGCTAAAGATGAGGTGAGGGTTTATATTGCGGAGCCAAACGCGAGTGTATGACTTGTTGTTATTACTAAGAAAAAAAGGAGTTGTTCTTGTGACTCGTTGTTTGCTCTCTCGAACATGTCATACATCCTCAATCGTGTGTTGCCCTCGGTGTGTTGCCTCGAGCTCCTTGTTGTTGTTGCGAAGTTTCGGTTTTAGAAATGACAAATGTGGGGGTGGGAGAATTGATGTGTTTAGAATGTTGAAAATTGAGGTGGCTTAGTGTTTTATTTAAACAAACGTTAAAGTTGATTATAACACCACCGGTTATGACCCCACGGCTCCCTCATTCCGGTAACATTATTTCATTGGATTCCCTTAGTCCAGATGAATTTACTAAATACAACTTAATGGATGCAGCCTTTCATTCAGACCGTGGGAGACCTTATCGGCAACACGTAGATTGCGTCACTTGAGAACTCCCGTTCATCCAAAGGGATGATTTAATTTAGTTAGAGTTGAAGTTTTATTTTGTTTGTGATTAAATCTTGAGTTTTCTTTATATTTTAGAACGTTGACGAAGTGATTTATTTCATCCCAGTAGTTATATATGCGAGTAATGTAAAATGTTTGAAAAAGTAAACGGAAATGACATCCCGAAGCAAATATATGTGCGATAATGTAAAGTAAAAAATGGCCAGGCCATGCAAGTATATGTGTACCAAAAAGGAAAATATGAAAGCCAAGCACACGTACTAAAAGTAGAGCATGAAATCCCAACAAGGCACAATGTGTGAAAGAACTAAGTGTAAAAACTGTGTAGTAGATCCGAAAAGGGAATCCGCAAGAAAACCGAAGTCCATAAAAGGTAACGTCTCGTACGAAATCAGAAAACAAATCCGTAAGAAAATCCGTAGGAAATCGGTAGAAAATAACATGGGAAAAACCACAAAAAACAAAGGACTACAAGTCTAAAAGGCATAAGCGATGGTGCAAAGGACTCGAAGGCTGTGTTCTTATGCTCACCTTGGAAATCTTGACTAGTAGACGGAGCTTTGAGAAGGCAGCCCTTCTCGAGTAGCCAGCGTAGACCTTTGTAAAATTTTCATTCATTTCAATTTGGATGTCATGCAAGTAAAAGTTTGTAGGTAAGTAAGTACATTTTTGTGGTGGAAGTAATTTTGTGTTTTTTTTTTGAAAAAATATGTATGTGTATTTTTTGTATAGTGATTCGATAGGCAGGTTGACACCTTTAATCAAACTAAATTTGCTAAAATCGTTAGACGTCGGCGGTAGAAACCCCTAGGATAGTGAATAGTATGTCCATTTCCTTTCTCTACCCTCTCCAAGATCTCGAGTCATGAGATATTCCCTGATGATTCTCTCGGGTCGATAATGATGAGTTTAAGAATTGAGTAGATAGATGGTATAACTAAGCCATGATAAGCACCCCCTCTTTTCTCCAAATCTTTCTCCCACAAGCACCAAACTTTTCATATGTTGTCATAGTGAACAATAGAATGAGATAGAACAAGCCATAATCAAATGTTCTTTTTCAAATTTAAAGAGAATTTAGCATGTCTTCCAAACCTCCAGTTTGCAAATAACATGAGAAAAAGTGAAGCACTAGCATTCACTTTTGAGGCAAAGTAAATGAGACTTGGCCCTCTCAAATACTTCTTTCTTGACTCTCTCATTTTTTTCATTTCCTTCCTGTTTTTTTTTTTTATTTATTTCCCTTCCTTTCCCTCTCTAAATATGAATCTTATGAAATACACCAAGGCTCGAAAAGAATGAGCGAACGGAATTTTAAAACATTCATATGAAACATACTAGGCTTAAAGAAATATAGCATTCCAAAATATAAAAAAAAGGCCTTCATATGAATCATATCAAGTTAAAGGAGAATAGAGCATCCAAGCTCAAAAAGTGAACATGCCCTTTTAAGCTTGATATGTAGCATACCAAATTAAAAGAGAATGGGGCGAAGCATTTAAAAGGCTTCATATGAAATGTATTAAATTTAAAAGGAGGATGAGCATGCCATTTAAAGCCCCTTCATGAAATATGCCAACTTTAAAAGGAGTAGAGCATGCCAAATTCTATCCCTCCTCATGGAGATTTCAGCCAAGAAGCCAAAAGAGGCATAAAAAAGCCAGGCTTCATGTGAAACAAAGCAAATACTAAACTTTCATATGTGTATCTTTTGGCTAGCCATAAATTGGAACAAAGGAACTAAAGAATTGTCTTATAAAACACCTAACACCATGTAAAGACATATGCAAATTTTGCCCAAGTTAAGAAAGAGCAAAAGAAGAAATCAAAGTCTATCATAAAACACCATAAGCATTAAAACTTTAAGCTTCCAAACATAGAACTTTGGCTAGGAATGTTTTCCAATATACCACATGAAATAACCATAGCCTAAAACATCTCAAGCATGCAATTTCCTTTTCATCAAAGAAATAGATAAATTTTTAAATACGATGAAAATCAACCTATCTTTGAAGAAAAAAAAAGTATGAAATAATAAAAATAGAATATTAAAGACAAACGAATAATGGATTAAAGCAGCAACTCAAAATTTCTACATCACTTCTCCTTCCTTGCTTAAGCAAATTTTGGCCAACCATAAAAAATGAGAAAAGAAGGCCATATTATAGCCGTGGAAGAAGAAAGAAGAAGCCCTAAACCTTCCCGTGGGTAATACTCGGAGTCCGAAGAAGGTGAAGCCTTTTACCCATCTTTGAGATGATGGAATGAAAAGAAAAGGCATGGAGGAGAAGTGACCAAGCACCGCAGGTTAAAGAGGGCTGCCAAGGAGATGTGACCTAGGGCAGAAGATGCTCCCTTGGCGGACTTTGCAAGGAGGAGAAGAGGCCACCTCACCAAGCACAAGAAGAAGAGGAGAAAATGACACAGCCGTAGGGGAAAATCGCGAAATGCATGGGGAGGGGCTCGGCCGAGGCGAGAATCGCGACAAGGAGGAGAGGGCTCGGGGGAGATTTCGTGAATTGAAGAGAGGGGAGGCTAGCTAGGGTTCTGATGAAGCCTAGGCTAGGCGTGGGTTTGAGCCAAAATTTGAATTAAGTCTTTGAAAACGTGAGTTTTAAGTAAAATGGCGCCGATTTGGCTGATTTCGTCGTGCATCAAAATATAGCAAGTTATATATGATTCTGAGTAATTTCAACGTTCGGACACAACGGTGCTGTCCATTTGTGAATCCGAGGTTAAAAAATTTCAAATTTCAAATTGAAGTTAAAAAATCCAAGTAATATCCGTTTGCGATTTCATCGTTGAAGCAGGTGAATTAGTCGGGAGATTTGGGGATTTTGCGGTCTAAATCAGATTTGGTTAAAATTCAAAGCCAAATTGGTGGCGATCAAATGTTGCATTTAGTTTAGGGGGATGTGTTGAAGCGTCAAAACTTCAATCGGGAAGAAATTGGCTAAAGTGGGTCAAATTAGATTGGCTTGGAGCTAGGTCGGGAATTTAGTCGAAATTTGGGCTTTTGATGAAATCGGCTTAAATTGAAAAGTGGGCTATTGTGTAGTTGGAGAATATAAAATTGGGAGTTTTTTGGAGATTTTGGAATTGTTGAGAATTTTTGAAATTTTTGAATTTTTGGGCTAAGCGGGGAGTATTTTGGTAATTTCGGGGATTTTTCGGGAATTTGGTCGAAAGTGTGATTTAAAAATCCAAAGTGGTTCAAAATTGAATTTGGAAATGAACGGAGGTGTATAAGAGCTTTCGACCCTTTGCGGAGGGTTTTTGCGGGGCTTAGAAATGTCGTTGAAATGTCTTGTTATTTAGTACAGGGGGTTCATCGGTAGCTCGAAATATGGCATGTTTATAGTTAAACTTCATCATTTGATGAGGGGAATGCTTTGGAACAATTTTTGGCAACCTCGGGTGACTCCATCGAAATTTGGGTTTTGGGTCCCTTCTCGGGGGCAATTTGGTAATTCGGGGTAAAAATTGAAATTTTTGGAAAAGTGAAGTAGTGTTAGACCATGAAGTATGGAATCATTATGGATGGGTTACGAAATTTGGGGAAAGCCTCCTTTGGTCCTCTATGTGGTGATTTTAGCTCTTTTGGCCATAGGCTTAAAGAATTTAGTTGGACTGACTCACGTGAGTTTTGGTCCAGAAGGTCAGTGAAATGTATTTGATTTAGGATGTGAGTGTAGAATGTAATATGTAATTGTGAATGTCGGTGTGTGACCTGATCTTCCCGAGGGAGTAATCCTAAGGCTTAGTCACCTATAGGGATTTCACTTAGACTTCCTTATGCTTGGTCTCTTCCTCACAGTGGAGGTTAGGCCTTAAGCACATGAAAATTCAAGTGAAGTAAGAAAAGTTTGAATTTCTATGGGGTGGGTTCCATTGATAGTCCTCTAAGAAGAGTCACTAGGAAGTCTTATGACTAGATCCTAGGCAATCTATAGAGAAACTAGACCTGAAGCCAAAGTGAATTCAATGACGTTATCTTGCTCGAAAGACAAAATAGCGGAAAATCATACCGGGCAAAGTTGGGGTAGTATTAATTTTCATTTTTTGAGCAAAGCGATGATGTCATTTTCCTATCATCTAATCGATTTAAAATTTAGTAATAATAGTGGAAATACAAAATATTGACATCTACGGAGACTCTCGATTGATCATTAATTAAATTGCGGGCAAATATAAGACATTGAAACCTCGACTTGAACAATACTCACCATTAGACTCTAAAACTGCTTGACAAATTCCTGATGTAACGTTCTTCTTAATCCGAGGCAAGAGATAATTTTTTAGCAGATGCTTTGGTCAATTTGCGAAAATTCGCTTGTCCGAAGGAAAACGACATACTAATTTCTATAAAAGGACGAGAAGTTCTTCCCAATTGACATGAACAATCTACATAAATTTGGTGAAAACACAACAAAAACAATAATGGATGAAGAAAAGGATGATTGGTGACAACCAATTATTCAATATTTACAGACTAGAAGGTTACCGAAAACATGTATGTTAACTCAAATCAAACAAAGAGTATTTTACTATGCTCTAGTAGATGATATTCTTCATAAATGATATTTAACCAAATAGCAATTGAATGTCTAAACCGATTTGATGCTAGAATTGTCAAGAAGTTCATTTAGGTTTATGCGATGCACATCGATACGGACCTAAAATGAAGATGAAAATAAAGAATGGGATATTATTGTGACAATGTTGATTGTCTTGAATTCACAATGAAATGTCATCGATGTTAGATACATGGAGTGGTCTTACATCAACCACAAAGTAGTACATCTGACCATTGCATCTTGGCCATTTGAATGTTGGGGCACATACATAGTGGGCCTATAGACCTAAATAATCTAAAGGTCATCGATTTATTTTAGCAGCCACTGATTACTTCTCTAAATGGTCGAAGCAATACCACTTAGAGAAGTTAAGGCATAACAAGTTCTCCATTTCTTCCAAAATCATATTATACATATATTTGAAATTCCTCGAAGAGTCGCTATCGAACGTGGACTGGCATTTAAAAATACAAAAATGAATAATTTTATTCCGGGAAGATGGGATAGATTGGAGATAATGGTTTTAGCTGAGACCCTCAATAAAATATTAGTACAAATTTTGAAAAGACATTAATTAGTCAAAAGCAGTGGCATGAGCGATTAAAGAAGCTTTTATGGGCCTATAGGACACATACCAAAAACCAACACGGTCAACACCGTTTACTTTGGTATTCTGAGGCCATTTTACCACTCGAAGTGCAAATTCCTTCTCTCAAAGTTGCGATCACAAAAAAAATAATTGAAAATACATCGAATTACGACTCGAAGAACTTGAGAGTTTAGAAGGCAAAAGTCTCTGAGCTACGACAAAATCTTGAAATGTTGTATTAGAAAAAATGATGCGTGCCCATGACAAATTGGACATCCTAGAACCTTTTGAATCGGTGAATTAGTCTTAGTTCTCCGAATACTGTTCTTGCTCGTCGAAGAATAGGTGGAAAGTTTGAACCCAATATGGGGAGGGTCCGTATGTAATTGAAAAGACATATTCGAAGGATTATGCAAATGGTGATTGTCGAGATGAAATAGTCTTGGCCCCAATCAATGGGCATTTCTTAAAAAAATATTATGCGACATAAATAACTTTTTGTGGAAAAATATGAAATCATAATTATCTCTATGTCTAAAATTTTGATTTTTGTATATTATGATATCCTTTTTGCTTAGTTACCATGTGCTTATAAGCATGATTCTCGACATAATAAAATGATAACGCAATTAAATAACCTTTTCGAATTCAAATTAAGTCAACATGTTACATTATCTTGTTGTTTTTGAGGGAAATGTACTTTCAACCGACTTCTTTTTATTTAATGTTTGTTTGGCTCTGGACCAACGATGTTTTGAAAAAGGATAGAATTTTGTTTGATTTTAGATACTCTCAAAATTGAACTAATTACGATGGACCTCTATTATGTTGTGCCAATCAACGAAGACGAAAACCATTTGTGTTAGAATTCAAACTTTGACAAAAAAATAGTCGGATAGATGAAATCATTTCACATAACAAAAATGAAAAAGGCGACAATGGAAAACTAAAATCATTAGTGGTAACTACAACTCATGGAGGCGAAGAAACATACATTAGCGAGTAAAGAAGTCGACCTTTAGATTAGCCCAGAGCTCGAAAGAAGTGAAATAAATGACTTAAAAGACTCGAAGAAAAGGAACGACAAAATATGAAATCTATGGAGAAGAAAATGATGAGTTCGAATTTCCAGTTCTTGAAGATATTCCTAAATAAACATATTTTGTCTTAGGAGAAGAAAAACTGGATCATGAAGAGGGATTAATTAAGAGGACGACATTCACTGCGACTCCTTACATACTGGAGGTGTTGGATCTCACATCATCAGAGATGTCAACTAATAAATGCATTGCTTCATAGGAAGAATTAAGACGTATCCACGCAACTAGATGAGAGACGTTTGAAAATTTTAAATATATTCTTGGTTGAACCATCAATATATTAGAAGGCATTTAGTTATTCACCAGAGTCTTTTATGAAGACGAGCGAGGCTGCCATTATTGAACATGTAATGGAAGCACGCGACTAGGCAATGGACACTTAAGAAGGTGGACATGCTCTAAATTGATAAGTGGATAAGTGGCAAAGATTAGAAGGCAAGCAATCAATATGGATTTTGTTATAATTATGCTGAAGACATGGATGACAATCCTCCGAATTTTACGACATGAACAAGTGGATCAAGCACACCCGCAATGATTATTCAAATTATCAGATATTTGATAACATGGAACATAATGCCCGTTGATTGTGTTCCGGACGGTTTCATCATAAATATATGAGGGAAGGAGAGCGCTATACCACCTCATATTGATAGCCATGACTTTAGAAAGACCCTTTTGCACTCGGTCGCTCATGAACGGATATTATTTTATTTGAGAATGAAATACAAATTAGGACACAGAGAATTTTGTGGATCTTACCGGATTCATACACCACGAAAGGATCAATCCTTATTTTGCAAGGTAATGGAGCCAATTTTGTAAACATTGCATGCGAGTGTAAGCTAACAACATTATTCGATAATGTTGAGATAAATCTTTGAAAAGCATCTGACAAATATCGGCCAATACTAGAACTTGAAGGGCTACAACCTTTAGACTACCTTGACCTTATGAATATCCAAAATACCTATGACATACTCGACATAAAATGTCTTGGAGTGTTAGATATTTATGGTAGGTCTAGCAGTATCTAGGGTTATGAGAATGACGAGAAAAACAATCTTACGACTTCTAATATGATGTTATGTAAATAGTTTGCGAGTGCGTGTTGTGTAATATACAATGTCTTGTTGGCTTATCATCATGTACATTATCTTTGAGAGTGGAATATAATCTTGTAATATATTCCTCAAGTGTCAATAATACATCGGCAGGTCAAAAATGTCAAAATGAACTCTTTAAATTAACGAAAGACATGATAAACAACTTGTGATAACTAACTTGAGATTTATCCTTTGACTTGTAAAATCGAATCCCAATGACTTTATGCTTTTCTTTATGTGTTTTTGACACATAATCTTCAACTAATATATAAGTCCCTTTCGACAATAAAATATGGCATTCATATATCTCTTTCTTTGAAAGGACATAAGTCGCATAGCATTAGTCTCAAGGCTGACATATCGACATTTGAAATTTTTAAGAGATGGTATGGCATCCTTTCTCTCTTAAGAGTTTATTATATATAAGTCTCTTCCTGACACGGAAATATGGCATTCCTATAGCTCTTTCTTTGAGAAAGGATATAAGTCGCATAAAATTCCTTCTCAAAACGACATATAAACATTTGACATTTACGAGAAATGGTATGACATCCTCTCTCTCCAGCCACTGGATATAAAACCCTTCCTGACACGGAAATATGGCTTTCTTTTAGCTCTTTCTTTGAGAAAGGATATAAGTCGCATAACATTCCTTCTCAAAACCGACATATCAACTTGTTGATATTTCGATAGATGGTATGGCATCTTCTCTCTCTTCAGCTATTGGATATAAGACCCTTCTTGACATGGAAATATGACATTTACATAGCAATTTCTTTGCGAAAGGATATAAGTCGTTAACATTCCTTCTGAAAACCAACATATTGACATTTGACATTTACGAGTGATGGTATGGCATCCGCTCTCTTCGGCTATTGGATATAAGTCTCTTTCGACCGAAATATGGCATTCCTATAGCTCTTTCTTTGTCGAAGGATATAAGTCGCATAGCATTCTTTCTTAAAACCGACATATCGACATTTAACATTTCGAGAGATGTTATGACATCTCTCTCTCTCTATTGTTGGATATAAGTCCCTTCACGACACGGAAATATGACATTCTCATAGCTCTTTCATTGAGAAATGATATAAGTCGTATAACATTCCTTCTAAAAAATCGACATATCAACGTTTGACATTTTTTGAGAGATGGTATGATATCTTCTCTCTCCAACTATTGGATATAAGACCCTTCTTTGAGACAAAAATATGGCTTTCCTTTAGCTCTTTCTTTGAGAAAGGATATAGGTCGCATAGCAATCCTTCTCAAGATTGTCAATACTGACATTTGATATCTTTAAAGAGCGATGTGAGACCTCCTTTAATGGAATATGTCATCATCTTCTTTTGAAATTAAATTTTTAAAACAATAAAGCGTGAATTTTGTTGGCTTATCCGAGACTATTTTGGTCAATGTCAATATGTGCGGCATATACCACAGTATTCCATACATATTGAGACAATTGTTGACCTTACTTTTGTGAGGATTATTTCTAGAATCCATCTTGAGACGGGAAGTCTATCAATATTGACTCCTAAATCTCATTAATGGCCACTAAACCCTAATGTCTAGGTTAAAACCGTAATGAAGCCTTTTTAACCCAAATCTTAATGGCACCATAAAATGATCAAATCAGCAATGAAAAACCTGATTTGATCAATGATTGACTAAAATGGTCGACTTTGACCTAAATGAGTCGACTTTGGTAAAACTAGTCGATATTTGACCCATGACCACTACATTGACCAAGGCGGTCAACTTACAACCCAAATAGTCAACTTTAGTCCAGGCTAGTCCAATCCGCCGTAATGACCACCACATTGACCAAGCTGGTTAACCTTTGACCCAAATGGTCAACTTAGGTCAAAATGGTCAATCCTTGACCTAAATGGTCGAATTTAGTTAATTCATGACCTCATGACCACTACGTGACATTGACCAATCCTTCCTAAAATCAACTCAACATTGGTCAAGGTGACCAATGTAAAGCTCAAGGTCATCACATTGATCTTTAGGTCAATATAAACCCTAAATTTGGTCTACATGACCGAAATCGACGAAAAATTGAAAACCCTTGGACCCCATGACTAATCGAGCCATGACGAGTTGGAAAAGTCAAATTGGTTTTCTTTGGGCTAGAATGGGTCAACTTGGGGTCAACCAGGAGACAGCCTATGTAAACATTAATCATACTTTGTCAAAATGCCAATGTATAACTAGAATTGATAAAATTGATTAAATAACTAAATTCAAAAATTATTTTTAATCAATTTATTGGTTAATATTATAATTTCAATATTTTTAATTAATTACATAATTAACTAAAAGTGAAATAATGATTAAATAACCATGAAATGAATTTTGACATGTGACATCACACATGACACAATAAATAGCTTTTCAATTTTAAGACCCAACAATGACATCATAAATAACATCATATGGTACACACATGACCCATGAGACACTTTACCCATAGAGTTAACACATTGGATAACTTATGACACATCATCATAACCATATTTAAACATCATCATGAAGGCATCATGGTGAGTAAGTTGAAGTGGCAAAACCTCCTCATCCCAAAGTATGAATCACCCTTTACCAAAAGTAATGTGGCTAGCCACTTTACATGCCATCTCACATGTTTCATGGAACACTCAATAAGAAGAAGACACCACTTAAGCTCTCTTCTTTACCATGATTAACCAAGATGGAAATTCATCATGAAGCCATGATGAGTAGCGAATGGTGTTAATTAACCGAACGCCCCTTTGGGGAAGGGTTTGGTTGAGTCACTAGTCTCCGATCCACTCACCCAATCGAGGAGAAGCTTGCATTAACCAAACCTTTCACCATAGATTAAAGGCCGTCATGACCAAGCTATAAAATTCATTGTAAGGAAACCTATGTGTCGTTCTCTCCTTCAAGATATTAAATGATCAATATAACTCGTAGGCGAGGTAATTTCGGCAAGTTACGAGCCTTATCCACTACCAGAGAGACCAATAGGGCAAGCTAAAAACATGAAGCCAAAAGCTCACCATAATTGAATTCATATGAATTAACCCTGGGGATGCTCGGCCATGGGCATACATTGCTCGAACCATATCTCAGACATGATTGACCAGTTATCACCTCCCTACTAAGAAATCGAAAGCTTAACCATGACTTACATGGCCCAGAAAAGACCCGAACCCGAAGGCTAAGGGAGGAGACCAAAAATAGGAGACACCTATGCCTTGCCCCCGTTCCGCAGCTTACTTCTTCTAATTTGCTTGACCTCGAAACCTACAAAACGAGAAAAAAATGGAGTTTGAAATGAAGTTCTTGAAACTTAAAATTAATCACTCCAGAAGCTTCCTAGGATCCTACGAAGTTGAGCCCAATCAAATTGTCCCCTCCCTTTGAGGCTCTAAACCAATTTCCAACTTCATTTTCCGAGCCGAATCATACCTTGAACGAACCTAAATACATTGGCTTAGTTAAATTCCAAATTGAAGTCAGAAGCGAAGCTTGCTAAGGTTGATACAAAGGTGTAGAGCCAGTCGTCAAAGCTTCATACACTCGAGCCATGGTATGGCTCATTCGACTTAGCTTAGGTTTGGGTTTCACACTTTATGAAACAAACCTATTGAAAACCTAACATAACCATATGGATGGGTTCATCTTCCTCGAGATGAATCTATAGAAACAAAAATCATTTGAATTCATTAAGAATCAAGTGAGATTTTGTCCTAGTATGGACGGCTTGTAGGTTTAGACAAGATGTAGGGGATGAATGGATGTCATCCATTTACGAGTTTGAAAATGGACGACTCGATTTATTCATTTGATGTTCGAGCCCCGCAGTGG
Organism: Papilionanthe hookeriana x Papilionanthe teres; assembly: GCA_022702705.1. Taxonomy (NCBI): domain Eukaryota; kingdom Viridiplantae; phylum Streptophyta; class Magnoliopsida; order Asparagales; family Orchidaceae; genus Papilionanthe; species Papilionanthe hookeriana x Papilionanthe teres. The sequence goes on from CM040427.1 coordinate 132,749,709, forward strand.
ATCGAGCGCATTTTCGATAGATCCGAGGACACACGACGCTCCACAGTTTTCTTTTTGGTTAATGGTTTAATTAAATTATATTAACCTTAAACTAATCAAAAGTCCATATCTTTGCATAAAAATCACAAAAAATATGACAAAAATAACCTTAGGTTCAGGACGATGAGAGACAATGTTGAAATGAACTTTAAATTTAGGAGAATTATTATTAATTTTTAAATAATTAAATACTCTCTGGAGTAATTTAATTATTAAATTTTATTTATATAAATAAAAAAAAATATGAAATATTTAGGGAATAACCTTTAAACCTTTAGATACATCCTCCGATTTTTCTAAGGCTAGGAAAATTCTCTAGCATAAGATTCCACTTATTTTTCATGAGATTTTGTAATTATTTTTAAAAATAATTATAAAAAATGAAAATAAGGGGAACCTAAAGTGAAAATTGGTTGAGTGACTTAAGGTAACATACATGAACCTTAAAATAATAAATCTTAACCTTTGGAAATTTTTAAATGACATTTTAAACTTTTAGGGTTAATAATTATAAATTATTAATTTATATTTAACTAACACTAAAATCTATAAATCCCAAAATTATGTCTTACCATAGTTCATTCCACAAATGAGCCAAGTAAATTTTGAACCTCTGCTTGTAATTCAAAACAAGCCCTAATTAGGTATAAACATCATTAGATTTAATCAATTAGTTTAAGCCTTGATTAAATTATGTATAAATGACAACTAAACCTAATTAAATTTGACAACAAATCGGAAACCTAATTAGGTCTAACCCATTAGACCTAATTAATCCATTAAGCCTTAAGCACATTAGGCTTAATCATCTTAAACCTAATTAGTCAACCCATTAGAACTAAATAATTCATTAAGCCTTAACACATTAGGCTTAATATCTTAAACACGAGTAGGTGTGCTAGACCTAATTAATCCGATAAACCTTAGCTACATTAGGCTTAATAACTTAACCACTAATTAGGTTAACTGTGGGCAGATTAATCCTTGACATAACTACATTAGGCTTAATATCTTAAACCTAATTAGGGTAACTCTTGGGCAAATTATCCTTTATGCCCATTAAGCCTTAACTACATTAAGCTTAATAGCTTAAACCCTAATTAGGTAACCTATTAGACATAATTAATCCATTAAGCCTTAAACACATTAGGCTTAATATTATAAACTGAATTAGGTCGAAGCCCCAGTAGAAACAATTGATCCATTACACTTTATTTAGAATAAGTTTAATATCTTAAACCCTATATAGATCTAAGCTATTAGACTTAATTGATCCATTAAGTCTTAACTACATTATAGTTAATCATCTTAAACTGCAATTAAGTTAACCCATTAGACCTAATTAATCGAATTTAAGCCTTAACTACATTAGGCAATATCATAAATATAATTAGATCTATTTTGTTAGACCTAATTTATCAATTAATCCTTAACTACATTAAACTTAATCATCTTAAGCTCTAATTAGGTATAGTGTATTAGACCTAATTAATCAATTAAGCTTTAACTACATTAATATTAATATCTTAAACCCTAATTAGGTTAGACCTATTAGACCTAACTAATCCATTGAGCCTTAACTACATTAGGCTTAATATCTTAAACCCTAATTAGGTCTAACTATTAGACGTAATGAATCCTATAATCCTTCACTACATTAGGCTCGAAATCTTAAACCATAATTAGGTCTAACATTAGACCTAATTAATCAATTAAGCCTTCGCCCACACATTAGAGCTAAATATCTTAAACCCTAATTAGGTCGAACCTATTAGACCTAATTAATCCATTAAGCATAGCATTAGGCTTAATATCTTAAATCTGATTTGATCTAACCTTTTAGACCGATCCGTTAAGCCTTAACACGGTGGCTTAATCATCTTAAGCTTCTAATTAAGTATAACTTTATTAGACCTAAATAATCCATTAAGCCTTAACTGATTGATTAATAAAAATGTTTTTTTTAACCCCCTATTAGTGGAATATTAATAATCAATTAAACCTTAACTAAATTGGGTTTAATCACCTTAAAAAATCTTTTATATATACAGAGCTATTAGACTAATTAAACCCTTAAGCCTTACATAAATTAGGCAAATAACCTTAACTCTAATTAGGTCTAACCCTAATTAGACCTAATTAAACCCTTAAGCCTTACTTAAATTAGGCTTAAACAACTTGAAATCATAATTAGTTTTAACCCATTAATTTATTTAAACCCTTAGCTTTACTTAAATTAAACTAGCAACCTTAAAATCTAATTAGGACTATTTAATTTAGACTTTAATTAAACCCTTAAGCCTTACTTAAATTAGGCTTAAACTACCTAAAACTCTAATTAGGTCTAACCGTGGGCAAATTTAATATAAGCCTTATTTAAATTAGGCTTAAAGAACACATAAACTTTGAGTAAAATTCACAGCTTCATTTGACACAATTAAACCCTTAAGCCTTAATTAAATTAGGCTTAAGCAAACCGTAAACTCTAGCTAGGTTTAACTTCGTATTAGACGTAATTAACATCGCCTTACTTAAATTAGAATTAAATAATCTTAAACTCCTAGTGGAAATTAACCTTTAAACTTAATTGAACCACTTAAGCCTTACTTAAATTAGGCTTAAATAACCTTAAACTCTAATTAGGTCTAACCTAATTAGACCTAATTAAACCCTTAAGCCTTACCTAAATTAGGCTTAAAAATAATTAAGTCTAACTCTAATTAAACTTTGTTAAACCTCAAGCCTTACTTAAAGTAAGCTTACACGATATTGAATCCACATTTAAATTAACCTAACTAGACTTAATTAACACACCAAACCTTACTTACATTGAAGCACAAATATCCACTAATTCCTAATTAATTCTAACCCTAATTAGTCTTAAATAAACCCTTAAGCCATACTTAAGTGAAGCAATAACCTTAAACCTGTCAGTATCTTTAATTGAACCGAACCATATTTACTTGAGTTCAACCTAAATTGAACACAAGTTAACTCAAACATTAGGTCTAACCCATATTGAACATAACTCAACCAAAACCAAACTTGAGTTCAACCTAACTTGAACATAAATTAACTCAAACATTAGGTTCAACCCATATTGAAACTAACTCAACCAAAACCTCACTTGAGTTCAACCTAACTTGAGCCAAAGTTGACCAAATATTAGGTTCAACCCATATTAAACCTAATTCAACCAAAACCTAACTTGAGTTCAACATAATTTGATCCCAAGTTAACTCACATATTAGGCTCAATCCACATTGAACCTAACTCAAACAAAACCTAACTTTAGTTCAACCTAACTTGAACCCAAGTTAACTCAAACATCAGGTTCAACCTATATTAGACCTAACTCAACCAAGACCTAACTTGAGTTCAACCTAAATTGAACCCAAGTTAACTCAAACATTAGGTTCAACTCATATTGAACCTAACTTAACCAGAACCTAACTTGAGTTTAACCTAACTTGAACCCAAGTTAACAAAATATTAGGTTCAACCGATATTGAACCTAACTCAACTAAAGCTAACTTGAGTTCAACCAAACTTGAATCCGAGTTAACATATACATTAGTTTCAACCCATATTGAACCTTACTTCACTAAAACTTATAAATCGGGTTCAACCTAACTTGAACCCAGGTTAACTCAAACATTAGGTTTAACCCATATTGAACCTAACTCAACCAAAACCTAACTTGAACCCAAGTTAACAAAACATTAGACTCAACCCATATTGAACCTAACTCAACTAAAATCTTGCTTGAGCTCAACCTAACTTGTAACCAAGTTAACCTAAGCATTCAGTTCAACCCATATTGAACCTAACTCCACCAAAACTTATAACTCGGGTTCAGTCCTACTTGAACCCAATTTAACCAAACCTTAAGTTCATATTGAACGTAACTAGAACTTAATTTAAGTTCAATCCAACTTGGAACTTAAGTCAAACTTAAAACCATTTAGGTTCAACATACATTGAACCTAACTTTAATCCATACTTAAGTTTAATCCAACTTGAACATAAAATAAAACTTAAAACCATTTATTTTTGAAGTTCATTTCACCATGAACTTAAGTTAAACCTGAAACCATTTAGGTTTAATATATATTGAACCTAATTTATAACTTAGGTTCAACCCACATTGAACCGAAATCGACCCTTCAACTTAAGATCAACCCAAAGTTAAACTTAAGTTAAAACTTTTAATTTAAGTTCAAACCACACTGAACTTAAAAGATTAACTCAAAATATTAGACTCAAACGACATGGAATCTAATTATTGAAGTCTAATCTATATTAGACTTGAACCAAAATCTTTAGATTCAATAGATATTGAATCTAAACCCTTAAATCTAATTCATATTACATTTGATTTCAAAATATTAGATTCAAAAACATTGAATCTTATTTCCAAAGTCTAATCTATATTAGTCTTAAATCAAAACATTTAGATTCAATAGATATTGAATCTAAACTCCTAAAACTAATTTCTATTAGATTTAATTTAAAAATAATAGGTTCAAACAATACTGAATTTAATTTCCAAAGATTTTAAGTCTAATCTACATTAGACTTAACACATTTTAGATTCAAATTACATCGAATCTAAAATCTTAAAGTCTAACTTATGTTAGATTTTACTCAATTTAAGTCAAATCTACATTATACTTAACACATTTTAGATTCAAATGTCGTCGAATCTTAAATCCTAAAGTCTAACTTATGGTAGATTTTACTTAATTTAAGTCTAATCTATATTAGACTTGACACCATTTAGATTCAAATGACACTGAATCTAAAATCCTAAAGTCTAACTTATGTTAGATTTTACTTAGATTAAGTCTAATCTACATTAAACTTAACACCTTTTAGATTCAAATGACATCGAATCTAAAGTTCTAAAGTCTAACTTATGTTAGATTTTATTCTTAAAATTCATAGATTCAAACAACATTGAATCTAAAAAAATCTAAGTCTAATTAGATCTTACTGTCATTTGATCTAAATAAACTTAACCCCTATCTTTAAGTATAAATTACATTACACTTAAATAAACAAATCAAAACCAACATATATCAAAATGACATACGAAAAACTTTAATTGGTTAATAAATCATAAATAACTTAAAAATTTTCCAACCTAAAATCCTGAAAGAAATTAAGACTTAAATGAAGCCTTAATGAACAAATATCATCGAACGCAACCTGAACCCCAGTGTTCTTAATGTACAAAGATTTCTTGGACGATGAAATCCTGGTTGTTGACAGGAGTCTTCCGGTCCTGGTTTAAACACCTTTCAGACTAAGTGGATTAAGGCCCTTGATAACCCCAGGACGACGGATCCAGTGACAACTTGACTGGTTTATCTAAAATCTAACCAAATATAATAAAAAGATTTAAGAAATAAAATTTACATTATTTCTTTTAAATCTAACACTCTTTTCCCTTGTAGGATGAAGGTAAGTTTTATTTTAGATTTGTTTGCATGTTATAAGGTGTGTTAACTCTTTTTTGCAAGAAAATAAGGACAAAACGATGACACTGAGACTTGACGAAAGCAATGAATTTAAAAATCAAAATTTTGACATTTTAGTTGACAACAAAATTAAATAACAAAAAAAAGAATAAATAAAACAAAATGATAAAAACAAAACAACATGAAACCTTGTCAAAATAAGACAAAACCCAGACAAAACCAAAACTTTTAGGATAGCCATTAAATAAATAATAAATTACAAGACAAAACGATAAACAACAAAACAAAATCGACATGACAAATGACATTGACAAAATCAAACTCTTAGGGCAGTACGTGACAGTTAGAAACATATTACCCCTAAGATTGAACATTGACATTTTTCTCTTGTTCTTAAAATCTCTTAGAAAACAAGTGTTAACATTAATCAGAAGTTTTCTTAGACAAACTTAATTATCTAAGATGTAATTAACTATAGGGGATTGCTCCTATAGAAGATTTAAGAACTTAGACTAAAAACTCACTTAGAAATCTCTAGTTATCAAAATCTAACATGTGATCCTCCTTATAAGAAATTGCTAGAATAAGGCATTCTAGAATTTTCTTTTATAAGGATTATCACCGACATCTCTCATTCTACTGTTTTCTGTTTTATCAGTCCTTATTTTCTTCAAATTTCTTATTATTGGAATATCCTTTACATGATCCAAAGAAATAAGATTTCTTTAAAACTAGTGTGATATGATAGATAAAAAGAGTGGCGACTCAAAACAATGACATAGAGGAGAAAATCTCTGACACGACTCTGAATGCCACTAATAGATTCCCCTTCAAACTGACAAAAAGATGTAATATCATTTCTAAGCTTTGCAGCTTTTTAGAGTGAAAAATATTTAGCGTGATATTTTTGCGTTAAACCACCCTAAGTTCTGATAGATCTAGGCGATAACGAATTTAACCACATCTTAGCTTTATCCCTTAATAAAAAAGAAAAAAATCTAAGTTTAATAACATCATCCAAAACACCATCATATTTAAATGTAGCACATAATTCTAGAAAATTGGCAAGATGTAAATTTTGATCTTCAGTTGTTGCTCTCCCAAACTGATTATTCGATACCATTTGGATAATAGCAGGTTTAAGTTCAAATGAATTAGCTGCTACAGTAGGATTTTAAATAGTAAAATGAAATTCTCTACATAGGTTTAGCACAAAATCTTAAAGGTCTAACTTTTTTATGGATTTCAGCATTTTGATTATTTTAATTTGCCATTTCTTAAATATTATCATCTATTTCTGTATTTTTAATTTTTCTGATTTTTCTAATAGTTCTTTCTAATTCAGGATCGTAAGTTATAAGTCCTTCAGAACCTGAACTACGCATACATTATTCTAACGCACAATAAAATAAAATCACAAAAATAAAAACTACACAACAACAATTTCGTAAAATAAATCTAACAAGTTTAAATAATACTTTAAAAAGTGAAAGTTTGTTTTTCTAAAAATTCTTTTTAAATATTATATATAAATTTTTGTATTTTGTTTTTAAATATTTTTCCCCGGTAACTGCGCCAAAAACTTGATTCCTATTATTTATGCTTACGTTTTATATATATGAATTTATACTTCTTTTTAATAATTTCTCTTTCTTTACAATGACTCCAAAAAGCATGATGCCAATGCAAATAAGAGATTTAATTGATATTATAAGATTGGATTCTACTTAAGTATATGTATTATTATCAAGTAATATAGGACTTTTTTATTAAGCCACGAGATATCGAACACATAGAGAAAGATATTAAATATTTTTAACAAAGAAAACAGAAAACAAATTTTTTACTTTTTACTTTTTTTAGAAAAGATCTTAATCAAATAAAAATGATTATCTAGGAAAGAAAGTTTGATTCTTTTTTGTAATTTTTAAAATTGGTAATAAAGATAAACAACTACTTTGACTAGATTTTTGTAAAATTAAATAAATAAAATATGTTTTTCCTTATTATGAATCAGTAATAAAATATGGAATTTTGTTGTGGAAGTATCTAAAATGTGTTGTGCCAAATAGGATCAATTATATTCTTTACCCTTACTAGAGATGCTATAAAGAACATAGGTTAATCTATTGCTTTATAAAACTTGAAGACGGGCTAGGCAGGAAAGATACTAGCTCTCACTCTAGAGTTTGCTCTTCTCCCTCCACCTGGAGGCTAACATCTCATATCAAAACATAAAATAATAAATCAAGTTGGGCGCTTTAACTTGTCACTCTAATGTCCTCTAACTCCGCACCCATCAAAGTTGGGGGCTTTGAAAGGTTTGCTTTTCCTTACAATATCCCTTTGAGGTTGGCGCCCAACTCTAAGGACTTCAAATCTTACTTCTAATCTTAATACAGCCTATATTAAAGTGAGTAGAAATTGTGAAGTGGATTAGTGTGTTACTAAAATAAATCTCCAACACAATAAATATAAACCATACTCTCCAACAACAACCACTTTTCTGATTTATAAGCCCTCTTTTTATAATTTTCAAACAGATGCCTTCGTATCTCTTCAAATTGTGTCCAGATTCAATAAATACCCCAAGAGATGGATCCATTCAAGGTTAATTTAATTTAATTTTGACACCAATAAGAATTTGCCTACGTTTGTACCAAGTGATTCCCAAACACCCCTTTCAAATGATGTCAAAAAATAAATAACACCTCTTTATTAACTCTCAGGCATAAGCGCTAGGTCTCGGTGCTTAGCCTCGTGGCTTCTAGCATGTAAGCATTAAGTCTGGGCGCATAGCTACGAGGCTCTGGTGCATAAGCGTGGGACCAGGCGCTTAGCCGCAACAGATCACTTTTGCAACTTTTTCATTTTTACTCCAAATTTGATCATTTTTCACACCTTTTATCAGAATCAATCATTTAATCATAAATGCAAGAAAAATACACAAAATACCTTAAATTAAAGTGCAATATCATCAAAAATAAGTATCAAAATACTATATATCTTAGATGTATCAGTGCCACATATAGTAAAACTGATAATGGTCTAGTATATGCGAGAGACAATATCCACAAGTTTCAAGTTCTGTATATAGTAGTTCAATGTGGCTCCATCCTAGGTCACTTCACTTAAATGATTTGTAGGAAGAAGTCAAGCAGAAATAAATTAGTTTCAGTCCTTAGATGGAGCATTGAGCTTAGAAGAAGAAAAATTTACCCTCTGGTCTTTCTTAATTTTCCATGCTCCACACTCATCCAGCCCCGCATCCATAGGATCAAATTTAAATTAAAAGAAATCAGACATACTAGGCAGCTCGTATAAGACATTAATCCACTCCAGGGTAAACTCAACTCTCCTCTCCCAAACAAATACCTTATCGTCTGATGCCTCTGGGAGATTTGCATAAAAATCTTGAACAACTGATATGACTGCTATGGCAGTGAAGTAACAGAAACTTTCCCAGTGTCGTACAACAATCAAATTCTCTACTGAAACTCCCAGTCGAGAAAAGCTCCTTTCAGTAACTAACTTTTTTTTATAACAATAAATCATTGTATCAACCTTGTGATTTAAGATTAGCAATTTTTCTTTGGTTGAATACTTCTTTCCCCTTTACTATATTTGTTTTAGGTGCTATGAAAAATCTAACAAAAATCTAAATAAATTCCAAAGATAAGTTCTAAAGACTCCTACAAGCATATTCCAAGCAAACAAACTACCTACCATGGATGTTTACTCAATTTCTCATTATTTTTTATTATTTTAAGTATTTTCAAAATTAAGAAGAAATCCATGGTGAAAGAAGAAATTTTCTTAAGAATATTGTAGATCTTATTCAAAGAGGAATAAATTTAGAGTTTTGAGTGCAAAGAGAGCCCTAGGGTGCCTTGCGATGAGTTGGGGAGGAAGAAGATGACTTGAGCTGTGAAAATGGCATGAACCGGTCCATTTCACGGTAAATGGTTGGTTCATCTGGTTCAACGCCTAGCCGTCATAATTGGTGCTTAGGTGCCTTGCTTTGTGTGTAACTGGCTCTTAGGTGCCAGGCATTGAAGCCTATGCGTCAGTGTCCAGTTTTGTGAATTTCAAATTTTTTAGATAAAAGCATGACAAACCTAAGGCTCTAGACCCTAATTTACTCAATTCAACATCATTTTGATAATTTAAACTTCTTCCAAAATTCACCCAACATTCATTTACACAAGTACTAGTTTTTTAAAAATGAACAATCTAGTCTATTCCTGTAGACTAATACCACTTATCAATTTCACAAACTTAATTTAAAACATGAATAAATACATCAGTTCAAAACAATCTAACAAACTTCAGACCTACATAAGTCGATAAGCAAATATAGACATAGAACTTTAAAACATGCAGATCCACAAACATATACAGAACCGAGTTCAGCACAACTTCAAATACACCTATATATCAAATTTGACTTACGACACCCACTACTTGTAATCATTGATACTACTTTTTGCTACATTCATATTCATCGGTTGTTGGTGCACAAACAGGTCATAAAAGAAAAATGAGAAAATTCTTCTGCAGACTTTTCTCCGATCGATTTGTTCTTTTGTTACATCCTTACTTACACCTCCTGGAAACACGCCAAATTATCAAATTGCAGCATCATCTGCCGGTTCAGATCATCAAATTGATCGGAGATGCTGCTAACTTTAGTTTGAATATTTGCAATATCATCCTCAATCTTTTTGATCCTTAATGCAATACCTTTAATACTAACCACAATAAATCTGTTGTAGGAGGTATGGGTGTCTTTGTTGATGAATTTATTTTGATCATAAACTCCATTATTCTTTATTTACATAGATCGTCATACAATAATCTCTAGGAAAAGTGGATTTTTGCTCTTAATTACTCTTCCAAACACTCTCCAACACCTACATATTGAAAACTTAAGATCCGCGAGCAGGTTTAGAATAGTTTAAAGGGAAGAAGTGGGTTCAAACTGCTAAGGAGTGGTTTAATCCATTTTTCAAACTTTGGCTTCTAGGCATCATGTTTGGGCACTTAAACATCAAGCTACTTGTACACTAGCTCTTAGGCGCTAGGTTTTAGCACCTATGCGCTAATGCTCAAATAAGCACCACTTCACCTTAGGTTTAATTAATTCGACCCAACCTTGTCTCGATCATTAGGTTAGTGTATAGTGCCTTCTCTTATCAAATATATCTCATAAAAATTTAATACAATCAACATATCAACAAAAAGCAATCGAAATCAAACCACACAGATAACCATGGGTTGCCTCTCATAAATCATTTGGTTTAATGTCATATGTCCTACATTTCTAATGCCTACTCTATTTGACGTAACATCAGTACTTCATTACACATATGCATTTCTCCACTTATGTAATGCGTTCGTTCACTTTAAATACTCTTTCAGTTTTCAGATCTTTAGTGTCTACAGCACCATAAGGATAGAATTTTATCACAATAAATGGCCCCAGCCATCTGGACTTAAGTTTTATGGGAAATAGTTTGAATCTAGTATTATATAATAAAACCACTTGTCCAGACCCAAAATCTTTTCTTAAAATCTTCTGATCATACCACATTTTTATCATTTCCTTAAAAATTTTTGCATTCTCATTAGATTCATTCCTACTTTCCTCGAGCTCATTTAATTGCAATAATCCTTTCCCGCCAGCATCTTTCAAATTATAATTGAATTCTTTTATAGCCCAATAAGCTTTATGCTCTAGTTTAACTGGCAAGTGACAAGCCTTTCCAAATATGAGCCTATATGGAGTCATTCCTATAAGAGTTTCATAAGCAGTCATTTAGGCAAATGCATTACCAAGTTTAGCTGACCAATCTTTTATATTATGATTTACAGTCTTTTTCAATATTCTTTTAATATCAAGATTGGACACTTCAGCAAGACTACTAGTTTGAGAATGATAAGCTATGACAATTCTATGTTTAATTCCATATTTATCAGTTAATGTTTCAATTCTTTTATTCCTCAAATGGCTTCCCCCATCTGTAATTATCACTCTAGACATTCCAAATATGGTAAATATTTAAAAAAAAAAATTGCAACACTCTGAGCATCACTGTTGTGTAAAGCAACCGCTTCAATCCATTTAAAAGCATAATCCATAAAAATTACAGTATACAGGTTTCAAATGGATGCTATAAATGGTCCCATAATAACAAAACCCCAAACATAAAAAATTTCAAACTCCAAAGTAAAATTAGGGGCATTTCATTCATTTTAGAAATATTACCTAGTCGTTGACATGTATCACATATTTTTACATAAATATTAGTATCCCTAAATAAGTAGAACAATGAAATCTAGATTAAAAAAATTTTAATGTAGTTTAATCAAATCCAAAATGTCCCCCAAAATTAGTCTTAAGACATTTTTAAATAATTTCCTTGGTTTCTTCAAATGGTACACATCTTCAGATTTCATGATCCTTACCTTTGTTATATAAATAAGGGTCGTCCCAAAAGTAATATCTTACATCTTAAATGAACTTCTTCTTTTTTTGCATGTTAATCTGTAGGGTAAGCTATCACATACTATATAGTTAACTATATCATCATACCACAAAACACGCCACTTAGAAATAACATATTATTATTCGTCAATAAATTTTCATTTAGTTCATCATCAAAATTATCATAATTTTTCTGTTTAAGCCTTAATAAATGATCATCAATTTGATTATCAGGTCCCTTCCTATCCACTACTTCAAAGTTAAATTCCTGCATCATAAGGATTCATCTAATTAACCTTGGTTTGCATCCTTCTTCAGCATCATATATTTAATTGTAAAATTATCAATACACAAGATATATTTAGCTCCAATAAGATATGATCTAAATTTATCAAAAGCATACTATTGCCTATAATCCCTTTACAGTAGTAGTATAATTAATTTCAGTTTCACTAATGGTTTTACAGGCATAGTTTATAACTTTAAAAATTTTATCATATTTTTTCCAAACATAGCCCCAATAGCATAATAAATAGCATCACACATTAATTAAAAAAGTTTTTTCCCAATCAGGTGAAATAATAATAGGTCCAATGATTAATTTTTCCTTTAATAAATTGAAGGCATGTTGGCATTGTTGGTTAAAATCAAATAATGCATCTTTTTCCAAAAGATAACATAGAGGATTGGCAATTTTTGAAAAGTCGTTAATATAACACCAGTAAAATCCAGCATATTCTTGAAAAAACCAAGCACCTCTCACTATAGTAGGAGGAGGTAAGTTAGAAATAACTTGTCTTTTGCTAGATCTACATCCATGCAATTCTAAAAAATTTTATGTCCCGGCACTATTCCTCCCACAACCATAAATTTACATTTTTTTAATTGCTCTTGCTAAATAATCTAAGCATGAATCAAAGGAGGTCTTAAAAACTGAATATCAATCCATAAAAACATCAGTTCCTTCTTCAATTAGATCGCAGAAAGTATACATCACAGATCTTTGAAATGTAAAGATCCCATTTCATAGACCAAAGGGCATTCTTCTAAAAGCAAAGATCCCATAGGGACTTGTAAATGTTTTCATTTATTGATCCACAGAAGCTAGAGGTATTTGGTGATATTCTGAATATCCATACAAAAAGCATAAATATTGATGCCCAGGTAGCTTATCCAATATTTGCTCCAGAAAAAGTAGAGTAAAGTGATCTTTCCTTGTGGTGAGATTTAATTTTCTATAATCAATACAGATTCACCACCCACTGACTTGTCTTGTTGGAATTAATTCATTCTGTTCATTTATAACTGACCCGACCCGCAATTACGCAGTAAATTAACTTCCAAAAGATGGCCAAAACTTGACCCGATTTATAAATAGCGGCTAGTGTGCAAAGTCTTAAATGATATAAAAATTAGAAAATATTTTACACACTAGGGTTACTACGCAAGTATACGTATCGTTTCAAGTAATATAGAGTTTTCTTTAAAAACCCTAGTATCGATCCCACAAGGAAGTGAAGTAAGAGGTCTTTAGTCAAATTCTAGTCTACTACTAATAGTCCTTAGTTTGGAATGTCGATTAAAATTGTGTTTTATCTAGCAACTACTCCTAAATGCAAATGTTAAATGTAATAGTAACTATAACTAAATGCAAATAACAATTCTACAGATAACACTTTTTGGATGAGTTGGTTTGGAGAATTTTGAGATATTAAAAACTACTATTCTTATGTAATGAAATAGTATAGGATTGAGATGCATTTAATATTGTATGTGCCAAATAGGAGCAATTCTATTCTTTACCCTTTGGTCCAGGCATAAAGAACATTGACTAATCCTATGCTTGGTTACCGAATCGCGGCTAGAGTCGGGAGGATATCGACTGCCACTTCGGAGCTCCCACGTTCCCCGAGCCTGAGGGCTAACATCTACACTTCAGCACCCAAACGATAGGACCGAATTAAGGATTTTAGCCTGTCACTCTAAAATCTCCAATTCTACGACCGATTAATATTATTTCCCTATTTATTTGCATTCAACTTCTATGAACTTCACCATTCATGGAATTTAAATGTGGTTCATACTTAGTTGTAGAAAGCATAGCCCTCTCAGATCGTATGTTTTCACAACAAATTTTAACATTACAACAGGCCTTAATTGCAATATAAATGAAGTGCAAGTAAAAACCATCACATTTATATCTAAATTAACTTCTAACATGCATCACAAAATCCTAAGCATGAATTCTACTCATTAGAAAAGAAAAGTAAATTGAAAACAAAGGCATAATCATCTCATGCCACTATTTCCAAAGAAGAAGAAAAAGTAAGAGAGATACGTCACAAAGCACGAAGAAAACGCAAAGGAAACTTCATTTAAACAAAGCAAATCCACTACATAATTGTTAACAAAATCATAAGATAATGAAGAACAATACTTAGCTTTTTCCCTTTGAAAAAAAGAGGAAGATCTCTCCCACAAAGTCTCCCGTCGATCCATGCAATGCTCGTACAATCTCTTACAAATTCTCTCAAAAATCTCCTCTCCAATCTCTCCAAAAGGGTAGAAATCTACATTTCTACTATTAATCTAAGAATCCTAAACATTCCTCTAAGTTTTTCTCCAATTTTTTCTCTCTAATCTTCTCTTAATCTCTCCTTTTTCTAACCTATATTTACCATTTTTAAAGAGTTTGGACGAATTCCCAAGAGTTTTCTTACGCTCCCCTTCGAAAAAGCGTCCAAATACGTCGAATATCGGCCCAAAACCACCAAAAGTCGGTTCGTGGTCGTCCGGGCCGCTGTCGGCGAGTTCGAGCTCGCTGTCGGCGAGCTTTTTAGCCACTTTTCGGTGGTCTCGGGAAAATCTCTCCGTCGGCGAGATCGATGTCGCCGTCGGCGAGATGGCTCTGAGCAGCTCCACCGTTTCGCTCCGTTTGGCCCCGTTTTAGCTCCGTTTCGCCCCGTTTCAGTTGTGTTGCGTTCGTAAGAGATAGCCCTACAAAATAAACATAAAAACAACCTTTCTTTAAAGTGCAATCTCATTCAAAAATATGCAGAAAGTATAAAAGAGATTAAGCATCGAAAGACTTATCGAAAGGTGTACGGGCGAATTTCATTTCTTGCTCGTTTTGCTCCAAATTGCACCATTTTTGTTTCCTTTTGCTCCAATCGCCATTTCTTGTACCTAAAACCAAAAAACATACAAAATGCCTTCCTTTAAAGTGTAATATCATCAAAAAATAAGTAAAATGATATAGCAAAAAGCATATATATTTTAGGCGTGTCAAATACCCCCAAACTTAATCGTTACTTGTCCTCGAGTAAAACTTTTACTACATAAAAATATAACTCAAGGCAATGTAATTTTCACCTGTAAGACACTAAAATTTTTCATTTAAAAGAATATAATGGTTAGATTTTTAGAAAGAAATTTAGTAACTCGGGTTAACACTACAAGTATAAGAATATTCGACAATCAAGTCTAAGGGTTCTAGTCTTCTATTTATTTCAAGATAAACCATAATTTGTTACATTAAGAATGCCTTGAAAGACTATGTGAAAAAGGAGTTCATGCAAACTTTATCAAAATGTAGGCCAATACTTTAAATATAAATTCACAAATAAAATGAAGTTCTCCCTTTATAGTGACTCAAGTGAAGCCAATTTTTGATTAGGTATCTCCTCAAGTTTCTCCTCATAAATATTTTTCTTTCTCTTTTCTTTTTTTTTCTTTCGGGATCACCTTCAATCCCTTTTTTCACTCTCTTTTTTTCTTTATTTTTTTATATGAGGATTACTGTATCTGGAGAGCCTGTAATGATTTTGAACTTCACTCTCCTCTTTCTAAAGTTCAAACTTAAATCATATCCTTACTTTATAATTATGTATGAGCTTTATTATTCATCATAAAGTCACAATCTCTTCATAACACATAATACTTTAAGTATCTAAATATTTCAAAAATACTGTTTTCTTTACTTTAAATAGTTAACTATAATCAAGTTCTTTCCTACCAAATATCTTACCCTTATAAAATTAACTTTTATTACTAAAAAAAATTTTATCCAATCCTTCCATAATATTCAATTAAAATAAAAAGTTTTAGTTATCTCAAGCGAGGTACAATTGCCAGGAGTTATGTTAATATTTTTTTTTTGAAAATATAACAATTGAGAACAAATAAGAGTTAATATTTTTCTTCCCCCAAACTTAAATTGTAAAATATTTTGCAATTAATTTCATAAAATATAGCGAGGAAGAAAAAGTAAAGATTGAATATACTTACTACTACAACATTCTATCAAATTCATATTCATGCATAATCGGGATAAAATGACTGCAGGAGAAAGTAAATCTAGCTCTAAAATATACTTGTAATAAAATTACACTAAAAGGAAGTATTTTCATATCAAAATTTTATTTTTCTTCCTACCCCCAAACTTAATTTTTAACATATAGAGCATTTAGTACAGAAAATATAAGTAGGAAGAAAATAATTTAGAAATTCTATCTATCACAAATTTCTATCAAAACCATTTACAAGTATTCATTAGGACATAACAATATGCAGCAGAAAGTAAATCTAAACTAATCATGTCAGAATGAAATTAACTAAACCAAAGTCTAACTAGCATAGCAGGTATCAGCAAGGGAATATAAAATGTTCTTTAAGTCCTAAATAAAGTTGAAACACAAATATAAATACACATATAATAAATACAAACACAAATGATAAATGAGGATATTTCATCCTTTAACTCATCCAATCTCACTATGTTACCTTCAATTTCTAACGGAATCACTACACTAGTAAATTATGTACTTTCAAATGATATTATAGATTATAATCTCAAAGATAAGATTATCCCGATAAATTGGTTTCCGGACACCAATCTCGGGCATCACCTAATCTTTATAATTAAGCACCTCTAACGAGTTATAAAGATAGTGTGAGATCATCCATATGGTATTCATCGAATAGGTTCGCGACTCCTACCTAATGAAAATAAAGTTGTAGAAAGGAAGTAACAAATTAAGATGAAACTATAATAAGAAGTTAAGGAATCACCTCCCTCAAGACACACAAAGATCAAACTACTAACAATCTAAACATCTACCAATCATCAATCAAACTTATCAATACATTATAAAGCAAACATCATACAACACTAACAATCATGACTCTCAAAACATACTAAATCGAAACACACTGATAACTATGGGTTGCCTCCCATAAAGAACTTGGTTTAACGTCATTAGCCCGACATATGATTCCACCTGGATCAAAATTCCATTTAAGTAATCCTCGATCAATCGCCCAATCATTTCCAGATCCAGGGATTCCTATAAAATTCTCAAATTTTAATTTTTCATTTAGCTCTTCAATTTCAGTTGGATTTATATCATTGTTCCTCATATTTCCTTCTAGATCCAATATTCCTCTATTGATTTTCTGAAATTGCATATTAATATCATCCTTGAAATTGATAAGAAATGGATCTTTATAAGATACTTCAATATCTTCCAAATTTTGGATCGGATTCTCTTTAAATAATTCGATTCAAGATCAAATTCTTCTATGTCACTCTTATGATTCAAGTTATCTTCCAATTCTTTCCCTTTATAATTATTAAATGATGGAGGATCTATCTTAGTTGAGAAAATAGGTTTTTTTTAATTCCTTAGGAATTTCTGTTGACCTCATTTTTGATGAGGTCTTCTCTTCTTCTTTTTAGTGCTTAGGATCTAGTCTTAGGCTTTTCCTTTGACTATCTTAGAGGACTAGAATTGGGACCCACCTTTTAGAAATTCAAACCACTTCTTAACTCCCTGCAAACTCCACAAACTTGATCGTAGACCCCTAATCACCTAGAGGGTTGAAATCAAATGTGGAAGTTTAAAGGATGAGTTCCTATAGGACTCTTTGGCCTTAGGACTGCCCTGGGTGGCCTGGTCTCGTGAAGGGGCTGACTTACACACACCACACTTATACACTACACCTACACACTACACTTCCACATACTTCATAAAACCACACCCATACCTAACTTGACCTCCTGACTCATGTAGGTGATTCACATGGATGGTCCTTAACCCCTAAGCCCTTGGCAAGAGGGTTAGGAACAACATAGTGAATGCCTCAGTGAGTCCCTTCATGGCTCATGTGGGCTTGATATGGCTTCATGGCTCAACCAAAATGACTTCTTTCCACCCAAATTCACCCAATCTTCAATTTCCCAATTTTCGATTTTTGACCCCGGGACCACTACACCTACTAAACCTACCCAAAACCCTTAAAATTACCCAAAATTCTCAAAAAATTTCCAAATTACCCAAAATTTTCCAAAATCATTCCCAAACATTTCCATATCACTTATATTGATCATCCATACCCAAAAATACCAAAAATTCCAAAAATACCTCCCAATACCCTCCAAATACCCAAAATACCCTTCTTGGCCAAAAAAATCCAAAAATTCAGAAAATTCCCAGAAAATTCCAGAAAATCCCAAATATTCCCAATTTCATTTTGTCCAACTACACCATGGGCCAATTTTGTCAATTTACCCTACTTTTGTCAAAACCCCCAATTTGACCCATTTTAACCCTAAGTGAACCCAAATGAGCCCAAACCCCAAAATCAAAGCCCAACAAAAGCCAAAACCTCTTTGAAACACCCCCATAAACATTTCTCAACATTGATTTTATATCAATTTCAACCCTAGCCCAACATTAGCCCAACTTGGCCCACTTGGACCTACATAGGCCCACTTACCAAATAAATCCAAATTCAAACCAATTCAACTCCAAATCACATCAAATTGATTCCAAGCCCTTCATAGAACATCCCTAAACCAATTATGACATTTATTTGACAAAGTTCTTCACAAAATTTTTTATCCAAATGCCCATCCTAAAATCAAAAGCCCATTTCCCTTAAACTTTCCTAAAAGCCCACTCCCTTCAAATTCAAAAGCCCAAATTCATCCAAAGCCCACATGACACTTCCTTTCATCATCCATTTAATCAAAATTGTCCCTAAGTTCCAAAATCATCAATCAAATAATTCCAAATCAAGCCACATGCCAAATCACCCCAAAATATCCAAAATTCTTAAAACCCATTTTTATGAAATTGACCCAAGCTTTTCCCAAGCCAAATGGAGCCAAGGATGAGCCATTCACAAGCCATATGAAGCCATGAAAGTTTGGCATGTGACCATGCCATTAATGGCAAAAGGAGGAGGTCCTTTAACCATCTCCTAAAAGTCATTAGCCTTAAGCATGTCTCCCCTAACCAAGATTTAATCCAAATATTCTTGGATAAGGACATCACCACCTCTTGACCAGCTAGCCTAACTGATTTTCTCAGCCCAAGACCAGCCATGGGGAGGTGAACCCAACCCAAACCAATGGGTTGACCAATTTCAAGCCAAAATGACTCCCTCCCCATTCCATTTTAATTCAAACACTTTACACATGTCCAAACCCAATTGACTTCACCATTGCCAAGCCCTGACCTCCCTGGTCAAGATGGTGACCCATGCCTGCCGGCCAGCCACCAGGCCGCCGAAAAACACCATGGCCGAGAGCTCACATGTGAGCCAACATTGAAATTCTCACTTGCTGAGCTGCCCCATGCCTAGTGGTCACCATGGCTGTTCTTCTCCTCACCAGAGCAGCTGATCCCATGCCTCAACTCCCCCTGGGAGGCCCTCCACCCTCTCCTATTTAAACTCCACCCCTCTCGGCCATGAGAGGGAGCTAAGCACAAACCTTGCCAAAACTCTGCCAAAATTGTTCCAGACTCCTCCCCATACACGAGCACTTGATTCCCAGAGTGAGATCCCCCTGCCATTTCCCGTCCGCGAGCTCAATTTCGGAGTTGAAATTCCACCCAAAACCGGGACACTTCTCCACGAGTGAGCCAATTCCCAAAATGATTGGTTCTACACCTTCACTCGGACCAAGGGAAGGTGTCCACCGATAAAAGCCCCATCTCCAGGCCACCCGGTTGCTCCAGCCTCCAAGCTTTGTGATCGGGCTTGGTCGAAATCACATCCGGACAATTCACTGCGACCAGGAGACTTCATCTGGAGCTTGCTAGGATCCAATCGAAGGTGCAACAACTCTCAGATTGAAGCCACACTTCTCTGAGCAAAGGTATGAGCTAATTCTTCATCCCGAGCTTCTGGAGATTCTCCATTTTAAATGCCTTATTTTCAATGCATGTTAATCGTATAGATGTGTTCGTCTCTTCAAGACGAATCCATAGAGCATAAGAACATAAAAATCCATTGAGTATCGAGTGAGATCTTAGGGATTTAGTGTGGACGGCTCTCGGGTGAGGACGCTTGGGGACGATGAACGGATGCCGTCCATTCAATCACACGCGCGGACGAACGGCTCGGATGGCGTCGGACCGGGAGACGGTACGAGAACCGCGGGGCCCGGCTGCCGACTCGGGTGGCGGCGTCGAATGGGAGCGCGACACGCGGCGTTCGGAGCCGCCGAGGTTGACGCGGCGCCGCGTGGATAAATAGAAAATTAGGATATTTTTCTATTTATTTAATTCCCTAAACTTCAAAAATTCATATCTCCGTGTAGAAAAATCAGAAAAATAAAATAAAAATACCCTCTTGCTCAGTGAACGGAGGAGAATAATGTGGAAAAGAAATCATTTAATTTCATCAAGTATTTTATTTTTTATAATTTATTTACTCTCTGCATTATTTTAATTCTCCATGCATGCATACAATTCACCATGGTATGAGACCATAGGGCTTTTGAAGCCTCTGAATTTGGGAACATTCCCTGAATTTTCCAAAGTCAGA
The DNA here is from genome assembly GCA_022702705.1 of Papilionanthe hookeriana x Papilionanthe teres. Lineage (NCBI taxonomy): Eukaryota > Viridiplantae > Streptophyta > Magnoliopsida > Asparagales > Orchidaceae > Papilionanthe > Papilionanthe hookeriana x Papilionanthe teres. The sequence goes on from CM040427.1 coordinate 132,770,553, forward strand.
GGCCATCCCTATGAAAAGTTATTGATTTTTCAAATTAAGGTTACTGTTTTGAGTATTTTAATTCCAACAAATAGCATGTTGTGAAATAAATTCTAGGAAAATTTGGTGATGTTTCTTATGACCAGAGAACCTTAGGAAAAATAGGTTTTGACTTAGTTCATTTAAAACAACCCTAATTGGCTTAAAAACCAAAAATAGGTCTTTAATTAATTAAAGTTAATCATGCATCAAATTGACTTGAAATCAATTCTCCACTGACCTTTAGGATCAGAGGAACCCATCATAAAAATTTGAGGTCAATTGGACTTGGTTAGCCCCACTAATTGGGTTGATTAAGCCACTTAGTCATTTTAAACTTTAAAAATTCATAACTTTTAAAATACTTTTTTAAAAATTCACCAAATTGGTTTTGGAGCCTCTTTGATATTAGGGGAATTTAAGAAAATTAAAATTTCAATTTTCTAAAAAAGTTGATTTTTAATAATATTTTAATATTTTTAATAATTAAAAAATAATAAAAATCACAAAAATAATAAAATTCACCAAAATGTCACATTTTGAATTTTAATCACATAGGAACAAATCCCACATTTTTCTTAGGTCTATTTAGTGAGATATTAAATTTTAAAGCTTTAAGGTAATTTTAAAATTAAAAAATATGTTTTCTAGCTTTTTCACTAAAATAATTATAATAAATTATAGAAAAATCAGAAAATTGCAAAATTTACTTCTCTGGTTTTCTTGATATCAGAGAAATTTTTGAAAAATATAAAATTCATTTTTCAACATTTATTTTATTTTTAAATTAATTAACACTCCAAAACTTAAAATAATTATAATAAAAATAATATAATTTAAAAAATCACCAAAATTGGTCCAAGTGGTCCTCTGGTCATTAGGAATGTCCCCTAATTTTCTTAAGGACAGAAACTTTCCCTTGGTCATGTTATTAAATTTTCCTTGGAAATCTCTATTTTCTACCAAAAATAATTATATAAATAAATTAAATACAGAAAAATCACATTTTCTCCTCTCATGTTTTTATTGACATATGAGTGAAGTCACATAAAAATTTCAAGTTCATTTGAGTTCAATTTAGTGAGTTATGAAATTATTAAGCTTAAAGGGTAAAGTGGTAATTAAAATTTTAATCCTTAATTAAAACTTTAGGTTTAATAAAAAAATTAACAAGTAAAATATTTGATCCTAATCTGATTTGGATGATTGAAATTTAAATAATTAAAGGGTAGAAACCCATTAAGCAATTTTAAAATGATTAAACTTTAATTAAATAATGGATTAAATTTGGAAGAATAATAAAATTGGAATTATTAAAATAGGGATATTATTAGGAAGAGATTTATTCTCTAATTTAAAAAAAATCCCTAAATTAATTATCTCATTAATATTCAATTCTTAATTAAAATCATAACTCAAATTTAAAATATTAAAAGACTTAATTATTAAATCCTTTTAAAAATTTCAATTAAAATTAAAAATTAAATTAAATTAATTAAATTAATTAAATTAAATTAAATTAAATTAAAATTAAATTAAATTAAATAAATTAAATTAAATTAAATAATTGAATTAAATTAAATTAAATTAAATAAATTAAATTAAATAAATTAAATTAAATTAAATTAAAATTAAATTAAATTAAATAAATTAAATTAAATTAAAATTAAATTAAATTAAATTAAATTAAATTAAATTAAATTAAATCAAATTAAATTTAATTAAATCAAATTAAATTAAAATCAAATCAAATCAAATTAAATTAATTCAACATCAAATCAAACTCAATTAAATTAAATTAAATTAAATTAAATATAAAGCAACTTGAACACTATTCCAAGTTTAAACCCTTTAACTTAAATCAAATCATTTGGAATACCAATTTACCCTTGAAAGTTTTAGTTATCATAACTCCTAAACAGAACATTAAATGAAATGTTACTTCACTTATAGGATATTCAAATGTCCTAGTTCACTGAGCAAGTTAACAAAACTTGAATTCTTGGACGATTAATTCATTTGTATAATTAAATTCATTTGGACTTAAAACAATCCTAGAAATATTGAAAAGATGTTTAAGATTCCTCTTAAGCACTTCCTCAAAATGATAGGACATTTATAAGAACAATTGGACTTAATCATTCTTTGATGAAGAAAATCGTCCTCAAACCAAAATACAAAGACCTAAACGTCATAGGAGATGACTAGCTATAGGATTAGGAATTTGGTAGAAAACCATAACCCTTCCCTTAGCTTTACCTAGGAACTTGCTTAAATATTCTAATTGTGTTTTAAGTGCAGCTTGGGATGACGGGAAGACCCTCCAGGTACGCTTTTATTTTATTGCAATCTACTTTCTTGCAATTTACATTATTGCAATTTACTTAACTGCATTGCACTTACTTTTCTTGCATGATAAACAACTATTGCATGAAAACTCACACCTTTAGGATAGCCCCTAAAACTGAAACCAAATTAAGTTAAAAGTCATTGCAAGATAAAATTCACCGCCACAACATTTCAAAATATAAAACAACTCAAAATTTAATCACAAACAGAACACAAAACTACAATTTCAACTAAATTAAAACGTCCTGTTGGATAATCGGGAATACCTCGGATGATGTAACCTACGTGTTGCTAACGGGATTTCCCACGGTCTAAATGAAAGTGTGGAACTCATTCAGTTGAGTTTAGCAAATTCATCTGGACTAAGTGAATCCGATAAAAATAATGATGCCGGAAGGATGGAACCGTGGGATCTTAACCGGTGTCGTTATAATCAACTTTAAGATTTGTTCTAATCAAAACATAAAAAAAGCACTTAGAAAATTAAGACTTCTCTAAACCAAAACACTTTTCTCATCTCCTGATTTATGATTTCTAAAACTAAACCTCTGCAACAACAAGGAGCTCGGAGCATGGTGAGCAGCACGGCCATCGTCATCAGCAAAACTTGAACCTACTTCAGCAAAACTTTCCTAGAATTAAATAACAAAGCCATAGGACTTCGAGGTAGTTTGCCTAGTGCAACATAAATCCTCAACCTTTTGTTAGGCATTTGCCTTGCAAATTAAGCCCTAACCGGACTTAGGATTCCGAGGTAGTCGTCTGATACGACATAAACCCTCACATCTTCAAGGCTATTTGTATGATTCTATCATATAAATATAAGTCCTAATTAATTAAAATTGACAAAATCAAAACATTTAAATGAACATTAGGATTTTCCTAAATTTAAGCCAAACAATAGGATAGTCGGGAAATTACCGAAGTTCACTTCAAATCTGTGATTTCTCCTACTTTTCTTCCTTTGGATTCACAAAACAAAATGTTCCAAACTTGATCCATTCCCTATTGAAATTCCAAAATTCAATCCCTTGAAAACTTAAACCTTGAAATCCTTGAGAGCAGAATTATTGATTATTATTGAGAGTTTTCTTAGGTGATTCCCGTCACTTAAGATGTAATTAACTATAGGGGCTTGCCCTTATAGGGAATTTTGAAGAACCTGAGTAATATAAACCCTGTTTAATGTTTTCATATTAAGCAGGGGAATTTTGTCGGCTTATAAAATTGGTTCGCAGACCAAACGGATGTCACAAATCTTCTAGTTTATTTAATCGAGCCCCACCGTCAAGAAGTGTGTCTATCCTTAGGGATAGATACACGGTTTGTGGTGCGGTGCTCGTTTATATAAACTATTTGGGATGTGAGATCGGTTTAGTCTCATATCTTAAAACCTTCAAATTTGAAATTATTTTCAAAATCAAATACTACTTTTCAAATTATTTATTTTAATTAAATTAAAAATTCGCCGACAGATTTCTGTTAGGTGACCCCTCTTCAAAATAAAACACAACCTAAAAATATGCCGACAATTTCTTCCAGTGGTCTTTCAATATTCTTATCCTCTTTTCTCAACTCAAAGTTATTTAGAAATATATCCTCAAATTCTCTTCCAAGTCTTAGTTCAATAATTTTATCTTCTTCATCATTCAATTTAGGTTTTTCTTGTGATTGAGTCGCATATAAAGATATTAAGACTGGTTGTGTAGATGAATTCCCTAAATAGATAGGCTTTAAAATTGTATGGGGTACATCCATCTTAAGTTCATGAGATTTTTCAAGAGATGGAACTAAAAGTTTACTATTTTTGGTAGCGTCCATCATTTCACACCTCTCCCGAACATACATACGGTCTTCTTTACATAACATTTTTGACTCATCATGAAAGTCTATTTCAATCTCATTTGTTAACTTACTCTCAAAACTTTCTTGGAAATGTTCTTTACTTAGATAATCAATTTTATCCATCCAAAAACAATCATCATCTTTTCTCTCAGCTGGAAATTTCATAGTCTTTAATACATCAAAAGTGACTTCATGGTCATTAATATTCATAGTCAACTCTCCTTTTTGCACATCTATCATAACTTGTCCAGTAACAAGGAAAGGTCTCCCTAAAATAATTGGAATTTCTTTATGTTCCTCCATATCTAATACAATAAAGTCCAAAGGAAAGATAAATTTATCCACTTTAATAAGCACGTCTTCTATAACTCCTTTTGGATAAATGATAGATCGATCGGCTAACATAAGGGTTACAGTAGTGGGAGAAATATCGATTGAACCTAACCTTTTAAATATAGATAGAGGTATCAAATTAATGCTTATTCCTAAACCACATAAAGCTTTTCCACATAATATTTTTCCAATTGCACAAGGAAATGTAAAGCTACAAGGATCTTTAAGTTTCCGAGGAAAAGTTTTCTGACGTATGGCACTGCACTCCTCACTTAGTGCAACTGTCTCGTAATCCCCAAATTTCCTTTTCTTATTTAATATATCTTTTATAAACTTTGCATAACTTGGCATATGTTTCAAAGCTTCTGTGAAAGGAATATTTATCGTTAACTTCTTAAGTACTTTCACGAACTCTGAAAATTTTTTATTCAATTCATGTTGTCTAAGTCTTTGAGGAAATGGAGGTGGTGGTTTTTCCAAATTGATTTTAGTTGGAGATATTAATTTTTCCAGATCCTTAGAAACATGTTCTTCAGGCCTTTTAGTTTCCTTTGTTTCTCTCACAACATCTTTTTCTATTCTAACCACGTCCTCTATCTCTCTTCCATTTTTTAATTGGACAGCTTCTAATTGTTCATTAGTGTTCTCTTTAGGGTTGATCTCATTGTTGCTAAGAAGTGTTCCTTGTTGTCTATTGCTAAGTGAATTAGCAATTTGTCCCAGTTGATTCTCTATGTTTCTAATCGCAGCATTTTGACTTTGCTATTGGTTTCCCATTTGCAATACCACTTCTTCCACGAGACATCTTCTTACCCTCAAATTGTTGATCATTGTTAGAGTCCGGTGGATATGAAAGTCTATAGTTTATGTTCCCGTAATTATTCCAACTTCCATTAGGATTTGCATGATTATTTTCCCATTGTTGGTTTCCATCGTCAGTAGTAGGATTCCAGTTAAATTTAGGATTGTTCTCCCAACCTGGGTTGTAAAAGTTAGAGTACGAGTTATTTATGGCATTTAAAGTCTCATATGATAATTTAGAATCAATTATATGCCCTAATGAACTTTCCTCACTAATAGGAGTAAATTGAGGTTGGTTCATTCCAAATTGGTCCAACTTCCTTGATATTGCAGCAATCTGAGATGCAAGAATTATAATTATATCCGTATCATGAACACTAGCTACATTTTTATGATTTACCCTTGTAGAGGGCCATTGAAATTCATTTGTAGCCATTTCTTCAATTAATGCATACGCTTCATCAAATGATTTTGAAATTAATGATCCACTAGAGGCAACATCAATTATAGACCTAAGGGATCTTACTAACCCATTATAAAAAGTTTGAATGATTAACCAATCGGGCAGATCATGTTGTGGACACTTTCTTAGGAGTTCCTTAAATCATTCCCAGGCTTCGTATATTGATTCCCCTTCATACTGACAAAATGAGATAATATCGTTTCTAAGTTTAGTAGTCCTTGAAGGTGGAAAATACTTAGCTAGGAATTTCTGACTTAACTCCTCCCAATTTTTAATAGAGCCAGGTGCTAATGAATATAACCATATTTTAGCCTTACCCCTTAGTGAGAAAGGAAAAAGCCTTTGTCTAACAGCATCTTCTGACATACCGTTATAATGAAATGTAGCACAAAGTTCTAGAAAATTTGATAAGTGTAAATAGGGTTCCTCCAAAGGAGTTCCTCTAAGCCGATTGTTCTGCACCGGTTGGATAATCTCAGAATTTATTTCAAATGAGTCAGCTTCTACGACAGGGTATTGTATACTAGAGTGAATTTCATCTGTCGTAGGATTTATGTAATCCCTCAATGATTTATGATGATTTTCCAAGTTATTATCTTGAAAGTTTTCCATTTCCACATCTAGTTTTTTGAGTTCTTTCTGAATTTTTATTTTTTTATTTTCTTCAAACTCGGGATAATAAGGCACAAGTCTTACAGATCCTTTGTTTTGCATACGTAACACAACAAATAATATATTAACAATTAAACAAATAAACGACGAAATATATTCAACACAACAAAATATTTTTACAAACACCATTTTTTCACACAAACAATTTTTTCACAACAATGTTTCATGCAACAAAAAATTTTTCACACAAAAATAGTTTTTACTACACTACAGTTTTCCAAATCTAAGCCTAATTGCTTCAACTAAAATTCTCCTAAAGTTCTTACCGAAGCCTCCCCGGCAACGGCGCCAAAAACTTGATCCGACCCGCAATTACGTAGTAAATTAACTTCCAAAAGATGGCCAAAAACTTGACCCGATTTATAAATAGCGGCTAGTGTGCAAAGTCTTAAATGATATAAAAATTAGAAAATATTTTACACACTAGGGTACTACGTAAGTATACGTATCGTTTCAAGTAATATAGAGTTTTCTTTAAAAACCCCCAGTATCGATCCCACGAGGAAGTGAAGTAAGAGGTCTTTAGTCAAATTCTAGTCTACTACTAATAGTCCTTAGTTTGGAATGTCGATTAAAATTGTGTTTTATCTAGAAACTACTCCTAAATGCAAGTGTTAAATGTAATAGTAACTATAACTAAATGCAAATAATAATTCTACAGATAACCCTTTTTGGATGAGTTGGTTTGGAGAATTTTGAGATATTAAAAACTACTATTCTTATGTAATGAAATAGATAATGTATAGGATTGAGATGCATTTAATATTGTATGTGCCAAATAGGAGCAATTATATTCTTTACCCTTTGGTCCAGGCATAAAGAACATTAACTAATCCTATGCTTGAGTTGCGAATCTGCGGCTAAGTTCGGGAGGATACCGCTGCCACTTCGGAGCTCCCACGTTCCCCTCGCCTGAGGGCTAACATCTACACTTCAGCACCCAAATGATAGGACCGAATTAAGGATTTTAGCCTGTCACTCTAAAATCTCCAATTCTACACCCGATTAATATTATTTCCCTATTTATTTGCATTCAACTTCTATGAACTTCACCATTCATGGAATTTAAATGTGGTTCGTACTTAGTTGTAGAAAGCATAGCCCTTTCGGATCGTATGTTTTCACAACAAATTTTAACATTACAACAGGTCTTAATTGCAATGTAAATGAAGTGCAAGTAAAAACCATCACATTTATATCTAAATTAACTTCTAACATGCATCACAAAATCCTAAGCATGAATTCTACTCATTAGAAAAGAAAAGTAAATTGAAAAAAAAGGCATAATCATCTCATGCCACTATTTCTAAAGAAGAAGAAAGAGTAAGAGAGATATGTCACAAAGCACGAAGAAAACGCAAAGGAAACTTCATTTAAACAAAGCAAATCCAGTACATAAATGTTTACAAAATCATAAGACAATGAAGAACAATACTTAGCTTTTTCCCTTCGAAAGAAAGAGGAAGATCTCTCCCACAAAGTCTCCCGTCAATCCATGCAATGCTTGTACAATCCCTTACAAATTCTCTCAAAAATCTCCTCTCCAATCTCTCCAAAAGGGTAGAAATCTATATTTCTACTATTAATCTAAGAATCCTAAAAATTCCTCTAAGTTTTTCTCCAATTTTTCTCTCTAATCTTCTCTTAATCTCTCCTTCTTCTAACCTATATTTGCCATTTTTAAAGTGTTTGGATGAATTCCCAAGAGTTTCCTTACGCACCCCTTCGAAAAAGCGTCCAAATACGTCGAATATTGGCCCAAAACCGCCAAAAGTCAGTTCGTGGTCGTCCGAGCCGCTGTCGGCGAGTTCGAGCTCGCTGTAGGTGAGCTTTTTAGCCACTTTTCGGTGGTCTCAGGAAAATCTCACCGTCGGCGAGATCGATCTCGACGTCGGTGAGATGGCTCTGAGCAGCTCCACCGTTTCGCTCCGTTTGGCCCCGTTTTAGCTCCGTTTCGCCCCGTTTCAGTTGCGTTGCGTTCGTAAGAGATAGCCCTATAAAATAAACATAAAAACAACCTTTCTTTAAAGTGTAATCTCATTCAAAAATATGCAAAAATTATAAAAGAGATTAAGACTTATCGAAAGGTGTCAGGGCAGAATTTCATTTCTTGCTCGTTTTTGCTCCAAATTGCACCATTTTTGTTTCCTTTTGCTCCAATCGCCATTTCTTGTACCTAAAACCAAAAAACATACAAAATATCTTCCTTTAAAGTGTAATATCATCAAAAAATAAGTAAAATGATATAGCAAAAAGCATATATATTTTAGGCGTGTCAATAACTATAGTCACTCCCCCTTTCTTAAGAACACAGAGAATCAAACTAACCCAAGCACTGTCAAAAATAAGAAAAAATAATTCCAGCATCCAACCACTTTAAAATTCCTTTTTTTTACAACTTCTTTCATTTTAGGATTAAATCTCATTTGAGGATCAGCCCTAGGTTTATGATTATCTTCCATTATAATTCTTTGCATACGGATCGAAGGGTTGATTCTTTTAATATCCGATAACATCCATCCAAAGACTTTTCTTATAATTCTCAAGGTTTCCATTAATCTTTCCTCTTGATCATCAATTAAGTTTGAGGATATTATAATAGGTAATGTTGATGAGTTCCCTAGAAAATCATACTTTAAATGCATAGGAAGTACCTTCATCTCAAGTTCATGAGGTTTTTCAATTAAAGGAATGAGAGGTTTACTATTTTTAGTAGTATAAAAAATCTTAAAATTTTCCTGAACATAGTTAGAATCTGATGGCACCTCCGAGAAGCTTGTTCACTGCCATCACCATAAATTCCCTCGTGTCGTTCGGTCGGTTGTTGGAGGTTATTTTTAGTGAGGAGTCGCCACTCTATTTATCGATTACATTTCCCTAATTTCTAAGTAATTTATTATTTGGATCATGTAAAGGATCCTTAGACATTAAAGAACTTAGAGAAAGAAAGAAAGGGCTAATGAAAACAAAAAATAGAAGAAAAAGAAATATCGAGATAGTTTTTATTGCAATAAACAAAATGGAGAAAACTCTAGAATGTCTAATTCTTAAGGCTCCCGTATAATTAAAACCACATAAAACATGGTAACCAGAGACTTAGGTATTTTACCTATTCTGAGTTTCTATTCTCCTATAGGAGCAAGGTCCTATAGTTTATTACATCTTAGGCTGTTAGGACTGCCTAACAAAACTCCTAATTAACGTTAACAGTCACTCTCTAAAAATCTTAAGTGTTAAGATCAAGGAAAGAAATGTGAATGTTCAATCATAGGGGTAATATATTTATAAGTTTCGAGTACTACCCTAAAGGTTTGGTTTTGTTTTGTTTTTGCTAATGTCATTTGACCCGACCCACAATTAGGTAGTAAATTAACTTCCAAAAGATGGCCAAAAACTTGATCCGATTTATAAATAGCGGCTAGTGTGAAAAAATCTTAAATTATATAAAAATTGGAAAATATTTTACACACTAGGGGTACTACGCAAGTATACATATCGTTTCAAGTAATATAGAGTTTTCTTTAAAAACCCCTGTATCGATCCCACGAGGAAGTGAAGTAAGCGGTCTTTAGTCAAATTATAGTCTACTACTAATAGTCCTTAGTTTGGAATGTCGATTAAAATTGTGTTTTATCTAGCAACTACTCCTAAATGCAAGTGTTAAATGTAAAGATAGTAACTACAACTAAGTGCAAATAATAATTCTAAAGATACCCCTTTTTGGATGAATTGGTTTAAAGAATTTTGAGATACTAAAAATTACTATTCTTATGTAATGAAATGGATAATGTGTAGGAATAAGATGCATTTAATATTGTATGTGCCAAATAGGAGCAATCCTATTCTTTACTTTTTTGTCCAGGCATAAAGAACATTGACCAATCCTATGCTTGGTTACAGAATCTGCGGCTAGGCTGGGAGGATACAGGCTCTCACTTCGGAGCTCCCACGTTCCCCTCGCCTGAGGGCTACAATCTACACTTCAGCACCCAAACGATAGGACCGAATTGAGGATTTTAGCCTGTCACTCTAAAATCTCAAATTTTACGCCTGATTAATATTATTTCCCTATTTATTTGCACTCAGCTCCCATGAACTTCACTATCCATGAAATTTGAATGTGGTTCCACTTTGTTGAGAATTACACCGCCCTTTCGGGTCAATGAAATTACAACGAATTTTAACACTACAACGAGCTCTTTTTGTAATGTAAATGAAGTGCAAGTAAAAACCATCACATTTATAATTAAATTTACTTCTATCATGCATCACAAAATCCTAAACATGATTTCTACTCATTACAAAAAAAAGTAAAAATGAAAATAATGGCATAATCTTCTTATGTCACTATTTTCAAAGAAGAAAGAGTAAGAGAGATGCGTCACAAAGGATGGAGAAAATACAACATAAACTTCATTTAAACAAAGCAAATCCACTAGGTAATTGTTTACAAAATTATAAGATAATGAAGAACAATACTTAACTTTTTCCCTCTAAAAGTAAGACGAAGATCTCTCCCACAAAGTCTCCGGTCGATCCATGCAATGCTAGTGCAATCCCTTACAAATTTTCTCAAAATCTCCTCTCCAATCTCTCCAAAAGGGCAGAAATCTACATTTCTACACTTAATCTAAGAATCCTAAATATTCCTCTCTTTTTTTCTCTACTTTCCTCTCTTTTTTCTAACATAAATTTGCCATTTTAAAGAGTATGGATGAATTTCCAAGAGTTCCCTTAAGCACCCCTTTGAAAAAGCATCCAAATACGTCAAATTTCAGCCCAAAACCACTAAAAGTCGGTCTAGAACCTTCTCGGGCACTATCGGTGGGTTCGAGGCTGCTGTCAGTGAGCTTTTGAGGCATTTTAGTCCTTCTAGGAAAAATCCCTCTGTCGACAAGCTCGAGGGTGCCGTCGGCGGGCAGGCTCTGTGCAGCTCCACCGTTTTAGCTCTGTTTTGCCCCATTTCAGTTGTATTGTGTTCGTAACAGATAGCCCTATAAAATAAGCATAAAAACAACCTTTTTTAAGTGTAATCTCATTTAAAAATATGCAAGAAGTGTAAAAGAGATTAAGCATCAAAAGACTTATAGAAAGGTGTCAGGGTAGAATTTCATTTCTTGCTCGTTTTTGCTCCAAATTGCACTGTTTTTGTTTCCTTTTGCTCCAATCACAATTTATTGTACCTAAAACTAAAAAACATACAAAATACCTTCCTTTAAAGTGTAATATCATATAAAATGAGTAAAATCATATAGCAAAAATCATATATATTTTAGGTGTGTCATCATTATGTTGTCTTTTTGTTTTATTTTTGGTTTTTTTTTTGTTTATGTTGTGTCATATTGCTCTTTTGTTTTTATTTATGTCATGTCATTATGTTGTATTATTTTTGTTTGCCTTTTTGTCATTTTGTTTTTTTTTATTGTCATTTTAGTTCTGAAGTTTATTGTCCCATCTTCAGAATTTCTCTTTGTAAAATAGAGTTAGCACACCCTAACAACATACAAAGTAAACCTAAAATAGAACTTGTCTTCAGCACTCATGCAAGAAAAACAATATAAAAAATAATGTCAATTTTATTTCTTAAATTATTGGTTTAGTTTGTTATATTTTAATTTTTAGACAACCCGATCAGGATGTCCATTGCTCCGACCTCTCAGGGTCATCGTATACCTTGATCTACTTAGTCTGAAATGTGTTTAACCAAGAACAGAAGACTCTTGTCAACAACCACAGATTGCCTCGTCCAAGAAATCTTTGTAAATCAAAAAATATAGAGTTTCAAGTTGCGTTCAGTGATCTTTATTGATTAGGGTTTTATTTAGTTTTAATGAATTTTGCTGTATTTTAATGGTTGAAATTTTTCAGGTAGTTTAGAATTTATTAACTGATCAAATTTACTTATTTTGTCATTCATTTTAATTTAAATAATTTGATCAAGATCATTAAATTTTTTGTTATAAAATGGTTTAAGATCAATCTAGGTAGAACCTAAGGTATAATGTTAGATAGATTCAATTTAGGTAGAATCTAAAGTATAAGTTGAGTTAGACTCAATTTATGTAGAACCTAATGTATAAGATGATTTTGGTTCAATGTTGGTAGATCCCTTGGTTTGATGTCATTTAGAGTCAATTTAAGTATAATCTAAAATTTAGGTTTAGATTCAGTTTGGATAGAAGCTAAGGTATAATTCAGTTAGGTTAATTTAGATAGAACCTGACGTTTGATATTACTTAGTTTCAATTTAATTGGAATTTAAGGTATAGTGTTACTTAGGTTGATTTAGGATCAATTTGGATTGAACCTAAGGTTTGAGCTAGTTTAGGTTCACTTTAAGTTGAACCTAAGGTTTAGATTGACTTAGGTTTAATTTGGGTCAAAATTAGGTTTTAGATTGACTTAGTTTCAGTTTGGGTTAAAACTATGGTTTAAATTAACTTAGGTTCAATGTTGGTTGAACCTAAAGTTTAAGTTGACTTAGGTTTAACTTAGATTGAACCTAAGGATTAAGTTTATTTAGGTTCAAGCTGGCTTGAACCTAAGATTTAGGTTGACTTAGGTTTAATTTGGGTTGAACATAAGGTTTAGGTTGACCTAGGTTCAATTTGGGTTGAACCATTGGTTTAGGTTAACTTTGGTTCAGTTTGGGTTGAACCTAAGGTTTAATTTGATTTAAATTCAATTTAGGTTGAACCTAAGGTTCATTTTGACTTAGGTTCAATTTTGGTTGAAACCTAAGTTTTACGGATATGTAGGTGTGATTTTATGATCTTCTTCATAAAGGTCCAAACCCAAAAAAAAATTAGGTTTATTTGTCCGTACCTTGCCTTGATGAGGTGAAGCCTCAATCAAGTTTGATGGAAATGGTTGGTAGGTCCTGATGAAGCTTCACCTGAGTTCAATTTGAAGTGAAATTAGGTCGAGCTATATCTGAGCTAAAATGGCTTCACGGTTTCACCTTTATAGCTCACAGAAAGGACTAATTTCTATTGGAAACTTCTTCATTTAGGTCTGTGATGGTGTTGGAGTGGTTAATTTGAAGTTTGGAAGAGTTTCATGTAGACCCAAAAAATTATCTATTTTTCAGGTGTGAGATTGAGCTTCTGTAATGGACACAAAGGCTAAATAGTGGGGAATCAAATGCTCAGGGGATGGAAAATAAGTTTGGTGTTGAAAGTTTTTGGAATTGGTGACTATAGGTGGTCTCTCCTCTTCTTTGGAGGCTCTCGAGTTAGCCCATTAAATAGCCATTAGAGGTGGCTACATAGCTTGGAATTGATTGGAGGGAGCTGGAGGCAGCTTTGGGAAGTTTAGATAAGATTAGAAAGATGATTTTAAGTTGTGTATATCCATCTTCCATCATCTCCATGGTTGTCATTATGAGGTTGAAAGTGGTGAAACCATGGTTGTTCTCTCCCTATTGGATAGTTCATGAGGTGGCTAGAACTTTGAGATTGAGCTGGTTAACTCATTCCATCTAAGCATCCAAGTCACCCAATGGTTTTTTGAGGGAATGACACCTCCTCCCCTATTCGTAATGATTTTTGACCTAGTCCAAAATGATGGCTTGTAGGTGTTTAAATGGATTTCCCATGTCATGATGGGTACAATGGGTCATGGGTGACCCATAGTTCCATAAGGTCATAGGTAGAAGGAGCCTTAAGCTTGGGCTTTCATGCAAGGGCTAGATCTTCAATGTATACCCTTTGGGCTAAGCTTTTCCATGAGATGATTTTGTGACTTAATTAATCAATTAGTTTATTAATTAATTAACCAATTGATCACTGAAAAATTTATTAAGAAATTCATACCTATTTTTGATGAAATTGCACTTTAAAGAAGGGTATTTTCTTTATTTTATTGCAGGAATGAAGAATTTAGGTGATAAAAGCAAAAATCATAAAAAGGAAAGAATTTGGAGCAAAATCATGCAATTTGTGCTGAGTCGCCGACGACGAGATCGAGCCCGCCGACGGCGAGGTTACAAGAAGAAAATTCTGAAGAATTTATAACTGTCTCGCTGACAGCGAGCCCGAGCCCGCTGACAGCGAGCTAGAGCGGTTTGAAGATCTTCTAGAAGCTTCGCCGACAGCAAGGTAGTTCATCGCTGACGGCGAGATAGTTCAAATGGTTCAGATACATTGAACCTGGACACTTTTTGAAGGGATGCTTACACACCTCTTGGTCCTTTGCTCACCTCTATATATAGAAGCCGAAATTAAGTCTTTAGTGTGTTTTAAGTGTTATTGTGTCCATTTTTGTGTGCAGTTTTGCGTCTTAGTGTGTGTCTTAGAGAGTCTTTGAGTGTTATAAGTGAGTTATTTTGAGTTTTTAGTGAGTTAGTGAGTTTTTAGTGAGTTTTGCTGTACTGGAAGGAAGAGTCAAAGGAACTGCGAGGAGTCTGTTTGGAGATAAATTAAGATAAGTATTTGTATTTATTGTTTTTAACTTTAAATGAAATCCATGCTTAGTTTAGTTTCCATGCATTATGAGTAGTTTATTTAGTCTTTCTCCATGTTTATGAAATTAAGTGACTTGATGAAATTAAAATAGAGATACTTTTATATATTAATAAATTGTGATAATTTTTACTTAAAACTTAATTTACTTTCAAGCTGGCCATTTGATTTGTTAAAATATGTTGATTATCAACTATAGTAAAAATTACATCGATATTCGGGAATTCAAAAGCCTTGGAAGGAGGGTGCAAATAAAGAGAGAAATAATATCCTTTGGGCGTAGAATTGAGCATTTTAGTGTGACGGACTAAAATATTCAATTTGACCCTATTGTTTGAGATACGAAGTGTAGATGTTAGCCCTCGGGCGAGGGGAACGTGGGAGCTACGAAGTGGCGGTCGGTATCCTCCCGGCCTAGCTGCAGATTCGGTAATCAAACATAGGATTAGTCGATATTCTTTACACCTGGACCAAAGGGTAAAGAATAGGAATGCTCCTATTTGTCACAATACCTTAACATTATCTATTTAAATTCATCGATCACTTAAATTTCTAAACAAGGGGAAAGATACTGTTTCTGAATAGTTAAGACTTATTTAGCAATTAGTTTTATTTCCTGCACTTTCAATTCGTATTAATTTTCTACTTAGTTAATTTATCTAATTAAAATACTTAGTTTACTTTATTGCGCTTAAATTCAGAATTCCAAATTTTCGTATATTATTATTATTATTATTATTATTATTATTATTATTTTAAAATTAGCTGTTATTTAATTTTCTCTTCCCCTGTGGGATCCATAACCAGGACTCCACTAGAGCCCTGTATTACTTTATACGATACGTATACTTACGTAGCATCCACAACATAAACAATTACAATTCTATACATATAATATAGCGGGGTCAAGTTTTTGGCTTCGTTGCAATCAAATTAAAATATCATAATATAAATTTGTGGGTCAAGATTTTGGCGCCGTTGCCGGGGAAAGTAAGAAAAATTTACTAGAGTAACGAACTATTTTAAAATAAATAAATTAATATCTATTCTAAAATTGTATGTGCAAATTTGGAAACGAAAATTTAATACCTTATGATTCTGAATTAGATCGTACAATTAAAAGAATTAGAAAACAAAAGAAACAAATTATAAATTTAACACAAATGGCGAATATTCACGAAATTCAAAATATGAACCAACAAAGACCATTAAGAGATTATGCCAACCCTACATCGAGATGAAATTCATTTAACTATTCAAAACCACGATGTAGCTGCTAATTCATTTGAACTTAAACACTGCGATTATCCAAATGGTACAAAACAATCAATTTAGTGGTTCACCTACTGAAGATCCTAACTTACATCTTGTTAGTTTTCTAGAACTTTGTGCTACTTTTAAATATCGAGGAGTATCCGACGATGCTTATAAGACTTAGACTTTTTCCTTTTTCATTAAGGGATAAGGCTAAAATGTGGTTGAATTCGTTAGCATACTGGATCTATTAAAACTTGGGGAGAATTATCACAAAAATTTCTATCCAAATATTTTCCACCATCTAAAAGCTGTTAAGTTTAGAAATGATATAACTTCTTTTTGTCAGATAGATGGAGAATCAATATATGAATCTTGGGAGAGATTTAAGGAACTTCTTAGGAAATGCCCACATCATGCGCTACCAGATTGGTTGATTATTCAAACCTTTTACAATGGATTAGTAGGATCTTTAAGATCAATCATCAATGCTGCTGTTGGAGGTTCATTAATGTCTAAACCATTTGATGAAGCTTATGCACTAATCGAAGAAATGGCAACAAATAATTTCCAATGGCCTGCTGATAGAGTAAATCCGAAAAAAATAGCCAGCATTCATGAAAACGATGCAATATATATGTTAGCTTCTCAAATTGCTGCTATATCTAAGAAATTAGATCATTTTAGAATGAACTACTCTCCTACTTTAGAAGAAAACTCATCCGGACAAATCATAGAATCTCAATCTAATTATGAAACTTTAAATGCTATTAATAATAGAACTAATAACCCTTATTCAAACTATTATAATCCTGGTTGGAAAACTCATCCAAATTTTAATTGGAATAACACATCTAATTAACAATGGATCAATCAACCTAATCAAGCAAATCCAAACTATAAACCTAATTACCCACCTGGATTTAATAACAATAAACCTCAATTCAAAGATAAGAAATTATCTATGGATGAATTAATTTTGAATATGGGCCATTAACTACAAAATCAAGGAAATCAACTACAAATTCAAGGAACATCTATTAAAAATATCGAAACTTAACTTGGACATATTGCTACTGCGCTAAATAATAGAATACACGGAACTTTTCCTAGTAATGTAGAAATAAATCCTAAAGATCGAGGAAAAGAACAAATTAAAGCAATACAACTAAGGAGTGGAAAAGAACTAGAACCTCAAATTCAAAAAGAACTTAAAAGCCAAAATGAGGAAGTAGAAATTGAAAAGGAAACAATTCAACAAGATTCAAACTTGGAACATCCTTTAATACCTATGAAAATTTATGTTGAAAAACCTCCACCATTTCCTCAACGACTAGCTCAGCATAAAAAAGATAAACAATTTGCTAAATTCCTTGAAATACTAAAGAAATTAACAATCAATATACCTTTTGTCGAAGCTTTAGATCAGATGCCAAATTATGTAAAATTTATGAAAGATATTCTAAATAAGAAAAGAAAATTCACCGATAATGAAACAGTCGCACTTAGTGAAGAGTGTAGTGCTATTATTCGAAGAAGCTTCTGAAAAATTGAAAGATCGTGGTAGTTTCACTATACCCTGCGCTATAGAAGAAATATTTTATGGAAAAGCTTTGTGTGACTTAGGAGCAAGCATCAATCTAATGCCTCTATCGATTTCTAAGAGATTAGGATTAGGAAAAATTACACCTACTTCAGTAACCCTTCAATTAGCTGATCGTTCGGTTACCTATCCTAAGGGAGTTATTGAAGATGTGTTAGTAAAGGTGGATAAATTTATCTTTCTAGTAGATTTTATTGTTTTAGATATGGAGGAAGATAAAGAAATTCCTATCATTTTAGGAAGACCATTTTTAGTCTCTTGGAAAAGCTATGATTGATGTTCGAAAACGAGAATTAACTATGAGAGTAAATGACCAAAAAGTTACCTTTAATATTGCAAAATCAATGAAATATCCTGCACTAGAAAAAGATGATGAATGTTTTCGGATGGAAATACTTGAACATTTACAACAAGAACATTTTAAGGAATATTACGAAGATAATTTAGAAAAAGAAAATACTGAATTAATTGAAGATAATAATGAAGAATTAGATTATATTCAGGAAAGATTTGAATTTTTGGATAATACTGAAAATGCGACAAGAATATAGTTCCATCAATTATTAAACCTCCTGAACTTGAGCTAAAAATATTACTCGATCATTTGAAATATACTTATTTAGGTAATTCTTCGACTTTACCAGTTATTATTTCATACGCATTAAACGAATCTCAAGAACAAAAATTTTTAGAAACTTTAAAAAAATATAAGAAAACTTTTGGTTGGACTTTAGCAGATATTAAAGGAATTAGTCCTTCAATCTGTATGCATAGAATTATTTTAGATGATGAACATAAACCTAAAGCAGATCCCTAAAGGAGATTAAACCCGATAATGAAAGAAGTAGTTAAGAAAGAAATTTTAAAATGGTTAGATAATGGTATTATATATCATATTTCTGACAGTGCTTGGGTAAGCCCAATTCATCGTGTTCCTAAGAAGGGAGGAGTGACCAGTCACTTGTCAATGAAAATAACGATCTTATTCCTATAAGACAAGTTACTTGGTTCTCGTATACGTATTGATTATAGGAAATTAAATACCGCCACGAGAAAGATCACTTCCCTTTACCATTTCTAGACCGGATGTTAGATAGATTAGCCGAACATAAGTATTTTTGTTTTCTAGATGGATACACCGGTTATCATCAAATACAAATTGCTCCTGAGGATCAAGAGAAAACTACATTTATTAGTCCTTATGGAACTTTCGCTTTTCGAAGAATGCCTTTTGGATTATGTAATGCACCAGCAACATTCCAGAGATGTATGATGTATATATTTAGTAAGTTAATTGACAAAGGAATAGAAGTATTTATGGATGAATTTTCTATATTTGGAACATCATTTGACACATGCTCAACTCATCTTGAAAAAGTATTAGAAGTATGTGAGAAAACAAATTTAGTTCTAAATTGGGAGAATGTCAATTTATGGTTGCTGGCGGCATTGTATTAGGGCATAAAATTTCGGAAAAAGGCATGGAAGTAGACCCTGCAAAAATTCAAGTTATAGCTAAATTACCACCTCCAACTACGGTAAAAGGGGTAAGAAGTTTTCTTGGACATCTTTGGATTCTACGGACGCTATATAAAAGATTTTTCAAAAATTACTAAACCTACATGCCAACTTCTCGAAAAGGACAAGAAATTTGAATTTACTAATCGAATGCTCGAATGCTTTTGAACTCTTACAAGAAAAATTAATTACAGCACCTATAATAGTTTCACCTAATTGGGAGAAACCATTTGAGCTTATGTGTGATGCTAGTGATTATGCTTGTAGGAGCGAGTTCTTGGGCAAAGATATGAAAAGATTTTTAAAGTTATATACTATGCTTAGTAAAACTCTAAATGATGCTGAAATAAATTATACGATTCGTGAAAGAGAATTATTAGCGGTAGTATATGGTTTTAATAAATTTAGACCTTATCTGATTGGAACAAAATGTATCGTGCATACCGATCATTCTCGCTATCAAATATTTAATGCAAAAGAAAGATTCCAAACCAAGATTAATTAGATGGATGCTATTAATGCAAGAATTCGATTTTGAGATCGTTAATAAGAAAGGAACCGATAATCAAATTGCTGATCATTTATCAAGATTAGAAAATCATGAATTATCCGATATTGAAAATGAAATTATAGACGGTTTTACGATGAACAACTATATAATATCAATGAGTGGAAAATACCATGGTATGCTTGATATAGTAAACTTTATAGTTAGTAATATTTTACCACCTATACTAACTTTGCAACAACAGAAAAAATTCATCCATGATACGAAAACCTATTTTTGGGATGAACCATATTTATATAAGCAATGTAAGGATTTAATTATTAGAAGATGTGTACCTTATGAAGAAACCTGAACCAATTATTCAAAAATGTCATGATTCGATTTTGGAGGACATTTCGGGACTGATAAAGCTGCTTATAAGATTCTACAATCTGGATTTTATCGGCTGACTCTATTTAGAGATGTATACGAATATATTAAAACTTGCGATAAATGCCGAAAGAGTAGGAAATATATCTAGAAGAAACGAAATGCCTCTAAACTTTACATTAGAAGTTGAAATTTTTTATGTTTGGGGATTAGATTTTATGGGACCTTTTATTCCTTCGTTTGGAAACTCATATATATTAGTAGCTGTTGATTATGTTTCCAAATGGATCGAGGCACAAGCTTTACCTAGGTGTGATGCTAAGAGTGTTTCAAAATTTACGATGAAAAATATTTTTACTAGATTTGGAATGCGAGAGTGATTATCACCGACGGAGTAACTCATTTTAGAAATAAATACATTCACAAACTAGTAGAAAAAAATAATATTACTCATAAGATATCCACTCGCTTATCATCCACGAGTACTAGCGGATTAATTGAAGTATCCAATCGTGAGATTAAACGTATTTTAGAAAAATCTGTAAACCCAAATAGGTTAGATTGGCCTATTAGATTAGACAATCGCATTATGGGCATATAGGATTCGCTTATAAAACTCCGATTGGAATGACTCCTTACAGTATATGGAAAAACATGCCACTTACCGGTTGAATTAGAACATAAAGCATATTAGGCGATTAAAGAATTTAATTATAATATGAAGGAAGCTCGGTGAGAAAAGATTGCTGCAATTAAATGAATTGGAAGAATTAAGAAATGAATCATATGATAATGATCGGATTTATAAAGAAAAGATGAAATTATGGCATGATCGGAAGATTAATCGGAGAAATTTTGAACCGGGACGGGAAGTTTTGTTATATAATACTAGATTGAAATTATTTCCTGGAAAATTGAAGTCTCGATGGTTAGGACCTTTCACCATAACTCAAATATTTTCATACGGAACTATAGAAATCGAAGATCCAAAAGCTGGACATAAATTTAAAGTTAATGGACATAGATTAAAACCATATTTCAAAGGTATAAGACCTAACTATAAAGAGGTTTTAATGCTTAGTCGACTCGATTAATAATTGAAATTAGGTCGGGCTGACGACGTTAAACCAAGCGCTTTATGGGAGGCAACCCATATTAGTTATCTATTTTTATTGTATCTTAATAGTTAGTTTATATTATTGAAACTTTACTACTCAATTTTTATTAAGAATCGTCACATATTCAAACTATTATGATGAGAAAAGAAATTATTCGATTTAGAGCGAAATTGGACATTATTTTGGAATCTCGCCGACGGCGAGGTCGATACTCGCCGACAGCGAGGTTCGCGCCTAATTTAATTCAGTTTATTTATCGAGCTCGCTGACAGCGAGAAACTTCTCGCCGACAGCGAGGAAGTTATAAAAATGAGTTATATATACTTTAAATGCCAATTTGGACGGTTTCAACACCAAATCCTTAGTGAAAAACCATTCTTAATTCATTCTAAGTCTGCCTTCTTCACTAGAATTCATTCCATTCACCATAATGACCTCCAAATTCTTAGATTCTTCTAAATCTGGAGTTTTTAACCGGAGGAAATTTGTGAGTGCGGAAGCACAGCGGATCTTCAACAAGGTTTTGGTAAAGAAAAGAGTTAACAAGGAACGGGGATTTGTCAATCGAGGATTAGAGAATTCCACTACGAAGATAGAAGAAATGATTGCGCAGCGGCACTGGGAGGTATTATGTTACACTACGTCTGTTGTTGTTATTCCAGTTGTGAAAGAGTTCTACTCTAACTTACATGAGATCAACAATGGGAATGTCTACGTCCGAGGAAGATGGGTGACGTTTACTCCATCAAGAGTAAATGAGTTATTCTCTATAGAAAACACCCTGGTATATCACTATTCAAATTTTGTGCCTTCTCGGTATAATATGAATGAGATATTTCGATATCTGACTGATGAAAAGGAAGATTGGGAAATGCGTGAAGACGGGTATGTTAGTTTCTCTGCATCACTTTTGAATCCTGTCTCGAAGCACTGGCACTTTTTCATCTCATCTAAATTGTTACCTACTATGAGGGTAAACAAGGTTTCGAAAGAATGCACTATATTGAATTATTGTATTCAAATTGGATTGTCTATTGATGTGGGATCAATAATTGTTAAGTCTGCATTGGGTTTAATTGTGCATGGGTCGGGTTCACGGACTAGGACACCCATCTACTATTTTTGCATTATGCAGTCAGTACCAGGTTTCTTATGAAGCTTGGGAAAAGGTTTTGTTACCTTGGAAGCCGCTTGATCCTACACATATGTTCCCTACTTTGGACAACAATGAAGACATTACATTTATCTCTAATAGAGCTTCACAGAATCATCCTATAGCAAGGCCTATTTCAGATAAAACAGAGTTACTTATGAAGAAAATTAATGGAATGGAGAAAGAACTACAGAATGTGAGAGATTTAATCGACAATATATCCGATTTATTTGATCACATTGACTCGGAGGATGAAGGAACACTTCGATCATTCCGGACACTTGGAAGCTAGCTTTCTTCATTTACCGAGAACGAAGGGTTGGATCACTGAAGAATCTGCTCGGAATTTCCCTTCGAGCCTTTCTATAACTTATTTGTGCATCATCGTCATATCGGAAATATCAGAGAAGATGAAGATTTTGACCTTGAAGAGTAGTAGTAAAAATTTCCATAATATTTTTGTATTTATGTTATTTGATTTAATTTAGATTTTATTATGTGTGGAGTGATGATTTGAATATCTCAAACTTAATTGAGATATGCGTCATAGTTTTGTATCAGAATTTAGTGTGTCGTGGATTGGTTTGTGATGCTGATTAGTAGTAAGAATTGAAGTTCGTAGTTTGATTATAGAGTTTAAATTATGTTAGTTTGTACATCCCATGGATTTCAATATTAAAGTTAATTTGTTGTGTTGTGTGAATTTGTTTGTGTATAAGTAGCTAATCTTCATATTAAATTAATAAATGATGTGACCGGAAATATAATATAAGACAAATCAAGGACGAAAATGAGTGATGAATTTCAGAAATTTAAAAATTTTTGGAATCTCGCCTACGGCGAGAAAAATCCCGCCTACAGCGAGATCGATCTCGCTGACAGCGAAGTATTTCTCGCCGACAGCGGATTTTTCCCGAAAGTTTTTGTTTCTGAAAAATATTAGCTCGCCGACGGCGAGAAAAATCTCTCTGACAGCGAGGTCGGAAAAAACATATATTTGACTGGTCAAAAACACTATTCATCATCCACAACCTCTCATTTTCGTAAAAACCTACCTAGGGCTTGAGAGATCTTGGATTTGAAGCGATTTCATCACACAAAAACACCGGATTTCATCTTCCCTTGGTAAGAGCTTCACTCCTATACAAAAATTTTTTATTTTCACCATGTATTTTCACCACATTGCAAATTTTGGGAAAATCAAAATATGGAAGAAATATTCGGTGGAAATCCATGGAATTTGATTTAAATTGCTTATAAATGTTGTAGGAAGCCTTCTTAGTATTATTATTAAGTTTAGTGAAAATTTTCACGATTTTCACAGATCGATCGTATGACTCCACGACAAAAACATCGAGTAGAGTTCGACGAAAACCGATTCATCAATGCACGAGAACAGGCAAAATATTTTGAAAATATACAAGGAAGAAAGTGCATTGCGGATCGGGTATTCAAAAATCCGGGAGGAGAAGTAGAGCGGATTATAAAGGAACGAGGTTGGGAAAATTTACGTTATGTTCGGTATAGAGCAGTTTGTAGAAGTGGTGAAAGAATTTTATGCCAATTTGACTGCCGCTGAAGATGCACCAGTAAAGGTACGAGGGTTTTTTGTAGATTTCAATGCTGCAAGAATTAAAGTGTTCTATGAAGTTCATGACTTGCACTTTAGCGAGTATGAAACTTTTTGGAACGATGGAAGGACCACTGGAGGAAGTCATTAACTTTCTCACTGATGGGACCGGAGTTTGGAAAATTAAGCAGCAGGAAAGAGTGAATTTTCCTCTTTCTAAATTAAATGCGAGTCTCAAAGCTCGGCATTACTTTATTTGTTCTACTCGTTACCCACATATCACCATAGTGAGGTAACACGAGATAGAGCAATTCTGAATTCTCGTATTCGGAATAACGAAGCATCAACATCGGGAGAGTTATTTATCAAAATATCCTGGCCACTCCTCGAAATGAGAGTGGAGCTGGATTGGGCCACCTTGGATTGATTTTTACACTCTGCCAACTCTCTGGAGTTGAGGCTAGAGATGATGAAGAATGGGTGGAACCTATGAAACCACTCACAGCTGCTAACATTAAGAAGTATGAGTCCCATGAAGGGTGGAGAGCAGGAGTAAGAAGTTATTTTACTCAGTCAGTAGAGATATACCCTCTACTAGCTATAGACCTCCTGAGCCTACCACCCCTACCTTAAAAGATCCGATGAATGAATTGACTCGCATAGGAGGAGTTTTGAGCAGTTTGGAGAGACCATGGGGAGAAGGTTTGATCATTTTGATCAAAGGATTGATAATCTGGAGAGGAGACATGATTATGATAGTGAATACCTCCAGCGACATTCGGAATATGAAATTGCATACTATGAAGCTGAACGTCGTTATAGGAGTGGAGATTTAGATGTTGTCTTTCCAGAATGCCCCAGGTATACTCAGTATCACCCTGCTCAGTCTTCTCAGCAGCCTACAGATCAAGGAGGGGATGATATAGTTTGGGACTTTGATGCTGAAGATTAGGACATTATGTATTTTATTTGTTTAATGTAAGTTATTGTAGAAACTTTATATGTTTGTAATATTTAGTACTTTATTTTGAGACATTGGATGTTAGTTAGATTAATTTGCTTGGATTGTTATAGTAGTAGTTTTTGTTTTTGTGTTAGTTAATTGCATTTGTTTTTATGTTAAATAGGATGTTAATTTTCTTTAATATGTTTTTATTTTATTTTGTATTGTTTTAAATTTTTAAAATTGTTAATCTGTTAGTTCAATTGTTTTTAATATGTTAGTAATTCATATGTGTAGTATAGAGTTATTTTAATTGTTGTGTTTAATACTTATCTTAGATTTTATCCCTGCATTTTCTTTAAATTGTTATATATATATGGAGAATACTAACGATACGAGGTTCAATGAAAAATGAAAAAGCCTCGCAAAAATTTCAAAGAAAAAAAGAGAAATACCTAAACTTCAAAGGTATGATTTATTTACTTTCCTTCTTATTCGGTATTTAGAATAGATATAAAAATTTAAGTTTGGGGGAGAGTAAAATACAAATTTAGTTATTAAATTGTTCTCAACTTCTATTTTCAAATTATTATAAAAATGATTTTTATAGCAAATTTTTCAATTTGATTTAATATGAATTATTTTATTTAATTATTATAAAAGGTTAAATGAAATATTTCTAATGCTTTAATTAATTAAATAGAATAAAATATTTGGTTAAAGGGAATAAGAATATAGTAAACTATTTTTAGTATGGAAAACTATATTCTAAAATTAAAATTCTTAAGTATTCAAGTGAAAAAGAAAAGATTGAAAATCAATGAAGTAAAAACTATGAAGTATATATAAGCTAAGAAATATTTCTAAGTTTCAAATTTAGGAAGATGAAAATGAAGTTCAAAATTATTAACAGGCTCTCCAGATACAGTAATCCTCAGAAAAAGAAAAAAAAGAAAAAGAAAAAGAAAAAAATAAAAAGAAAAAGAAAAAAAGAAAAAGAAAAAGAAAAAAAAAGAGAGAAAAATGAGGAGAAGCTAGAGGAGATGCCTTATCAAAAATTGGCTTCATTTGAATTAACCTAAAGGGAAAAAAACTTAAATATTTCCAAACTTATTTTTATGGATTAGAATTTTACCTAATAGTATTTTCTTGAATTTCTTATCATATGAATATCTTAAGTAGTTCTTCTTTTAAATATAGACATTCTCGAAATGAATAGTAAGCTAGAAATCTTAGACCTGATAACTAAATAATTTATTTCTATAAGATTAATTAAATTACATGAATTATTTTTATTTAACTTTATTATGATATTAATTAATCTAATTCATAGTTATTTAAATTGAAAAATCTTATTATAAAACTCATTATTTTTATGTAGTACTAAAATTACTTGAGGACAAGTAATAAGTAAGTTTGGGGGATTTTGATCATTGTAAAATTTATTAAGAAATTCATACCTTTTTTTGATGAAATTGCACTTTAAAAAGGGTATTTTCTTTATTTTATTGCGAGGAATGAAGAATTTAGGTGATAAAAGCAAAAATCATAAAAAGGAGCGAATTTGGAGCAAAATCATGCAATTTGTCCTGAGTCGCCGACGGCGAGATCGAGCTCGCCGACGGCGAGGTTACGAGAGAAAAAATTCGAAGAATTTATAACCGTCTCGGCCGACGACGAGCCCGAGCCCGCTGACAGCGAGCTAGAGCGGTTTGAAGATCTTCTAGAAGCTTCGCCGACAGCAAGGTAGTTCGTCGCCGACGGCGAGATAGTTCAAATGGTTCAGATACATTGAACCTGGACACTTTTTGAAGGGATGCTTACACACCTCTTGTTCCTTTGCTCACCTCTATATATAGAAGCCGAAATTAAGTCTTTAGTGTGTTCTAAGTGTTATTGTGTCCAGTTTTGTGTGCAGTTTTGTGTCTTAGTGTGTGTCTTAGAGAGTCTTTGAGTGTTATAAGTGAGTTATTTTGAGTTTTTAGTGAGTTAGTGAGTTTTTAGTGAGTTTTGCTGTACTGGAAGGAAGAGTCAAAGGAACTGCGAGTAGTCTGCTTGGAGATAAATTAAGATAAGTATTTGTATTTATTGTTTTTAACTTTAAATGAAATCCATGCTTAGTTTAGTTTCCATGCATTCTGAGTAGTTTATTTAGTCTTTCTCCCTGTTTATGAAATTAAGTGACTTGATGAAATTAAAATAGAGATACTTTTATATATTAATAAATTGTGATAATTTTTACTTAAAAAACTTAATTTACTTTCAAACTGGCCATTTGATTTGTTAAAATATGTTGATTATCAACTATAGTAAAAATTACATCTGATATTCGGGGAATTCAAAAGCCTTGGAAGGAGGGTGCAAATAAATAGGGAAATAATATCATTGGGCATAGAATTGAGCATTTTAGTGTGACGGACTAAAATATTCAATTCGGTCCTATTGTTTGAGAACCGAAGTGTAGATGTTAGCCCTCGAGCGAGGGAACGTGGGGAGCTACGAAGTGGCGGTCGGTATCCTCCCAGCTTAGCCGCGGATTCGGTAATCAAACATAGGATTAGTCAATATTCTTTACACTCGGACCAAAGGGTAAAGAATAGGAATGCTCCTATTTGTCACAATACCTTAACATTATCTATTTAAATTCATCAATCACTTAAATTTCTAAACAAGGGGAAAGATACTTTTTCTGAATAGTTAAGACTTATTTAGCAATTAGTTTTATTTCCTGCACTTTCAATTCGTATTAATTTTCTACTTAGTTAATTTATCTAATTAAAATACTTAGTTTACTTTATTGCGCTTAAATTCAGAATTCCAAATTTTCGTATATTATTATTATTATTATTATTATTATTATTATTTTAAAATTAGCTGTTATTTAATTTTCTCTTTCCCTGTGGGATCGATAACCAGGACTCCACTAGAGCCCTGTATTACTTGATACGATACGTATACTTGCGTAGCATCCACAACATAAACAATTACAATTCTATACATATAATATAGCGAGGTCAAGTTTTTGGCTTCGTTGCAATCAAATTAAAATATCATAATATAAATTTGTGGGTCACCAATCAACTAGGTTAAACTCATGAGTTTGACCATTTGATCCTATTTGATCTTAGGATTGGTCATGGCAGCTTGGTGTATTTAATGGGTTTTTTAGGGGTCTTGGTTTGCCATAGGCTTAGGCCATGATTTTGGACTTAAATCCTATGTCTAATAAACATTAATTCAACATATTTAATTAATTAATTGATTAATTAATTGAGAGAATAAAATAATTTGATTAAAAGACCACCTTTTAACCAAAAATGATGAAGTTGACCAAGTTTGACAAAGGTTTAATAGTTGACCAAGGTTTGACCAATTAGGTCCCAAGGTTGACCATGATGACTCATGTGACCTTATCATGGTTGCGTTAGTCATTAGGGCCATTGAATAGCTTGGTTTGATCAAATGATCATGTTTAACCAATTTTAGTGTTTAAGTTAACCAAATGGTCATGTGTGACCAATTTGGTGTCTTAAGTGGACCAAAAGGACATGTTTATCTTTGTGTCAATATTTTGCCATTTTGACTAGGTTTGACAAAATTGGTCTTAGGGTTGACTAAAGTGTTTATGTAGTGGTATTTAGGTCCAAAATTAACCATTTTGACTAAAATTTGACCAATTTTGTCTATGGTTGACCAAATGGTCCATGTGACCCTAAATTGGGGTTTAATTTCTTCCTTGTGATCATTCTAGAGTGTCATCAAGATATAGGTTTAAAAGAGTCTGTTAGGGTTTTGCCCTAGATTTTAGGGTTTAAGAATGCTTGATGAGATTTAAGGGGTCAATGTTGGTAGACCTTTTTTCTCAAAATAGATCATGAATGTCATTCAAAATGAACCCTCACAAAAGTGAAGTCAACAAATGGGCCCCAATATATGTGGAATACTGAATAAGTATGCTGCACATATTAGTGTTGAATGAAAAAATGTAGACAACCTGTAAATTTTCAATTATCGGTGGTTTTGAAAAGTATAGGGTCATATCGTGTCAAATATTTAAAATTTAAAGTCTATTGGATAAAGGGTTGTTAGGACTATAAGAAAGCAATGAGTCCAAATTAGAGAAATTTTATATCCAATAATTAAAAAGAAGCTGGATGTCATACTCCATTAAAGGAGGTCATATACCATTTCTCAAGGATTTCAAATGTCTGTATGTCAGTTTTGGGAAGGAATGCTATGAAACTTATATCCTTTCCCAAAAGAAGAGCTGTAGGAAAGCCTTAATTCCTGTCAGGATGGTCTTACATCCAATAGTTTGAGAGAATAAATGCCATATTCCATCTAAAGAGGACTTATACTATAATTCAAAGATGTCAAATGTATGTATGTCAGAATTGGGTAGGAATGATATGAGGCATATATCCTATATAAAAAGAAGAGCTAGAGGAAATCCATAACTCCATGTCAGGAAGGTCTTACAACAAATAGTTGGAAAGAATATATGTCATATTCCATCTAAGGAAGCCTTATACTATTATTCAAAAACGTCAAATGTATAAATTTTATTCTTAGGAAGGAATGCAATGAGACTAATATTCTATCCCAAAAAAAGAGCTAGAGGAAAGCCATAATTCCATGTCAGGAAGGTCTTACATCCAATAGTTGGAGATATGTACAGAGTCACAAAACAAGGAATGTATTGTTTTAAATTTCTCATTGGGAATTTGATATTATAATTTGAGTGTAAACATTATGTCAATTTTAGTTGTAAATGTTCATTTTGGCATGTTTGGGCTTGCACAAGCATTGTCGACAGTTGGAGACTTTTACTTTTTGTAATAAAAGCATAGTTATTTTTAATTACAGAAGATACCCTTTATTGACAAACATGACTACAAAAGGATGTCAACAGTAGATGACACATCACAGGCAAAACATCATAACAAAAACTGTTAGCAAAACATAACATATACACTTTTATCACATTTCTATCTGTAATCTTAGCGACTTGGAGTACTATGAGACCTACCATGAACAATTTTCTCTCCGAGATACTGTTGGAAACAAGTTTCATCTTAGGTGCTCAGGTATTCACAAGGTTATGTTATTTTCAAATTTCGCGGTCCTTCGAGTTATGGTATTAGCTGAAAACCAATAAGACGCTTTTAGGGACTCATTCTTCGTAATGTTATTGAGTTCTATTTGCCTGCTCACACTTGGTATGTAGTGTTTAGCCGTGTCAGCTCCATTCCCTTACAAAAATAAGATAGATCCACCTGGAAGAGGAATTTAGTAGGAACCATGGAACTCTCTAGGTCTTATAATCTGTATTTCTCTTCTGAACATGATAAGGCATCTCTTTAATAGTGAAAACGTACAGAAAGGCCTTTTAAAATCATGACTATCAATCTGTGGCAGGATGCAATCTCCCTCTTCATAAATATTGATAATACATCTGTCAGGAATGCAACAAAATGGCATTATATTCCAGGTCACCAATCATTTGATAATCTGAATGATGACTGTAGGCATCTGTTCAACTTGTTCATGTTATAGAATCCAAGGAGGATTCCCATTTCTATCTTTGGCATAAATGTAACAACATCCATATTGGATAGTCACTCACTTTTTACCGCGTATCCATTTATTGGGTTCTGAATACGTTCTCTTTTTCAAATTTCCAACTCATCCATGATCACGTACCTCCATCACATGATCGACAATAGCTGCATGTTTGTCTTCATCGATTACTTTTGTGACTAGCTGAATACCTTCATGTATGTTTTTCGTCCAGCCATTGACATACTTAAATTGTTCAATAGAGTGTTGTCTCAATTCTTCTTCAAAGATTATTTATCTGTCGGTCGGTTCTTCTGATGTTATAAGTTCAAGTACTGATACATAAGGACTTAGTGCAAAGATTGTTCTTTCTATTGATTCTTCCTCTTTAGGATCTAAATTTTCTACTCATAGTACAGGATATACCTCCTCAGGTGTATATTTGGGAATTGGGAATTCAAATCCAGTGGTATCTTCCTCCATATATCTCATGCATTATTGTTCTTTTTCTTTAAGTCATTTAAGTTGTTTATTACAATTTTGTCTTTGAGATTGAGTCAATCCTGATGTTAAATTGTTGACTCCAGCAACGGATGCTTCCACAATCCCATGAGGAACAACTAATACTACTGATTTCAATTTTCTAATGTTAATTTTTCCTTTATGACCAGTCATTTTTGTCTTTTCTTTAGTGGCATCATGTTGTCATGTCTAGAATTCCAGTACAGGAAATTTCCCTTTTGCTTCTTCCTTGTTGACAATATTCAACAGCGGTCCATTTCATAGTAACTCGACCTGTGTCAGATTGAAATTGAAATGGATTCTCGATCATTTCTTAATGCATCGGTGATCCTGATTCTCTTTACTCCCAAATAAAAACTGATAAAACTTTTGGTAATCCAATTAAACTTATATTTTTGATATAAAATATTCCTCTTTACAAAAGCGCCAAAAACTTGATTTTGATGTAAATAAGAAAACAACATTGATATTTTAATTTAGGGATTCTATGCAAGTATACATATCGTTATCAAGTAATATGGGACTTTCTGATTAAGCCCCAAAATATCAATCCCACTAGGAAAGATTTTGAAGATTTAGAAGATAAAAAAAAATTTAAATCACAAATTCTTTTTAGAAAAAGACACTTAAACAGTCTCAAGTAATAAAAAACTTTAAAATATGATTCTTTTTTGTATTTTCATAAATTATGAAATAATGTGAACAATTATCTAACTATAACAAGATTTTTGTAAAATTTAAAGAAGTATAAATGAAAATAAGTTTTTCCTTATCATGAAATTGTAATAAGTAAAGGAAGTCTATTGTGGAAGTATTCAAAATGTGTTATGCCAAATAGTTGCAATTTTATTGTTTACCCTTACTAGAGATGATATAAAAAACATTGGCTAGTTTAATGTTTGAAAATTTTTGAAGATAAGTTAGGTAAGGAAGATACTAGCTCTCACTCTAGAGTTCTCTCCTTTCCCTCCACCTGGGTGCTAACTCTCTCATAAAAAACAAAAATAATAAACTAAATTAGGGGCTTTAATCTGTCACCCTAATGTCTCTAATTCAACACCCATCAAAATATATTTTCTTATTTATTTGCACAAAATTTTATGAATTACTTTCTCATCCATAAAATCCCATGTGATTCCTACCTATTGTTCATTGAGACAATACCTACTAGGATCTTACATGTTCTCATAACAAATTTTAACATCATGATTGGCCAAATTAAGATGTAAATGAAGTGCAAGGATTGAATCAACATAACTTCTTCCAACATTAAAGATCAACACTTCCACAAATTTCATCCAACACTTAATTACCTTTCATTTTAAGGAAAAAGATAAAGAAGACTACTAAGATTCCTTGGAGAAAACACAATCACAAATAGTTTTAAAAGTGGAAACCATGTAGAAAACATAAGAAGTCTCAATTACAACTAAATCAAGTACAAAGATAAAAACTTATCTCAAGTTCCTCTCCACCAAACTCTTGAAATTTCTTTGAATCTCTTCCATTCTCTTACAAGCCTCCCTTGGACTAGTCGCCTAGCCCAAGAGGGTTTAAATTTCTCTATACAATGGATATTTGCTTAGGAATCCCTACTCACCCTCTCTTTCACTAAGAAAGAAAATAGTGTGAAGAAACCCCAAGTAAGAATCCTACAACTTCTTACTTAAAGTACTCTCTACAAACTCTAATTTTCCTCTCTCTAAAAGAGCTCTACACACCCTTTTCACTTCTCTTCAAATTCTTCTTTTATATTTTCCCCAAGATACATTCAAATTTTCCCAAGAGATGCATCCTTTCAAGTGAAATTTGAATGTATTTTGGGGCCCATGATTAGTTACCCACATTTGTACCAAAATATGCCTTAAACACCTCTTTAAAATTCACCAAAAATTATTTAAAATTGCAAAGTAACTACCTAGTGCTTAAGCACGGGGTCTCTGTCTATTGGCGCTTAGGCGCCCCAGTTCATTTTAACACCTTCTACATTTTTGCTCCATATATTTTTCACTACTTTTGACATATTTGGTCCATTTAAGTGTACCCTAATGAAAAACACACAAATATCTTCCATTTAAAAATATTATATATTTTAGGCATACCAAATTCCCCTAAAATTGAAATGTTACTTGTCCTCAAGTGACACAATAATCTTTCAAACCAACATAAGCAAATTATGTGAATTAGTTTCTTTAGGAGATCCTAAAATTTTTTTCTAGAAATGTGGAATTCCAATTTAGAAAAAACTTTAGTGAATGAAACCAATTTAAAGTTTAGAAATTTTTTAAAGTGAAAAGTATGAAAATATGAGCTCCTATCTCATTCAGAAAAACTTGTAATTTTTCCAAATATAGAGTTAGGCATTCTATCTTCTCTACTTAAATATTTTCATTAAAAATAATTATACTCACTATATTATATCCTTAAGCTTAGGAGTTTCTCAAATCTAATGCATTAAAAAGATCAGATGTGGAACCAACTTTTGATTAGACACTAATCCTCAAGCTTTTCCTCCCATACTATACTTTACTTACTTTTTTTTTCTTTTTCTTTTTTTTTTTCTTTTTCTTTTATTTTTCATCTCTTTCTCTGGTAAGAATTATATCTGGATAGACCTTTAATAATTTTTAATTCCACTCTTCCTTTCCTAAAGCAAAGGTCTGATATATCCTTTTTTTAAAGTATAATAATAGTTCTGAAAACTACCTTTAATAAAAGAAATTTAAGTATTGAAAATTAAAATCTAATCCTTTTATATTTTTAAAAAATAAAATATCTCTTACTAAAGATAGTTACATCATATTTATCATCTCTTTACTAAGAAAAACTTTAACTTGAAAATTTTCTTCATTACTATAAAGTTTTAACCAAATTTTCTTACACGTTTTTATATTAAAAATTTTATTACCCTAAAATAACTTCATACACATAATTATTTTTCAAAAAAAAAATAATAATAAAATTTATTTGTAGCATACTTAAGAACAAATAAAAGTTTTATAAATTGATTTTTCTTCCCCCCGAACTTAAATTTTTATAGAAACTAAACATTTTAGAATAATATATATAATGAAAGGAATGAAAAATTAGGACTTATACTAACAAGAATTTTTATATCCTAATTATGGAAGTACAAAAAATTTAAAAACAGGAGCAAAAATGATCATAGTTCATTTTCATATTAATCTTTATGAGATTCAAAAGACTTATCTGTAGTGGAGGCTAAAGTAAAATAAAATCACACAAACTAACATAACATCGCAATCATAACAGAAAATTCACGGCAGTAAATTGAAATTTAGACATTAAACTTTAAATGAAGGTTAGATCTCTCTAAACTTCCTAAAGCATCAGAAATAAGTTCAACAAAACCAATAAAAAACATTTAAAATAAAAGAGTTCAAATATAAACTACCACATCATCATCACATAGATACACATTACAACAAACAAAAACAGCAATGTTCACTACCACCACAAATAACAACATAAAAAGTAGTCCCAACATTAACATTAACATAAATAGAAACTAAAATAAAACTTAACATAACCCAATCCCTACTCAACCTTATCTCCATCATCATCTTCTTCATCATCATCATCCTTCCAAAAACTAGCAGAATCAAACTGAGTATACCGTGAATAAGGTGGAAATACCACACTCTGATCTCCCCTAATAAGTCTCTCCAAAGAGGTGTTGTACTTCTCCTCATAATCACTACGTCTTCCTAAATATGAATCAATATGATCAACATAGTTTTCAAGATTTGATACCTTATCCATAGCATAATCCATGTTATCAATCAAAGTTTGCAGCATTTGAGATTGTCAATCAGGACTAAATTTACCACGAGATATAGAAGCTCTAGATGTAGAAGCATGTGATGTAGAAGCACCAGAACTTCTAGAAAATCCTCCTCTCCAACCAAAAATTGAATGTTCAAAATAAGTCTTCACATTCACACTTGTAATGGGTTTCAAATTGAATAATCTCCTCCAAACTATCATATTTAACACCAACTTGCTCACATAAAGAAAAAATTAAGGGAATCCCAAACCTGCAGTAGTAGAGGCTCTGACAGAACTGGTAAAAACCTAATATATGAGAGATCTAGTATTGATCAGCTTATATTGCTAAATGCAGCAATTCAGTGTAGCCTTCACTTTGGTTACTTCACTAAGATGATTAGTGGGGAGTAAACGAGCAGAAACAAAATTATGCCAGGATTTTGATGTGGCATCCATCTTTGATGTAGAAAAGCTTACTCTTCTACCACTGGTAATCTTCCAAAGATCTTTTCCAACAACTAACAAAGATATAATCTCATCTAGCTCCTCCTTCGTATGATTGTAATTGGAATAAAAACACAAAGTATCCGTAGGCAATTTGTAAAATGAATTGATTACCTCAGGTGTAAATGCTACTGTCTTCCCTCTCACCATCACTATATCGTCTTAAGATTCAGAGAGATTTGCATAAAACTCCCTAACTATAGAGATCAAAACAACAACAGAGAAACAGCAGAATCTATCCCACTATCGGTGAACATGTAGATCTTCCACTTCCACACCCAGATATCTAAAACATCTCTTAGGGATTAACTTCTTTGATCGAAGTGCTTCGGCATAACAATCTTAAGCCTTAGAGCTCACAATTTTGTTTGCATCAAATTTACCTTTCCCCTTACTTCTTTTAATTCTTGGTGTCATTCTAAAATTTGCAAAGAAATTCACAATAAATTCCAATA
The DNA here is from genome assembly GCA_022702705.1 of Papilionanthe hookeriana x Papilionanthe teres. Taxonomy (NCBI): domain Eukaryota; kingdom Viridiplantae; phylum Streptophyta; class Magnoliopsida; order Asparagales; family Orchidaceae; genus Papilionanthe; species Papilionanthe hookeriana x Papilionanthe teres. The sequence goes on from CM040427.1 coordinate 132,806,361, forward strand.
TCAATTCAAACTCACTAGATATAACTTTTAAAAGCTTAAATTTACTCTTCCATGTAAAATCCATCAATTTTCATCAAATTTTCATCATGAATAGTAAAATATTTGAAATTTCCATATTGAACTCAAAATCTATGGTGAAAATAAAAAACTTTTACATAAAATAGAAACTCTAACCTTAAGAAGATGAAATCTAACAAATTTGGTTTTAATCCACCAAGAAATCTTCACCTATAGGGATGCCCTAGGAGTAAAAATGTGAAAGCTTGAGAAAGAAGATGATAATATGTGGAAGAAATGATGGTTTTCAACATTTAAAAAAGTCATAAATCAGTTTTAGTGAACCGTCGCTTAAGCATGACTGTTGCGGCGCTTAAGCAAGGGGCCCTCGGGTTTGCTCATGCTTAAGCGTGGCTTTTGGAGCTTAGGCGCCAATGCACAAATTTTGATCTTCCAAATTTAGAATCAAATGCGCAACTTTCCTCTTCATTTACATGCTATTTATAGACTTTAGTGGAGCCTATACCCATTTCCCACATATAAAAACCACCAAATAACTTTCAAGGCCCCTTTCCCACATTTAATTCTTCTAGAACATCATTTAGGCACGTTTTTATAGCTACGGTGCTTAGGCGCCCGTGCTTAGTTAAGCATAGGTCAACATAACATTCAAAAACTCAATCTTACACATCTAAGACATCATTTAAAGCATTAAACTTATCACTAAAAGTTCAAAATACTACCACAATTCACCAAAAACAAACACAACAATAACAAAACAAAAGCACACTGATAACTATGGGTTACCTCCCAAAGAGCGCTTGGTTTTATGTTGTCAGCCCAACTTACCTAGTATTATGGGTGACCGAACATCAAAATATTATTTACATTAGTCTGATCCCCTAAGAAATAGGGTTTCAATCTATGACCATTCACTTTTAAAATTTTCAGGGTTTTAGGATCCTTAATATCCACAGCTCCATAGAGATAAAATTTTACCACATCAAATGGGCCCATCTACCAGGACTTAAGTTTGCTTGAAAATAATTACAATCTTGCATTATAAAGAAAAACTTGTCCTAGCTCAAAATTTGTAGTAAGAATCTTCTGATCATGCCATATTTTCATCTTATCTTTATCAATCTTAGCATTTTTATATGACTCATTCCTTATCTCTTCCAGCTCATTTAATTGAATGAATCTCTTCTTACCAACATCCTTTAAATTATTATTGAACTCCTTAATTACTCAATAAGCATTATGCACAAGTTCCACTAGTAAATGACAAGCTTTCCCATAACTTAACTTGAATGAAGACATTCCTATAGGAGTTCTATATGCAGTCCTATAAGCCTACAAAGCAAAATCAAGTTTAACTGACCAATCAATTTTTGTTGGATTAATAGATTTCTCCAAAAAATTTTTGATTTCTTAATTGACTTCAGCCAAACCGCTTGACTGAACATACTAAGCAGAAGAAATTTGATGATAGATTCAATATTTCTTCAATAATTTTTTTTATTAATGCATTTTTGAAATGACTTCCCCCATTAGTTATGATAACTCTTGGCATTCCAAATCTTAAAAATAAATTTGTTTTTAAGAACTTTACAACACTTGGAGCATCACATCGAGGTAAAAAAATAGCTTCTATCCATTTAGACACATAGTCTACTGCTAACAGCATATATAAATTTTCAAAAGATGGTTTAAACAGTTTCATGAAATCTAATCCCTAAACGTAAAATATTTCAACTTTCAAAATATAATTGAGGGGCTTCTCATTTCTTTTAGAAATATTTTCTGCACGTTGACACGGATCACAATTTTAAATATAAGCATTTACATCTCTAAAGAAAGTAGATCAATGAAATCCAGATTGCAAGATTTTATATGATGTTTTATCAACACCAAAATTTCCGCCAAAATTAGAATTATGAAATTTTTGGATAATTTCAATAGTCTCTTCTAAAGGCACACATCTTTGCAAAATTAAATCATTCCCTTGTTTATACAAAAATGGGTCATCCCAAAAATAAGTCTTAGCTTCAGATAAAATTTCCTCTTTTGTTGGTGTGTCAGACCATAAGGTAAAATGTTTCTAATAATAAAGTTCACAATGCCTGCATACCACAGAACATGCCATTTGTTTATATTGAATAAATTTTCATTTAGAAAATGTTCTTTAATTTTTTCTTCTGAACAAAGTGATTTCTCAGAATTAGGCTTAGACAGATGATCAGCAATTTGATTATCAACTCAAGATCTATCTACTATTTTGAAATCAAATTCTTACAAAAGAAGAACCCATCTTATCAGTCTAGGTTTTACATCCTTTTTTTTCATTAAATACTTTATAGCAGAATGATCAGTATGCACCATACATTTAGTTCCAATTAAATATGATCTGAACATCCCAAATGCAAAAATTATTGTTAATAACTCTTTCTCAGTTATGGTATAATTAATTTGAGCTTCATTAAGAGTTATACTGGAATAGTAAATTACTTTGAAAATATTATCATAATTTTGTCCTAAAACGTACTCCAATAGCATAATCGCTTGCATCGCACATTAATTCAAATTATTTTTTCCAATTTGGTGAAACAATGAATGGTGTAGTGATTAATTTCTTTTTAAAAGTTCAAAAGCTTTTTGGCAATCCTTATCAAAATTGAAAATAATATCTTCCTCGAGCAATTAACATAGAGGCTTAGAATTTTTTATAAAATCATCAATATAATGCCTGTAGTATCCAGCATGTCCCAAAAAAACTCCTAATTTTTGTCACATTTTAGATGAGGTAAATTAACGATCACTTGAATTTTTGCAGGATATACTTCCTACCTTTCTCAGAAATGCGATGTCCTAAAACAATTCCTCCTACTACCATAACTCGTATTTTTCCCAATTAAGAACTAAGTTTATTTCTTCACAGTGTTTAAGAACTCATGATAAATGTTCTAAACACGATTCAAACAAAGTTCCAAACACCGAAAAATCATCCATAAAAGCTTCAATTCTTTTTTCTATTAAATCACAGAAAGTAGCCATCATAGATCTTTGAATTGTAGCAGAGGCATTACATAAACCAAAGGGCATTCTTCTAAAAACAAAAGTACCATATGGACATGCAAATGTTGTTTTCTCTTGATTCTTAGGAGCAATTTGTGTTTGGTGATAACCAGTATACCCATCCTGAAAAATAAGCATATTTATGCCCGGCTAGTCTATCCAATATTTGATCCATAAAGGGTAATGAAAAATGATTTTTGTTCGTGGCATGGTTTAATTTTTTATAATCAATGTATATACACCATCATGTAACTTGTGTTGTTGGTATTAGTTCATTCTTTTCATTAACAGTTATAGTAACTCCTCCATTCTTAGGAGCACAGTGAATAAGACTAACTCGTGCACTATCTAAAATAAGATAGATAATCCAAGCATCTAACCACTTTAAAGTTTCATTCTTGATAACTTCATTCATAATGGGATTTAATCTTGTTTCAGGATCAGCCTTGGGTTTATAGTTATCTTCCATCAGGATTCTATGCATGCAAATTGAAGGACTGATTCCTTTAATATCAGCATTTGTCCATCCAAAGGCTTTCTTATATCTTTTCAAAATTTTTAGCAAACACTCTTAGTTATCTGAAGTTGAATTTGAGGAAATTATAATTGAAAAAGTTGAGGAATCACCTAAAAAGGCATATTTGAAATGCTTAGAAAGAAACTTCAAGTCAAGTTCACGAAGTTTCTCAATTGATGGACAAAAAGATTTGTCTTTTTCTACCATGTTCAAAACTTCAAAACTTTCTTGAAAAAAATTTTAATTTTCTTTAATAAAATCATTAAGATGTTCTAATTCCTCTTCTTACTCGTCTTCCAATTCCTTCATTTCTGAATTCCCTTCATAAGTAGTTTTGAAATGACATTCACTAAGATATCTCATTGCATCCATCCTGAAACATTCATCATCTTTACCTTTTGCATGGTATTTCATTAATTTGGCATTTGTTCTAAAGCTTGGGCAAAAGAAATGTTACTTGTAAGCTTCTTAAAGATTTCCATAAATTTTGAAAATTGCTTATCCAACTTTTGTTGATGAAGTCTTTAAGGAAACGGAGGTGGTTGCAGTTTTTCTAAATCAATCTTAAGTGGAGAAATAGGTGTCTCAAAATCATCTAGAGTGTCCTCTTTAGATTTTTTCAATTTCTTCTTTCTCTACTTCAATCTCCTTTTTAACTCTGCTTTCCAACTCTCTTCCACTTCTAAGTTGAATAACTTTCACTTGCTCTTTATTTTAGTCTTGAGGATTAACTTCTATATTACTAGGAAGTGTTTCTTGGGTTCTGTTACTTAATGAATTTGCATTTGTCCTAACTATTTCTCAATATTTTTTGTAGCAGCTCCTAGACTTTGTAACTGATTTCTCATTTGTAACACCACTTCTTTTATAGACAACTTCTTATTCTTAAATTGTGGATTATTATTGAAACCTAGAGGATAGGGAGGTGATCCCAAAATATTTATGCTTACATTTTATATATGAATTGATTCTTCTCTTATGATATTATAAAATGGAATACTACACAAGTATATGTATCATTATCAAGTAATATAGGACCTTCTGATTAAGCCCCGAGATATCAAACCCACATGGAAAGAATTAAAAAAAGAAAAGATAAAAATAACTTTTTACTTTTTAAGAATGATCTTTCCCAAACTAAAAAGATAAAATTCTAGGAAAGAAAATTTGATTCTTTTTGTTAATTTTTAAAATTTAAAATGAAAGTAAACAACTACTTTAAGTAAATTTTTATAAGATACAAGCAAATCCAAATAAAATATCTTTTTCCATTTTATAAATTAGTAATCATAGAATTTTTGTTGTGGAAGTATCTAAAATGTGTTGTGTCAAATAGGAGAAATTATATTCCTTACCCTTACTATAGATACTATAAAGAACATAGGTTAATTTATTGTTTTAAAAATGTTGAAGACGGGTTAGGCAGGAAAGATATTAGCTCTCACTCTAGAGTTCCTCTTCTCCCTCCACCTAGGGGCTAACATCACGTATCAAAACATAAAACAATAAATCGAATTTGGGGCTTTAGCCTGTCACTCTAAAGTCCTATAATTCTACACCCATCAAAGTATATCTCCTTATTTATTTTCTTTCAACCATATGGATTTTATTCTCACCCATATAATCTCATGTGATTCTTTCTAATTATTAACTGAGACAATACCATACCTGTTCTTACATGTTCTCACAACATATTTTAATATCTTAATTAGCCAAATCAAGAAGTAAATGAAGTGCAAGGTTTTAAATCATCACAACTTCTTCCAACATTGAAATCTTATAACTTCACACAACATACTTCCATAACTTTATTACTTCATCATATTAAGAATAAAGATAAAGATAACTACTCAGAATATTTGAAGAAAATATAGTCACAACTTGGTTTAAAAGTAGAAATCATAGTGAAAACACAGGAAGTCTTAATTAATAACCAAATGTAATAACAAAGCTAAAGAATTATTTGTAAATCCTCTCCACTAAACACTTAAAGTTCCATTGAAAAATTTGTTATTCCTTACAATACTCCTTAGAGGTTGGCGCCCAACTCTAAGGACTCCAATTCTCGAATCTAATCCTAATACAGACTATATTTAAGTGAAAATGGTGAAGTTGAGTGGTAAGTTAATGAAAGAATACTCCTACACTAATTGCAAACTCTACAACAACCACAAATAACTACTCTTACAACATTCTAAATTACTCTCTAATTACTCTCCAAAACTCCCTGTCTTTTTCTAATCTTTAAGCTTCTTTTTATACTTTTCTAATAGGTGCCTTTGTATCTCTTCAAAAAGTCTCCAAATTTATTGAATCCTACAAGAGATGCCTCGACCCCTTCAAAATGGCGCTAAAAATTAAATAACTCCTCTTTAGTAACTACCACATGTAAGCCCAAGGTCCCAATGCTTAGCCGCGAGTCTTTTCGCTTGTAAGCTCCAAATCTGGCGCATAGCCATGGGTCTCTGGCACGTAAGAGCCATCTGGGTGCTTAGCCGCCACAGATCAATTTTGCACCTTTCTTCATTTTTACTCCAATTTTGATACTTTTTCACTCCTTTCATCACATTTATCCATTTAATCATACCTGCAAGAAAAATACACAAAGTACCTTCCATTAAAGTGCATATCATTAAAAATAAGTATAAAAATGTATATAAAAATACTATATATTTTAGGTGTTTCAAAATCCCCCAAACATGGAATGTTACTTGACCTCAAGTGACACTTTAATCATATAAAATTCATACAATCAAATTATGGGGATGAGTTTCTTTAAGAGTTTTTAAAATTTTGTTCTAGAAATATAGTAGTCCAATTTAGAAAAAATTTTAGTAAGTGAGACCAATTTAAAGTTTATAAATCTCTTAAATAAAGGTCAATGAAAATTTTTTGTTCCTATCTTATTCAGAAACACTTGTAGATTTTTCAAATCATAGGGCATAGGCATTTTATTTTCTTTACTTAAAAATCTTTACTAAAAGCAACTATACTAACTATATTATATTTATAACCTTTAAGATTTTCTCAAATCTTATACTCTAAAAAGATCAGGTGTGTAACCAATTTTTGATTAGGCCCTTAAATCCTCAAGCTTCTCCTTCCTTTTCAAATAGTATTTTTCTTTTTTTTCCAATTCTTTTCTTTTTCTTTTTTTTATGAGGCAAGGATTACTATATCTGGGTAGGCCTTTAATAATTTTGAATTCCACCCTTCTTCCTAAAGCATAATTTTGGGGATCAAGTTTTTGGTGTCGTTGTCGGTAATAGAAAGAAAGAAAATAAAGCACTATAGTCACCTATGATCACTCTATTCATTTAACTATGATAGTTCATCTCATACTCACTATGGCTCTAAAGACAATCCCCAATATGATCTACCTTTCCTTTTATATCATGAAAACGATCTGCAGTATAATTGATATTGTTTTTCATTTTATTTAAAAGTTCAGTCTATGAATCAAAAAATGGACTTGATGATGCATGAGATATGGAAGCACGAGATGTAGAAGTAGCAGAAGTAGATGCACTGGATGCTCTAGAAAATCCTCTTCTCCAGCCAAAAAGTGAATGTTCAGCATATGTTTTCACATTTACACTAGAAATAGGCTTAAGAGGAGCCACTAATATTTTCTCGTGTCGATGTCAATGTCATTGATTGGAGTCACCACTTTATTTATCTATCATATCGACCTAGTCTTCAAGAGATCTTATTTCTTTGAATCAAGTAAAGCTTCCTCAAATAATAAAAAATTTGAAGAAAATAAGGGCTAATAAAATAGAAAATAGTAGAATAAGAAATATTGGTGATAATCTTTACAAAAGGAGATTCTAGAATGCCTTATTCTAGAAATCTTTATATAAGGAATATCACATATGAAATTTTGACAACAAGATATTTCTAGATTTGATACCTATTCTGAGTTCTTAAATTTTCTATAGGAGCAAGCTCCTATAGTTAATTACATCTTAGACAATTAGGATTGTCTAAGAAAACTTCTTATTAATGTCAATTACTTGCTTTCTAAGAAATATCAATATTCAATCCTAGAGGTAATATGTTCCTAAGTGTCACGTACTACCCTAAGGGTTTGATTTTGTCAATGTCATTTGTTTATATCAGTTTTTATTTTTATTTTGTGATTTGTCATTTTTCTTTCGTTTTGTCTTGTGGTATGTTTTTGTTTGGTAGCTATCCTAAAAGTTTTAGGTTTTGTGACTATCCTAAAAGTTTTATGTTTTGTTTTGTTTATTTGTCATTTTGATTTTGTTACTTTATTTTGTCATTTTTTTGATGTCATTTTGGTTTTGTTTTATTGTTTTTTGTCCGGTCTTTAGAATGTCATCCTGTAAAACAGTCTTAGCACATCCTAATAACATACAAAGTAAATCTAAAATAGAACTTTTCTTTAACCTACAAGGAAAACAGTGTCAGAAAAAGAGGTAATGTCGGTTTTATTTTTTAATTTGGTTTTAATTTTCTTGTTCAATGAAAATTTCTTGTTCTTTCTCCATGTGTAGAGAGTAGTTTTCTTTTCTCTTCCCTCTTTCAATAAATTATTATGCATGTGTAGGATATAAAATTGAGTGGAGTGAGAATATATTGTGATGATTTTACTTTGTTCTTTGTTTACATGTAAACTTGATCAATTTGCAAGTTAAAATCTGTTGTGAGAACATGTAAGAACCATTGTGATATTGTCTCAGTCAACTATTGGTAAGAATCACATGAGATTATATGGGTGAGGATGTAATCCATATATTTGAGTGTAAAAAAATAGGGAGATATACTTTAATGGGTGTAAATTTAGAGGACGTTAGAGTGATAGGCTAAAGCCCCAAATTTGATTTGATGTTTTAAGTTTTGATATGAGATGTTAGCCCCTAGGTGGAGGGAGAAGAGGGAAATCTAGAGTGAGAGCTAGTATCTTCCCTGCCTAACCCATCTTCAATTTCAAATATCAGATTAACATATGTTCTTTATAGAACCAAGTAAGGGTAAAGAATATAATTGCTTTTATTTGTTCAATCTCTCTCACTACTTGTTTTACATTTACACATGTCACTAATTTCATTTTACACAGAAGGGTACTTTAATATATCAAACCCCACTTTTTTATTTTCACTAAGTATTTTATTTTGGGAATAAAAGTAGTATTGTAGTGATAATTGTAGGATTTAATTAAAACCAAACCTTTATCAACTTTCCAAGCTAGGGCATGTTATTGTAGACTAGAACCTTTTGAAAGCCGCGATGATTTACTGCGATCTCCGTGGGATCAATATTTGGGGCTTAATCAGAAAGCTCTATATTATTTTATAACGATACATATACTTGCATAAAATCTATACTATTTAAAGATATAATTGAAATCTTACTTTTCTTTGGAGTCAATTTTTTAGCACTGTTGTAAAGGAAGAAATTTAAACAAGAAAATTAAAGCATTAAACTCTTGTATATTGTAATCGGGGATCAAGTTTTTGGCGCCGTTGTCGGGGATCGCAATGGTTTATCTTGAATTTTAGGAGGATTTTAGTTGAAGTATTTATTCTTAGACTTGGATAATTGTAGTGTCTTAAAAATTGTTTTGTGTGAAAAGTGATTTTTTGTATGAAAAGGTATTGTGAAGAAACTGTTTGTGTAAAAAAAAGGTGTTTGTGAAAATGTTTTCTTATGTTGAAAATATTTTTTGTTTAATTTTTAATGTATTGTGTGTTGTGTTATGTATGCAAACCAAAGGATCTGCAAGACTTGTGCCTTATGATCCTGAGTTAGAAAAAAAGAAAAAAAAACAAAAAAACAAAAATGACTTAAAAACTAGAAATGGAAATGGAAAACATTCAAAAAAATAACTTAGAAAATCATTATAAATCATTGAGGGATTATGTAAATCCTACGATAGGTGAAATTCACTCAAGTATACAAATTCCTGTCGTAGAAGCTGACTCATTTGAACTAAATCCAGAGATGATCCAACTGGTGCAGAGCAACCAGTTTGGGGGAACTCCTTCGAAGGATCCCTATTTACACTTATCAAGATTTCTAGAACTTTGTGCTACATTTCATTATAACGGCATGCCAGACGATTTTGTTAGACTAAGGCTTTTTCCTTTCTCATTAAGGGATAAGGCTAAAATGTGGTTATACTCATTAGCACCTGGCTGTATTAAAAATTGGGAGGAGTTAACTCAAAAATCCTAGATAAGTATTTTCCACCTTCAAGGACTACTAAACTTAGAAATGATATTATCTCATTTTGTTCGTATGAAGGGGAATCAATATACGACGCCTGGGAAAGATTTAAGGAACTTCTAAGAAAGTGTCCACACTATGCTCTGCCTAATTGGTTAATCATTCAAACTTTTTACAATGGGATAGTAGGATCTCTTAGGTCTATAATTGATGTTATCGCTGGTGGATCGTTAATGTCAATACTATTTGATGAAGCATATGTAGATCATTAATGTCAAACTTTGCAAGTGTAAATCCTACAAATGTAGCCAGTGTTCATCATACAGTTGCGAATGCAATTCTTGCATCTCATGTTGCTGCAACATAAAGAAGTTGGACCAATTTGGAATGAACCAGCCTTAATTTACTCCAGTAAGTGAGGAAAGTTCATTAGGGCATATGATTGATTCTAACTTATCATATGAGACTTTAAATACCATAAAAAACCATATTCAAACTTTTACAACCCAGGTTGGAAGAACCATCCTAACTTTAACTTGAATCATACTACTGTGGTGGAAACCAACAATGGGAAAATAATCATGCAAATCCTAATGGATGTTAAAATAATCAGGGGAACACAAACTATAGACCTCATATCCACTGGACTCTAATAATGATAAAAAATTTGAGGATAAGACGATGTCTATAAAAGAAGTGGTATTGCAAATGGGAAACCAGTTGCAAAGTCAAAATGTTGTGATTATAAACATAGAGAATCAACTGGGACAAATTGCTAACTCACTTAGAAATAGACCCCAAGGAACACTTTCTAGCAATATTGGGATCAATCCTAAAGAGAACACTAATGAACAAGTAGAAGCTGTCTAATTAAGAAGTGGAAGAGAGATAGGGGATGTGGTTATAAAAGAGAAAGAAGTTGTGAAAGAAATAAAATAAATAAAAGACCTAAATAACATGATTCTAAGGATCTGGAAAAATTAATATCTCCAACTAAAATCAATTTAGAAAGACCAACACCTCTATTTCCTCAAAGAGCTAGAAAGCATGAGTAGTATAAAAAATTTTCAAAATTCTTGAAAGAATTTAGGAAGTTAACGATAAATATTCATTTCGCTAAAGTTTTCGAACAGATGCCAAGTTATGCAAAGTTATGAAGGAGATATTAAACAAGAAAAGGAAACTTGGGGATTAAAAAACAGTTAAATTAAGTGAGTAGTGTAGCACTATACTATAGAAAAAACTTCCTCAGAAACTTAAAGATCCTTATAGCTTTACAATTCCTTGTGCAATTGCAGAAAAATTATGTGGAAAAGCTTTATGTGATTTAGGAGTGAGTGTTAATATGATGCCTCTATCTATATTTAAAAAGTTAGGTTTAGTTGATATTTCTCTCACTACTGTAACCCTTCAGTAAGCTAATCGATTTGTCATTTATCCAAAAGGGGTTATAGAAGATGTGCTTGTTAAAGTGGATAGATTTATCTTTCCTTTGGACTTTAGATTAAGGAGTGAGGCTTTGTAAATTGAGGTACGAATTCTCCTACAACTAGAATTAATGAAATTATTGTTCAGAGACGTTGGGAAGTATTGTGTTATACTACTACCGTTGTAGTTCTCCCGGTTGTGATGGATGCAAATCTTCATGGAATCAACCAAGGATCAGTCTATGTACAAGGTAGGTTTGTCACATTTACTCCTACAAAGATTAATGATTTATACATGATAGAGAATGTGTCAATCTGCCACTATTCGAATCTTACCCCGACGAAGGACAATATGAATGATACATACAGATATCTGACAGATGAAAGTGATGAATGGGAGATAAGAGATAACAAGTATGTAAGTTTCTTGACCACACTGTTAAATCGTACATCGAAACACTTACATTAATTCATAAGTGCAAAATTGCTCCCGACTATGAAAATCAGTAAAGTAACAAAGGAGTGTGTTATTCTGAACTATTGTATTCAAATGGGGATACCTATTGATGTTGGCTCGATAATTGTTAAGTCTGTTTTGGGATTGATCGTTCACAGATCTAAGTATGGGCTTGGACATCTTCCACCATATTTCTCCTCTGCAATAAATCACAAGTGTCATATGAGAACTGGGAAAGAGTAGTTCTACCTTGGAAGCCTATAGACCCAGCAGATGCATATAGTAACCAGGCAATTGGTGATATGAATGATATGAGCATCATTTAGGATCAACCATCTCAGAGGTCAGAACCTATTCCTCCTTACTTTCCTGAAATTTCACAAATTATATTGAAGAAAATTAAGAAATTGGAGAAAGAAGTACAACACCTGATGAATGCAATCAAAAATCTATCTGATTTCTTTGATCATCTAGATTAGAGAATGAAAGAGCACTTTGATCATTCTGGATATCTTGAAGGAAGTTTAACACGATTGATGAGAAGGAAAGGTTGGATTGAAGAGGATTCTATTAAAGAATTTCCGTTTCATTCATTCTACAATCTGTTTGTTCATGCTCAATCAATTGGAGATCTTAAAATTGATGATAGTTTTAAGAAAGAATGAAGACTTACTTATTTTATTTCTATATTTGTGTATTTGAACTGATTGCTTTACTTCGTTTTGCTTTTTTTGGATGTTATATTTGGACATGCTTTCTTGTTTAGTTTTCAGCGTTATTGTGTTGTGGTTGTGCGCGACACTGAATTTAAGATTATATGACTCGAAAATGTGTAAAGTTTAGTGTTGTGTGTACGTGTCTGATACTTGGATTCTATATATGAATGTGATGTTTTTTTGTTTTTTTGTTAAGAAATATCATTTGCTATGGCTTTAGAATGTTATTCAATGCTTAATTAGATTAATTAGACGTCGGAGCAGTCTTGAAAAGATCAAAATTGTAAGAAAGAAAATCGAAAGCCCAGTTTTTGAACTTGGCGCCAAACGACGCTGTCACCAGTGCCTGACCGCGCTAAAAGACAGAGAGTTTGGCCATTAGAGTAGAATAATGTGCCGAACGGCGCTGCCGCTAGCGTCAGACAGCACTCGACCGGGAAAAAGGCCTGAAACTCCAAAATTTCATGATTTAACCTTGGGACCCGCCATTTTTGCCCAAACCATCGTCTTCTACCTCCAGCTAAGGTCTATTTTTGCACTTATGGCTCACTTGCATTTGGATTTGAAGTGATTTCATGGCCATAAAAATTCAGATTTCATCTTCTCTTGGTAAGAGCTACACTTTAACTTAAAATTTTTTGAATTTGACCTTGGAAATCTCCTACATTAGGAAGATTTGATATTTTAAAGTTTTTGGAGAAACTTTAGAGATTTTTCATGGATTTTGAGTTCTTATCTTTTTAAATTTACCTTTGAGTCCATTACATTGCAATTTTAAAATTGATTTGGATAAATTTGGTATTTTTAGACAAATTGCTCCAAGAATTTCAAAGGGGAAGAGGAAATTTGAGTATGATGAAAAAAAATTTGTGATTTTGAAAGCTTATTCATGCTTTAGTACATTTCTTAGCAATAATAAATGTATTCAGGAGAGAGCCTTTGAAAATCCTAGAGGTATGCTGGAAGAACTTCTTGCAAATCAGCAATAAGAGATTTTCTGCTATTTTACTGCTGAAGCGATGCTTGGTATTATTCGAGAGTTTTATGCAAATCTGTATTATTCTGAGATTTAACACATTCTGGTTAGAGGGCAAATGGTTGAATTCACCCCTGCCAACATAAATGCATTTTATCATTTAAGAGCACCTTTTTCTTGTGAATAAGAAAATTTTCCTATTATGAATGAAGAATTGGATATGATTGTAAAGTTTTTGACTGATAGAAAAGGGGAGTGGAAGATTAAACAAATACTAAAAATTAACTTTCCCCTTTCTACTTTGAATCCTGTGTCGAAAGCCTGTCACTATTTCAGTTTTGCAAGACTTTTGCCTACCAACCATCACAGCGACGTTGCTGTTGATAGAGCTGTTCTGAAATACTGTATTCAGAACATGAAAAATATAAATATTGGGGTTATTATTCATAAAAGTATTTTGACAAGCTCAAAAGGAGAGACTATAGGTGGACTAGGACACCCCAACCTGATTCATGCTTTATGTATTCAGTCAAGTGTAGTGATTGAAGAAAATGATGAGGTGATCCAGCCCGTGAAGCCCATTACAAAGTTGAATTTGAAAACATATGAAGCCCATGTAAGTTGGAAGTAGAGTAAGAAAACTGATGAGCCTTCTTCTATTCATGATAGACCATCTACATCTTGGGAGCTTACTCTGCATGGATCAATTGGAAAGATTGAACACCAGAGTAGAGGGACTAGAAGTTAGGAACAAGATAAATGATGATTATCAAGTGCAATGGAGAGAATATGAGATAGCTTATCATGAGGCACAGATGAGAATTTTCAGGGGAGACACTAGCACTGTATTTCTTACTTACCCTGAGTATACTCCATACCAGCCTGCAGAACCTGATGATGGTGGAGCTCCTATAGAGGATGAAGATTGGTATTTTGTGTATTTTTATATTTCAGTGTACTTTGTATTTGTATATGTGATGTTTGTGATGTACCTGAGACTCTCTTTGATGTTTGTTTTGTATTAGTTGATGTATCTGTGATGTACCTGAGACTCTTTCTGATTAGTATTTATGATGTAATGTGTATTTGGTTGTGTTTGTAGCAAACTTTTTGTTGATTTGTGATGTATGTGATGTTATAGTAGAGTTTTCATGTGTTTGGTTTGCTAGTTTAATTTGTGATAGTAACAGTTGGATGTTAATATTGTGTGTTAGTTTATGTTTCATGTTTTTAAACTTCTTCTTTTATAAATTTCTAACTCGTATTTGTGTATAGAAATGCTTCTAATTATTTCAGGCCTACTGTTCCACTTTATCGAGAAAAACTTGCTTATACTTAAAGGTATGAAAAGCCCAACATATCGAGGTATGAGTTAAAGTTTTATATTTTTCTTTCTTCCCATATAAATTGTATTAATATTCAAAAATCTAAGTTTGGGGGAGGAAAAGAATTAATTATTAATTGTTCTCATTTAAAAATATTTTCAAAATTATTAACATGATTTCCTATAATATAACTCAATTTCAGATAACTGTATTTTAATTTTATTTAAGTATTTTGTAAAGTTGAATGAAAGTATTTGGTAATGAAAAGTAATTTTGTAGGATAAGATATTTGGTATAAAAGAATAGGACTATAATCAAGTATTCAAAGTAAGAAAAACTGTATGTTTGAAATATTAAGAATCTTAAAAGTTTATGTGATGGGAAATGATTGAGACTCTATGATGAATCATTAATAAGTTAAAGAAATGCCTATAAGGTAAAGGAATGTGGTAAATTTCAAATTTAGGATGAGAAGAGTGAAATTCAAAATCATTAAAGGCTATCCAGATACAGTAATCCTCACTTAAAAGAAAAGAAAAGAAAAAAAAGAAAAGAAAAGAAAAGAAAAAGAAAAAGAGAACTGAGGAGAAGCTTGAGGAGATGCCTAATCAAAAATTGGCTTCACTTAGACCTACCTAAAGGGAAAAACTTAATTACTTTCCTAAACTTATATTTGTGGATTAGCATCCTTACTAGTAGTGTTCTCATAAACTTCTTTTCATGTAATCCTTTTAAGTGCCTTAATAGGACAATCTACAGTCATTTTTGAAATGAATAGAAGGCTAGAACTCTTAGACTTGACTACTAGATAGCCTTACAGCTGCAGAATTCACTTGAATTATTCAAAGATCTTTCTGAAAATTTTACTATCGTACTTATCTAAATCAAAATTATGGTACTCTAGAAAGAAAAGTTCATTGTAGTGGATCATTATTTTATGTATTAAATAAAATTATTTAAGAACAAGTAATAGTTAAGTTTGGGGGATCTTGATCCATTAAAAATTTTATAGCTTTTTACTATCCATTTCATACCTGTTTTTGATGATATTGCACTTTAAAGGAAGTTATTTTACATGATTTCATGTAGGTACAATGATTTTAGGCTTTTGGAGAAAAAGGAAGCGAAAAGGAGTAAATTTGGAGCAAAAAGGGAAAAATGTGTATTTTATTGAACTAGCGTCGAACGGTACTGTCACCAGCGCCGAACAGTGCCTTTTTACAGAGAGTTGCGACCGTTTTGGCAAAATAATGCATCGAACGGCGCCTTATCCAGTGTTGAACCATACCCTATCCTGAGTTTGAACAAGATTCAATGCATTTGGCTGGATTTTGAAGGGTTGCTTTAGGAAACTCTTGGGAATTCAGTTTTGGCCGAATTTAAACACTTTTGGAGCCAATTTTTGAAAGAGGGGAAGAAGAGAATAGAAGAGTTTAGAGTTTAGAGAGAGTTTCTTTCCATTTAGTGTAGGAAATTAGGTTTTGTGTTTTCTTTTCTAAGGAGTGTGAGAGGAGATGGAAAGTGAGAGATTTCTTCTTCCTTACTATTCTAAAGAGAGAATTGTTTGTTATTGTGAAGAAAGAAGAGGAGTCAAAGAAATTCCTTGAGATTCGCTTGAGGAAGAGTTTGAGATAAGTTATCTTTACTTTACTTTGTTTGTATGACGTTGTTTTTATATATATAATTCATGTTTTCTCATTTTTTCCTCATGAGTCTTGAGTAGATTTTTTTGTCTTCCTCCTTTTCATGTGATATGTTGATGTTGTGATATAGAAATGATGTGCCGATTTATTATGGAATATTTGTGATGACCTTTTCACTTCGAACTTCATTTACTTTTTGATCTGGTGAATTGTTAAAACTTTTTGGGAAACATATTTTCCGAAAGGATTATGAGTTCCACAACAAAAGTGAAGGTCGCATTCAATGTCCATGAATGAGAGACATAGTTTATGGGGATTGAGTGCAAATATATAGGAATATATACTTTGATGGGCCTAGAATTTGAGATTTCAGATTGAAAGGCTGGAATCCTCAATTTGATCCTAATATTTGGAAACTGAAGCGAGAGTTAGCTTTCAGGTGAAATGAAGTGGGAGCTCTGGAGTGAGAGCCAGTATCCTCCCAGCCTAACCACGGATTTGGGGACTAAACTTAGGATTAGCCAATGTTCTTTATACGATGAAATATGGGTAAAGAATAGGAATGCTCCTATTTGGCACAATACATTAGCATCACTGATCTATGTCACAATAATCATCACATTATGAATGGAAAGGAGGAAGACTCTTTCTTGCAACTGAACTTTGTTATAAATTTAGTATTGTGTTAGTTTAACTTGCTAAAGTTTAGAACGTATTTTGGTAGGAATAGTAACTGTAACTATTGTCTTTATTTTAATAATTAAACTTACTTGCAATTTTGTTATGATTCGATAAGTGATTTCTGTGCTTCTCCATAAAATTAAAGCCTCCCTATGGGATCGATATTCTAGGACTCCACTAGTTCCCTGTATTACTTGAGCAATACGTATACTTGTGTTTCATTGTGTGATTCATTTTAAAACTAAATCAATATATATGTCTAAATCTGAGTTCATAAATTTTGGCAAATTAAAAAAGTCGCACCATTCAACACTAGCTTTTGATTTTACTTCTTTTCATTCAGAATTCCAGAGGTTATTAAACTTGTGTAGTTTCTTTTGGGACCATGTGTGTGGTATTAGTCCCTTTTTTGCTAGTTAGTAATACTAGGTGAGTAAAATGAGAGTTCTATTAATTCATTTAAAATTCATTTTAACATTCTACATATTTTTCAATGCTTAAAGGTGGGATCTTCTATATGACTTTTGACTTTGATAACCACTCAATTGGAATGATACTTTAACTTACATCCTAGCCACAGTAAAAGGAGATAGTGAGGTTAGAGCTAAAGTGTTAACATAGTGCTTAATCGTCTCACACATGAATGATTCAAATTTTTCTTGATTTGAAGCAATTGCTTTTCCTTCTAGTTCTTCACTATTTTCTTCATTAATGAAGAATCTTTCATGGCATTCTTACTTTCATTGGATTAATTGACCAACCTATAGTGTATGAATCATCCTTTGAATTGGACTCAAAGTTAATATGCATTGCAGGTGTTCCATTCTTCAAGTTGGTGAAATAAATCATATCTTTGATATTTGTTCTTACTTCAGTATTACTTTGTTGCTCTTATTGGTGCTATCACCTACTAATAAGCTTGGAGAGGTGTATGAATGCTCGAATAATATATGAGGTTGATGATCTTCATCAGACTATGTATCTTCTTTTTCTTCATCATCTTTTTCATTGTTTTCTTTTATAATTTCTTATTTTTTTTAAATTTTGTTTCTCTTCTTTCTTTTCTTTTATTGCTATATCATTTTTAGCCTCTTCTTCAGTGTCATATTCATTTTTCTTTATTTTCTTTTATGATAACTTTTTCTTCTTTTTCTTCTGATTTTTTATTTTCATGTAGTTCTCTGGAAATGACCCCTTGTTTTTTCAACATAATAGTGTGTTGCATCTTCATAGATTTTTTACTTCATGAATTGAGAGTGGATTTAAGTCACCCTTAAAGCAGTATTTCACACCATCTCTCTAGCGTTTGATGCATTGACGAAGGGAAGAACTTACCATTCAATGCTCATGAAGCCAAAGTATCCCCATTAGTCCGGAAGTCTCTAAACTTTAGAAACAGGGTTATAGAGCCTAGAGGATTTTCACCGTTTTTCATTAGATCTACATGATAACACATCTTTAGATGAAAGCTTTTGGGTATTACTATCAATGTAAATAAGAGTTCTCAAATTTATTATATTGACATATGCACCCGGATCTTTAAGAACTCTGGGCAATCAAATCTATCCAAAACTTATATAAATGTATATTGGTTTATTATGATCAGTTATCGCTAGAAAGAGGCCATTATCAATGAAAGACATTTATAAGAACTTCATAGAAGTAGTTTACTTCTGTAACTAGTGGATCAGATGTCAGTTGTGTCATTTAGATTTCAGGATCTAAAAAGCTTTAATTAGTAGCTCTCTTTGGATAAGATGAGAGCACACAGATACAAAGTTTTACTAGAAACTTCCATAAATGGGACAACACATTATAATGAACCTTAAGAGGAGTTTCCACAAGCATAACTTGAATAGGACCATCCTGTGGAAGGGTTGAGGTTAATTAGGACTAATGGTTGGTGTAGATTTCTTAGGAAGTGTTTTGCAAGTGGCAGAAATTTGTCTATTTGAATTTGCTGAGTGAGATAAAAGTATTTAACTTTACTAAAATTTATCAAAAATACAATTATCACTATGTTGTGTATTTTTGGTAAAAATTCCACAGAGAGAGAATTGGGATTAAAATTGATAAAGTACAATTTTAACGCCTCAACTCTATCCACAATACTTAGCAACACTAGATCCAGAATGAACTAGATTGAAACCTAAGAGTTCAACATTACAAAGCTATCTAAGGAGTGCCTCAACACTAATTAGTGAAAATTTTGGATTGAAGACCCAAGAGCATGGCATCATAGTGCTAGCATTAGCATCGTAATGCCATAATATTTGGGAAAAGGAATCCAAGATAGAGATAAAGGTACCTAAGCTCTACATTTTGGAACCCTGTGAAGCTATAAGAAGCTAGTTTATGTCAAATGATAGAGAGCTTAGTGTTGCAGCGCTATAGTACTAAGCAGCGCTATAGTTCAATGTTGCAGCATGACATGTATCACCATAACATGACAGTCCTGACTAAACAATTTAGTTTTGAATATGAATGGAGCTGTGGTGGTAGTTTTGGGAGTTAAGTTTGTGGAGTCACTGTAAGGAAACGAGTGTAAGAAAGTCTTTCAAAGAGAGTTGTGTGTGTCTTAAGAGTGTGAGTGTGTTGCAAGGAAGAGAGTTTTAAGAATATGAAATTCCATTTGAGGAACAAGAATAACATGAGAAATTTTGAAAATTAAGACTTTCTATGGTCAGTCCTAACTTTTCAATGAATTTTATTCTTTATTATATTATAATACAGTTTACTTCTATAGATTGTCAAAGCATTATAATACAATGAATTTACTATTTTAGCAAATTATTTATCAAATTTTATATTTAAATGCCTGTATAAATATTAGTCATTTTTAATACATACTTGAATGAAATAATATTATTTGATAATTCATTGATTATAAATTATTGCATTTATATTGTTTTATTTTTAAGTACATAAATATATACAGATAATAATTCTCACGAAAAGAAAATTTCATATTTAAAAAATAAGATAGTATAAATAATTCATTAAAAAGTTTTACTATTAAGACTTTAATAAAATAATTTTATTTAAATATAAGACTATCAAAATATAGAATTTTTTTTAATAAATTAAATATTGAACATAATTCTAAATTAGTTATCTAGGAAACCTTAAAAATCGAATTGATACTATTACAAATTAGAGGAAATTAATTTAAAAAGCATGCAATATCCTTAACCATCATAATTTGTTTTAAAATTATAGAAATGGTCATAATGATTTTCTTTTTCATGTAAATACGAAATTAATTTTTTTAATTTAATTTTTCAATAATTAATGAAAAGCATATTTGAAATTACATATGACATCTAACTATTATATTATATTTATATATGTTTCTAGGAACTATGATTTTTTTATAAAATAATTGATATTATTTCATAAACTATTTAATTTTATTAATATTTTTCTTATTTTCAAGTTAACTAACCTTTGAATTTGAATTATTAACTTAAAATAGAACCAAATGGTGTGTTGGGTGTATGCTAATGTGCGATTAACAACTGTGTTGTCCGTCACGAGTCTCTTCGGCTCAGGAATTCGATCCTGTCGAAGATTGGTTGGAGCTCACATCATAGCATTTGACCAATTTTTAATATATATATATATATATATATATATATATATATATAATATTTTAAATAATTTAATTGTCTACTATGCTACAAAGACTTAAAATCAATTAAAATTATTAATTAAAAAAATATAATAAAAATATATTAAATTATATTTAAATAATATTTTAATATAAATAATAAGATTTAAATCTCACCCTAACATTTAACATCCTATCGCTACAAGACTAAGGTTATTGAAATAACTTTTTATTCACAAATAGCTCATTTTCGACTCTCAAAATAAACAAGCGAAACATGAAAAATTTTGTGCTTGAAATATTGTTAAAAAGACGAACATAACTTAGTTTGAGCTCGCTCATCTTCAACTTGTTTACAACTTTACCGCCAAGTATTAAATAACAAATTTTATAATTATTTATGCACTTATTTTTTTGAAGTATCAAATAAGTAATTATTTAAAGATTAACTATCATAATATTAAATTAGTGCAACTAGTTCTTATAAAAAACTAGATAGTAATTAATATTATTACAAATAATCCCGATTATTATTGTTGACTAATCAATAAAAAAGCAATTAAGATAGAATTTACTAAAAAATTAAATACTTTTTACTAATTTAAATCTTAATAATTAATTATGATATTAGTGAAAAGCTAAGTAGCATCTAAATAGATTTTAGTAAATATTTACAGTTTCAGAACCCTAACGGATAATCATTAAACTGGATAGCATTCTCTCAAGACGTGACATTTTAATCAAACCAAAGCCTAAAACACTGTAAAAGGAAACAACTCTATCAATTAAATTTTAAAAGAATGCACAGAAATTATCACATAACTAACAACTCGAATGAGTTATTTCAGCACTGATATTTGAAACTCGCCAAAAACAGAAATAAATTAACAGAATTTGGCGCAAAGAAACAGGTGGATTAACTTAACTGAAATGCCCTATTTTCCATGTGTGTCAAGTGGGCATTTAGAGAAGACGAGAAGACCCTGTACATATTGAAGAACAGCGAGAGATAGGGCATTGAGCAGGTAAGAACCAATACATGAAAATTACACAGGATTAGCTTCAGCAGACCTGTCAGAATTTGTCAAAATTTAATGTAGAATATTTAAGCAGATGAAAATAAAAAACAAAATTTTGATAGTTAAAAGTAGAAATATCAGAAACCTGGAAGTGGTGGCCCGGAATGCAGCGCCCACGTGGTCAAACAAATCAGACGGCTCAGTCAAAGCAATCTTCTAACCCGAAGGAATTATGCACTAGATCAAAACTTGGTGCTACTAAAGAATATTAAGATAATGAAGTTCACATAAGATACCTGGAGAGGATCTTATTAACGGAATTCGTCGTGGAAATCCAAGCCATCATCATCATCATCATCATCAAAAATAGAACTGTAAAATACGTATGGGTGTTCTATCATTTCATTCAAGCTGAGTCGTCCATCTTTATCAGCATCTGCCTGTAAGAATGGACAAGAGTCGTCAAAGCAGCTACGAGCTAGAGGCCTATTACCACCACAATGGAAATGAGTTAAAAGAGAAACACTTAAGGCCAGTCCAGCATTTCAAGAGTGTTACAGGTACTTATTATACTTAATACTTCTATAGGGTTGCAACTGAGCCAAGCCGACTCAGGCTCAGCTCGATAAGTGGCTAATGAGCTGATAAGATAACAAGTTAAACTCAAGCCAAATTAGCCTCAACTTATTGGCTTGTGAGCCGGCTCATATACATATAAATATAAAACATACTCAAAAATATATTAATATTCAAGATTTTATTTTAAACTGATAAAAATGTTTAAAATATGATATTTTACTTTTTCTATATAAGCGAATTCTAATTATTTTCTTTTAATTGCTCATTTATTACAAAACCATATTAAATCAATAATATTTTCTCTCTTTAATAACAAAAGTCGGGTAGTGAGCTTGCTCGAACTCGTAGAATTAAACTCGAGCTCAAGCTCGAACTCGGTTAATTAATCAAGCTCATGCTTAAGCTAAGGGTGGCTCAAGCTCGACTCGACTTATTTAAATCCCACTTTAATATAACATCACTTAAAAGAATCAAATGATTTACTACAACAATGTAATAATAAAAAAAAGAAACAGAGATACAAGCACAAGGCTGAAAAATGAAAGCAAAATTTGAGTACAGGACACTAGAGAGAAAATAATAATAACAATATACATGGAGTGGATAAGCATCATATTTATTGTTGAACTTGAACTTGTCCAAGAGGCGCACTGAAAGGATTCAAGCGTTTAGGCCAAGAGCAAAGGAAAATGAGAGTGAGTCAGAGAAAAGAGGATAGTAGTGTATAGCAACTTGCCCTCAAGGGCAG
This sequence comes from Papilionanthe hookeriana x Papilionanthe teres, assembly GCA_022702705.1. Classification (NCBI taxonomy): domain Eukaryota; kingdom Viridiplantae; phylum Streptophyta; class Magnoliopsida; order Asparagales; family Orchidaceae; genus Papilionanthe; species Papilionanthe hookeriana x Papilionanthe teres. The sequence continues at coordinate 132,829,323 of CM040427.1, forward strand.
AATGAGGTCTTCCAGAGCTCTTGTTACCCTTATTATATAATCAAAAAAAATAAATTTATATATAAGAAGATTAAAAACATAAAGTCCTTTCTTGTAAGAAGATACATGAAAGAGACGAGAGGGAAAAAATCCTATTATATGAAATGATCCTTCTATTTATAGGAGAGGGTGAGTATGAAGGAAAATTATATTTATAAACTCGCTCTAAGAGATTTGAATAGGTTATTTAAGTAAATAAACCCCTGTGTTCCCAGACTCTTGTCGTTCGGTAGTTCAGTGAATCAATTAATATTATCAGCCGGCCTTCTGGACAAGAATCATCTGTCGGTTTGGTTGTCCCTTCAATTATCGGCGAATGCAAGGATTCTTGAAGATAGTTCGAGAGATGGGTCCATTAGACTGATGTTGGTCAACTGGATGAGTTGAGCCGGTCGTCGGTCATTGGTTCCTACCAGGGAGATTCTTACCGGGTAAGAAGACTTATACCCTCGAGCAGAGGGTGTTTTATGGGTGTATATTGTTGAGTCGGGTCTGATGCATATTGACTAGCGTGAACCAATCGGTATTCCCGAGTCCCCGATTCACTTTTTGGTAGGTCCAACTTTGTCATGTCATTTTTTACTTGGGCTGTCGGATTGCCTCAAGATTCATGCTGACATATTGAGTTCCCCGATACATTTGCTATTTAAAAGCAATTGTTGCGATAAAACAAGAGAAATTAATGTAAAAAGTGAACATCAATTATGATTACTTAATAACGCAATAATTCAACTCTCCATAAATTTTGTTCCTGTGATTCCAATAAATATGGAGTAGGAGACACGTTTTTCCTAGCTTCCACTAGTTTCTTCTCTCGGGCAATCTGAGCTCTGATCTTCAATATGGTGAACGAGTCGCCCTCCAAGCCTGATAAGTACGCCAAAGCAGCATACCGAAGGGTTTTCGATGACATAGACGGGAGAGTGAAACCCAGCCAAAAGATGAGTGGAGACAGGAAGTGTTGGTGAAGCAACGAAAGAGACTCGATTCGGTGGATCAGGTAGGATCGTTAGACTCGCTCCTTGGTTGCTTTGGTGAGAAGGTGCGTGCTGAGGAAAACTGCAAAGGGACATGTGAGGAAACGTCATCTGGGAAAAGCATCTCGAATGGAGGAGAGTGGTCATCCAAATGAACGACTGGTCGGTCTGTCGGCTCCTACTCAGACACCTGCGATAACGTCTGGGTAGCAGAGCAAGAAACAGTTGATGCTTCCGCGCCACCATAAGCGTTGAAAGTAGTTGTTAGAGGGACCGTGCGTGAGGTCGTTGGTGCCTCGGCATTGTCGGTTGCCAAGGTATTGTTGTCCTTCCTCTAGCCACGAGACAGAATATTGTGAGGAAGATTTCTCTTTCACCACTTCAAACTGGGATCGAGTCATTGATATGTAATGTGTTTGATGGGTGAATTTTATTTTTCTGAATCTAGCTTCATATTGTTTTTTGATGCAGCCCAATTATTAGATTAGTGTCCCTCGATTCCTCTTCGGGAGAAGTTGGTATTGATCTGGTTGCCAAGGCAGACCGAGGGACTGCCAACAATGCTCTGCGCCAAACTGAGGTTTGGAGCAGTCATCCAAGTCTCTTTTGGGAGGACCAAGCGTAGGCGGCTAATCTTTCAACTCAAAATAGCACCTGCTACGTGTCAGCAGGATTACCTTAGGCTGGAAAGAAACACCTACTAGCTGAGCGGGCAAACTGGTTGGAAAAGCTGGAGGACATGGTCACTATTTGTGCTAAAGAGGCTGCCCTCTGAGAAGAAGTTGCAATTCTTTAGGCTAAGCTGTTGGCAATCTGGGAAGCATCTTTGGCCGACCGAGCAAAAGCTGAAATAGATAAAATAGGTAAGTTTAGATTATGAGGTGAGATCTTGCACAAGAGACTGTTTCAGCGAGAGTTTTTCTCAGCTAAAAGCTTTGTAAAATACTTTCTTGAGTAGCCGCCGAGTAGCGAATGTAAATATTGTCATTTATGATATAAAATTTTAAATTTTTATAACAAATTGTGTGTTGATTTGACTTCCTTTTCGTGGTTGCAGATGGTAAATGATCTTGTTACCCCTGCGATGGTTCAACTTCCTTTCGCTTTCTATAAATAGGTTGAGAGTTTTTGAAATCCTCGCGCGATTTTTTCATTTCCTTGAATTCTTTCAGCCAGTTTCTTCTTCCAATTGTTTCTTGTCTTGCCTTGTTTTCATGGCTCCGAAATACTTAGAAGAACTCTTCGGCTCTATTCCGTCTGAGGAGATTTCCATCTTGACGAAACGCGAGGTGGAAAACCTTCAAGAGTCCTATGTTTATGGAAAGTCGGTGGTTTTGAGGGCGGTAGGCAGTAATGACCAAGCGACCAATGTTTATGACAAGGACTTGGTCTTCTACCATGACCATTTTAACTGTGGGCTAATGCTGCCTTTCTTCTGTGAGCTATGGGCGATCCTTCCCTGCTAAGGTATCAATCCTGCACAAATGATGCTAAAATCAATTGTTGTCATCATGACCCTTTTCATCTTTCTCCGAGGGCTGGCTACCCCATGGCCAGCCAACCTCTTTTCTTATTTCTTCAACTTCAAGGTCGGTCGGGATAGCTATGTTGTGTTCTTAATAAGGCACTAGGCTGTGGCATTTGTGGAACTTGAGAACAAAATCAATGACTGAAAGTTGAAGTTTCTGGTCGATTCCTATCGAGGAGGCCGAGGGATCGAAGTACGGCCCGCTATATGTGCCCCCAAGAAGATCAAGTCCCTCCCGGAACACCTAAGAGAGTGCACAGCTGAGGGAATGATTGAAGGACAAGTGTTGTTTGTGCACCAATACTTGGACTCCGGTACCCTAAACAAAGTTCTGTGATTGGAGATGTTCGGGGTGATGAATAACAAGCTGTGTGAGGCCTTCGATGCGCGAGAAGCGAAGCGGATGGAAGAGGTTGTAATAAAGGCAACTAGAAAGAAGCTAAGGGCACAAGGCATCCATCCAGAGGCAACTGCTGCTCCCCCACCCTAGAAATCTCTGGTTCCAAGGGGGGGGACCAAAAAGGTAGGGCTTGGCTCTTTTTAGCTTCGAAAATGACATAGTGAAGTTCGCCATTTCTGGAGAGTTCTTGCAAATCGGAGGGGTTCCTTGCCAAGTGTCAGGACTACCAAAGCTCGCCGGTAGGACTCTCCCAAGACGCCAAGTTTCTTCTGGCAGAGCGAAGAGAAAGAGGATGAAGCGTCTCCGGTCGAACCGGAGGTGGACAAACCGTTTAGCGTTCCAATCGTCGACGCCAAGAGGTAAGGCGAGCAGAGCGTTCCCTATTTCTCTGTCCGATTATGGCACTGAGGCCGATGAGGAAGCCGAGTCTAAACGCCAGGAGGAAGGCACGCTCCATCGGAAGGGAAAAGGGTCTTGTTGAGAACATCTCCCCACCTACTCCTTGTTCCAAATAAACGGTATATTCGAGATGAGTTCCTTGCATCGAGGAGGGTGCCAACGTTTGGTCGAGCTCCGATGAGTGTTTCTCTACAGTTGATAATGAGATGGATTGGTACATGGAGACGCCCGTGGCTGCAAGCTATCTTTATCGCTTGGCGAAGGTGGCTCACTCTGATTCCTTCGAGAAGCTACTGAAGAGTATGGGTGATGACCAATTCCACCAGATGGCATGGTCGGCCACTCATTATCAGGCAAAAGCCTTCCATCAGCTAGAGGAAAAGAAGGGAGCCACTGAGCGGAGGATGGTTGATGTGATCTCCTAGAAGAGCGAAGCAAAGAGGACCATCCGTAAGGAGAAGAGGCCGAAAATCTCCACCTAAAGTCAGACGAGGAGACTAGGAAGTACAAGGAAGTCATCGCAGCCCTAGATAAAGAGAACGAAGAGCTTAAAAGTGAAGTTGGAGAAGACAGTGCCTGTCGATGATCACGTCAGGAGGGCATTCCCAACAACTTCAGGTGGGCACGCTTTGGTTGTCGATCGCTTCATCAATGGAGGCCTAGTTGAACCTAAGTGGGCTGACATAAGGCATTTCGTCACCCTTCTTTCTGACCCAAAGGAAGAGAGAAAAAGATTTGCGAGAGCGGCCAGAGGAGGCAGTAGCGAAGGCGCATCGAATGCTCCTTAGGCTTCTTTCGCTCTTCTTTTTTTCCTTTACTTTTAAAAAGAAAATTTTGCTTCTTTCGACTGTAGCCGGCCAAATCGTACAGTCACGTAGAAAAATTTGCACAAAATTCTTTTGATAATGGAAACTTTTTTCTTTATACCTGTTACTTTACCTTTACCGCACTTTACCACTCGATTGTTGACGATGATGTGCACGGTAAAATGATCGGCTTTGAGATGTTTTATCAGTTTACTTTGATTTGCATTAATCATTTGGTGCAAGTCTTGGTCGAATCGCATCTTTCGCCAGGTCTTAAGCGAAACTTGTCGCTGCTTCACAAGGGTAACCGTCAACTCGCTACTAGGTGATTTGTGGCGTACCCTATGTTGAGCTTGTCGCTATTGTGTAGGGGCCATTTCCAGAGCTTCATCCAAGTTGACTTTAGAAACATGACCTTTTTGATGTTTGGCATTGTTGGTCTTATGTGGTTGCCAGTCGAACATTAGTTGTCATTGTCGATCAAGCTTTGGAGTTGTACTAATTAAGCATCTTGCGTCGTTGCAGGAATTTTATAATTTATACCAATCGGATAGCTTGTGATGCTGTCGGTTTTCCTATTGACACCAAGCTAACGTCTTACACTTTCCAGGTCTAAGTTGCTTAGTCGAATTTACTCATTGGACGGATTACCCCTTGTGTTACGCTTCTTAAGCGGATCTTGTAACTGTTTTCGCGGGGGTAACTGTTGAGACTTGCTACTGGGATTATTTATCATAACCTTCATGTAACTTGTCACAACTGGGTAGGTAACCACCTCCAGAGCTTTATATGATTGAACTTTGGAGACTGAGGTTTACAATACAAGAGCACTCTAAAGTCATCTTTTTTTCTTTCACCGACCGAACGTATTTGGCATCATTGTCGGCCTTGCTACTCGGATTCGAGTTCCCCGAGTGTTGGTCATCTGCCGAAGCAAATGAACTCTTTATGTTCCCCGAGTCTTGATTTGGCCTGAGAAAATAATTAGAAAAAGTTGTGTAATTTTTATAGCAAAGAAAGTACAAAGTATTTGGAATGATAACATATGTTCATTACCAAACACGGTTTAGGTTGAGGTATTAGATTTGATTCACTTGCTGGTGTAGCGTGATGGGGGTTGCGCCTTGGCCCAGGTTCTTTTGGCCGACCCTAAGTAAGTTGGGGGTCAATGGCATTTCATGTCAAGGCCTATATCTGGATTGACGTCACTCGGTCGAAGTTGGTCTAGTGTTGTCGAGGTATCATTGTCAATTTTCGGTAAAGGCTTTCTGACCTTGGGGAGTAGCCTATACTTCTATGTGGTTCTCGCCTCTGAGCCAAAGCCTCTCGTAAGACGACGTAAAAGTGAAATTTCGGCTCCTGGACCTGCTACTATGTGAATTCCTTGATATACTCTGTGTTAGAAGTGTCTATGTGGTAGGACTTTCCTGCTTGGTGTTGCTCTTCTTCTTGTTAGTGGTATGCTCCACACTAACCACACATTTCAAGATGTATCCGAATTTATCCGAGAGGCACACCCAAAGGATTCAAGCAATTGAACCAAGAGAGGTGAGGAGTGCACAACGACTTATTCCTCTAGGGCAAAATAGGATATTCCCATGCTCATGTGAACCTTTTTATACAATCAAATGTTTTTTATAATTTAGAGGATGAAGAGCCTAAAGTCCCTTCTTGTAAGAGCAAAGATGAGAGAAGGGAGGCAAAAAATCATATTTCATGAAATGATCCCTCTACTTATAGGAGAGGGTGAGTAAAGGAAAATTACATTTATAGCCCCGCGTTATGAAGGGATTGTACACATTATTGTAGTAAATAAACCCCAGTGAGCCCAGGATCTTGTCGTTCTCTGGCTTGGTCGACTAGAGGTGAATCGATCAGTGTTGTCATCGATCTTCTAGACGGGAACCGTGTTTCTGTGGGTCCTTCAGGTATCAACAACTGAGAGGATTCTTGAAGATAGTTTGGGAGTGGGTCCGTCCGGCTGATGTTGGCCAGCGTGATGAGTTGAGCCAGTCTTCACTCCGTGGTATCTGCCGCCAATTTCTTACAGACTGAGAAGACTAGAAGATTTGTATCCTCGAGCAAAGGATATTTTGGACGGGTATTACTCAGTCGGTTCGGATAAATATTGGCTAGCATGAGTCGGCCAGTTTTCATGGATCCCTAGATCGCTTTCTAGTAAATCCAGTTTGTCATGTCATTCTTCTTTTAGGCAAGATTGAGTAGAAATCGTGCTACCACATTTTTTGCATAAACTTACTGTCGGTCGTTGAAATGTGTTGGGGTTGAGACTTATAAAAAAATGTGACTTGTAGTTTTATGAAATAAGGTTTTGATTTAATTTAATATACATATATATATATATATATATATATATTTTTTTTTTTTGATTTTTGAAAATAAAATTTTAAATTTAAAAAATGAGAATTGGACGAATCTCATTCATTTAAGTAGTTTAAATGAATGAAGACAATATCATAGTGATGCATCTATCCGGAATGAATACGACACGATACGATACTCGCTCGCTCAAATAAACTATAAAATTTATGACATCTGTTCTGGTCTGCGAACCTTTTATGTTGACCGACAAATTCCTTTATTTAATACAAAAAGAATCTGTTCCGGTCTGCGAACCTTTTATGTTGAATACAAAAAGAACCTGTTCTGGTCTCCAAACCTTTTATGTTGACCGACAAATTCTCCTATTTAATACAAAAAGAATCAAATAGGGTTTATATTACCTGGTTTCTTAAAGCTCCCTATAAAGGCAAACCTCTATAGTCAATTACCCCTCAAATGACCGAAGTCACCTGAGAGAACTCTCAATTTAAATCAGAGGTATCTATCTTCATGAATTTAAAGGGTAAAGTTTTCGAAGTAGTGTGGTAGTAAAAAATCCAATAGGTGAGTGGCTCAAAATTGGAACAGTTTTTATAGGAATCCAAAAGAAAGAAAGGTAGGGGATGTCGCAGATTTCGAGGAGAACCTCGATGACTTCTCAGACTATTCTATTGTTGGGCTTTAAATTTTGGGAATGAATTTATTTAGATTTCAATCCTGTCAATTAATTATAGGGATCACACTTGCATAATATCCGATTATGCAAATAACCTGGAAGGTAGGAGGAATTATGTCGTATCAGACGACGACCTCAGAATCTTAAAGCAAGTTAGGGCTTATATTGCACAGCATGGCTATGCAAAGGCCTAAAAGAACAGGTGAGGGTTTATGTCGCACTAGGTGGACTACCTCGAAGTCATATAACTTGTTATTTAAACTAAGGAATGGTTTTGCTGATGTAGACAAGTTTTGTTGTTGAAGATGGTCGTGCTGCCCTCAAAGTCGTGCTCCGTATTCCACGTTGCAGCAGTGTTGCAGTTTGAAGTTTAAGTTTTTAAAGGTGCATATGAAAATCGTTTGTTCAGTAATTTATTTTCGGGTATCTCCAATTCTAGGGGAGAGTCTGTAAAGAAAATAAAAGGCATACATTAACATGCAACGAGAGTGTTATGCTAAGTAGTAAACAAACCATCACAAGCATGCTATACTAAACAGGAGCAAACGCTTATCACAAAACATGCTATAATAAACAACGGGAAACAATATCACAAGCATGCTACACTAAACAGGAGTGCTACAATAGAATATGTTATGTTAAACAGAAGTACTGAAGTAAAGCATGTTGTACTAAACTAGAGTACTGAAGTAAAACATGCTATATTAAACAGGAATATATGCAGTGTAAAGTAAAGCAATGTAAATAAAGCAAGTACTACGATAAAAGAAAAAGAGGTAATGGTACTACGAAGGTATCATGAGCGTCGATTACTTGTAGTGCGTTGCTACCTATTATTGTTATCATTTTTTTTATTTCCTGCAAGAAATGTGTCAGCATCAAAAGAAAACAGGAGTAAACGTAGTAAGGAAAACCTAGTCAACCAAGGGGTGCTACTGCATATGTGAAAGAACCAGGGCCAGGGCACCGCACGGAAACTAAAAGAAAGGAAAATGGAAAACAAATCCGTGGGGAATCCGTGGAAAACCCGTATAAAATCCGTATAAAACCCATATAAAATACGTATAAAAAACACAGAGAACGGACTGCAAGTTCGGGAGGACTGTAAGCATGATGACAGGGAGGCCTCAGAGCTGGGTTGTGTGCGTCCCAATCTTGGATAAGAGCTACCAAACCAACACCCTACCGAGGGTAGTCCTAACCTCGACTCGGGTAATTCACTGTGGACCTTTACAAATTTTCATTCATTTCAATTTAGTTTGCATGCATATAAAACTTATGGGTGAAAGGCAATTCTTTTGTTATAGAGGAAATTTTATTTCAAAATACTTTTTCTTTTTAAGTAGTACAGTCCACAGGCCAACTACTCTAATCGAACTAGGACTACTAACAACCTAAGAGTGTTCGTGGCAACAATCCCACCAAGAATTGACGAATAATATCGTCGGTCCATAGCCTCACCTTCAGTGAAGGTCTCTACTCAAAGGCAGGGGATACTATTCTAATATCTCTAGTTTAAACACACATAAGCACTGTCATCACCGTCATAACCCCTAACCACCCTGCGTACAGCCTTGCTTGATGGCCCACGTATAGCAAAAGGCTATACGTGCACACTTATGTCTCGTACATAAGCGTAAAAAGACTCGACAAAGAAGCAAAAAGAAACAAAGGATAGTGGACAAGGAGAAGGAGAGATGAGAGAACGATCCGCCTAAAAGGTCTTAAAGAAGGCGGATCAAACCTTAAAACCGGGTAAAACAGACGACCCCAACATTCTGACGACTCAATCCTGACAAACATTCACAAGTTCTAGGATTTCCTAAAAGAGACTCACTCCCTTTAAAATGAGCAACTGAAGACAAAAAAAGGAGGGTGAATTCTAGAGAGCTGTACTACCATCTAAACTGACCCCATTCCAAAGCAAAGCCTTGACGAGGCTAAATCCAAATTCCTGCAAAGCCCAAAAACTTTGGCACACTAATTTTTAAAAATGTGTTATTTTAAATCCAAAATCCAATTCTTTTTTTTTTCGCAAATCTGAAAACCCAAAACACATCCTGCTAGAATTGTAACATCTTCGATGCCATAGAATCATGCTCAAACAAATGTTGAAATGTGGGCCAAATATATCATCAATAATATTTCAAGTGAATGCCACAATTTAAGCCTTATAAACCGTAGTCAAACCCTCATCAAATTTAACGCTAGGCCTCATGCATGAGTGCAAAAGGGCAGCCATAGAGGCCTCACGACACCAAAACCGAGCCTCCCATAAAAAGAGTGCAAAGTGGGCAGTCCAAAGTATTAAAAACACCAAACCGAGGCCCACATCAGTCCTAAGACAACAGCCAGCAACGGGCAAAACAGAGACAAAACCTGAGGCACAACATAGGCCAGAACAAGGCCACAATCAAGACAAAATAGAGCCCCCACATAAGGTGCAAACGGAGCAACCATAAGGCAATTACAATAGGAAAACCGAGCTCCCTAAATGGGGCAGCTGCAAGGCAACAAAACACAGAAACCGAGCCCCAAATAACTGCAAAGGGGCAACTGCATAAGGCAGCAAAACACATAAACCGAGATCCAAATAACTACCAAGGAGGCAGCTGTATAAGACAGCCAAAACACATAAACTAAGCCCCAAATAGTTGCAAAAGGAGTGTACCGCATAAGGCAGCAAAAACACATAAACTAAGCCATAAATAGTTGCAAAGGGGTAGCCGCATAAGACAGCAAAACACATGAACCGAGCCCCTCCAAGGTAAGTGCACAGGGGCAGCCATAGAGGCACTTAAAACAGAAAAAACAAAGCTCCCTAAATGATGCAAGAGGGAGCAGCTATAATAACATTAAAATAGAGATAATTGAGCTACATTTAAGCATGCATAGCAAAGGGGAAAACCCGAGCCCTGCTAAGAAAACAAAAACGGGGGGACAGCAAAGGAGCCCTGAAGCCCTTTCACATAAGCAGTAACATAACAACCGGTCCTAAAGGCTCTTTCCAAAATGACACTTCCCAAAGCCTCAAACTCCAACTCAGATAATCGCATTTAAAGGCCAACTACAACATTTAACATTACATGAAGATAAATAAACATAAAGCTTTGATACATGCCCTTTCAAAAAAAAAAAATTTTTAATGTAATAAACTAATAGCATGAATAAAAGAGGAAGCAAACCCCTCAACACAATGTGTGAAATCCATCATGCCATTTAAAGCTTCCAAATAAAGCATATCAAGCTTAAAGAAGGACTAACAAAGAGAGGTATAACGCTGTCATTTGAAACATCCATTTCTCAGAGTCTACTACTAAAGCCACACATTTCAATGCCACATTTCATAAAATAAGCAATAGTAAAGCATGCAACAACAATAGAGAAAGAAGAAGTAGAAAATTAATAGCTAATACAACTTTCCAATCCAGAACTTCTCAAAACTGATTTTCTAAGCATAGAATGAAACTAGTAGGGGGCATGAGGTATGTTATTTAAAGAAAATATCTGCTTTACCATTTGAAACTCAAATCCCATATATTTCATGCCATTTTTAAACAAAATAACAAACTATAACACTTGCAGCAAGAAGGGGAGAGAGGGGGAAGAGAGAGCTAATAAAACATTACTACTTAAAAAAGCCTCTCAACCAACTAGCATGCCAAGCTACAGCATAACAAAATAAGGGGCCGTTTGGAACAGCTTATTAGGTGCGGTGGCGGTACGAAAAAGCCGCCTTTGTGTTTCAAAAACACGTTCGGAGCCGGATTAATGCTACCGCAGATAACGCGCTTAGAAAAATTCTGAAGAGGAGGATAAGCGGAGCTGTATGCGAGTCCCGTGCATCCAGATCGCATTTAGGATAGAAATCCCCACTCTCGCCCTCAGGGTTCCCGGTCGCAAGTCGTCGTTCCTCCTCGTTCCCAGGCCGCACGAGTAGGAGGTTCGTTCCATCGCAGTCGCCGTCCCTCGTTCGCTCGGAGGAGGTCCGATCTCCACACGAAAGACGAAGCTCCCGCTGTTGAAGCTCTCCTCCAGGTCGAAGCTCGCCTCCAGATCCATCGGCTTCGCAAGATCTCTGTCGATCACTCTCGCCTTCACTCGGTGTTGCAAGATCTCCCTAGATCTCCCTCGATCTCCCTCGATCGCTCCTACGAGTTTGGTATTTCTCTCCTTCCCTTTCCTTCGCTATTCGCAGATCTCGGTTCTGGTTTTTTTACTTTTTATGGTAACAATAGTTAGCAATTAGCAATCTGAAATTAGGTAGCAATTAGTGTTTGAATGTGAATTTGTAAGGTGTTGAATGTGTTGATCCATTCAGTAATGTGTTGAATGTGAATTTGTGAGGGGATGGAAAGAACAAATATGTCATGGCTTGGTGGTAGTTTCATGACAGATCAAATACATTGAAATTTGAAATTCTATTAGAGTTTATTAAAGTTTTCATTTCATAAATATTTATGATAATGTGTTGTACAACCTTGTATGGCGCTATCTTTCTTGTTGTTCATTTCTTAAAGCTTTCCAAAGATCGCTTCCAGAATTTTCATATACCATCACTTTAAAATTTTTCCTTTTTTTCATTTAAAATGAATATCATTCTCAAGTTCACATCAATAGTAGATTTTTTATTAACATAATCAACTGTTATTTTTGCAAACTTTCAATACAAATTAGACAAATCACACAATAATATGAAACTAGTAATGATGATACTAGAATGACACTGTGTTACTCCCATTTCTTGTGCTCTGTTTTGATCATTTTGTATTCTCCAAACACATTTTATTTGTTTGATCATCAAGTTATTGTTCAGATCTTCCTTAGCTAATGCTTGCAATGTCATCAAATTTTGAATAGAAAGTTACATATTCTGAACTAGGAATTAGTTACTCGTGATTGTCTTGTTACATCTTGTAAAAGATAAGATGGACTCATTTTATAGTTTATTGAAGCTTACTATATTGGTTGTAGAAGATAAAGTGAGGATGCATTAAAATTAAGCCCATGTTTTTCCTAAACCTGTTTTGCTATTAGAATTCATAAAATATTTAGAGATGAGAATTGCTTTGTAGAGTTGAGAAATAAAAAACTTAACTTTACTTGTAGGACTTCTCTACTTCTATCAACTAATTTTTGTTTTTAATTATTATTATTATTATTATGATCGGGTTGACTCTTATTTATTCTGAGAAGGGTGCTACTTGTATGAGCAATGACAGGTTTATGTTAACTTATTTTCAGTAAGTAAGAATTTTGATCAGCTGTGTAGTTGGTAACATTTGTTGTGAGATAAGGGATAGATATAGAGTTCATGTTTTATTGTAGTTTCACCATTATTGTAGTTGTAATTTTATTAGTTTTTTTTTTTCAGTTGGGACTTTACTTTTTCATGTATTGGATGCTATGTATGAAAAATAGAGTTCATGTTTTTATGCTGCAGTTTTTGCATTGTTTTCTTAGCAATAGTTAGGACAAATGAAGCTGGTACATCAGCGATGTGGGATAAGGAGGTTACAAATATTTTCTGCAACATCTGCATCACTGAGATTGAGGCTGAGAATAGGCCAACCACCCATTTCAGTAAGGAAGGATGGCTGAATATAGCTAAAAAGTTTAAAGATCTGACTGGAAGAAATTATGACAGACTACAGTTCAAAAACAAATGGAATCAGTTGAAGAAAGAGTGGAAAATTTGGAGGGAGCTGAAGCGTGGATACACGGGGTTGGGTTGGGATCTCATTAAACGGACAATTAATGCTTCAGATGTTTTGTGGGCCGAGAGAATTGAGGTAAGATTTTCTTTTTCTTCTTATTTACAAAATTTTTATTCCACAATTTTTCATTTATTACAAAATTTTTTTCATTTAAGCAATTATCTCCCTAAACCCCAATCTCAACATACTGTTACAGGCAATGCCGGAAATGAAAAAGTACAAACAGAGCGGAATTGAACCAGAGTTTGAAGAAAAACCTGACATAATGTTCAAAGGGGTAGTGGCAACGGGGAAGTATACAGTCAGCCCTAGTGAGACAGGGTTTATAGGAATTCCAGATGATTTACCACCAGAGTCGGTGTATGTTGACGAGGAAATACACAGTGTTAACCAAAGGGAGATGGGTGAGTCAAGCTCACAATCGAAGAGGCCCAGGCAAGGGAGAAGGAAGAAAGAAATGGACATTTTTGTGAAAACTTCATTCGACCGTCTCATTGATGCTTTTAGAGCACCGCCGCCTGCTCCAGCTCCTGACAGCGGTATCATAAAAAGTATTCGGACTTTGACTGCTATCCCTGAAGTGGTTGCGGACAGGCGCTTCTATGCAATGTCTATGAAAAAACTAGAGGATCCAACACGTAGGCAAATATTCATGGCGACGGAACCAGAGATGCGCGTCGAGTATTTGCGTGTTATTATGGATGACTGAGTTTTTCTATGTTTTTCTTTTCTTCTATATTGTACTCTTTCACGTTGTGTACTCAGTTGTTATTCGGACTTATGTTTTCTTTTTAATTGTACCTCTGCATGATTCAACTCAAGAGCTAATTAGTAGCGCTCTATACATTTGGAGTTATATTTTAATTGTAGCTAGCTTGCTCTACGGAAAAGTAATTGCTGATCTTACTAACATCTTCCATCTTCTCGAATGGAGATGCAACACGAACGTCGTAAGAGAATGGCATGGGCTGCAGCTATTACCATACTATTGTTGGAGTATTATCGATCAAGTAGCCTTCTTTTACCCCGTATGACCTCCACCTATGTTGGGGACAAATGAGTAGGTGAGATGCTTTCGGGACATCCAATTCGTTTCAGCAACATATTTAGAATGTTTGTCCCGATATTTATAGATCTCCTGCATGAGTTATCCCTAAACCATGGACTTCAATGTTCTTCGCGAACGACGAGAAAAGAGGTATTGGCCATAACCCTACATATTCTACACATAATGAATCAATTAGAGCTGTCGTGGAGAGATTTCAGCATTCATCCGAGACAATCAGCCGCTATTTCTCCAAAAACATACAGGCACTTGCTAGTTTAGCTGCTAAAATTGTCAGGTCAGAGGATCGATCCATCATTTGCTCATACCCCAGTACAAATTTTAAATGATCCCCGTTACATGTCTTACTTCCAGGTAATTTTCATTTTCTTTACGTAAATACCAAAATATCAATATCTTCTAACCATACAAAACAGAACTGCATATGTGCAATTGATGGTACTCACGTAGATGCCCGAGTAGCCAGTCAGGATAAGGTGGCTTTCATAAGTCGAAGCGGTTCACCTAGTCAAAATGTCACGGCGATATGTGACTTCAACATGTGTTTCATATATGTTATGGCGGGCTGAGAAGGGAGTGCACATGACAGTCAGATTTTCTCTTATGCTACTACGAATAGATTGTTGGGTTTTCCTCAACCGCCTCCAGGAAAGATATGATTTATAAAAGTCCTACTTATATGTGCTTATTGTGCATAACAATGACTATCATAACAGGAAAATATTATTTAGTTGATGCTGGGTACCCTATGCAAAGAGGGTATTTAAAGCCATTCTCAGATACGAAATACCACATCGCTGATTTTGAGCGTTCTAGTGGCGTCGTCCGGGGCAGAAAAGAAATATTTAACAAGCGACATTCTTCTTTGAGCGGTGTGATCGAAAGAACATTCGATGTTTGGAAGAAGAAATGGGTCATCCTGCGCGATATACCGGCGTACCCATTTCCTAAGCAGGTACACATCGTGATAGCTATGATGGCGCTCCACAATTTCATTAGACGACATCCCTCCCGGCACGATACAGACTTCAATATGGCTGACGCTGATGAGAATCATATCCCCCCTGATGAATACGACCCTCATCTTGGGCAATTTAGTCCAGAGGAAGTCATATAGTCCGAAGAATTTAATACGCAGGATGAGGAAGGTGCATCGGAGATGGCTGATTTGAGGAAGCGTATCACAGATGCGATATGCGACTCCTGAATTCTACTCTACTTACCTTATTTCAATATCTTATGTGCCCTTCCCCTATGAGATATGTTAAGGCATAAGTATTATGGGCAAGAGTAAGAATGGACTTGTCTTGGCCAGTCTTACATATTTTAAGGTTATTCTATTATTTTATCTTGTTTGGCAAAAGTTCTTTTAAACATATGTTTTTTTTTGTTTTTTGAAAATGATAACAACTTTTGAGAAAATAGGCTGAATGCCTTTTTGCTTTCATTCTGATAAATAATAGTCCTTACGATCTATTTTAGGTAACTTAATAATACATATTCCTATTTTAAATATTCACCTATAAGGAAAGAATATGTACAATTAAAATAAGGAATTTAATTCAGCAATTTAAATAATGAAACTCTTAATTCTATCTGATTTCAATTTTTTTTATTGATAGATGTTGCTCCTTTTGTTGTAACAAATTGAAACGAAAACTTGTCACATCTCTTTATTGTTGAATGCTGCAATATTTTTTGAAGATCTTTTAGGGTAGGATTTAGTGTTGCTGGTTCAAATCTGATGTACATATAGTTGATGCATTCATCTGATTGTCTTTTTGGAAACTGTGAAGTTGGCACAGATGTCTGTTAAGCATGATGATTATCATGTTCCTTTGTATGATTATCATATAGTTGATGCACAGCTGGTACAGCAGAGGTTTCGGTGATGCAATGCAGAGCTCTAGTTTGTGGATGCTGGGCCGCTAGGGGTTCACAACTTGAGTACTTATTAATTTTTTATTTTGTTTTTCTAATTTTATTGTGGTTGATGGCTATTATTTAGAAGGGATTTGGTGTTCCTCTAAATTTATAACAATGTTCTGTTGGCTATTCCACTCTTGCCTGCAGCCAGAGTTTTTATTAACCTTTAATTTTTCTTTTTCTGATTTTTTGAGATTGTTGGATATTTTTTAGGGCTGTCATGGACTCATGATTGTGCTTTCAACCTGAGTTCTATTTATTTCGGGCTGTCATAAATGTTCTTATTCACTTTTCCTCTTTAGGTTTAATTGAAGGATTGTTGGATGTTCTTTAGGGCTGTCATGGAATCTTGGTTTTGGTTGCTGGATTTGCTCGCTATGATCTTTTTTTTTTTCTACAAACATAAAAAGAGAATCTTCTCAATAGTATTTATACAACTAAGGGGAAGAGAGATTAGTTTTTTATGAAGATTGAACCTCTTCTTTAGTTTTAAAGCAGAATGTGTTAGCATATGGCTGTTGCTCATATGGATATGATGAACATAAAAAGATTTATTTCTTGGTTTTATTATGCCAAGGAAGTGAGATATGAGGACTGAAACAGTAAATAGAATGAATGGGTCATGAATAACTGTTGACTCTTGTGGGATTATTATTGGGTATGAATGAGACATGAAAAACTTTTGGTCCATGCCATGACATGTGGACTTATTATTAAGTGTGGATCTAATGTTGTTGGAATTGGGCATGTGATGTGTGTCGAGATATACAAAAATGGAGTATTTTATGCTCTTTAAAGTAGAATGATATTGGAATGAAATGTTCTACTTTATCCACAATATACCAATCATATCTATGTTGGCTTTTCTTATCCTCTCTCACTTTTCTTTCTAATATTTTACTATATTTGTATACATTTTGTATTTATGATATGGCTTTCATCTATTTATCTCAATTATTATGCTTCAATAAATGCGGCTTGGGCTCATTCCTTGAGAGCCATTATGCTTGTCTTGGTTTGAAGGATTTACAAGAACAAAATTATAGAAGGAATCGAACATAAACTTTTTTGTCATTGGTACTATTCAGATAGAAGTTGGGAACAAATGTGGGCAACCGCAGATGCATTGAGTGTTTTTATATCTTGCAAACTTGTTAAACACTGATTTCACCTGTATAAAGTAGAAAAAACAGCATATTAATATCTGCTGATACCTCAAGGAAAGATTTGTATAATTATAGAAGATAATGAAAGTTCATCAGTTAAAATATTAGAACCTGTGCCATGACTTCTGGGTCAGGTTCTCGTAGTGGCTCACCAAAAGTTGTTGTGAAAGTTGAAGTGTATAAACCTGGAGATGGTTATTCATAATGATGGCTCCATCCTCTATGCTTTCTCGAACAATATTAACGAATACATTCTTACTTAGCCTCAGAATTTGGGATAGTTCGATGTTCCTGATGGTGAATGGTTCAAGAATGTTATATAAGGAAGTCTGCTTTTTGTGGTTGAACTTGAGTTGGAGAAATTGATGTATTCAAAGTTTCTTGCAGTTTAGGGGAAGTTGAGGTTTGTTTTGGTTTTTTCACATCATAGAGCTATTATGTGTTCTTCATATTGATGCCATAAGGATGATAATTTGCTGACTCGCCTGTTCAATTCTGTCTTAAATATTTGCAGTAAGATGAGCTACAGGTCTGCAGTAAAGTCCGAGCGAGTACTATGCCGCTGCAGCTTGCCGTTTATAATACTCATGTCACGTCGTGAACATAGCTACGGCTGCAGCTTCTACGGATGTCCTCGGTGGGGACAAGGATCAGACGACTGCAAGTTATTCAGGTGGGTTGACAATACCTCTGTTACTACATTATTCCAGCCGAACACCGTTGCTCGGGGATCCACGGTATCACAAGTTCAAGACATTGCTTCTAGTTCGACTGATTCCCACACGGACAAGTTTACTCACAGTTCTGTGGTGTCAGAACCGGACAACGATTGTCGTGACATGCTTTTACATTATAAAATGAATGTTATCATTTTTCTCCTTGTAATTTTAACCTGCTATTTCTTCTTTTTATTTAGGTTTCGTGAAACTCACTATTAGTTGTAGTCTCTATATTTTTTGTATTTAGGTTTCAGATTCTACTTGTGTTTTATTTGGATATCTGTTAGTTATGTAAATGTACTGTTATATTTTGAAAACTTTTCATTAATATAATTGACTTGATTTTAAAATAGAAAATGGTTGAGTGGTGTATATGTGAAAATTTTGTTATGTAATATAATTTATTTTATGATCGAAACTACTAGCAACAATCTGATACCGTAATTACTGTTATTTCAAGTAATTATTCCTATTATGAAATGTGTGTTACTTAAATATGTTTGAAATGTCTATTGAACATACGACCATAAAGAAAAGAAATAATATATTTATAATATGTTTTAAAATAAGATATAATTTTTTAAAATAAGATTTTATAATTAAAAGTAAAATTTTATATTTAAAAATATTTATTATTAAATTTGAAATAAGATTTTATATCTTAATAAAATTTTATTAATAAAGAGGATCATAAATTGTTATTATTCTACAAACCGCTGCATATAAGTTGTTTTCAAACCGCAAAACCAAACAAATTCAACAAACTTATTCATTTCAGGGCATAAGAGTCATTTATCCAAAAAAAACTGCAAATCAACTGTTTTTCGAACGCACAAACCAAACAGACGGATGAACTTATTCGAATCAATCGCTTATCGACAGATTATTAGAACTAAGCAAGATATCCGAATAGTTCGAATAAGCTCGCAATGCTCCAAACAGACCCTAGGGTGCGGTGGAGGTACGAAAAAGCCGCCTTCGTGTTTGAAAAACACGTTCGGAGCCGGATTAATGCCACCGCAGATAATGCGCTTAGAAAAATTCTGAAGAGGAGGATAAGCGGAGCTGTATGCGCGTCCCGTGCATCCAAATCGCTTTTAGGATAGAAATCCCCACTCTCGCCCTCAGGGTTCCCGGTCGCAAGTCGTTGTTCCTCCTCGTTCCCAGGCCGCACGAGTAGGAGGTTCGTTCCATCGCAGTTGTCGTCCCTCGTTCGCTCGGAGGAGGTCCGATCTCCACACGAAAGACGAAGCTCCCGTTGTTGAAGCTCTCCTACAGGTTGAAGCTCGCCTCCAGATCCATCGACTTCGCAAGATCTCCATCAATCACTCTCGCCTTCACTCGGCGTTGCAAGATCTCCCTCGATCGCTCCTACGAGTTTGGCATTTCTCTTCTTCCCTTTCCTTCGGTATTCGCAGATCTCGGTTCTGGTTTTTTTTTTATGGTAGCAATAGTCAGCAATTAGCAATCTGAAATTTGGTAGCAATTAGTGTTTGAATGTGAATTTGTAAGGTGATGAATATGTTGATTCATTCAGTAATGTGTTGAATGTAAATTTGTAAGGAGGGGATGGAAAGAACAAATATGCTATGGCGTTGGTGGTAGTTTCGTGACAGATCAAATATATTGAAATTTGAAATACTATTAGAGCTTATTAAAGTTTTCATTTCATAAGTCTTTATGATAATGTGTTGTACAACCTTGTATGGCGCTATCTTTCTTATTGTTCATTTCTTAAAGCTTTCCAAAGATCCCTTCCAAAATTTTGATATACCATCACTTTAAATTTTTTCCTTTTTTTCATTTAAAATGAATTTCATTCTCATGTTCACATCAATAATAGATTTTTGATTAACATAATCAACTGTTATTCTTGCAAACTTTCGATACAAATTAGACAAATCACACAATAATATGAAACTAGTAATGATAATACTAGAATGACACTGTTACTCCCATTTCTTGTGCTCTGTTTTGATAATGTTGTATTCTCCAAATACGTTTTATTTTTTTTATCATCAAGCTATTGTTCAGATCTTCCTTAGCTAATGTTTGCAAAGTCATCAAATTTTGAAAAGAAGGTTACATATTCTGAACTAGGAATTGGTTACTCTGAATGTCTTGTTACATCTTGTAAAAGATAAGATGGACTCATTTTACAGTTTATTGAAGCTTACTATATCGGTTGTAAAAGATAAAGTGAGGATGCATTAAAATTAAGCCCATGTTTTTCCTAAACCTATTTTGCTATTAGAATTCATAAAATATTTAGAGATGAGAATTGCTTTGTAGAGTTGAGAAATAAAAAATTTAACTTTACTTGTAGGACTTCTCTACTTCTATCAACTAATTTTTGTTTTTAATTATTATTATTTTTATGATTGGGTTGACTCTTATTTAATTCTGAGAAGGGTGCTACTTGTAGGAGCAATGATAGGTTTAGGTTAACTTATTTTCAGTAAGAAGTAAGAATTTTGATCAGCTGTGTAGTTGGTAACATTTGTTGTGAGATAAGGGATAGATATAGAGTTCATGTTTTATTGTAGTTTCATCATTATTGTAGTTGTAATTTTATTAGTTTTTTTTTCATTTGGGACTTTACTTTTTCATGTATTGGATGCTATGTATGAAAAATAGAGTTCATGTTTTTATGCTGCAGCTTTTGCATTGTTTTCTTAGCAATGGTTAGGACAAATGAAGTTCTGTACGTCGACGATGTGGGATAAAGAGGTTACAAATATTTTCTGCAACATCTGCATCACTGAGATTGAGGCCGAGAATAGGCCAACCACCCATTTCAGTAAGAAAACTTGGCTGAATATAGCTGAAAAGTTTAAAAATCTGACTGGAACAGATTATGACAGACTACAGTTTAAAAACAAATGGGATCAGTTGAAGAAAGAGTGGAAATTTTGGAAGGAGCTGAAGCGTGGATACACGGGGTTGGGTTGGGATCTCATTAAACAGACAATTAATGCTTCAAATGTTTTGTGGGCTGAGAGAATTGAAGTCAGATTTTCTTTTCTTCTTATTTACAAAATTTTTATTCCACCATTTTTCATTTATTAAAATTTTTTTTCATTTTAAGCAATTATCTCCCTAAACCTCAATCTCAAAGTACTGTTACAGGCAATGCCGGCAGTGAAAAAATACAAACAGAGCGGAATTGAATCAGAGTTTGAAGAAAAACTTGACATAATGTTCAAAGAGGTAGTGGCAATGGGGAAGTATGCAGTCAGCACTAGTGAGACAGGGTTTACAGGAATTCCATATGATTTACCACCAGAGCCGGTGTATGATGACGAGGAAATACAGAGTGTTAACCAGAGGGAGATGAGTGAGTCAAGCTCACAATCGAAGAGGCCCAGACAAGAGAGAAGGAAGAAATTTCGCACTGCTTGCTCGTGCTCGAAATCCCGGCAAAATATATGTCCCTATGCAAATTTGACGTTCCGAACGAGTTGGCGCAGTCCGTTTCGCGATCTGAGGTCGTTCGGGCAACTTCGTCGTCGGCCGAGCCGAAAGTTCGTCAAATTCTGATCCTATCTGAAATTTTGACTTTGATGTTGATCGTCCTGGCATCCTGACTTCAGCTTCGATCAATTGAAGGGTATTTGAAGGCGTTGATGCCGCAAATCGAGGAATTTGTGTGCACGGTGGTGGAAAATGTGCGCGAGGCTGTCCTAATGTCCAGTGGTCCTATGGGGACTCCATTTGAATTCCTGACGTCAATTTCAACCTGTTATAAGCTGGAGGTATGGAATCTCGTGTGGGACTTCAAAAGTGTAACGAGATGGCTTCGAACATTCTAAAATGAGGTGGGCCCCATTGCTAGGAGTCTAAGAACATCGGGGAAGCTCCTAAGGCTAGAACCCTAAATTCTAGGAAGAAAATTAGACCTCGACAAAAGCAATGTGAACAAATGGACCCCCAATAGGTGTGGTGTGCTGGACAGGCACACCGCGGGTATTGGTGTTGACTGAGAAAGATCAACAAACCAACACAAAGCTGTCCAAGTAAAATACTTAGAACAGAGCGTAGACTTGAGAGTGAGAGTTGTTTCCGCTGGGGAGACAAAAGATGAATCTTCAATTTGGGAGTTGCAAATTTAATTTTCTGAATTTCAAGTTTGGAAAGGCGAGAAAACCAGGTCGAGATGGAAAGCGCAAGGACTCACATCCAACTCAAAGACCAATCGAGAAAGTTTAGGACAATGGAAAGGAGGGCTCAATGACTCACATCCAACCCAAGAAGTGACGAAAAAGGAAAGAAAAAAAGGAATCAGACGACCCTGCACCGACCCGAAAGAAAAGAGGGAGTTAGACGACCCTGCACCAACTCCAGGAAAACCTCACTACATTGGAAATGAAAGCGTAAGGACTCACATCCAGCCCAAGAGGTAGCAGGGGTGTCACATTAGGAAGGAAAGCTCAAGGACTCACATTCAACCTAAAATGTGACGGAAAAGGCAAAGACAAAACGGGATCAGACGGACCTGCACCGACCTCGGAGAAAACATTACTACATTGGGAAGGAAAGCGCAAGGACTCACATCCAACCCAAGAGGTAGCAGGGGTGTCACATTATGAAGAAAAACCCAAAGACTCCCATCCAACCTAAAAGGTGACGGAAAAGAAAAGATATAACGGGATCAGACGGCCCTACACCAACCCCGGAGAAAACCTTACTACATTGGGAAGGAAAGCCCAAAGACTCACATCCAGCTCAAGAGGTAGCGAGGGGGCATCACATTAAGAAGGAAAGCGCAATGACTCACATCCAACCTAAAAGGAGATGGAAAGAAAAAGACGTAATGGGATCAGATGGCCCTGCACCGACCCCGAAGAAAACCTTACTACGTTGGGAAGGAAAGCTCAAGAACTCATATCCAGCCCAAGAGGTAGCGAGGGTGCGTCACATTATGAAGGAAAGCGCAAGGGCTCGCATCCAACCTAAAAGGTGACGGAAAGGAAAAGACGTAACAGGATCAGACGACCCTGCACCGACCCCGAAGAAAATCTTACTACGTTGGGAAGCAAAGCACAATGACTCACATCCAGTCCAAGAGGTAGCGAGGATGTCACATTAGGAAAGGAAAGCCCAAGGACTCAAATCCAACCAAAAAGGTGACGGAAAAGAAAATGACAAGGAACCGGACGACCCTGCACCAATTCCAGAAAAAACCTTACTACATTAGGGAAGAAAAGAGCAATGACTCACATCCAACTCAAGAGGTAGCGAGGGTGTCACATTAGGAATGAAAGCTCAAGGACTCACATCCAACCTAAAAGGTGACGGAAAAAAAAGACAAGGAATCGGACGACCCTGCACCAATTCCAGAAAACATTACTACAATAGGAAGGAAAGCGCAAGGACTCACATCCAGCCCAAGAGGTAGAAGGGTGTCACATTAGGCAGGAAGGCTCAAGGACTTAAATCCAACTTAAAAGGTGACGGTAAATGAAAAGACAAGGAATCAAACGACCTTGCATCAATTCCAGAAAACCTTACTACATTGGGAGGGAAAACGCAAGGACTCACATCCAACCTAAAATGTGACGGATAAGAAAAAGACAAGGAATCGAACGACCATGCACCAATTCCAAAAAACCTTACTACATTGGGAAGGAAAGCACAATGACTCACAGTCAGCCCAAGAGGTAGAAGGGGTGTCACGTTAGGAAGGAAAGCCCAAGGACTCCAATCCAACTTAAAAATTGACGGAAAAGAAAAAGACAAAACGGGATCAGACTGCCCTGCACCGACCCCGGAGAAAATCTTACTGCATTGAGAAGGAAAGCGCAAGGACTCACATCCAGCCCAAGAGGTAGCAGGAGTGTCACATTAGGAAGAAAAGCCCAATGACTCACATCCACATAAAAGGTGACGGAAAAGAAAAGACATAACGGGATCAGATGGCCATGCACCGACCCCGGAGAAAACCTTACTACGTTGGGAGGGAAAGCGCAAGGACTCACATCCAGCCCAAGAGGTATCGAGGGTGTCACATTAGGAAGGAAAGTGCAATGACTCACATCCAACCAAAAATGTGATGGAAAAGAAAAAGACAAAAAGGGATCAGACGGCCTTGCACCGACCCAGGAGAAAAGCTTACTGCATTGGAAAGGAAAGCGCAAGGACTCACATCCAACCCAAGAGGTAGGAGGGGGCGTCAATTTAGGAATGAAAGCGTAATGACTCACATCCAACCTAAAAAGTGACGGAAAGGAAAAGACGGAAGGAATCAGACGACCTTGCACCGACTCCAGGAAAACTTACTACATTGGGAAGGAAAGCACAAGGACTTACATCCAGCCCAAGAGGTAGAAGGGGTGTCACATTAAAGAAGGAAAGCTCAAGGACTCATACTCATCCTAAAAGATAACGGAAAGGAAAAAAGACAAGGAATCGGACGACCCTGCACCGGCCCCGGGAAACCTTACTACATTGGGAAGGAAATCGCCAGGAGTAGCATCCAGCCCAAGAGGTAGAAAGGGTGTCACATTAGAAAGGAACGTTCAATGACTCACATCCATCCTAAAAGGTGATGGAGAAGAAAAAGACAGAAGGAATCGGACGACACTGCACCAATTCCAAGAAACCTAACTACATTGGGAAGGAAAATGCAAGGACTTGCATCCAGCCCAAGAGGTAGAAGGGAGGTCACATTAGGAAGGAAAGCGCAAGGACTCACATCCAACTTAAAATGTGAAGAAAAATGAAAAGATAGAAGGAATCGGACGACCCTACACCGACTCCAGGAAAAGTTTACTACATTGGGAAGGAAAGCGCAAGGACTCACATCCAGCCAAAGAGGTAGAAAGGGTGTCACATTAGAAAGGAAAGCGCAAGGACTCACATCCAACTTAAAATGTGACGGAAAAGAAAAAGACAAGGAATCGGACGACCCTGCACCAATTCCAGAAAAACCTTACTACATTGGGAAGGAAAGTGCAAGGACTCACATCCAGCCCAAGAGGTAAAATGGGTGTCACATTAGGAAGAAAAACGCAAGGACTCACATCCAACCTAAAATGTGACAGAAAAAGAAAAGACAGAAGGAAAATCAATGTAGTGAGTAAAAGATTTCACGAAGCTCACAAAGAGAACGAAGAATTCGAGGGGCTTGATTAAGGAGAGCGTGACAATAAAATTTCGTTGTAAATTTCATCTTTCTTCTTCTCTTTTCTATTCTTGGTTTTAAATTTTATTAACATTGCAAATTTTTATTTTATTTTTCTTTTTTTGTTTTTTTATGAAGTATATTTTTGTTTCATTCTTTGTTCGTTGTAATTTTGGACTAACGTATGGCTCTGCGGCTTTTCATTCGTAGCGCAACTAGAAACACATTCCAACAAGAGTATTTGACTTTCAGAAAAAGGAATATCTTCATCGATTCTGACTAAAAATATAGTACAACTGATGTCGTGCTGAAAGACATCCAAAATATTTGTAGTGCATCTGAACGTAAACTGTGACACCATATGTTGAGCAGTAAGCTGGCACAAAAGTAGTAAACACATGCCCTCTGGAGTCGCCTTGTGAACAAGCCAACCTTCCAAGCTGCGCTCCAGAATAAAAGTCTCCTTGCGTACGCCTAAAGGTGCAGCTATGTCACAGTGGCAGTGGGCGGAGACCCTCCAACTCTAGGTCTGGCTCGTAAGTGTACAGTGCTTTGTCCATATCCATTCTTCAAAAAGTAACTAAAACTCCCCGGCGTCTGAATCCCGAGATGCAATGCTTAGCTAGATCTGCTTCATTTCCTTTCAGCACTAAAATGGAACCAACTGGCAGTGGAATCTTCACAGAACCTCTGAATTCCCCAGGTCCAACAATTTGTATCTCTCCCAAAGAGAATGTTGCTCTCGCTCAGAAATGAGACCGTGCAGAAAGGCTTGACGAAATCATGGAGGTCGATATGAGGCGGGATACAGTCCCCTTCCTCATAGATATTTATGATGCAGCTGTAAGGGAAACAGTCTGCGGGCAACACGTGCCACTCCACCATCCTCTTGATCATTTTCTTGATTTCTGGAGGCATGTCATCTACTTCATCGTGTTGAAGAATCCCTAGTGGATTCCTTATTGATCCTTTACAAAATTATAGCAGCATCCACACTGAATGGTGATCCTGTCTTTCCCTCTTTTCCACTTTGTAGGCTCTGAATACGTTTTCCTCTTCAAAAGGCCTGCCCGGCCCCTTTCCCTGAGGGCGAAGACGCAATCACAGATCTTGCTCTCATCTCGGGCTGAGAATACATCGGTGTAAAGCTCCAGTCCCTCCAAAATGTTGACCATCCGGCCTTGAATATTTTCGTAGTGTTGGAATTCTTCTTTTCTGACACTTCTCCATCTGGCCATGACAATCTGGAATTATCTGCTGGCGTCGGGGCTGCACAAATTGTGGCACGTAGGGCTCTACATCGTGGTGCTCCCCATCTCTCCTCATTAGTAAGGCAGCTGCATAAGCCTCATATGTCCCGTATTCTTCCAGGCGGAGCACATGACACTGCGGGCACTCTGAGAATGCTCCTACAGGCGTTAACTGCCTCGAAAAATTTGTACTGCACATCAGACATCTTGTGAAAATCTCCTCGAGTGGGTCAACTGACGACACTGGCTCGGAGGTGTACTCAGGCTCTGTCTCTGTGGCGGGTGAACTGGCAGAGGTTTCCTTCATCTTGGGTGAACTGACAATATTTCTCAGTAGGAGAATACTTTACTTCCGCAGGTATTAGACGTTGACTTAGGTAGTAGAGTGCATTTTCCTTACCCTCATCATTGACTGGAGCGAGTAATGCTCTGAGAGATTTGTCTAAAGCCGCGGTATAAAGTATCAACGGTCTTACCCGGGATAGGGGCTGCTAAAAAAAGGTGTTGTCAGGTACCGCTTAATATCTTCAAAAGTCCGTTGACATGGCTCTCCCCAAGCGAATTTGACATCCTTCCGAAGTAAATTTGAGAAGGGTACACCTTCCTGATAGATTAGATATAAAGCGTCTTAGGTATGTCAATTTGCCTTGAAAAGAACATAATTGTTTCAGGGCTTTCGGAGGAGGCATTTCTAATATCGCTTTAATCTTCTTTGGATCGATTTCGATTCCTCGATGACGGACAACGAATCCTATAAATTTCCCAGAGGTAACGCCGAATGCGCATTTTAATGGATTCATCTTGAGATTATATTGTCGTAATCGTTCAAGCACAAGCCTCAAATCATACAAATGGTTCTCTTTTACTTTGCCCTTGATAACCAAATCGTCCACGTAGCACTCAACTTGGTTGTGGATGAGGTCATTGAAGATCTTGGTCATCGCCTGCTGGAAAGTAGCTCCGGCATTCTTCCAACCAAACGGCATTACCGTTTAGCAGTAGATCCCAATTGGAGTTCTGAAAGCTGTGAGCGTTGCATCTTCTGGAGCCATCTTGATCTAGTTGTAACCCGACGATCCATCCATGAAAGAGAAAACTTCATGTGACGACGTGATGTCAACCATCAATTCTGGTATCGGCAACGGAAACTCGTTCTTCGGGCATGCTTTATTTAAGTCCCTGAAGTCGACACATACTCGAATTTGTCCATTTTTCTTCTTTACCGGTACGATATTAGCTAACCACGTGGGATATTGCTCTTCTCGCACGAAGTTAGCATCTATTAATTTCTTCACCTCGGCAATGACTTGTTGCTCTATTTCGATGCGCATTCTTCTAGGAGCTTGTTTCACTGGAGTTATACTCTGTCCAATCCAAGTCTGTGGACTGGAACTTCTGGAGACAAATTTGACATTTCCTCGTAGCTCCAAGCAAAGCAATCCTTGAATTCTGATAGAAGTTTAACCAAATCTTTAGACTCCTCTTCCCTGAGCAGAGAGCTTATAAAGGTAAGTCAAGGCTGTTTTTCAGTTCCGAGATTGATTTCTTTCAACTCATCGACTGTTAACTTGATTTCTTCTTCAAATTTTGGTGGAGCATCATCTATCGGAGGATTTTTGAAATTGTCCTCGGTTTTGTGGCACTCCTCTTCCACTCCGGTAGTAACAAACATGCAAATTGTGGCACGTAGGGCTCTACATCGGGGTGCTCCCCACCCCTCCTCATTAGTAAGGCAGCTGCATAAGCCTCATATGTCCTCATTACTCAGGCTCTGTCTCTGTGGCGGGTGAACTGGCGGAGGTTTCCTTCATCTTGGGATCGTAATCTTCTTCAGAAATTGGTGGAAGCTCCGTGGCTATCCTCCTGACTTGTCTCTGCTCGAGCATTTCCAACTTACGGCGCTTCAGATGGTTAGCATTTCTTCTTTGAATACGCCTCAGCAGAGTGTTTGAAGCTCGCTCTGCAGCAGCAATGACTAGGTCGCCCTCTGGCGTGGTGACCATCGAAGGAACTCCTGTCTCTCACTGTAAGGAGATGTGAGTCGACAAAACCTCCAGTAGCACCTTGCCTTGATGTTTCTCCGACCTCTCGGTGACTGACACGGACCACGGATTTCAAATTTGCAACCTCCCCGTGACTGACCACGTCCATGAGGGTTCCCTCGTAGTCTACATTGACTTAAGAGAAATCGAAGTCAAATTTTATTACACCGCCTTCTGGTGCCCTTTTTTCATTCAGCGCTAGACTTAAGTCATCTTTAAAAGCGAGAACCAGCTTCTAACTGTCATCCTCCTGCAGAAAACAGGGGAATAGTCAGCGTGCTGCAATTCTAAAACGAACAAGAACAAAACAAATTATCATTATTTAATGAATTTTAATTTTATATGATGTCATTATCTTATTTAATATTATTTTACAAATTTTAGAATTGAAGATTTCAATGTGAGCATTTCATTTCGTGAAAAAGACTTATTTTATTCGATTTTTTTATTACAAAATTTCTCTTAAGTTAGGACCTAGTCACAGACATCGACCACAGGACTATTTCTAGGAACTCTTTGAGACGTCACGTCCTGTAGTACTTCAGGTATCGTCTGTTGATTTGCAACATGGGTCTTTCACCCTGGGCTTCCACTAGCTGGTATGCTCCACCGGAGTAGACTTTCTCAACCACAAATGGTCTTTCCCAAGTCGGTTCAAACTTTCCGCCTATCTTGCTATGTGCAACAATAGGTCTTCTAAGAACAAGGACGAGGTCACCAATTTTGAACGACCTCGGGCGGACCAATTTGATGTGGGCTTGAATCATCTTTGCTTGATAGAATTCCAGATTCTGCTGCACGAGCAATCTTCTTCCTTCGAGACTCTCTAGTTCTTCAAGTCGAAGCTTAGCGTTGTCTTCTGTTGTAATCTTGTTGGCCACGGCGATTCTGAGCGAAGGTAGTTGGACTTCTTACGGGAGAACGGCCTCGAACCCATACACAAGCGCATACGACGTAGACTGTGTTGGAGTTCTGACTGTTGTCCGGTACGCCCACAACGCCTCTAGTAACTTCTCATGCTACTCACGTTTGTTATCTTCAAGTATCTTCTTATTGAATGCTTCCGCTAAGCTATTTGCCCTGGGGTAATAGATCGTAGAGTATCTCCAATCTATCTCGTATCGTCTGACGAAATTGTTAACCTTTGTACTCTTGAAGGCGGACACGTTGTCGGAGATAATTCTGCGAGGAACACCAAAGCGGTAGACGACCTGATTTTTGAAAAACTGAAGAACATGTTGCGCTGTAACATCTCGTAACGGCACCGTCTCTGCCCACTTTAAGAAGTAATCTGCAGCTGCGATAATGAACTGGTGTCCTTTAGAAGACGGAGGGTCTATCAGACCTACTATATCTGTGCCCCAACATTCGAATGGCCACGACGCGACCGTTGGATGTAGCACATTCGGAGGTTGGTGCACGACCACTCCGTGCACCTGGCACTGGTGACACTTCTTTGCTGTTTTCATACAGTCGGACATCATTGCTGGCCAATAATATCCTAGCCTCTTGATTTTCATCTTCATTTTCGATCCTGACTGGTGAGCACCACACAATCCGCCGTGTACTTCTTTGACAATATCCTGCACTTCTGCTCTGCTCAGACATCTTAACCAGATTTGATTGAATGATCTTTTTTACAAAATGTTGTCGATTAAAGCATATGACAGCTCTTTTATGGATCTGATGCGCTACTGACTTATCTTCTGGCAATGCACCTGTCTGTAGGTACTTGACGAAAGGCTGACGCCAATCTTAAGTATCCTCGGCAATTGTGGCCACCATTTCCTCCTGTCCCAATTTATGTAAATTATCAAAATCGATCTGAGACAAAACCTAACGTCTTGTACGGTGATATTAATGGAATCCTCTGGTGGACATGCCAATTCCTTAGCGAGTTTAGCTAAAGCGTCTACATGGGCATTCTCTGCTCGGGGAATTCTGTAAAACACCACACTGGGAATTCGTTTCAACAACTTCATTGTATACTGGTGATATTCTGCTAGTCTTGGCTTTAGAATTTTATACTGTCTGGCCACCTGCTGAATGACGAGCTGTGAGTTGTCGTGGATGGCGATGTCCGTTATGTCCATTAATTGCCAATTCTAATCCCATGATTAGCGCTTCGTATTCCGCTTCATTGTTGGTGCACGGCTCTGTCAGGTGATAGGAGAACCTCAGCATTCCCCGATCCGGTGTGACGAAGATCAAACCAATTCCTGCTTTGTCAGGTATCACTGTTCCTGGTCATTTATCTCTTTTGGTTGATGACGCTCCATCGAGGAACATTTCCCAACGTTAAGCGTTGGGATCTTCTACTTGCATTACCTGTTCATCTAGTAGATCATCGTTGAGAGGGGACCCAGCTGTTAGTGGGTGTGCTGCGAGAAAATCTACAAGAATCTGTCCCTTGATAGCGAAGAGGCACGAATGTTATATCAAACGTCCAGAAAGTGTTGGTCGGGTCATCAAATATTGCAATAGATTAACTTTCGAAATCAGATTGACCTTATGAGATAACATGCAATGTCTAAGCTTTTGAGCGGCGAAAACTAAAACTAGACAATATTTCTCAATAGGAGAATACTTTACTTCCGCAGGTATTAGACGTCAACTCAGGTAGTAGAGTGCATTTTCCTTACCCTCATCATTGACTTGAGCGAGTAATGCTCTGAAAGATTTGTCTAAAGCCGCGGTATAAAATATCAACGGTCTTACCCGGGATAGAGGCTGCTAAAACAGGTGTTGTCAGGTACCGCTTAATATCTTTGAAAGTCCGTTGACATGGCTCTCCCCAAGCGAATTTGACATCCTTCCGAAGTAAATTTGAGAAGGGTAAACACCTTCCTGACAGATTAGATATAAAGCGTCTTAAGTATGTCAATTTGCCTTGAAAAGAACGTAATTGTTTCAGGGCTTTCGGAGGAGTCATTTCTAATATCGCTTTAATCTTCTCTGGATCGATTTCGATTCCTCGATGACGGACAACGAATCCTATAAATTTCCCGGATGTAACGTCGAATGCGCATTTTAATGGATTCATCTTGAGATTATATTGTCGTAATCGTTCAAACACAATCCTCAAATCATACAAATGGTTCTCTTTTACTTTGCCCTTGATGACCAAATCGTCAACGTGGCACTCAACTTGGTTGTGGATGAGGTCATTGAAGATCTTGGTCATCGTCTGCTGGTAAGTAGCTCCGGCTGTTCTTCCAACCAAACGAGCATTACCGTTAAGCAAGAGATCCCACTCGAGTTCCGAAAGCCGCGAGCGTCGCATCTTCCGAAGCCATCTCGATATGGTTGTAACCTCGACGATCCATCCATGAAAGAAAAAACTTCATGTGACGACGTGATGTCAACCATCAATTCTGGTATCGAACGGAAACTCGTCCTTCGGGCATGCTTTATTTAAGTCCCTGAAGTCGACACATACTTGAATTTGTCCATTCTTCTTCTTTACTAATACGACATTAGCTAACCATGTGGGATATTGCTCTTCTCGCACGAAGTTAGCATCTATTAATTTCTTCACCTCGGCAATGACTTATTGCTCTATTTCGATGCGCATTCTTCTAGGAGCTTGTTTCACTGGAGTTATACTCTGTCCAATCCAAGTCTGTGGACTGCAACTTCTGGAGACAAACTTGACATTTCCTCGTAGCTCCAAGCAAAGCAATCCTTGAATTCTGACAGAAGTTTAACCAAATCTTTAAACTCCTCTTCGCTGAGCAGAGAGCTTATAAAGGTAATTCAAGGCTGTTTTTCAGTCCCGAGGTTGATTTCTTTCAACTCATCGACTGTTAACTTGATTTCTTTTTCAAATTCTGGTGGAGCATCATCTATTGGAGGATCTTTGAAATTGTCCTCGGTATTGTGGCACTCCTCTTCCACTCCGGTAGTAACAAATATGCAAAATTTTGCATCATCGATCGGTCCTATCGTACCAAATCCGATACCTTCTTTTGAATTTAGCTTCTTTCCTTTTGCATTCCATAATTTTTCAAATGATCATAACTTATCTTTCGGCATTTGTTTTGGCACATAACCTTGTTGTATTAATTTTTGTACACACGGAGAGAAATAGAATAAAAGGTAATTCCATTAATTCATCAGAGTCATCTTCTTCAAGATTTACTCGAGTTTCAGAAGCAGGAGAAGCACGGTGGAATTTGATCGGTTTCATACCCGCACTAGGACTTCTTCGACCTCTAAAGCTTCCGACCTTGCGAGGACAGATCTGACCTTGTGAGGACAGATCGGCGTTAAAGTCACGGCTTGAACATAGTGATTGATCCGATCATATATCGACTTGTAGTCACTCTCCACTTTATCTTCCAAGGTGATCTCGAACTGAAACTTCTTTTGGTTTACTCTCATTGCATCTTTGACAAACTTTTCTTCCTCAGAGTTTTCTTCTACGTCTATGCTGATAGTCGGTTTCTTCCATTCAACTATCTTGTTAGTTTTTCCTCGCCCACGTCCCCGGCCTCAATCTCGGATGCATGGGCTAAAAGAACCTTCACCATCTCGTTGCGAAGGAGTGGTGGGTGATTGTTGAATCGGAGTCGACCGATCTTGCCCTTGCGACCCTTTGGAATCTTCAACCTTGCTTAACATTACATCTCTGGACAAGACGGTCTTCTTTAGAGAAGCGTAGTAAGGGCGTCTTCGTGAATGTCTATTTCGTGTATTGAAAACGGTTGTAGATCTCCCTTTATGCAATGCTCTTGTCCGTACTTGCAATATTTGATGCACTGGTGTAGCGATGACAGAACTATATTATGCTCGTGAATCCAAGGTCGACCAAGTAGGGAGTTGAACGAAGTTTCCGCGTCGATTATATGGAATTTTGCGGTTGTTACTAAGTCACCAACTTTCATCAATAACGTTATTGATCCCAGAGCCCTTCCTCATTTTTGGTTGAATCCCTTTAACATCATCTTATCGGCGGAGAGCTCCTGAGCATCGATGTCCAAGTATGCCAATGTCCGTAGACTCATTATGTTGAGCGATGCTCCCGGATCCACTAAGACTCTGGAGAGTACAAATCTGTCGATGCTAACTGAAATGTAGAGAGGGCGATTATGGTCGGTAGTACCAAGCAGTAAATCTTCATTGGTGAAAGTCACCCCAGGTTGTTCCTTCAACAAACAAACTTCATCCAAGGATGCGCTAGCCAACTGAGCTAAACAAATTTCTGGATCAAGTAAAACTTTGATCAGAGACTCTCATCTCCTTTGACAGGATCAGAGCGTCATGAATGCTTAGTTTGGCCGACAATTTCCTAAGATGAGTTAGTACATTGTAATCCACTTTACTTGAGCTTCTAGCTTCCTCTTGGGCATGTGTCTCTTCTATTGTTGGGGGTGGTTCATCTGGAGTAATTGCTTGTTTTCCTTTATCCATTGGAGTCGTTCCTTGGGGTAACACTTTTCCTCTTCTTAAATACACATTTGTTATCACTTCTGACGCTGCGGTCGATTCTTCTGGTGATGACTCTGAATCTGAAAAGTCTAAGTTAATGGTAATTGGCGTTCCTTTACATTCGAGAACTGGTTCGTCACTCTCTGAACTGTCGTAGCCGGTGTTGTTGATATCTTCTTCACTTTCATCGACATGTTCATCGGCATCTTGTATGATTCGAGGATCCTTTTGAGAATTGAAATCGATGTTAAATTGGTTATGGATAGTTACGTCATTAGAGGCAACCAAAACGTAACCAGAATCAAAATCATTAAATTCAGAACTTCCTGGAGGGGCATAAAGATAATCGTACAAAGTCAGAGGTTCGAGGGATTTCACCCCCGAATCCGAGACGACCAATCTAACAGGAGCAACCCTTATCCTACCCCTAGTGCTGTTGTCCTAAATTTCACTCGCAATCTCCTTCATCTCCCGCCTCGGTGGTCTCCTCGGTGGAATCTCCCTCTTAGACTGAACTGGCGGCAGACTCTGAGCAGCGGCTTGCCTTGAAGCAGACCAAATCTAATCTAGGACGCTCTTGAGCTCGTTCCAGATCGTACTTCATCCATTTTTGCCGGTAACGGGTCAATTGGAGAGATTGGCTCGGCCGAAATCACATTGACAGACCCCTTTTTAGGCTCTTTCAAATATTCTTTCGGAATGACTATTACCTTATTTATAATTTCTTTCGAGCCAATCTTTGAAGCTAAAGCAGCTTTCTATGGTGTGGCCGAGTAATCTGTGGTACGGAGAGTAATTGGGTTGATCTTTCTTATCGACCTCCTCTGGTTTCTTCGGTTCAGGCAATCTGAATTCTGGCTTTTTAATTAGATTTTTGAACATCTTTGCCACTGAGTCGTCCTTAAAAGAGTATACTTTGTTCGATCGAGCTGCCATTGTTGAATCGTGTCCTCTGTCTGATCTGTAACGTCTCTGCTGAAATGACTGCTGACCCGACTGGCTATACTGTTGACCGTATTGCTGGCCATACTGTTGGACATGCTGAATATACTGCGGTTGTCGCTGGACAAATTGTAGGTACTGCGATGGTTGCTGCAGGTACTATTGCAGCTGTTGCACATATTGTGGTGGCTGCTGCACATACTGTCGGGACGGCTCGACCTGAATCTGCACGGGTTGTTTGCCCTTGTCTACTGTTGCCAGTGTTCCCGACTTATTATCGAATGCTTTTGTCGTTCTTGGTTTTTCGGTTTTTTCCGGAGACACTGTATGCTTAACTTCCTCCTGTAGGCTGTTGGCTTTACTGAGTAACTTTTCAAACGACTTGATGGTGAGTCCTTTAAGCATGAAAGCTATCGGCCCATGGATGCTCTTGAGTAAGACCTCAATCGCATGTTCCTGTAATTAGGGCTCGCACTTCATGCTCAAATTTCTCCAACGTAAAATATACTTCACCAAAGTCTTTGTGGGCTTCTGACGTTCTATTATAAGATCTCCAATAGTAATGTGATGATGTACCCCGGCAAATCTCTTTACATACAAATTTTCTAACTCTGTAAACATCTTGATCGACCCATTAGGCAGTTCAGCGTACCAATCAAATGCACTCCTTGAAAGAGTATTTACGAACTAGCGGAAAAGTAATGTTTCGCTACCCCCGGGTTGCAGCAACTTGCTCGGAAGTGTGCAACGTGCTAACGGGGGCTGCCCGTTCCATCGAAAGTCTTAAAGGTCGGTGGTACAAAACCCTTAGGATATGGGACGGCATCAAACTCCTCTGGGTAGGGTCTACTCTTTGAAACCGACGCGCCCCTTTTCGATTGGGCTAAGGCTTCATTTACCTATTATTCGACAAGCTGCTTAATATCTTTCTCTGGCGCCACGTTCTAAGTTGAATCTTTCTTTGGCAGCTCATCACGGTTTGCAAAAATGACCTCCCTTCTTTCGTCAGTAATATGAATAATTTCTGGCCGATTCATTTCCGGGGATGCCACCTGCTGTGAGTGTGACTGTCCCTGAGCTGCAACCATGACGACCATCATTTCTTCGATCTTCTTCTCGAAGCGACTAATAGTCCCGTCCT
This sequence comes from Papilionanthe hookeriana x Papilionanthe teres, assembly GCA_022702705.1. Taxonomy (NCBI): domain Eukaryota; kingdom Viridiplantae; phylum Streptophyta; class Magnoliopsida; order Asparagales; family Orchidaceae; genus Papilionanthe; species Papilionanthe hookeriana x Papilionanthe teres. The sequence continues at coordinate 132,865,013 of CM040427.1, forward strand.
TTTGCTGGGAGGCTCTCCGCCACTCATCTGCGGTGTTCTCAACAGGCAGAGCATCGCGCGCAGATGACGTAGCTCGGGTTTCAACAACATTGATTCCAACGAATTCTGCATCCATGTAGTCTGACAGGTCATAATCTTCATTATTGAAAATTACCCCCGTTCCTTTGCCAGCTTGGTGATTTCAGCTCTGAGCTTTCCCGGCTTATCATTAACTTCATTCCCTTTAACTATTTTCAAATCAGTTGGCATCCCTTGGAGGTCTTTTGTAGTAAGTTCCGGAGCAACCGTAACTGTGGAGATCGGAGTATCGGATTTATATTCCATTTCAAAGGAACGTTCCTCCGATCCTTGTAAAAGTATCGGTTCAACATCCTTAGATATCCACACTTTCTTTCTCAACGTTGATGCTTTGAGATGGGGTGTCTCGGTGGTGACATTAGCGCGTTGCAAGGAGGTGTGCTCCCTAAAGTGCGAACCAGATACTATAGGGAAGGGTCTTTTCTCATTACTCTTTCATGGAGGTTCTTCATAACCGGCGGTAGGTCGCATTCTGGGACCTAGACGAGACTTGGCTGATTTGTGATCAGTGGGTCTCTGAACAGCTGAAGAGACATCTGAAACGGTGACAACGGAAGAAACACGGCTTCCTAATCGTAACTTAGTGGGAATACGAGGCAGTGGCGCCTCTGTTGACTTCTGGAGTTGCCGGAAGGACTTATCCTTTCTCAGAATCTCAACCTTCATCCGTGGCAATACGGCATATCCCATCTTTTTCAGAAGCTCGGCAATAGAACAGCGCTCTTTCTCAGCTAACCTTTCAAATATTAAACGGACTCGGGTGAGAGGTGTGGTCCTCTCCCTTCCCTTGTGACCACGAAGCAGCGGTAGTGCAGCAGCAATTCTGTGAAGGCTTTCTTCCCCGGTAGAAGCGGATGGTGGATAAAACCTACTTCCTTTGAGGAGAGGAGAGGTTCCAAGCTCTTCCACTTCTTCCGGCTGAGAGGTTAGCTCAGCGGAGGTCAACTCTGCAGTTTTGACTTTCGCAGTTTTCAGAATTCTTCTGTTGCGGTTTCTTCTCTGTGACTTAGTTAACGACGCGTCCTCAGAACCGGGACCAACCTTGAACACTAATGGTGCAGGAGCAAACACATTTGCAGAATCCTTCTCCAACAAAATTTCTTTTCCTTTTGTGGTCGGTACGGTCGGTGCAATGATTGTAAATCCGACGGCAATAGCGGTAACGATCCTTCTCGGCACAAGGACAACAAATCTCGCATGCGAGAGGGTAACTGGCTTAGCGGAAGTATTCCTAGTCTTAGGCCTCTCAATAGTGGGAAAATCAGTCTCTATTCAAATCGTATTCGGCGGCAGGTTCGGCAATTTCTGGAGGAGCGGTTTTTATGATTACGTAAGGTGCTTTTCCGACTATGACCACGACCTCGTCGAAGCCGGTACCAAACTTTATCATTGCTCCCTGGTGGAGCACAGATTTGTCACAGGATAAATTTTCGTCGAACGAGAATATCAGTTTGGGTGACGACATTCCAACTGTCAGATGAAGAGAGTTCCAAAGATTAGTTACGGCCTACACTTTGTGTTTTCAGTAAAAAGATACTAAAATCAATAAAAGTTGTCTAGCGAAATGATCAATTATCTCTTGTTAGTCTTTTTTAGTTTTATCTTGATATTTTTATTAACGGTGTTTGCTTAATTTCAAATTTTAAACCGAAGGCGAAAGAGTAGAAACTTGGTTTGATTTGTCGACAACAAACCAAACCTGGGAGACAGAGTAAAAGTGAAGTTCAGGACCCAATCCGGGACTGATTTCATAACGCACCTCGTGCACTAACACACCTATTGGGGTCCGACCCCACACAAAAAGAAAACCCTAAAGATTCCTGAACCACTCTGTTTGGGGTGGTCAAACAGATGGTTCCGGAACCGAGAGAGTTGACCGTGCTTACCCAAGAAAGAAATGAGCGAAACACGCCAGCGGAAGAATGACAATCTAGACCATGAGGGACATGGACATATTGTCGATGTATGAAGATAGAAACAACCTGATCATAATGGATAGTAGAGCATCTCCCCAGCGGAGTCACCGGAAATTGTCGGTCGTTGAAATGTGTTGGGGTTGAGACTCTTGAAAAAATGTGACTTGTAGTTTTATGAAATAAGATTTTGATTTAATTAAATATACATATATGTTGATTTTTGAAAATAAAATTTTAAATTTAAAAAAATGAGAATGGATGGATCTCATTCATTTAATAGTTTGAATGAGCGAGCACAATATCGCAAGTGATGCATCTATCTAGAGGAATGGACACACTGCTTGATGATACGACACGCTCAAATAAACTACAGAATTTATGACATCCGTTCTGATCTGCGAACCTTTTGTGTTAACCGACAAATTCTCTTATTTAATACAAAAAGAATTAAATAGAGTTTATATTACTTGGGTTTTTAAAGCCTCCTATGTAGCATGTTCTCATAGATCAATTACCCCTCAAATGACCGAAGCCACCTGAGAGAACTCTCGATTTAAATCAGAGGTATCTATCTTCATGAATTACAAGGGAAGGGTTTTCAAAGTAGTGTGGTAGTAGGAAATCCAATAGGTGAGTGGCTCAAAATTGGAACAGTTTTTGTAAGAATCCAAAAGAAAGAAAGGTAGGGGATGTCGCAGATTTCGAGGAAAACCTCGATGACTTCCCAGACTATCCTATTGTTGGGCTTTAAATATTAGAAATGAATTTATTTAGATTTCAATCCTATCAATTAATTATAGGGATTACACTTGCATAATATCTGATTATGCAAATAACCTGGAAGATAGGAGGATTTATGTCGTATCAGACGACGGCCTCGAAATCCTAAAGCGAGTTAGGGCTTATATTGCACAAAGATAACATGTGCAAGCGCCTAAAAGAACAGTGAGGGTTTGTCGCACTAGGCGGACTACCTCGAAGTCTTATAACTTGTTATTTAAACTAAGGAATGGTTTTGCTGATGTAAATAAGTCTTGCTATTGAAGATAACTGTGCTGCCCTCGAAGTCGTGCTCCGTATTCCACGTTGCAGCAGAGTTGCAGTTTGAAGTTTAAATTTTTAAAGGTGGACATACAAATCGTTTGGTCAGTAATTTATTTCCGGGAATCTCCTATTCTAGGGGAGAGTGTAAAGAAAATAAAAGTCATACATTAACATGCAAAGAGAGTGTTATGCTAAGTAGTAAACAAAGCATCACAAGCATGCTATACTAAACAGGAGAAAACACATATCACAAAACATGCTATAATAAAAAACGGGAAACAGGAATCACGAGCATGCTACACTAAACAGGAGTGCTACAATAAAACGTGTTATGTTAAGAAGAAGTACTGAAGTAAAGCATGTTGTACTAAACTAGAGAACTGAAGTAAAACACGTTATACTAAACAGGAATATATGCAGCGTAAAGTAAAGCAAGCAAGTACTACGGCAAGAGAAATGGAGGTAGTGGTACTACGAATGTACCATGAGCGCCGATTACCTGTAGTGCGTTTCTACCTATTATTGTTATCATTTTTTTATTTCCTGCAAGAAATGTGTCAGCCTCAAAAGAAAACAGTAGTAAACGAAGTAAGGAAAACCTAGTCAACTAAGGGGTACTACTGTATATGTAAAAGAACCAGGACCAGGGTATCGCACGGAAACTAAAAGAAAGAGGAAAAGGGAAAACAAATCCGTGGGGAATCCGTGGAAAACCCGTATAAAATCCGTACAAAATCCATATAAAAAAACACAGAGAACAGACTGCAAGTCCGGGAGGACCATAAGCATGATGGCGAGAGGACTCAGAGCTGGTTTTGGGTTGTGTGCGTCTCAATCTTGGATAACAGCTACGTACCAACACCCTAAAGAGAGTAGTCCTAACCTCGAATCGGGTAATTCACCGTGGACCTTTATAAATTTTCATTCATTTCAATTTAGTTTGCAAACATATAAAACTTATGGGTGAAAAGCAATTCTTTTGTTGTAGAAAAAATTTTATTTCAAAATACTCTTTTTTTTTAAGTAGTACAGTCCACAAGCCAACTACCCTAATCGAACTAGGACTACTGACAACCTAAGAGTGTTGGTGGCAACAATCCCTAAGAATTGGCAAATATTATCGTCGCTCCCTAGCCTCACCATCATTGAAGGTCTCTACTCAAAGGCAGGGGATACTATTCTAATAATCACTCGTTTAAGCACACATAAGCACAGTCATCACCATCCTAACCCCTAACCACCCTACTTACAGTCTTGTTTCATGGTTCACGTATAGCAAAAGGCTATATGTGCACACTTATGTCTCGTACATAAGAGCAAAAATACTCGGCCAAGAAGTAAGAAAAAACAAATGACAGGGGGCAAGGAGAATGAGAGAGGAGGGAACAATCCACCTAAAACAACGTCATAAAGAAGGCGAATCGATCCTCAAAACCCGGTAAAACAGACGACCCCGACATTCTGACGACTCAATCCCGACAGACATTTACAAGTTCTAAGATTTCCTAAAAGAAACTCACTCCCTTTAAAATGAGCAACTGAAGAAAAAAAGGAGAGAATTTTATAGAGTTGTACTACCATCTAGACTGACCCCATTCCAAAGTAAAGCCTTGACAAGGCTAAATCCAAATTCCTGCAAAGCCCAAAAACATTGGCACACTAATTTTTAAAACTGTGCTATTTTTAAATCCAAAATCCAATTCTTTTTTTTTTGCAAATCTGAAAATCCACAACAAATCCTGCTAGAATTGTAACATCTTCGATGCCACAGAATCAGGCCCAAACAAATGTTGAAACGTGGGTCAAATATATCATCAATAATATTCCAAATGAATGCCACAATTTAAGCCTTATAAGCCGTAGTCAAACCCTCATCAAACCTAACACTAGGCCTCATGCATGAGTGCAAAAGTGGCAGCCATAGAGGCCTCACGACACCAAAACCGAGCCTCCCATATAAAGAGTGCAAAGTGGGCAGCCCAAAGTATTAAAATCACCAAACTAAGCCCAACATCAGTCTTAAGACAGCAGCAAGCAACGGGGTAAAACAGAGACAAAACCCGAGGCACAACACAGGCCAGGACAAGGCCACAATTAAGACAAAACCGAGCCCCCATATAAGGTGCAAAGGGAGCAGCCATAAGACAATTACAATAGGAAAACCGAGCTCCCTAAATGGGGCAGCTGCAGGGCAAGAAAACACAGAAATCGAGCCCCAAATAACTGCAAAGGGGGAAACTGCATAAGGCAACAAAACACATAAACCGAGCCCCAAATAACTGCAAAGGGGGCAGCTGCATAAGGCAGCAAAAACACATAAACTAAGCACCAAATAGTTACAAAGGGGGCAGCTGCATAAGACAGCAAAACACATGAACCGAGCCCCCCTCCATGGTAAGTGCACAGGGGCAGCCATAAAGGCACTTAAAACAGAAAAAATAAAGCTCCCCAAAGGATGCAAGAGGGAGCAGTTATAATAACATTAAAACAAAGATAATTGAGCCACATTTAAGCATGCATAGGGGAGGCCATAGAGGCAGCAAAGGGGAAAACCCGAGCCCTGGTAAGAAAAAAAAAACGGGGGGACAGCAAAGGAGCACTGAAGCCCTTTCACATAAGCAGTAACATAACAACCGGTGCTAAAGGCTCTTTCCAAAATGACACTTCCCAAAGCCTCAAACTCCAACTCAGATAATCGCATTTAGAGGCCAACATTTAACATTACATGAAGATAAATAAGCATAAAGCTTTTAAACATGCCATTTCAAAAAAAAAAAAAATTGTTTAATGTAATGAACTAATAGCATGAATAAAAGAGGAAGCACACTCCTCAACACAATGTGTGAAATCCATCATGCCATTTAAAGCTTCCAAATGAAGCATATCAAGCTTAAAGGACTAATAAATAGAGGTATAACGCTGTCATTTGAAACTTTCATTTCTCAAAGTCTATTACTAAAGCCACACATTTCAATGCCACATTTCAAAAAATAAGCAATAGTAAAGCATGCAACGAGAATAGAGAAAGAAGAAGTAGAAAAGTAATAGCTAATACAACTTTCCAATCCAGAACTTCTCAAAACTAATTTTCTAAGCATAGAATGAAACTAGTAGGGGGCATATGAGGTATGTTATTTAAAGTAAATCCCTACTTTAGCATTTGAAACTCAAATCCCATATATTTCATGCCATTTTTAAACAAAATAACAAACTATAAAACTTGCAGCAAGAAGGGGAGAGAGGGGGAAGAGAGAGCTAGTAAAACATTACCACTTAAAAGAGCCTCTCAACCAACTAGCATGCCAAGCTACGGCATAACAAAATAAATTTGTACCTTAGTGAGTAAGCAACCAACCAAACACCAAAACCGAGCAGTTCACAGAGAGGCCGCAAGAGGAGCAGCCCAAAACCGAGCAGTCAAAGGCTCGGGTAAGCCCAAGAACACAGGCAGCAATCTTCCAAACCACACACACACTCGCTTAAACAGTGAGCGGGGAAAAGAGTAGGAGGGGAAGAATTCAAAACCAGGGCATCCAACCTCAAACACTCCCCAAAATGGGGTTTAAATAGTAAAAGAGAGAAGGGGACCAGCTGAACTCACCCAAGGCCATCCAAGCTCACCCACACACACACCCAATGTCAACAGCATAGTAGCTTGTTGACCTCGTTTTTGTCGAGGTTTAGTTTTCCTCCTAGATTTAAGATTCTAGCCTCAGGAGTTTCCCCGACGATCCAAGATTTCTAGCTATGGGATCCACCTCGTTTTAGAATGTCTGAAAACCACTTCGTTACTCTTTGAAATCCTACACGAGATTCTGTACCGCTAGTCTGTAGCAGGTCGAAGTTGACGTCAGGAATTCAAATTGAGTCTCTATAGGATCCCTGGACAATAGGACAACCTCGTGCACGTCTTACACACCTGGATGCACAAATTCTAAGTTTGCGGCCTCGACGCCTTCAATTTCTCTACAGTGGACTAGAGCTGGAGTCAGAATGCTGGGACGATCGACATCAAAGTCAGAATTTCAAAAAGAGCCAGATTTGAGGCAATTTCGAAGCGACCGTCGACGAGGTTGTTCGAACGACCCCGGATGACGAAATTGATTGCGTCGATGCGTCCGGAACGTCGATTTTACCTAAAATGGACATTCATTTTGCGACGATAGCCTGTCGAGGAAGAAATTTATGAAACGGATATTATTATTCTAATAATAATAATAATACTTATATTATTATTACTATTATATATATATTCATTTATTTCCCCCCTTTCTATAATTTTCCTAAGCCCTAAATCCTTCCTCCATTCGATCGGCCCGCCTCTTCTCCTGTACGCACGATTGGGAGAGCTCGCTCCTCCCTCTCCCGCGCACGAGTAGTTCGCCCCGACCATATCTCCCTTCCCCATACTCGAGCGTATCTTCTGCGGTTTTCTCTTCCTCGAACCGCATGTATTCGCTCCCATTCCTTATCCCTGACCGCAACGACTTCCCTCTGCTCTCCCCGTGCGAGCCTGCGACCACCTGCTCCTATCTGCGACGTTTTTGTCGCTGCTGCCAGGGCCTTCTCCACTTGAGCTTACCTCTTGTAAGTGTTCTCAGCACCCTCTCCTCCCTCTAGTCTATATATGAGCCCTATTTGGGGCGTCCCTGGTGCTGGCCGAATTTTTAGAAGAGGGGAGGTGTTGCTAGACTGAATTTTGGATTCTTTGCTCCTCTTGTGTGCTCTACACTAGCTGGTAACACTTTTCCCCCTTCTCTTTCACATAGCATTGCTCGGTGAGGCTTGGGTTTGCTTCACATTACCCGGCTCTGTTTCTTTTCTCTGTTTGGTCTCTCGGCTGGACACTTATGTGTCATGGAATGTTTCATTTGCTTGTTTAAATGGTTGTTTTCCTTTTCACCCCCAATAGTGGCATGCTAGTATGTTATTATATCAAGATTTGGGGGTGTTTTACTCTTTGAAGCATGTGAAATGTGGAAATGTGAGCATATGGAGGTTTGGTTTTAAAGGCATGTTACTAGCCCCTTATGTTCTTTATGTTTATAGCAAGTTCAAAATATTGGAAGTGTGGCTTTAGAACCATGCTAGCTCCTCTTGCAAGTATGTTGGGATGTGTAATATGAGGCTCTTCATTCACTCTTGTTTGTTATGAATTATAGGTGAGCTCATTTTTGCTTCTTTTATGAGCATGTAGAGGCTCGGTTCTAGGCTCCTTGTACCTTAGTCTTTATAAAAGCATGTTATGAAAATTTTTAGTAAGTTTGGAAGGTTCAGTAGCTTGTTTTGATAGCTTGGTTTGGTTCTTTATAAAATGATATTCTCTTTACCTATTTGATGGAGGATTGCTTCATATTTGAAATGGTCAAGTTTGAAGAAGGCCTAAATGTGCTCTTGTTTAAAATATGTAATGGCTCTATGTTGTGGCATTTAAGGAGCTCCCAGATTTTTCTTTAGCCTTTGAAAGGCTCGGTTTTCACTTTAGGGAAGTTTGGGTGTTAGTTTTGTGGAGGCTTGGTCTTTGGTTTCATGTTAGGGCTATGTTTCAAATGTATAAATTTCATATATTAAGCTTTAAAAAGTTTGTTTTGGCTTGGTGCTAGGCTTGATTTCAGCTTCACTATGGCTTGGATTTGAGCCTTATGTTGGCTCGGTTTAAATTTTGTGATGTTTTCTTTTTAAGCCTTGTGTTAAGCTTATCTTAGCCCTATACTTGGCTCGATCCTAGTCCTATTATGGCTTGATTTTTGGCCCATGGTAGCTGCAATTTTTTGCCCTTGTGATTGGGCTTGCTTTGGCTTTGTGTTGGCTTGATTCCAGCCTTGTGGTGGCTCGGGTTTAAGCCCTGACTAGCACGTTTTTAGCCCTGTTGTGTTTTCTTTCTTTGGCTTTGTGCTGGGCTTGATTCCAGCCTTATGATGGCTCGGGTTTAGGCCTTGTACTGGCTCGGTTTTACTCCTGTGGTGGTTTCCTGCTTTGGCCTTGTGTTGGGTCGGTTTTAGCTTCATGCTTGGCTCGGTTCCAACCTTATGATGGCTCGGGTTTGGGCCTTGTATTGGCTCGGTTTCAGCCCTATGGTGATTCAACCCTATGGTTTTGTGTTGGGCTGCAATATGGCTTTGTGATGAGTACTTTTATACCTTGTGATGGTTTGGATTCCCCTTGGCTTGTTTATGGGGAGAGGTGATTGAAAATTATCTTTTGATGAACCTTTCCTATATGTTACTTGAGAGGATTGGAGCTAAGTTGGGATTTGTGAACTTGTTCATTCACTTTCTTATGAGTTAAAAGCTTTATGTTGAGATGTTTCTCCTGTCTTTCTACTCTGACCGTGAGCCTCCTTGGCCTTTCCCCTACATTGGTCGAGAACGTTTACTTGTATTTATGAGAAATTTTCACACTTATGTGATATGTTAAGTTGTTAATTAAATTGGGAGTTGGAAAATTGCAATGTTTGGGGCTTGGAAATACTATGAGACTTTTCCGGATCACTCCCATTTGGTTTATTTTGTGAGGTTTGGAAATGTGTCAAGTCATATTCAGGGGTGTTTTAGACTAACCTCCTACCGTTTGGGCCCCTCCCTTTTTAAATCGGATTTGGAGGTGGGTTAGTCTCATTTCCTTCCAATTTTGCACTTTCGGTTTGTTTTCTTTCGCTTTTCTTGGTTTTGGTTTTCATTTTGTTTTGAGGCATAGGTTGATGATGACAAAGGCACACCGGTAGTAGAGTGGAATGATATCCCATCCTACGACACCAGGATCCACTCCAGGGACCGGTGAACCGTAGGATGACGGTATCATTCACCGCTACAAGATAAGCAGGGCACCCGTACCTTCTTAGGTTGTTAGTGATTCTATGCCCGACGAAGTGATCGACTCGTGGACAACCATAATTTTCAAAAAAAAACTGATAAGAACGGATTTAATAAAAACATATACAATATTTATGATAAAACATATTTTTACTACAATCAAAACATCGATATAAACTCTCTTTTGTATGTCTAAAATCCACGTGCATGCTAAAAACATAAATTTTTAAAATATATTATAATTTAGTTGTCCACTTGTTGATTACCAGTACCGGGTTAAGAAAAACACTCCTGAGTTAGGTTTAGTAGGACACCCTTCTAGTTGAGTAGTGGGCTCTATACATTCGGGTGACCGAGTAGCGTTCGACGACCCTCGAGAATAACTACATATTTTCTGAGCCTAGCCCCGACCCGAGTGCTTGCAGTTTTCTTCAAATTTTTCGTATGATTTTGGTGAAGCACTCGTGGTCCTTTTTCCGAGACTTTCCTGATGTTTTGATGATTTTATTTAAACTGTTATTTATTTTCCCGAGTTTTCTACCGTAAGTCATTCGCCGTCCTTTCTCGAGTTTTCTGGACGATATTTCTTTTTCTGATTGGCTTTCATTTGTGTGATGCATTCTAGCCTGCTACATTTAAGAGAATAATGAATCTCCCAGGTATACAGGTTTATTTATATTTACAGCAAGTTACTTTTCGTACCTGTTACTGTTCTTTTAGCACGTTGCACCATACTCTTTACTGCATGCTTTACTGTTTTTCTGTGTTATATGCCCTATTATACACTGTACAACCTTAAACATGCTTGCATAGGATTTAGGAGAACTACAACCATAGAGCCACCTGATTTGACATCATAACTTGCCATCTTAGAAAACTTAAACTCGTCACGACAAGGAGCTCGAGAGCTATGCGATGGCAAGACGCCATCTTCAACAACAAAACATGTCTTCACCAGTTAAACCATCCCTTAGTAATTAAACAACAATCCATAGGATTTCGAGGTTGTTCGCCTAGTGCGACATAAATCCTCAACATTTTTGGGCCTTTGTATAGCTCTGTTGTACAATATAAGCCCCAACCCGTTTTAGGATTCTGAGATTGTCGTTCGTTACGACCTAAATCCTCATACCTTCTAGGTTATTCATGTGACTATTTCACACAAATGTAAGCCCTAATTAAATAAAATTGGCAGGATGAAACCTTTAAATAATTTCTCCCCTAAATCGAAGCCAAACCATAGGATAATTTGGGAAGTCACCGAGGTTCGCCTCCGGATCTATGACATCCCCTAGTTCTTCCTCCTTTGGATTCCACAATAGATATTCCAAATTTGAGTCAATCTCATTTCACACCTCTTTGTCTGATTTCGTTGAAAAGTCCTATCTTTTTGACCTCCTTGAAGATAATATTTCCTGATTTTTATCGAAAATTTTCTTAAGTGACTTCGGTCATTTAAGATGTAATTAACTATAGGGGTTTGCCCTTATAGGAAGCTTTTCCGAACACAGCTTAAAATAAACCATATTTAATCCTTTGTATTAAATAGAGGAACTTGTCGGCAAATAAAATGGTTTCGTAGACCAAACGGACGTCATATATTTCTTAGTTTATTTGATCTAGTCTCACCTCCAGTCTTCGTGTTTATCTTCGTGGATAAATACGAGTCTTCGAGGTGTAGCATGCTCTTTCATTTAAACTACGAAAAATATGGGATCGGCTTAATTTCATATTTTTCAAAAATTTTATATATATATATATATGCGTGTGTGTGTGTGTGTGAATTTGAACGTCCTTCCGAAGCGGGCGACGGGATTTCGATTCCGGCTACCGAAAGCTTCCTACGGGCACTCCACACCCAAAATAACACCGACATAGCCGTGCCACCTTGTCTCAGGGAACGACACAACCTGGAGAGAATAGAGAGGAGAAGAAGAAAGAAAGCCTGGGAAAGGGAAGAAGCTTCCCCCATTTGTGTCAAGCAACAGGTGCCGCAATTCCTCAAGCACCGAAGAGGAAATTTCAAGGCATCGAGAAGGAGGAGCTCGGGCAGAGCTGGTGCAACGTCACCTCCTCCTGCGTGAGGAGGGTGAATCACAGTACACACGGGACGGGACGGCACGAGGGGGAGAGGCCGCTCAAGCCAAGCTAGGGCGCAAATGCACAAACCCGCGGGAAGAAGGAAAAGAAAGGCGCAAAACCGGATCGAGCGTGAGGCCCGGCAATTAGATATTTAGGTTTAGATATTATAATACATTTAATATATATATACTTTATTATTAATCTCTGGTCTTGAACTTGGTTAGTTTTCTTTAATTATGATTTAATAAAATAAAGGAGAAATTTAAAGATTATTGTATGATTGTGACAAGCCTATGATATCATGTAGCTCAAACTAGTTATAACAAAAAGCCTAGCCTACTTTATATAAAAATATGAGATATTAAGGCAGAGGACATGTGGTTTGGTCATTTGTAGGGTTGAAACAATTTATTAGCAATATGGTGTAATTGCAATTATATTGATCCTGCTTTACATATAAACTCTAACCTTAAAGGTGAAGAAGCAACATTATCACATGGGACCCATCACATCCTATAGGAAGAGCAAGGCCCTAGGGTCAAGCAACAAGAGTATATCTGCCAAAACACCAAAATTGGCCCATGTAAGGAGAAATCGGACCAAAGTGTACAAAAGGTGGTTGTGCCCTCAAGTCTCTCTTAACTTGGATGTACTTTAAGTGTCGTGATTTTGGACATATAAAATCTGATTGCACAAATAGGAGAATGATATATTTTAGTGAGCAGAGAGCAGTGGAAGAAGTGGACAATAACTCTGCGGCACGTGAGATAATGAGAATGCATTGGAGGAAAATCAATTTTTTGCTAACGACTGAGAAATGATAGTGGTTTGATGGATCTTTTAGACTGAGGTCAAGCAAGAGTAACATTAGCTTCATTGCATCTCTCATACCCATTCTGCTATGAAGAAAAATTTATACATTGTTACCATTAATGGAGAGAATTATGAGAATATCATGTCTACCTATATAACAGACAAGTCGAGTCTTACTATGTAGAAGCACAACTAGCCATATTTTTCTATCTTGGTTGAAGAAAATAAATGAGACCTAACATGAGAAGTCGAATAAAGTTTTCTATTGGAGATAAGTTCCTAGGAGTAGGTGTGGTGCGATATTGTACCTATGGATGCTTGTCACTATTCAATTAGGTCGTACGTGGTAGTACCATCAAGGTTAAAAAAATACATGATGGCGGTTAAAAAAATACATGTTCCTTAACTAAAAACGAGAAACTCGTCATATAAATATCTTGGAAGCAGTCTGTGATGATGGGCACCCACATAATCTAAGACTATAGTGTCACATGCTACATTTATGCAAGCCTTGAGAGTAGCACCATTAGGAGTAGTATTGGTGGTCCTAGAAGGCAGAGTCTAAGGAACAAATATTCAATATAGTGCAGCCGCTATTGAATGAGTTTCAACATGTACTGGTTTGCAAGCTACCTCTTAGGTTGTCATCTTTAAGATAGACACAACGTGCAACAAATTCTATTTCAAAGCAAGAGTTCATCCTCCCAAATCGATCCACCTATCAAATGCGACCAATCGAATACGATTTACAAAAGCAGGTTACAGATTTGATGACAAAATGATCGGTCCATAAAATTATTAGTTTGTAAACAAATTTGACTCTGATTATGTCAAAGAAGGATGACTCTTAATATATGTTTATTGATAAAAGGGCTATAAATAAATCATTATCGAGTATTCATTTTTCATTCATGACTGGATGAGATATTGGATCAATCACATGGAGCCAACACCTTCTCCAAGATCGATTTACTAGTTATTACCATCAGATCATAAGGCTAGTAGATGAGTAACTATATATTTCAAGACTCATGACGAATTGTGCTAGTGGCCATCATGCCTTTTAGTTTGTCTAGTGCTTTGAGCACTTTCATGCTGCAAATTTCGTTAGAAAATTCATGTATGTATGTATTGATGATAACTTGGTGTACAATTATACCATAAAGAATAATTTACAATACTTATGAGTGATTTTTTAGGTGCTTTGAGCAGCCCACTTATATGGCCACCTAAAAAGGTGTCACTTTCTCACTACATAAACTTGACTCTTTGGACATGTTGAATTAACGGTTTGCATTGAGATGGATTCAGCCTAAATCAAGGCTATCGTTAACTAGCCAAGCCCACAGTCATTCACTTAGATTCACCAATTTTATGAATTGAAATCATTTTCTTGAAGATTTATAAAAAAAATTAGCTCTATAGATGTGTCCTTGATGAAGCTTCTCAAGTCTGATAGATTCATTTAGTTAGATGAAGCACATGCTATTTTTGAAACTTTGAAGAAATAAATTACTTAGGCTCCTATTCTAACTCTTCCACATTTTAATCAATTGTTCAGAATGTATTATAATGCTTCAAATATGAGGATTGGGGTTGTGTTGAGTAAAATCCAAGATAATATTGCCTTCTTCAGAGAGAAGTTAAATGATTCTGGAAGAAAGTAATCTACCTATAACAAATAATTTTATGCTATTAAGAGAGTGCTTAATCACTGAAGTCATTATTTGTTGGGGAGTTCACCCTTCACATTGATCAAAAAGAATTGAGATTCCTAAATAGTCAAACAAAACTGCAAGGCTTCCATGCATTCTAGGTGAAGTTTCTTTCTAAATTTCATTTTGTGCTTAAATACAAGCTGAGAGAAATAACAAGGTAATTGATGCACTGAGCCATCAACCTTATTGATCACTATCATGCGGTCAAGAAAATAGAGTTTGAAATATTGAAGGATGCTTAAGCCAATGATTAGAATTTTCAAAAGATATTGGTTCATTGTCAGAACAACCCGTATGAACAGTTTCAAATAACAAATGACTACTTATTCTATTAAAACAGATTTTGCATTTCTAACAACTTGCTCAGGGTGAGAATTTTATTGAAGTATCACAATGGAGGGATGACAGACAATTTTAGTAGGAACAAAACTTATAGTGAATTAGAATTTCAATTAGCTAACATTAGTACAAGCTGTAGAGATGCATGTTAGGCAATCTTGAATGTATCATTTAACTAAGAACTAAGAGCATAATACAGGTCTCTATACACAGCTACTTGCTCAAGAGCTACCTGTGGTTGACGCAGGCATGGACCTTAATGTGGATTTTTACCTAAAAACAACAAAGCAAGGATTGTTATGGTGGTGAAAGACCGCTTCCACAACACACTTTATACAATGTCATGTGATTATAGACACACATTATAGACTTATAATTTGAAGAGTTTATTTTCATAGTGTGTCTAGGACCATCAATTTGGATTAGGGAATTTCAAAGTCACTTTTGGAGGACTTAATGGGATAAGCTGTGTATGAAACTCTAGTTTAATTCAACAACACCCACAAATAGATGAACATATAGAGGTAGTAAAGCAGGGTTTGACAAAACTCCTTTGGTATAATGTGGGTAAAAATATGATGCAGTGGGAGTTCTTCTGCAAGTTAAATTGACTTATAACAAAATCACTAGTCAGCCCACAAATCACACACCCTTTCACATTGTTGAAACTACTACTGATACTTTCAGTTATTGAGCTTGATTCAGAAACTAAAGCCGAAAGATTTAAACGTATATTCGAGTGAATAAAGAAATTTCCAAGCAAAGTACCAAGTATTAAAGGCACAATAACATGCCCAGATCTTAGGTTCTTAAGAGATTAAACTTACAATGGATCAAACTAATGAATAATAGATTCTTGTAGCTTTTTTTGGGGAGCTCAAACCTTAAACTAACGAACCATTCAAGATTGTCAAAAAAATCAATGACAATGCCTATAAAATTAACTTGTCTAGTGAATACAACATCCATGTTACCTTTAACGTCATTAACTTATCGTCATACTATTAGATTCTAGATGTATCCAGTGAAGAAGATGGCCTCTCTTACTCGAGGAGAATGACATGATCGTCCGCAACTAAGACAGGAGTAAGGCTTCTGTCTAAAAGCCTCCCCATGCCAACTTATTCCCCGGCAAGTTCAAAGAATTAATATTCCACTAAGCTAAATAATCCATTATAGAACCTACTAGATGGTTTGTTTAAGCTATTATTAAGGTACATGTATTTCAACCATACATACAAGTTAGAAACTAATTTGGTTTATAAGCTTTAGATTCATGGAGAATTCAAGATTATTTTTCTAGTTTCTCTTGCAAAGTCCTATCTCGTTTGCTTCCTCAGGTGGTGTGTTTATAACTTACTTGGATGTATGTGGTGAACTCTCTATAAAGTCTAAAGTTCTCTTACACCTTCAGCAACCGCTCTCTTCCTATTGTCTCCCTCTAGATGATTGTTGTCCAGCTATCGATTACGTCATCTTCTCAGCCACTATCATCTTTTCCACTTCCTTCTCATCCTACCACCACCTGAACCTTCTCTTGATCCTCCCATACCGTCTAAGAAACCAAAATCAATGTCAATGTATCAATACTATTTCTTTTGGAAGGATTATTAAAATTTTCACCTATCTTTTAAAACATGGGACTCAATCTTATCCTCAATAAATTCTTGGTGTCTCCAATCACCTTAATGGAGCCTTCTATCAATTTAGTTATACTCTAAACTTGATCCATTTAGTTTAATATTGGTGACAAGGTATTCAAGGAAAAGATCCATACAATACTTAGAAAAGGTTCATACAACACTTGAATCATGGAGGTCTACATTGGAGTCTAAAGACCTTCGTTTGAGTAGAACAAAAACTGAATATATGGAATGTAATTTTAGTAGTAGTAAATATAGTGACAGAAGTGTAACTTTGGGTGATCAAATTATTAAAATGTGTGAACAATTTAGATATCTCGAGAATATTGTTCAAAGCGATGTTGATATAGGTGGGGATGTTAATAGTAGAATTCCAGTTGGTTGGTTGAAGTGGAGGAATGCTTCGAGCTTTTTGTGTGATAGAAAAGTACCGCTTAGATTGAAAAAAAAAATTTATATGATTGTGATGAGACCTGCAATGCTCTATGGCGCTGAATGTTGGTCTTTAAAAAGAAGCATAATACTAAGTTAAGTACTGTCGAGATGAGAATGATTAAGTGGATGAATGACATTACACTTAGAGATAAAATGCGAAATGAATATATTAGTGAAAGGGTTAGTGTAGTAGTCTTAGATGGTTTGTTCGAATTAAATGCCGACCATCTGATGATTCGATTTGGAGAGTAGATGTTTTAGATTCGACATATATTAAAAAATGTAGAAGTATACCTAGGAAGACTTGGGCTTATTGTATAAAAAATGATCCTAAATTATTAGAATTAAATGAAAATATGACACTAAATATGACGCAATGGAGAAAAAAGATACAAGTAGCCGACCCCACTTAGTGGGATTAAGGCTTTTTTGTTGTTGTTGTTGGTGGTGGTGGGTTTGCAAAATTTACTTTTGATCAAAATGCAACAAATAAGTATAAGAATAAAAGATGAGTGGAAAGAAGTCTTTAAAATCTCAAATGATCTTTGTGAGTGGCCAATCATGTCCATTGGCATGTTTAGTGCCTAATTCTTTTATGAGGTCAATGAGCCCTATTTTAAAATTATATATACAAGCTATGACATGGTAAACCTTTAGCTACTTTTTTTTTTTGTTTTGGCATAAGCTTTATGATTAGAGGCAGGCTTAATAAAAATTCTCAACCTCTTCAAGTTGACTTAACATTAACCCTTATACTTTTCCATTTGAGTATGAACAGAAAATAATGTTTTTGGGCTGATTTTTAAGGGATGAAAATTTATCTTCATATTTTATTAATTAAAAGTCTGGTGTAAAGCCCAATACAGTCCGTGAATTCTATAATGAGCTATAAAACATATTACCCACCATATAAGCAAACTAAAACATCATACTGCCAAAGCTAGAGGTTAAATGACATTTGTAATGGGAACCTAGGAGCATGCTGTCGAAGCTAGCACTCCTTGGTTCTACGGCAATACTACAATAGCTATGCAAAAATTAAATAGTGGTTCAAAAAAATTAGATCCAATTTAAAACAATGAATTTGGCTCTAAATTCACAGGATCAAAGTACACTAATTAAACAAATGTATGAGAAAACAATAGTAAATTATTCAAAAATTAGCTAATGCACAACAATTTATATGGTACTTTGATTATACGAAACAATCTTCAAAGGACTTTGACTACACCAATCAAAATGTATGTATAGCTTTATATTTTACAACAAATAAAAGCAATAATGCCATAACTTCCCAAGAACAAAAACATAACAATAAAGAGTATGCAACCGATTTGTTACTTAAAAAGGTTGTTTGAGATTATTTATATTTTATGTATTTTTACTTCTTTTATTTTTTAAATTATTTCTAGTATTTTTTATGGTCTAACAACAACAACAATAAAGCCTTGATCCCACTAAGTGTTGGTTGGCTACACAAATCTTTTTTCTCCATTGCATCCTATTTAGTGTCATATTATTATGGTATAACATGAAATAAAAATTTATGCAGGATTCTAAAGCATTCATTATTTTCAAGGAAATAAAAAAGCGTTTGTGGCAAGAATATCCCCACAGATACTAATATGTGTGGGAATGTCACCATCGGGGACATTAACCTGTTCATCCCCAATGATCTGAGCCCACCAACTATTAATAGAAACCTCATGTCCGCAGTTGTTGGCCGCAACAGTAATATTATCTAAGCAACTTGAATGAGAAAAACCAAAATAAAATAAAATAAAATAAAATAAATAAATAGATAAAAAAAACTTTGCGTTTGGGTAATGAACAAACCTGAGTTAGCACATAATCAGCTTGTTGTTTAGCATAGTACCGTTCTGAGGGATGAAGATTACCAATGACAGGCATAAGTTCATCTTCAGTAAGAAACCTGTAAAGGAAAACAATAATAAGAACAAAAATTTTCTGTTTTTCATGGTCAAAAATAGCTGCAGGCATACCCATCATTGTCCTTGTCAAGTTCTTGGAATAATTTACTAGATTGTGCTCCATCTGATGTATCTGAGTGATTATAAACTTCTTCAATATTACGCAAAGAGTCAAATAGTCCATTAAAATATTCTTGGAAACTAAGTTTTCCATCTCTGTCTTTGTCCCTTTCCCTAATATGTTGAATAATAAAATGAAAATAAGGAACCTGTTATACGGAACAAACTGAATTATCAAAAGCTATTAGGTCATGGATTATGAGAGAAAGAGCTTGTGAAACAGAGCTATATAAAAAGCTGAGGATCATAGCATTTCGATCTACTATGAGATTTGCTCCCTGCATCATTGGGATTATCACCACCATTTATCTAACAACAGTGTAGATGTCAAAATCTCCAGGGGCTTCAAAGCACCTGTCATGTTTTTCCCTGCGAGCCAATTTTGTACAAGCATGTTCCCCCAGATGTGCTTCAAAATAATGAGACACGAAGTAGAATATAGGACATGCTAGACTACCCTTGGTTGATCGCAATGCAACAAATGCAGAATATTAAATTTCTTTTCAGTTGAAATGTCATAAATCTAAATGAAAACAGTCAAGGTATCTGCAATGCATTAAAATATTTTGTCCAAGTTCATTGAAGTAGGAACCAATAAGCAGTGGGGCAAGAGTAATGTATCAAGGAACAGAAAAAAGCTGCTTTGTCAGGCCTCCCATGACAAGATGAAAATTTGGAAAAAAAGCCACAAGTAGATAAAACACAGATGTCCTGATATTAACTGCTTCTACCATAGAATTATTCATCAAAAGAAAAATTAAAACAATCAAACTTTGATGCCCTAAATATAATACAGGTATTAAAGGCTCTTGCTAATACAAATGATTGCTAGATGAAGACATAATAAAAATAATAATAATTAAATGACACAAGAAAACTGAAATAAATAAGAAGAAGAATGATTATAGCAAAGAGAAAAGGGAAGGAATATAATCAAAGAGGCATGATTCCAATACCATTTCCTTACAAGTTGGAATAAAAGGACTGCATATTAGTGGAAAAGGTTTTGCACTCAACATTCAGAAAAAATAACATCATAATAAATTCCATTTTTGGAGCATTTTTCCTAACCAAAAACCAACAAACTCAATAAAATATACAATAGCTAAAACAAATGTTTAAAACTGCACAATAATATATTGAGACATTTTTTTTGCCTGTGATGCAAGTTGTAAGCCTTAAGGTACTTTGAACCTCAGCCTTTTGAAGTGTAGGACACATAATCAAGAAATTAGACAAAGTAAGAAATATATACAAACATCAAATTATGAGTAAGAATTGTAGCATCAAAATCATCAAGTAAACAATGTTATGCAAAAGCAAGATATTAAGACAAGTTCAACACAATAAATTTCTCTCGCTCCCAAATAAAATTAAGGACATACAAGGTAGGTAAGATTTGATTTTGTAACTTCAAAAGTTCTCAGCAATTTCATAACTCACAGGATCCTAATTAGAGTTATCATCATAATGAATATATTTCTCCTACCTCAACCTCAGTTAAGTCAATATTTTTTAATGTTCCTAAGCTTCAATATCAACCAACTTTCACTTCTCAAAACCAATAAAAAATATCAATTAAAGTTTAAATAATAATTATGTTAATGATTATTACTTCAAGGTGCTTTATATTTTATGGGCATGATCTTATATATATTATAATCAATTTAGAAAGCAGGTCTAATGCACTCTAATCTATAATAGAATAACAATACCCACAATTTTAGTCTGAGATATAATTAATAATTGAACTAGAATTGAATAATCATTGCAAGATGATCAAATACTAAATAAACAATAGTTGGTCCATCATTGAAACTGATTCACATAATTTGAAAATTATGATCGAAAAACCTTTCTACCTTGATCAAAACTTCTTCAAAATTATTTTCAATCCACAACTTTATAATGATAGTACCATCTCAATACTATGATCAAAACATTTTCAAATAATCAATCTTCAAACCAAGATCAATTCATCCAAGTCATGGCCGATCAATGATCAAACAGCCATCAAACATATTCTATATATTTTGACTTCAAAAGCAGTATGAGATTATCACCTTTTGGCCAAATTTTGATCCTGAAGGAACCTTCGATAACTTACCCAAAAAATAGGTATCGAGCTGATTCTCCAATTTCTACTATTATGGAGCATTTAAAATAAAATATTCTAACAATAAAAGGAGTTTTTATTAATTATATCTTATTTAAATTTGCCTTTAAAAATAATTTAAACCTTAAATAAAAGGAGCAGTCACATAAATTTTGAGTCAAGGCGTGCCTCATATATTGTGAGGCATACACTTCATATGAAAGGCCATGAGATGCACACCTTATGGGAAAAAAATCTTGAAAGAGCTGAGGCCCACCTCGCATTACTCAAATTCAAACCATGACTGAAAGCACTCAATGATTGGGTTTAAAGCATGAATCATATTAAAAACAATGATAGTTAATTTAAGATAATATTCATTCATTCTAACATTTTGATTCAATAGATTTATTAGGATAAGATCAAAATTCCAATAAGTAGTTTTAGGGTAAAGATCACTTCTCACTTTGCTTTTGGATAAAATGATGCTTAAAATCCTTTTTATTTTTAATTTTGATAACTCTGAGTTAAATCTAAGACCTGACTTAGATTTAAAATCATTTTCTTATAAATCCCATAAATTACAGAGTTTTATTGGCGATGCGGGGCTTAGGCTGAACTGGCTAGCAAGTGGGGTGTCGGTCCAGCCTCCCCCCTAAATACCTTATTATAAATATGTTGTTTTATGAGTTAGGATTCAATCTTATTTTTATGATTCCAGCTTTTTGCCTCCAGGCGTTTTTCATTGTTAGGGTTGTATCTGAAGATAGATTATACTCCTGATGTATCTTTCTTTAAGGTGGTGATGACCTCTACATAATTCCATGGACAATAAAGCCTTGAATTTCTTAAACAACAAGCAAATTGGGTGGAGTTCTTAACTTCATTCCAGTTTGTGCTTGAGCACAAGACAGGGAGTCAAAACTGCGTAGCAGATGCACGGAGCCATCGTCACTTATCGATCACTGCAATGCAGGCTCAAGTAGTAGGCTTTGGGGTAGTCAATGAGTAGCACGAGACAAGAGAAGCAGTGTCTAGAGAAGCCCGCCGTGTAGTACAACAAAGCTTATTTGCTCTGCCAGAATAAGTTTTGCATTCTTAAATGTTCGATGAGGGAGTTCATTGTTCAAGAAAGTCATAGTAGAGAAATGCAGGGCATTATGACAGGGACAAAACTCTCGCACTAGTGAGAGAACACTTCTTTTGGCCCCGACTAGTGAGAGATGTTGAGTGGCACGTCATACAATGTCGGATTTATCATATGACAAAAACAAGAGGACCAAATGCAGGGATATACCCCATTATCAGTACCAAGGGCACAGTGGGTGGATGTTAGCATAGATTTTATGGTGGGTCTTCCGAGGACATAGTAACAAGAATTCATTCATAATCATGATGGATCGATTCTGGAAGATAGTGCATTTCATATCCTAGCACCGTAAATTAGATGCATTGCATGTCGTTGATTTGTATTTCAGAGAAATTGTGAGACTACACAAGATACCAAGGGTCATCACTTAAGACAGGGATGTCAAGTATCTGACTCATTATAGAGGTCCCTATGGGAAAAATTAGATTCTAAACTTCAATTCAATTCCGTGGCTCATCCAGAGACAGACAGCAAACGGAGGTAGTGAATAGGAGTCTTGAAAGTCTGCTGAGATGCTTTGTTGGGAAAAATATTAAATAGTGGGATCTAATATTAGCTCAGGCCTGATTTGCTTACAACATAACTGTAAGTCGGACTATGAAACACACACTGTTTGTGATTGTGATCGGGTGCAACCCGCTCACTCCACTTGAATTGGTGCTACTTCTGCCGACATCAGAGATTTGTGAGGATGTTGCGTAATAGATACACGATATTAAAAAGCTCCACGAGGAGGTTGGAAAAGAGATCATTAAGAAAAATCACAAGTATCAGGCATAGACAAACAAAACAAGGAAAAATGTGAGCTTTCAAGGAGATATAGTATGGATACGATTAAAGAAAGAGAGATTCCCGATATGACCACTTGGAAAACTCAAACTGAGAGCAGACGGAACTTTCAGAATACTTTGGCAGTTGAATGACAATGTTCTGCGACGTTCAATGTTGCAAACCTGACACCATACTACGTGGACCCAGAAGCTTCGACGAATGAAGTCGAAGCTTCCCCAACCCCAGGAAACTGATGCACAGCTTAGGTTGAACCGATCAGTTCAACAAGTGATGTGTCAGTCTAGGAGGGAGGATAGACTACTCGGCTATCTATTGGGCGGATGGACTACTCTTCCTGCTTCCAGCCACCGGACACCCTGCCAACTCCCTTGCTTCTTGCTCCCAATCGTAGGCCACCCTGCTATCTCCCTGCCTCCAGCCGCTGGCCACCCTAACACCTCCTTCCACCCTGACTTCAGCCACCGACCACCCAACACCCCTCCTTCCCAGTTTCTAGCCACTTGCTAGCCCTCACCACCCCAACTTCCATCTCAAACAATCCCCCTCATTCCTCCTTGCCATACCTAGCCACTAACCTTCCTTCTTCATCAGGTTCATCCCCTCTAACACTACACCACCACTTCAATCTGCGACTAGTTGTGTGTTGTGTAGTTTTTCCTATTTTCAAGTGTCATGTTTGTAATCCCTTTTAATTTCAACAGTAAAGTATTATTCCGTTGTGGTTATTGGTTTAAATCTAGTATCAATGGGTGTGTGAGAGTTAATTTTGGTGGATTGCTTTGATAAAAAGCAAAGGGTTGCAGCGGGAACATACAAGCCTAGAAATGAAAAGAACATAAAAAGGACATGTGGCATAGAGATATAAATAGAAGGAAGAAAACAAATTGTGTGGTCGTGGAATACTATTTTGTTATTATGGAAGCAAGTTGGAGCCAAAATATAGTGATGATTCCATATAAATTCAAAAAATATTTTTAAGGAGCTTTTAAGTGAAAAGAACGATTATATTCATTTAACCTTCTCTATTTATTCTCTCTCTTATCTAGTCTTCTCTTACATTTAAGTTGTGAGATTTCGAGCTTCTATTTGAGTGGGATAAAGAAAATGTGAGTTTAGAGAAGAATATTTTAGTGCACTCATCTTATGAATACATATGAATGACTATTCAATATTGAATTAGAATATATCTCCTCTCTTGTGCGCATAGCCTTGTTGTTGTAAAACTAGCCACTTTGTAATTATTGTTTGTGTTCATCATATCTGCTCCTGAAAGGAGCTATTATATAAAACTTACAAAATTTTCAATAATATTTTATTGAAATTTGAAAATTAAAAATTTGATGAGAAGTTGGACCTTATTTCTTCCTTACATAGCCATTTAATCAGCTTAGGGTTGATGCTGTCCGCCGGATGTAGGAAGCTGCAGAAATATAAAGATAAATAATTAGAAATGTAAGTGGAAATTTAAATACTATACAATTTGAAAAATATATATATATATCCAGACATTTAAACAACAACAAAATTTACTCATTAAACTCGGTTTTATTCAGAAGGCTATCCCCATCCATGTCTGAAGCATTGAAGTGGTCTTCCTTCCACCAACCCATTTCATATCCAAATGTCATGTTATCTACAAAAATAAAGTATAAAATTCATAGGTAATGCAAACAACTTCATGCTTTCTCACATTGTGTATTTTTTACAAAATGATTTAAAGGATTCATATCATGATTTTTCAACAAATTTTTATGATGCATGCCGACTGCCTAATGTAGCCCTCCACTTTTCGGGTCTTGGGACCAGCAATGTTAGTGTTAATTGCACATTCCTTACACGCTTGAACTACATTTCAATCACTGCAGACAACTGTGATTTGATCTTATGAAGAGCTTCTAGACTTTCTGACGCTGACATATAGGGCAAGCCAAAATCATGATGTTCGATTAGAGTTTAGGTTTCATTATGAACGATCACTTAAAGACAGGAACCAAAACTAGTAGGTAAAAAATAGTAGCGACGTACTAAGCATGCATCATATATTTTAAAAGGGGAAATTTCGAGACCGAGGCCAACCAAAACAACTATCTTCTATTCAATTCATTATGTCGCAGCCCAATTCCAACTAGAAAAAATATTAACAGCTATGATTTTGAAGATTACAAGAAATGTGTTGGGGATCAAATCCAGGAGCGATCTTACAGACCATTTCGAGACCAACTGGGTGGCTCATACTCCGCAAACGAGACGAACCCGTCCCGATTCTTATCGTGCATCTCCATTTCCCTCCCGGTCCGGTGCATCACCTCCTTAGCCGCCTGCTGTAGGTTCCACTCCGTAAGCTCCTCAAGGGACACAAACCCATCACCAGGATTGACATCAATGTGAGGAAAGAGAAGGACAATCCGGTTGGTGACATTGAATCGATTCTCGTCATTGAGATAGTCCTCGGCATCAATGAAGTCCTCCCACTCGGGTTGGGCCTCCTCGCCAGGAGCGGAGGGAATGTTGAGGTGGCTTCGCTCCCACTCGCGATCCTCGCGCCGGTGTTCGATGTCGGCAATAAGGGGGTCAAAAGGAATATAATGGTCTCCGGCGGAGGGAGGCGATGTGAAAGAGAAATTGGGGCGGAGCTTGAGGCGACGGTGATGGAGAGGGTTGCGATGCCCGGGGGAGTGGTGGCTACGGAGGAGGAGGAGGAGAAGGACAGCCAGGATTAAGTAGATTAACACTGTGGCGGGCCGCGACATCCCTCCCTCCCTCCCTCTATCTCTGCGAGCAAGATCCGGACGAGAAAGTGAGGGAAGCAACACTACAAAATTTACGACCTGCTTTGAGATCCATTTATAAAATCTGAGCAGCTATTTAAATTTTATTTTGATAAAAGTAAGATACCGGTAAAATGATAAAAAGAACATTTGATAAATAAGATTTAATTATATTTAATTATTGTTGAATTCATAAAGTTCAAGGAAATACACCAAGGTATAGAATGTTCCGCTATGAAGTGATTAAAGAGAGGGAGAAGAGTCTGATTTTTATTCATGACATGGACCCCTGTTTATAGAATAAGTCACAGTCAATACAATTTACAAGTCAGCCCCATCATATTAGGTTGGAGCGGGTCAGTAATTACAAGAATATTATATATTGGATCGATGAGAAGTTTGTCAACCACTCGTTGTGTCTTAACTCCATTGGTATACAGTCCAAGACAGAGTAACTCGTTGATCGGCTTTGGAATCGATCGTCGTTCTATAGAAAATTCTTCGCCACATTCTTCCAATCGTGCGACCTCAATGTCTCTCCGTTAGCATCCAATCATTTAGTAAGACGTCCAATCGATCATTCTTCGCTCTAGAACCATCTATTTGCCTTAAGATTCGCTCTAACATATCTTTCATATATAAATTTAGTTTTTTGATTCTTTTGCTTCTTGGAAGCTGCACATTACACAAGAATAAGATAATTTTTATAACATATATGCAATAGTTAAATGACATTACTGCACAATAATGGATTTCCCTAAATTTCTGTGTCTAGACCATTATAAAAAGGCCTTAGGCTAAGGAAGGTTTGCGTCGTTTCCTTTTCTTCTCTTTTTTTAGTCTTCTATCTCTTCTTTTCCATGTATGTCGTGATGATTGGTGGGGGAGCGCTATCTGCCGATTAGAGCGCCCTCTTCAAGCTCATGAGTGATACGCGAGCGAAGACTTGCAAACCCGACGCGAAGCGGAAACTAGCAAGCGAGGCCTCCGTGAGAGAGTTGAGCAAGAAGAGGATTGAGCAGGGGTAGCGAGCGAGGGAGCACAAAGATCAAACTTGATCTTTGGGTTTTCTTACAGGCTCTTCACAGGAGAGAGTCGCGGAGGAGATTGGAGTGTGTATTGGTGATAGTCTTTCGGTACACCCGTTGGAGGCGGTCACTCTTACCAAAAGGGAAGGAATGTCCGTTTAGATTGTTGTGGGGACTAAGATTCCCCATATACTTGGGAAAGCAAAGGCTGAAGCAAGGACTCAACTTTAGTCGCAAAAGGGTAACATTTCCTTCGAGTGCAAACTAGAGGAGATCGGTGAGGAACTTGTCTCTTACACCACTTCTAAATGGCGTCAGGTTTTGGGTATGTAGTTTGAATCATGATTTTAGTATTCTTTTTGTAGTTGTTGAAGCTCTGATGATTGCTTCCACTTCCTTAAACGCTGATGCCGAACCCTGAGGGCTATGTTGCCTTTGTGGAACAAGCCGCAAATAGTGGAGCGAATACTAAGAAGCAGGTTGTTTTAGAGCAAGGAACCATGGAGTAGAATGTTGTGGCATGGAGGATAAGGGATAATCCTTCCTCTAGCGGAGGCTGGAGCATGGGTAGCCAAGTTCCTTCCGATGGGGCAGAAGAGGAGGCGATATCTAGGGGGTGTCGGGTGTTTGCCAACTTTCTAGTGCACGTCCTTGCCAAAATAGAGCACTTTTTTTGTCTCATAGTACAACCTCAGGTAGAGAGTGATGATGGAGTTGTTGAGATACTAGAGCGAGTCCACCGAGTAGAAAAAGAAGTTGTTTCACTTCATAAGGAACTTGTTGTTTTTTAAGTAGAGATGCTAGCTGATCGTGGGGAGATAGCTCGACTATGTCAGGAGCTATCGATCACTAAAGAGAGTTTCATCGACTAGCCGAGGGATAATTATAATGAACTCTTTGAGCTTGGTGGCGAATTTATATATGATTGATGCATCAATGAGTGTTTGTCTTGGACGAAGCCGCAATGACCGCTTAGTTAGGTTTCTCATTAGTTAGTTGTATCCGAGGACGCCCCCCCCTTCATAAATAAATAATTAATTAAATAGAATGCATACTTTCTATTTTGGGTAATGATTGCTTTTCTTCGAGTGCTGCTCAGTTATTATCACACCAGCCTTGTCGGTGGCATTTTGATTTTTTTGTGTTGATGTGTGTGTGTGTGTGTGTATATATATATATATATATATATATATATATATATATATATATATATATATATATATATATATACATATATATATATATACATACATATATATATCTATACATATATATATATATATATATACATATATATATATATATATACATACATATATATATACATATATATATATATATATATATATATATATATATATATATGAGAAGGAGCAGTTCATGGCTCCCTACATTTTAAAATAAAAAGTGAGTACAAACATTTTTTTCGGGGGTAGGGTAATCCGTAGATATAAACAGCAAAATACAATTAACACACCTTAAGGGGTACCACATCCCACACTACAATTCACAAAAAAGGTATCAAAAGGAAAAGAAGAATTACAAGTAAACCCACGACACAAGGAAACCACCAGAGATATAAAGACAAAGGCAATTAACATATCAAAAAGCACCAATCCAGAAAGAGTCCCAACAACCGGAAGAAAAAAACCATATAGGTGAATGCGGAGAAGATTCTAGCCATTAGTTGTTCATAATTCTCAGGTAAGGCACCTCCAATAGGTCTCCCTTCAGCAGAAACAACAGTGGAGGGGTTGGCTCAGTAGATACAAGAACCTCCTTGGAGCCTTCACCATTTCTAGCTAGTTAGTGAGCACGCTTATTTCCTTCTCTAAAAATGAAATTGAACTTGGCTCCAATAATATCCTTCAGCCCTTTAATTCTATTACTCCAGTAAGAATGCTTCCAGACTGTGGTACTCCCTCCTTCTAGCAGTTGAATGATTAGTTGAGAATCCACTTCCACCATTAGCTTCTTCTAGCAGTTCAGACTGGCCAGTTGAAGAGCCCAGTAGACAACAATAAGTTCGGCCTCCAAAGCATCCTGTGCCTTCACAGGTGCATGGAAAAATAGGATATAATGCCCAGCATGATTTCTGAAGATACCTCCAATGCCAGAACCCTTATCAGTGAAGCTACCATCAGTATTGACTTTAATGTACTGGGTTTCAGGAGGTTTCCAAAAGACAGTAATAACTTTCCTGTTGTTGATCTTCTCAGTATGAGAAACATTACAGATGTTGGGATATTTCTTATATTTGATCAGTTTAGACAGGAAGGAAATGCAGCACCTACTGACCTCTTTTATAGTAAGAGGATTATCTTCATGTTTGGATCTGTTTCTAGCCATCCAAATAAACCAGGCCACCATCAAAAGAATAATGTCATAGCAAATTTTCTGCCATCCTTGCCAGGAAGAGTGAAAACAGTAGCAATCCAATTGAGAACTGATCCACTGAAAATTTGATAGCTTTTTACTATCCATTTCATACCTGTTTTTGATGATATTGCACTTTAAAGAAATGTATTTTTCATGATTTCATATAGGTATAATGATTTTAGGCCTTGAAAAAGAGCAAATTTTGAGCGAAAAGGACAAAAGTGCATTTTATTGAACTAGCGCAGAATGGAGTTGTCACCAGCATCGGACAGCGCCAGTTTCTATAGAGTTACGACGTTTTGGCAGAATAATGCGCCTAACGGTGCTCTTATCAATGTCGGACAGCGCCCTATCCTAATTTTGAACTAGATTCAATGTATTTGGCCAGATTTTGAAAGGTTGCTTGAGGAAACTCTTGGGAATTCATTTTTTACCGAATTTAAACACTTTTGGAGCCAAATTTCAGAGGGGGGAAAAAAAGAAGAGAAGAGTTTGGCGTTTAGAGAGTTTCTTTTCATTATGTGTAGGAAGTTAGGTTTTTTGTTTTCTCTTCTAAGGAGTGTGAGAGGAGAGGGAAAGTGAGAGATTTCTTCTTCCTTACTATTCTAAAGAGAGAATTGTGTGTTGTTGCGAAGAAAGAAGAGGAGTCAAAGGAATTCCTTGAGATTTGCTTTGGGAAGAGTTTGAGATAAGTTGTCTTTATTTTACTATGTTTGTATGACATTATTTTTATATATAAAATTCATGTTTTGTCATCTTTTCCTTATGAGTCTTGAGTATATTTCTTTGTCTTTCTCCTTTTGATGTGTTGATGTTGTGAAATGGAAATGATGTGTTGATTTATTATGGAGAATTTGTTATAACGTTTTCACTTAGAACTTCATTTACATTTTGATATGGCCAATTGAATTGTTAAAACTTGTTGGGAAACATATGTTCCGAAAAGATTATGAGTTCCACAATAAAAGTGAAGGTCACATTCAATGTCCATGAATGAGAGATGTAGTTCATGGGGATTGAGTGCAAATAAATAGGGAAATATACTTTGATGGGCGTAGAATTGGAGATTTCAGAGTGACAGGCTGAAATCCTCAATTTGGTCCTAATGTTTAGAAACTGAAGCAAGAGTTAGCCTTTAGGTGAAGGGAAGTGAGAGCTCTAAAGTGAGAGCCAGTATCCTCCCAGCCTAACCACGGACTTGAGGACTAAACTTAAGATTAGCCAATATTCTTTATACGTTGAAATATGAGTAAAGAATAGGGATGCTCCTATTTGGCACAATACATTTGTATCACTAATCTATGTCACAATAATCATAACATTATGATTGGAAATGAGGAAGACTCTTTCTTGCAACTTTATTTTGTTATAAATTTAGTCTTGTGTTAGTTTAACTTGCTAAAGTTTAGAACGTGCTTTGGTAAAAATAGTAACTGAATCTGTTTGTCTTTACTTTAAGAATTAAACCACTTGCAATTGTGTTGTGATTCGATACGTGATTTATGTGCTACGTCATAAAATTAAAGCCTCCCTATGAGATCGATAAACATGACTCCACTAGAGCCCTGTATTACTTGAGCGATACGTATACTTGTGTTAATTATGTGACTCATTATCATCTAAATCAATATATATAAATCTAAATTTGAGTTCATTAATTTTTGCAAATTTAAAAAGTTACACCAAGAACTATCAACAGTGAGGTGTTGGGAAAAGTCTTGCCAAACCTCCTGGGAGAATTTGCAAAGGAAAAAAATGTGTTCCAGGGATTCCACATGGTGTCACAGCCAGCACCTAGAAGGCCCCCTCAGTCCTTTGAGCTTCAGTATGTCATCAGTAGGCAATAATCTGTGGAATAGTCTCCAATAGAGGAAGGACATAGAAGGTGTCAGGAATTGGTTCGAAATGGTGTCTCCCCATGGAGTGGGGTCCCAGTGGTAGAGCTTGAAGTAAATGTAACTGGAAGGGCTGAGTGAATTGCTTTTATTCCAGGTGATTTTATCAGGTTGGAGGTGTCAAACTTGATTTGACTCACCTGCTGCACTAATTCATCTTTGAGCAGGGAATGAAGTTTGTCCAGGTCCCAGAATTCATCATGCCAGCAATCCTGCACAAGCAATTCAGGATTGAAGCAACTAGAAGGAGCAAACATCTCAAGTGGGCACCAATTGTCAAGCCAGAAACTCAGTTTTCCCTCCCCCAACTCCCGCAGGAAACAAGTTTCAGCTTCCTTTCTAACTTTAAGTAAATTGACCCATGTTTTAGAGTCTCCCATTTTTCTCTACACAGATTTGGGGTGAGAGTCTTTGCAATATTTTCCCAACATAAAATTTGCCCAAAGAGTGGTTTGTTGTCTGAAATAAAGCCAAAACTTGCAAAGATTGATTTGCTGAAGTTGCATGAGACCCTTGAACCCAATACCACCAGCAGTGGTAGGTTTAGCACACTTCTGCCAACTAGCCCAATGCATTTTTTGTCTTTGACCAGCCCAAAGAAACCTGTTGAAGGCCTTCTCCAACTAAATTCTGGTGTTCTTCTTCATCCCAGTCATCTGAAGAATGTAGAAGGGGAAGATAGTTAAATACTCTTTAGCAAAGTTATTCTGCCCCCATTAGAGAGGAATGAGTGAGTCGAGCTCGACAGTTGTTTGAGATCTTACTCCCCAACCCATCAAAGTAAATTTGCTTAGTTCTGCCTTTAACTAAAGGTACCCCCAGATAATGTAGAGAAAGCTGTGTTTGTTGGAAACTAGTTGATTGAATAATCCAATGTTTAATCTCCAAGCCAGTGTGTCTGCTGATAAGAAGTTCACATTTTTCTTTATTCAGGCTGGGACCAGAAGTGAGTTGGAATTGTTCAATGCAATGAGTAACTTTTTTTACAGTCAATTTGTTAGATTTAGAAAAAATAATTAAATCAACTGCATATATCAGGTGAGTAATGGGGAATTTAGATTTGGTGTGATATCTAGCATAATGATAGTGCAACAAATAATTATCTAGCATTTCAAAAAAGAAGTCCAGTGAGAGAATAAAGATAGTAGGGGATAGAGGGTCTCCTTGCCAGAGTCTTCTAGAAGCTATGAAACTTCCCCAGCAGTGTCCATTGAGTAGGATGGAATGTGAGTTCCCTTTAAGCCATCTAGAAATCAGATTGCAAAATGTTGTGTCAAATCCTCTGGCTGAAAGTCCTTCCAGTATAAAATCCCAAGATATAGTGTCATAAGCTTTTTTGAGATCAAGCTTATAAATAAGGTTACCCCCTCTATGGGTCTTATCCAGCTCTAACAATAATTCTTGTGCCAATAACACATTGTCTGCAATGGACCTGCCTTTTACAAAGGCTGACTGGTTAGGGCTAATCAAAGAATTCAAGTAAGTTTGAAGTCTTCTGACCAGAATTTTATTAATAAGCTTGTTGAGGACTGTGGTAAGGCTGATATGTTTGTAGTGATGCCAAGAGTTTGCAGTTGTAGTCTTGGGAATGAGAACATAGTGGAAGAGCTGAAGTATTGGGGTAGATCATTACCCAGAAAGAAGCTTTGCACTACAGTAATGAGATCCTCCTTAATGATATCCCATGCATTCTTGTAAAAATCTACAGTTAAACCATCAGGTCCTGCAGTCTTATTGTTGTCAATAGTTTGTAAAGCTGACCAAATTTCATTGTTATATGGCGGGGCAGTGAGGTCCTGGGTACCATTATAGAGCATATGTTGATTTAAGGCAGAATGATCAATTGTTACCTTTGCAGTCAGAGGTTGGGATAGCAAATTCTGGAAGAACTACACAACATCTAAAGCAATATCAATATTTCTCTGGAGCTACACCTCTTGTGAGTTAATAATGTTGTGGATGGTGTTACACTTTCTCCAATACTTAATACAAGCATGGTAAAATTTAGTGTTTCTGTCCCCCTCCATGAACTTAGTCACAGTAGCCTTCTGCCTCAGCAAATTGTCTTGCCAATCTAGAACAGTCAAAAGCCTTATATATGTAGATATATATGTATGTATGTATGTATGTAGATAGATATGTATGTATGTATGTAGATATATATGTATGTGTTGACCTCATTTTTGATGAGGTCTTCTCTTCTTCTTTTAGTACTTAGGATCTAGCCTTAGGCTTTTCCTTTCGACTATCTTAGAGGACTAGAATTGGGATCCACCATCTAGAATTTTAAACCACTTCTTAACTCCCTGCAAACTCCACAAACTTGACTGTAGACCCCTAATCACCTAGAGGGTTGAAATCAAATGTGGAAGTTTAAAGGATGAGTTCCTATAGGACTCTTCGGCCTTAGGATCGCCCCCAGGTGGCCTCGGTCTGGTGAAGGGGCTGACTTACACACACTACACTCATACACTACACTTTCACACACCTCCTAAAACCACACCCATACCTAACTTGACCTCCTGACTCATGTAGGTGATTCACATGGATGGTCCTTAACCCCTAAGCCCTTGGCTAAGAGGGTTAGGAACAACATAGTGGATGCCTCAAATGAGTCCCTTCATGGCTCATGTGGGCTTGGTATGGCTTCATGGCTTAACAAAAATGATTTCATTCCACTCAAATTTACCCAATCTTCAATTTTCCAAATTTTCAATTTTTGACCCCCGGGACCCTTACACCCGCCTAACCTACCCAAAGCCCTTGAAATTACCCAAATTTTTCAAAATTTTCAAATCACCCAAAATTTCCCAAAAACATTTCCACATCACTCAAATTGATCATCCATGCCCAGAAATACCAAAAATTCCAAAAATACCTCCCAATACCCTCCAAATACCCAAAATACCCCTCTTGACCCAAAAAATCCAAAAATTCAGAAAATTCCCAGAAAATTCCAGAAAATCCTAAATATTCCCAATTTCATTTTGTCCAACTACACCATGGGCCAATTTTGTCAATTTACCCTACTTTTGTCAAAACCCCCAATTTGACCCATTTTAACCCTAAGTGAACCCAATGTCAAACCAAACCTACCCAATTGACCCAAATTCTGGTCCAATTCAATTCTAAACTTCAATTCAACATTCCCAACACCAATCTAGACCAAATCCAAGTCCAATTTGATTGACATTTGGATCCAATTTCACTTTTGGCCTTAAAGCCCAATTTGGACCCATGACCCAAACCTAACCCAAACTCACCCAATTCAACTCCAATTAACCCCAAATCTTTTCTAAATCTTCCTTAGCATCCCCACAAGCAAAACACTAACATTATTTGCCCAAAATTTAGACCCAAACCCCACTCAAATTCTACCCAAAGCTAAAATGCCCAATTTTGACCTAAACCCAAACCTAACCCAAATGAGCCCAAACCCCAAAATCAAAGCCCAACCAAAGTCAAAACCTCTTTGAAACACTCCCATAAACATTTCTCAACATTAATTTTACATCAATTTTAACCCTAGCCCAACATTGGCCCAACTTGGCCCACTTTGAACTATATTGGCCCATTCACCAAAAGAGACCAAATTCAACCCAATTCAAACCCAAATCACCCCCAATTTGCTTCAAGTCACTCATGACACATCCATGAGCTAAACCCAACAATTATTTGGCCCAAACTCCTACAAAATTCCCATCCATAAATCTATTTTTAAACCAAAAGCCCACTTACATGAAACCTTCCTAAAAGCCCAAATTTTATACTAAAGCCCATATGACAATTCTTCTCATCATGCCCTTAATTAAAATCAATCCCTAAGTTTGAAAATTCATCATGAAGCCATTCCAAATTAAGCCCCATACAAATTCCCATCAAAATACCAAAATCTTTCTTAAATCCATTTCCATGAAATTGACTTAACTTTTCCCAAGCCAAAGGTGAGCCATGAAGCCATGCATGAGCCACATGGGAGCCATGAGAGCCATGGAATCTACTTTCCACCTCACCATACCCAAGATGGCAAGAGGAGGAGGCCCTTTTCATATTCTCTTAAGAGTGATTAACCACTTCCATGACTCCACTAAACCATGCTTAAACTTAATTGTACTTGGATTGTGACTTGACCCCACTAATCAAGCTGATCCAAGTGACTTTCCCTTCAGCCCAAATTGACCTTGGAGGGTGAACCCAACCTAAAACCAAGGGTTGACCCATTTAGATCCAAAAATAGCCCTTTCCCATTCCATTTTGATTTAAACCCTTTACACATGGCATTTGCCAATTGCCTACACTAAACCCCGCCTCGACCCACTCGAACAAGATGGTGACCAATGCCTGGCCGGCCGACCACCGTGTCGCCGAAAAACACCATGGCCGAGAGCTCACATGTGAGCCAACTTTGGAATTCTCCCTTGCTGAGCTGCCCCATCCTCAGTGGCCATTGTAGCTGTTCTTCTCTTGCCAAGAGCAGCTGATCCCAAGCCCTAACTCTCCCTGGGAGGCCCTCCACCCTCTCCTATTTAAACACCACCCCTTCTCGGCCATGAGAGGTGCCAAAACAAACCTTAAGGAAACTCTGCCAAAATTGTTCCAGACTACTCCC
This sequence comes from Papilionanthe hookeriana x Papilionanthe teres, assembly GCA_022702705.1. Taxonomy (NCBI): domain Eukaryota; kingdom Viridiplantae; phylum Streptophyta; class Magnoliopsida; order Asparagales; family Orchidaceae; genus Papilionanthe; species Papilionanthe hookeriana x Papilionanthe teres. The sequence continues at coordinate 132,900,660 of CM040427.1, forward strand.
CATACATAGAGCATTTGATCCCCACTGAATTCCAGCCTCAATTCCCTCTAGCCGAGCTCAATTTTAAGTTCAAACTTTAACCCAAAAACCAAGACACTTCTTCACAGTGGATCAATCCTCAAATTGATTGGTCCTACACCTTCACCAGACCAAGAGAAGGTGTCCACCAGCAAAAGCCTCATCTCCAGGCCACCCAGTTGCTCCAGCCTCCAAGCTTTGTGATCGGCTGTGGTCAAAATCCTACCTAAGCAATTCACCAGACCAGGAGACTTCATCTGGAGCTTGCTGAGATCCAATCGAAGGTGAAACAACCCTCAGATCAAAGCCACTCTTCTCTGAGCAAAGGTATGGCCTCACTCTTCTTCCCGAGCTTCTGAACATTCTCCATTTTTATTGAGTAAATTTCATCGCACATAAACCGTATGGATGTGTTCGTCTTCTCGAGACGAATCCATAGAGCATAAGAACGTTAAATTTGGTCAAGTATCGAGTGAGATCTTAGGCCTAGAAGATGGACGGTTCTCGGGTTAGGAGGCTTGGGGACGACGAACGGATGTCGTTCATTCAATACACGCGCGGACGGACGACTCAGATGGCGACGGACCAGGAGATGGTACGTGAACCGCGGGACCCGGGCTGCTGACTCAAGCGGCGGCGTCGAATGAGAGCGTGCCGTGTGGCCGTTCGGAGATGCCGAGGATGACGCGGCGCCGACTCGGATAAATAGAAAATTAAGGATTTTTCCTATTTATTTAATTCCCTGAACTTGGAAAATTCATAATTTTGTGTAGGAAAATCATAAAAATAAAATAAAAATACCCTATTGCTCAGTGAACAGAGGAGAATAATGTGGAAAAGAAATCATTTAATTTCATCAAGTATTTTATTTTTAATAATTTATTTACTGTTTGCATTCTTTTAATTCTCCATGCATATAGGAAATTCACCATTGCATGAGACCATAGTGGCTTTTGAAGCCTCCGAATTTGGGAACATTCCCCGAATTTTCCAAAGTCGAGGCCATCCCTATGAGAAGTTATTGATTTTTCAAATTCATGTTACTGTTTTGAGTATTTTAATTCCAAAAATTAGCATGTAGTGAAATAAATTCTAGGAAAATTTGGTGATGTCCCTTATGACCAGAGGACCCTAGGAAAAATAGGTTTTGAATTAACTCATTTAAAATAACCCTAATTGGCTTAAACACCCAAAATAGATCCCTAATTAATTAGAGCTAACCATACATCAAATTTACTTGAAATCAATTCTCCATTGACCTTTAGGATCAGAGGAACCCACCATAAAAATTTGAAGTCAATTGGACTTGGTTAGCCCTACTAAATGGGTTGATTAAGCCATTTAGTCAATTTGAACTTTAAAAATTCATAACTTTCAAAATACCTTTCAAAAATTCACCAAATTAGTTTTGGAGCCTCTCTGATATTAGGGGAATTTAAGAAAATTAAAATTTCAATTTTCTAAAAAAGTTGATTTTTAATATTATTTTAATATTTTTAATAATTAAAAAATAATAAAAATCACAAAAATAATAAAATTCACCAAAATGTCACATTTTGAATTTTAATCACTTAGGAACAAACCCCATATTTTTCTTAGGTCTATTTAATGAGATATTAAATTTTAAAGCTCTAGGGTAATTTTAAAATTAAAAAAAATGTATTTTCTAGCATTTTCACTAAAATAATTATAATAAATCATAGAAAAATCAGAAAATTGCAAAGATTGATTCTTTGATTTCCTTGATATCAGAGAGATTTTTGAAAAATATAAAATTCAATTTTCAACCTTTATTTTATTTTTAAATTAATTAACACTCCAAAACTTAAAATAATTATAATAAAAATAATATAATTTAAAAAATCATCAAAATTGGTCCAAGTGGTCCTCTAGTCATTAGGAATGTCCCATAATTTTTTTATGGACAGAAACTCTCCCTTGGTCATGTTATTAAATTTTTCTTGGAAATCTCTATTTTTTACCAAAAATAATTATATAAATAAATTAAATACAGAAAAATCACATTTTCTCCTCTCATGTCTTTATTGACATATGAGTGAAGTCACATAAAAATTTCAAGTTCATTTAAGCTCAATTTAGTGAGTTATGAAATTATTAAGCTTAAAGGGCAAAGTGGTAATTAAAATTTTAACCCTTAATTAAAACTTTAGGTTTAATAAAATTAACAAGTAAAATATTTGATCTTAATCTGATTTGGATGATTGAAATTTAAATAATTAAAGGGTAGAAACCCATTAAACAATTTAAAATAATTGAAATAAACCTTAATTAAATAATTGATTAAATTTGGGAAGAATAATAAAATTGAAGTTATTAAAATAGGGATATTGTTAGGAAGAGATTTATTCTTTAATTTAAAAATCCCTAAATTAATCATCTCATTAATATTTAATTCTTAATTAAAATGATAACTCAAATTTAAAATATTAAAAGACTTAATCATTAAACTAAAGTTAAATTATTAAACTCTTTTAAAATTTCAATTAAAGTTAAAAATAAAATTAAATTAAAAATTAAATTAAATTAAATAAATCAAATTGAATTAAATTAAATTAAATCAAATTAAATTAAATTAAAGATTAATTAAATTAAATTAAATTAAATTAAATTAAATTAAATTAAATTAAATTAAATCAAATTTAAATTAAATTAAATCAAACAAATTAAATTAAATTAAATTAAATTAAAACATATTAAATTAAAATTAAAAGTAAAATTAAATTAAAGATTAAATTAAATTAAATTAAATAAACAAATTAAATTAAATTAAATGAATAAATTAAATTAAATTAAAATAAATAAATAAATTAAATTAAATTAAATTAGACTAAATTAAATTAAAACAAATTAAATTAAATTAAATTAAATTAAAACATATTAAATTAAATTAAATTAAATTGAATTAAATTAAATTGAATTAAATTAAATTAAATTAAAATTAAAATTAAATTAAATTAAATTAAAGTTAAATTAAATTGAATTAAATAACATTACCTAAAACAGAAAGAAATTAAATATAAAGCAACTTGAACACTATTCCAAATTTAAACCCATTAATTGAAATTAAACTAAATCACAAACCATTTGAGCACCAATATACCCTCGAAAGCTTTAGTTGTCATAACTCCTAAACGTAATATTAAATGAAATGTTACTTCACTTATAGTGACATTCAAATATCCTAGTTCACTCGAGTAGGATAACAACAAAACTTAACTAAACCTCGGACGATTAATTCATTTGTGTAATTGAATTCATTTGGACTTAAAACAATCCTAGAAATATTGAAAAGATGTTTAAGATTTGCCTTAAGCACTTCCTCGATATGATAGGATGTTCATAAGAACAATCGAACTTAATCGTTCTTTGATGAAGAAAATCGTCTTCAAACCAAAACACAAGGAACCTAGACGTCATAGGAAATGACTAGCTATAGGATTAGGAACTTGGTAGAAAACCATAACCCTTCCCTTAGCTTTACCTGGGAACTTGCTTAAATATTCTAATTGTGTTTTAAGTGCAGCTTGGGATGACGGGAAGACCCTCCAGGTACGCTTTTATTTTATTGCAATTTACTTTCTTGCAATTTACATTATTGCAATTTATTTAACCGCATTGCACTTACTTTTCTTGCATGATAAACAACTCGTTGCATGAAAACCCACACCTTTAGGATAATCCCTAAAACCGAAACCAAAACTAAACTAAAAGTCATTGCAAGATAAAATTCACCGCCACAACATTTCAAAATATAAAACAACTCAAAATTTAATCACAAACAGAACACAAAACTACAATTACAACTAAATTAAAACGTCCTGTTGGATGATCGGGAATACCTCGGATGATGTAACCTACGTGTTGCTAACGAGATTTCCCACGGTCTAAATGAAAGTGTGGAACTCATTCAGTTGAGTTTAGCAAATTCATCTGGACTAAGTGAATCCGATAAAATAATGATGCCGGAAGGATGGAACCGTGGGATCTTAACCGGTGTCGTTATAATCAACTTTAAGACTTGTTTTTAATTAAAACACAAAAAGCACTTGGAAATTAAGATTTTCTCTAAACCAAAACACTTTTCTCATCCCCTGATTTATGACTTCTAAAAGTAAACCTCTGCAACAACAAGGAGCTCGGAGCATGGTGGGCAAGCACGGCCATCGTCATCAAGAAAACTCGAGTATACTTCAGCAAAACTTTCCTAGAATTAAATAACAAAGCATAGGACTTCGAGGTAGTTTGCCTAGTGCAACATAAATCCTCAACTCTTCGTTAGGCATTTGCATTGCAAATTAAGCCCTAACCGGTCTTAGGATTCCGAGGTAGTCGTCCGATACGACCTAAACCCTCACATCTTCGAGGCTATTTGTATGATTCTATCATATAAATATAAGCCCTAATTAATTAAAATCGACAAAATCAAAACATTAAATAGACATTAGGACTTTCCTAAATTCAAGCCAAACAATAGGATAGTCGGGAAATTACCGAAGTTCACTTCGAATCCGTAATTTCTCCTACCTTTCTTCCTTTGAATTCTCAAAACAAAATGTTCCAAACTTGATCCATTCCCTATTGAAATTCCAAAATTCAATCCTTTGAAAACTTAAACTTTGAAATTCTTGAGAGCAGAATTATTGATTATTATCGAGAGTTTTCTTAGGTGATTCCTGTCACTTAAGATGTAATTAACTATAGGGGCTTGCCCTTATAGGGAATTTTAAAAGAACCCAGGTAATATAAACCCTGTTTAATGCTTTTATATTAAGCAGGGGAATTTGTCGGCTTATAAAATTGGTTCGCAGACCAAACGGATGTCACAAATCTTTTAGTTTATTTAATCGAGCCCCCATTATCAAGCAGTGTATCTATTCTTCGGGATAGATACACGGTTTGTGGTGCGGTGCTCGTTTATGTGAACTATTTGGGATGTGAGATCGGTTTGATTTCATATCTTAAAATTTTCAAATTTAAAATTATTTTCAAAATCAAATACTACTTTTCAAATTATTTATTTAAATTAAAAATTCGCCGACAACTTCTGTTAGGCGACCTCCTTTTCAAAAATTCAACACACAACCTAAAAATATGCCGACAACTTCTGGCGACTCCGCTGGGGACAATTCCTCTCTCCATTATAATCAGATAATTCTGCCTTCAAAAATCGGAAGTGCATCCATGTCCTTAATGGATCAAACTACCCTTCTTTCCGTTGGGGTACTATGTTCATTTCTACCTTGAACAAGTATAACCAACATTCTCTCGGATTTAGGAGCCACTATTTAGACACCCCTAAACGCAGAGGTTCCGAGATCCTTTTACCTCATTTCGAGGTGGGGTGGACCCCAATAGGTGTTAGTTTAGGAGTGATCCTTCGAGTCGAGAAGTCTTGCATAAGACTTTCTTTTCCTTTCCAACTCTGAATCGGATTCCTTACCTTCTCTACACCTTTGAACATTCCGTTCTAAATAAACAAACCCTCTAATGAATGATTCTTTTAACAAATGATTCATTTTTATAAATACATGAACAAGAATGTGTTCGGACTCTTTTCGATTTCTTTCTTTTCGTCCTGATGAGAAGAAGCATAACTTGGGACTGACAACCAGAATCTACCCTGCAGAAATGGAAGCCCCAAAGCTGATTTTCTCCTTCACCAATGGACTGGACTTCGCCGTTTATAAGGATGAGCTGCCCAACAATGGGATCATCCGGTTTGGACAAGGATTCGAGAACACAAATGTCAAGATCACCGACGTTTCCCTTTTCGCGCTGACAAACAAAGTATCTGAAGCCGAGAAGCCGCCGATCGAGTTCAACCTTAGGTCAACTCGAGAGTTTCCTCCCCGCAAAAGATCCCGACTGAGAGGAGTACTGCTGTCCGCAGGAGGACTTTTCTTGCTACCCCCACTGGTCTAGTTGTTTCTGCACCTACCCCGGCTTCTGCCAAATTAAAGGGGAAGGAAATCCAGAACTATGGTGAACCTGTTATCGTGGAGTGTACGGACTTTCCCGTGAGACCTTCGTTTTTGAAATCGGGTCCAGCTCAAGAATTCCATCACTAACACGGACCCAAAGAAGGAACGAAGTAGGAAGATTGCCGTGAAGGCCGGAGCCGCCAAAGTTGCTTTCCCGGAGGAAATCCCGGAAATCCCCGAGTACACACCACTACCCGAATACATACCATTACCCGAAGATACACCCTTTTTGGAAGGAAGAAGATTCCATCCCCTTTCCGCCGCAGCTGACGAGAAAAATGTCCGCAGGATTGTTTCTACATTACCTCGACCAGCATACTACGATGACAACAGAAAGAAAAGGGCTAGGATCACGCCATTTGCCCGACTACAGACTGTGATCGAGAAACTAGCAAAGAAAGAGAAATGCCCCGTATCGGAGATTCTAAGAAGGATAGGGCGGGTGCCAGTCAAATCCCGTCTTGGGCCCCGAGTAGAACCCGCCATCGTTACAGAAAAGCCAAATAAAAGGATGAAGGCTAGTCCGCCTGTCGTCGTTTCAGGATTACAGATTAGGGAGGATACCACCTTCCAGCATTTGGCTGACAGACCATCCGGTCCTAGACCTTCGCTGCTAGAAGGATGGTATGGCATCCCACTACCTGGACAACCGAGATCGAAACAACGACTCGAGAAGGAAAGTCTCGTCAGGAGACTTGAATCTGAAGAAAGTGCTACTGCAGTAAAGGGAACCCGGCAGCTATCACACGACAACTGTGAAGATGCACAGAAAAGACCGCTACAGGACGCTATGGAAAAGTTGAGGACTGATATTCGACGACTAGCAAAAGAAAGAGAAGAGAAACTCAGAGACGAGATTGATTCATCGGAATTCATGGACGATGAGTATGCAGAAATCAACATGGTCGAAACACGAGCTTCGTCGCCTTCACAAGGTGCTCCTGCAGCCGCAGAAGAGAGGAGCCGGAAGTGATGAGAAGACGACTTCAAGAGAAAGACGATACGATCGCCCAAATGGCGAAGAGGATGGAAGAGATGGCTATAGCCCTAGCCACTCTCCAGAGTCAAGTGCAACCCCAAAGAGAAACACCCCCAAAGGTCATTCACATTGCAGACGGAGGAAAGGAGATTACATCCGTCAACGGGGATGATCAGCTAAAAAAGGATACAACACAAAATATGATTCCAGAAAAATATATCAAGAGCTTGGTGGAACAAAGAAGTGCGAGAAGCCTTAGCACAATCAAAGAGCGGGACATCCATTCGGACGGGTAGACCTTACTCGGAAGAATTCGACGCTGTCCAATACCCAAAAGGCTTCGTACCACCTCTGTTCAAGACCTTCGATGGAACCGGGAACCCCCGACAGCATGTTGCACACTTTCGTGCCGCTTGTTGCAATGCCGGCGGGAGCGATGCATTACTCTTCCGACGGTTCGTCGGCCAGTCGTCGTGGATCGCCTTTGATTGGTATGCGGAATTACCAAATGGTTCGGTGAAGACGTTCTCGAACTAGAAAACCTCTTCATCAAGCGATTCGCCGGAGCTCAGCACCACATCACTATAGGTGATTTAGTGGTAGAGAAGCGTAGCCGAACGAAACTTTGGTGGATTACATACTTCGATGGAGGAACTTAAGCATGAAGTGTGAACCACAACTACAAGAACAACATGCGATCAACATCTTGCTTAAAAGCATTCACGGCCCGATAGCACTTCTCCTCAAAGGATTCACTATTAAGACTTTCGAGAAGTTGTTAAGCAAGGCCGGGAGCTTGCAAGAGGAGGCGAAGCAATTAAGTTTCGCCGACAAGACGGACAAGCAAAAGCCCGTGAAGACTTTTGAAAAGAAATCCGGGATCGTTGCAGCAGTAGACAAAGGCAAGCAACCGATACAAATATCGTCCGAACGGCCACAACAACCTCAACAGAATTATCAACAACCCCGACCCTTATCAGTCATCTCCACAGTATGAACAACCGCCTCGTCCGCAACGTACATTAAGGGAGCTTCCGAGCGGTGGAATATCCATTCAAGAATAAAGCAGATGCCGAAAATGTTCCGTAGTCGGATGAAAACTCCGCATTTCCAGTCGCCGAGCCTAAGAGACCAGAGGAAGTCAACAAGAAAAGTGATCCCAACTTTGCCCTTATCACCAGATGCTTGGACACAAGATAGAAGATTTCATTACCTTCAAAAGTTGGCTCAATGATAACCTTCGGAAAGGGAATATAACAATCCCGAAGGAGTACATGAAGGAACCCCAGAAAGGAGCTTCCGTCAATGTTTTCTCAACTGATCCCATCATTCCGATAGATCCCTATACGACTGACGATAAATGGACTACCGCTTGGACAAGGTCTTCGAAAAAGATTTTAGACAGCATCCAAACCGCTTCGGTGCGAGCTTCAATTCAGAGTTCGAAACTTGCCAAGTCGGCACTATCACTTGCGATAGGAGAACCACCTCAACAGGAGACGATTGAAGAGAAGAAGAAAATCGACGAAGAAGAGAGGACCGAGGCTCCTAAGGCTAGACTAGGGGTTGCTTATCCTAGGATAGTTGTTTCTGATTCAGGGGAGAAATCCCTCGAACCTCCGACTCGTATGATTATCTCGCTCACTTCGGTGGGATCATATAATGATAAGGGTGATGGCGTTGGCTACGTTTTGATCTGTTTCTAACGATTACGTAACTAGCGACAATCCGGACATCGATTTCGATACCAACGACAATTCTCAAATCATACACAATCTCGACGATCAAAATGACAAAGAAGACATCCATCAAGGAGGCTACGAGAGTTCAACAAGCAACGAATCTATCCGCGAGTTTCGAGGAGCTCCAATCACAATAGAGTTAGAGCCTTCGGACTCGAAGCTAATCCGGAAGAGCTCGTCATTCCGATTCGGGAAGAAACACCAAGAAGCTCAACACTAGATTCGAAGAAATTACGAAGTCAACTTAAGAAGTGGAAGAGTTTTACCTCCGAGAATGGGTCCAAAGGACAAAGGAAAGCAGTGTGGTTGCTCAAGAAGGACCAACCCTGGCAGAAGAAATACCCATTCGAGAAGAAGCCGAGACACATGAAAATAATGTGGACTACAACGTGCTAGCCCATCTTAGGAAACTACCAGCCAAACTGAGCATCTACGATGCTCTCATCTTATCAAAGGAGATGAGAGAAGCTCTGATCAAGGCCTTACTTGATCCGGAAATTTGCTTAGCTCAAATGGCCGGAGATTCCTTAGATGTGGTTTGCTCGTTAAAGGAACAGCGAGGTGTTACCTTCACGGACAATGACCTACTACTTGGGACGACGAGATCACAACCGACCGTTGTACATTTCGCTTACAATTGGGAAGTTTACGCTCTCCGCAGTATTGGTGTATCCAGGAGCATTAATCAATATAATGAGTCTTCGAACACTAGCATATTTGGAAATTGATGCTCGTGAGCTCGAGGCGTACAAAATGTTATTAAGAGGATTCAACCGTAAAGGAGAAAGAGCCCTCGGATCAATAACGCTACTAATGAAGACCGGTGACTTAGCAAAGACAACCGCAAAATTTCACATAATTAATTCAGAAACGTCGTTCAACGCTCTACTGGCCCACCATGGATACATGAAAATAGGATGGTACCATCATCTCTACATCAGTGCATCAAATACTATGATGGAGGGGAATAGTGCATCAAAGGTGACTTACAACCATTCTCCGTACATGAGATTGGAATCCATGAAGACGCAGCTTATTATGCACCACCGAAGAAAACAATCTTCTCCAAAGATACCATAACAAATGAAGCAAAGAAAGTTCGGACAACGAAGAACCCGAAGTTCTAGTCCAACAGCCACTCACCACTCCCTTCCGGCGAGATGGTGAAGGTTTCTCCACAACTCGCATCCGAGGTCGAGGCCGGGGACGAGGCCGTGGTAGAGACGTTAGGACAGTTGGACAGAGGAAACCAGCCATCAATGTTGATTGGGAAGATAGTTCTAAAGAAGAAAAAGAAATCAAGCAAGAAGCAGCAACAATAAGTCGGAAGAAGCCGCAATTCAAGATCTCCCTCGAAGATGAAAAGAATGAAGAATAAAAATCAATGTACGAGAAGATTAACCACTACGTACATACTATGACCCTAACCCCGATCCATTCTAATAAGATCGAGGGTATGGTGGTCAAAGAGGTACGTAGCGGCGGTGCAAAGCCAATCAAATTCTACCGTGGTGCTTCTTCCTCCAAAACTGAAAATAATGTACAATTTGAAGATGTCTTTTCATCAGAATTAATGGAATTACCTTTTGAGTGGTACTCTCCCTGTGTTCAAAGTTTAATTCAACGTGGTTTCTTACCTCGACAATGGACAAAAGGTCAATCACAACATTTTGAAAAATTATGGAATAACTCCGGTCATCCACCCAATTCAAAGCATGAACTCGGATTTGGCATAGTAGGATCAGTTGAAGATACTGAATTTTGCTTGGTTGTCACTTGCAAATCTAATGAAAACTGCATGGAAACTACAGACGAACTCGAAGATTTACAAATTGGAGACGCTCCACCAGAATTCGAAGAAGAGATTAAATCTATAATAGATGAGCTAACGGAAGTTAACTTAGGTACTAGCGAAGAGCCTAAACCTACCTTTGTTAGCTCCTTACTCAATAAAGAAGACTCCGAAGAAATAATCAAGTTATTAATGGAATTTAAAGACTCGTTTTGCTTGGAACTACGATGAGATGCCGGGATTAGCTCCAGAGGTCGCAGTCCATAAGCTAGGAGTGGATCCTACTTCTGTCCAAGTCAGACAAGGTCCCAGAAGAATGCGTCTAGAAATCGAACAATAAGTCATAGCCGAAGTTAAAAAGCTAATAGACGCCAAATTTGTCCGTGAAGAACAATACCCGACTTGGTTAGCCAATGTGGTGCCAATCGAAAGAAGAATGGTCGGATCGAATTTGTGTGGACTTCGGAGATTTAAACAAGGCATGTCCAAAGGATGAATTCCCTCTACCGATCCCAGAACTAATGATCGACATTGCTTCGACACATGAGATATTTTCATTCATGGATGGATCTTCAGGATAAAAACAGATAAAAATGGCTCCAGAAGATGAAAAGCTTACAGCATTCAGAACGCCGATCAGAGTATATTGTTACACAGTGATGCCATTTGGACTGAAGAACGCAGGAGCAACATACCAGAGAGCGATGACAAGAATTTTTGATGATCTCATCCACAATCAAGTCGAATGCTATGTGGACGATGTGGTCATCAAAAGCAAAGTAAAGGAAAACCACCTGTATGATTTGAGAATTGTTTTCGAGCGATTAAGGCAATTTAACCTTAAGATGAATCCTTTAAAATGCACCTTCGGCGTCATCTCCGGGAAATTCTTAGGATTTGTTGTCCGACATCGTGGAATTGAAATCGACCCGGAAAAGATTAAAGCTATCTTAGAAATGCAGCCTCCCAAAACCTTAAAACAACTACGATCTTTTCAAGGGAAGTTGGCATATCTTCGACGCTTTATCTCAAAATCTTCAGGTAGGTGTCAGCCTTTCTCGGCACTAGTTAAAAAGGACGCCAAATTTATTTGGGAAGAGAAATGCCAGAAGGCCTTCGAGTACATTAAACAATATTTAATGACACCTCCTGTCTTAGCGACCCTAGTCTCAGGTAGACCGCTGGTACTTTACACCGCGGCTTTAGACGACTCTCTCGGAGCCCCGTTAGCCTGTGTCAATGATGAGGGTAAAGAAAATGCTCTTTACTACTTAAGCCGTCGTTTACTTCCGACGGAAATAAGGTATCCCGCAATTGAAAAGCATTGTTTGGCCCCGATCTTCGCCGCTCAAAAGCTCGGGCACTACATGCTTTCTCATAAGGTCAACCTCGATCTCGAAATTTAATCCATTGCAATACTTGATGACTCATCCAACACTTTCCGGCAGACTTGCCAGATGGTCAATGATATTATTGCAATTCGATATAACTTTCGTGCCTCTTCATGCCGTAAAGGGACAAGTCTTAGCAGACTTTCTCGCAGCACACCCTTTGCCGGCAAAATCTCCTCTCAATGACGATTTGCCAGATGAACAAATAATGAGCCTAGAAGACCCTGATGATCGACGTTGGGAATTATATTTCGACGGAGCATCTTCAGCACACAAAGACGAAGAATCACAAGTGATAGTGCCTGGGAAGGCAGGAATCGGGCTAATCTTTATAACACCGGAGCGGGGGATGTTAAGATACTCCTACCACTTGACAGAACCGTGTACAAACAATGAAGCAGAATACAAAGCCCTCATAACGAGACTGGAATTAACTATTCAAATGGAGATAACAGACATCAACATTTACGGGAATTCACAATTGATCATTCAACAGATCGCCGGACAGTACAGAATTTTAATGCCAAGACTCGAGCAATATTTCCAGTATGCCATACAGTTGTTGGAACAAATTCCAACTGTGACGATCTACAAAATTCCCAGAAAATAAAATGCTTTAGCAGATGCTTTAGCCCGTCTCGCAAAAGAATTTGCCTGTTTGCAAGAGGAATCAGTGGAAGTGTTAGTTCACGGACGTCAGGTCCTATCACGACTCGACATAGACACAATACACAAATCGAAAAAGAAAAAGAATCGATTGCAACGAGTGACGTAGAAAACACAGAAGATTGGTGACAACCATTAGTAGACTACCTGCAAACAGGAAAACTACCAAACAATAGGTCGTTGGCCCATCAGATCAAGAAAAAAACTCTGTCTTACGCATTAATAAACAACACATTATACAGAAGGTCTTTCGATCAAATGTGGCTAAGGTGCCTAAGCGGGTCCGAGGCCCGTGAAATCGTTAAAGAGGTGCATTCAGGACTACGTGGCGCTCACCAGTCGGGTCCGAAGATGAAAATGAAAATTTAAAGATTAGGGTACTACTGGCCCTCGATGATGATCGACTGCATGAAAATCGCCAAGAGCTGTCACCAATGCCAAGTGCACGGAGTGGTTCTACACCAACCTCCAAATGTGCTACATCCGACAATTGCATCGTGGCCATTTGAATGTTGGGGCACAGATATAGTGGGTCCGATAGAACCACCATCTTCGAAAGGACATCGCTTCATTCTTGTGGCTAGAGATTACTTTTCCAAGTGGGCAGAGGCAGTTCCACTTAGAGAAGTGAAAGCACACCACGTGCTACAGTTTTCCAAGAACCAAGTTGTCTACCGTTTCGGAGTACCACGCAGGATCATCTCAGATAATGGGTCAGCATTCAGAAGCACACGAATCAACAATTTTGTCAGGAGACACGGAATCGACTGGCGATATTCAACAATTTACTATCCAAGAGCAAACGGCCTCGTCGAGGCTTTTAATAAAACTCTCGTTCAAATCTTAAAGAAAACTTTGGACGATAATAAGAGAAATTGGCACGAGAAGTTGTTAGAAGCCTTATGGGCCTACCGGACAACCTTCGAACTCCTACTCAAGCTACACCTTACGCTCCGGTGTATGGGTCCGAGGCAGATGTTACCTTTAGAGGTTCGGCTTCCTTCACTCGGAATTGCAGATTGCAAACAAGATCACGACGAAGAGAATGCCAAATTACGGCTAGAAGAATTAGAAAGCCCTGGAAGGGAAAAGACTTGCAGCAGCAACGAATTTAGAACTATACCAAGCTAAGATGGTTCAAGCCCATGACAAACCGGGTCCGCCCAAGAACCTTCAAAGTTGGTGACTTAGTTCTCGTTCTTAAGAGACCTATTCTTGCACACCGTAAGATAGGAGGAAAATTTGAACCCACTTGGGAAGGGCCGTTTGTGGTTGAAGCAGTATACTCAGGAGGTTCCTACCAGCTAGTGAATTGTCAGGGAGAACGACATATGCTTCCGATCAACGGACGATACTTGAAAAAGTATTACGCTACTTGATGTTTCGAAGGAATGAATTCTTCATCCCTAAGAAACACGGGCGAAGTAATTACTTATGATTGGGTCCGAACCAAAAAATAATAAAATATGCTAAGATAAATAAAATCATGATAATAAAGTTTTTTCTTGATTTCTTTTCCGAATCAAAATCTCTTTCCTGATCTTATCTCACTTCATTCCTGTTAAATTTAAAAAATACAAAAGTAATAAAAAAAATGTCTTTAATAAACATTTTCTTAATGTTCTTGTTCTTAGTACAGCCCCTGATCCTTTTCCTTGTCTTTTCGCAGGGAAATGTCGAACGGGCAGTTGGTCCTGAACTTTAGAAATGGCGTAAGCCTTGCACTGGATGAAAAGAGGGTGAAAGATGGAGCGATAATCGAGATTGACTCGGATTTCACACCAGTAGGCCTATAGTACGAGGAAAGTGACTGGGTCCCAGTTGACCGAGAAGGACTGCCCGGCGGACAAGTAATGAAAGTGGGTGGCCCAAGCCACCAATCCAACAGACGAAGAAAAGAAAAACAAACACCGAAGAAGATAAGAAAATGAAGTCCGTAGTCGCTACGGCGGAGGGCGAGCTTTTCAGCGCCGCGCCCACGGAGATTCAAGAAATTCGAAGAGCTACTCTCACAAGCAACGCAACGAAGAAATAAGAATCGCCGTATCCGTAAGATGTTAACAAAACTAGTCGCGGACCGGCGCGACGAGACAGCTTGCTATCGCCGTACGTACACTTCAAGGACACCGAGTTCACCAGGAACTCGAAGAAAGGAGGCCAGCTCCTAGGATAACAGAAAGGACCAGGGAAATCTCACAGAGACCAGAAGAAAGAAGGCTACCACGCCACCAGATAGAACCACCAGTAATGCATGACCTTGTTCCCGGGGGATGTCCCGATAGACATCATCCCCGAGGAGCCGAGGTATGCAGGAGAACGTGATGGGATTGAACCGTATATCCCACAATATGTCACCAGGCCTCGCTATCTGCAGATTATTCCGGAATACGAGCTGGAGAGAATGCAGAATGTCGAAAAGAAAACCTTTGAATACTTCGAGAGAATTAGAGGCGGAAGGATCAATATACTAGAGGGCCTCGAGCTACATACGGACGTATTCTCGTAGTATGAACAACGAGCAAATCGTGGATTGCATCCGGGATTTGAAAAGAATGGGCCGAGCGGGCCGCCTAAGGGAAAACACATACTCAGAACCCCGGAGATGGATGCCAGAGAAGGGAAGAATTACAATACAATGTGGATGCTGTTACAACTTTGCGGAGGACAGGAAGGGAAACCCACCGGGAATACTCCGTCATGGGCAAGTAGATCCGATGCCATTAGTCATCAAGAGAATGGTAAAGAGATTGATAACATGGAGGGTACTGCCAGCGATTGCATACCCAATAGCCGCATTATTAACATCTACAAGCGGGGTGACCGCATACCCCCACACATAGATCACCACGACTTTGTCGGACCTTTCGCACGGTCTCTTTCCCGAACGAGTGTAACATCATGTTCGGATCCGACCTCCGGATAGTAGGCCCGGGTGAGTTCCGAGGGCCGGTGAAGATACCATTACCGGTAGGTTCCGTTATGATACCGAAGGGCAACGAAGCGGATATCGCTAAGCATTGCATACCGGGAGTACCGGTGAAGCGGATCTCGGCTACTTTAGAAGGATGGACGACAGGAAGACACCTTACCATTTCCAGCTAGACCCGGAGCTAGAGAGCCTCCGGCCTTACGAGCTGTGAGTTACATGGAAAATATCACACCTCCAATGTACATCCATACGACATCCTTGCCAAGGATGGCTTGGAATGTGATGTTATTGACCATGTACCCCATTATTCAGACATGGATTTTTGACCGATGCTTCTTTGGATGGATCGACGAAGATCATACATAGTCCGTTTTGAGTCTACATGGATTGTATGAAATATATTCCGCATCAAGTTGTATGATGTATCTTCGACATGATTGGAATGAAAGTGACCATGTCACATTTTTTTTTGGCCTTCACCTCTTTTAGTGCAAATTGATCGGGAAACGTCATTAAAGTTAAATGAACTTCGAACAAAGAACGAGAGAAGAAATAAAAAAAGAGAATAAAAGAAAACTTTCCTAAAAAAAAATCTAAAAATGTTGAACACCAAATCCACATGAACACCAAATAAACAACAAAAAACAGGATAGTTAAAGGACAAACAAAACAAATTTAAAGCTCAAATTGAATTCCAGTTTAAACCCGCCTTCTCAAACCCTCCAATCCTTCTTCAAATCAAGATCTATTCTAGACCTCCCTTGAAACCCTCTCTCGGGATGATTTCAAAATCACGAAGAATTTTCAATTTGATCCGGATGGCATGGGTTTGTACCCTTCACCAAGTAATCAGACTTTGATTGATTCCCATGGGATATGAAACACTTTCATATCTCATTTAGATCTCCCGCTAAATCCAAATCTCCACGAGAAATTTCAATTCAAAATTTTCGAGACTGGTACCTAAATTCCAGTTCTCATTCCGAGATCGATACCTAAATTTCGATTCTCATCCGAATTGATACCTAAATTTCAATTCAAAAATTTCCAAGACTGGTACCTAAATTCCAGTTCTCATTCCGAGATCGATACCCAAATTTCGATTCTCATCCGAATTGATACCTAAATTTCAATTCAAAATTTCCGAGACTGGTACCTAAGTTCCAGTTCTCATTCCGAGATCGATACCTAAATTTCGATTCTCATCCGAATTGATACCTAAATTTCAATTCAAAATTTCCGAGACCGGTACCTAAATTCCAGCTTCTCATTCCGAGATCGATACCTAAATTTCGATTCTCATCCGAATTGATACCTAAATTTCAATTCAAAAATTTCCGAGACCGGTACCTAAATTCCGAGTTCTCATTCCGAGATCGATACCTAAATTTCGATTCTCATCCGAATTGATACCTAAATTTCAATTCAAAAATTTCCGAGACTCGGTACCTAAATTCCAGTTCTCATTCCGAGATCGATACCTAAATTTCGATTCTCATCCGAATTGATACCTAAATTTCAATTCAAAATTTCCCAGACTGGTACCTAAATTCTAGTTCTCATTCCGAGATCGATACCTAAATTTTGATTCTCATATGAATTGATACCTAAATTTCAATTCTCAACTTTCGAGACTGATACCTAAATTCAAGTTTTCTTTCGGGGACAGTACCTAAATTCTGCCTCCCATCTTTCGAGATCGATACTTAAATTTCGATTCTCTCCCAGGATTGATACTTAAATTTCAACTCCAGCTTCGTTTAAACTTCGAGATCAGTACCTAAATTCCGATTCTCATCCTTTTCAATCGACACTTAATCTCCGATTCTCATTCCAAGGCTGGTACCTAAATTCCAGTTTTCTTTGCAATCCCGAGATTGGAACCTAGGTTTCAATTCTCGTTTCAAATCCAAATTTTCTCAAATTAATTTTAAATCAGACTTCAATCTAAAATAAAAAATCAAAATCTAAAATTACACATCCAAACTTAAATTGAAACAAAATGAAATCTAAATCGAAATTCCCCCAGATCATGTGATTTGGAATTCACCTCCTTTTCCTTTCCCCAGCCGAGAGTTCGGGAATCTCCGGCTTCAGAGATATACTTGACACTCCCCAGCGGAAACTCTTCTACTTCGTCCTAAGTTTGTCACTTGGACATCTGTGTTGGTTTTGCTGATCGCTTCGGTCAACACCAATACGCACGGTGTGCTCCATCAGCTCACCACACCTATTGGGGGTCCATTTGTTGACCTCATTTTTGATGAGGTCTTCTCTTCTTCTTTTTAGTACTTAGGATCTAGCCTTAGGCTTTTCCTTCGACTATCTTAGAGGACTAGAATTGGGATCCACCATCTAGAATTTCAAACCACTTCTTAACTCCCCGCAAACTCCACAAACTCGACCGTAGACCCCTAATCACCTAGAGGGTTGAAATCAAATGTGGAAGTTTAAAGGATGAGTTCCTATATGACTCTTTGGCCTTAGGATCGCCTCACAGGTGGCTCGGTCCAGTGAAGGGGCTGACTTACACACACACTACACTCATACACTACACTTTCACACATCTCCTAAAACCACACCCATACCTAACTCGACCTCCCGACTCATGTAGGTGATTCACATGGATGGTCCTTAACCCCTAAGCCCTTGCGCAAGAGGGTTAGGAACAACATAGTGGATGCCTCAAATGAGTCCCTTCATGGCTCATGTGAGCTTGGTATGGCTTCATGGCTCAACCAAAATGATTTCATTCCACTCAAATTTACCCAATCTTCAATTTTCCAAATTTTCAATTTTTGACACCCGGGACCCTTACACCCGCCTAACCTACCCAAAGCCCTTGAAATTACCCAAATTTTTCAAAATTTTCAAATCACCGAAAATTCTCCAAAATCAATCCAAAACATTTCCACATCACTCAAATTGATCATCCATGCCCAGAAATACCAAAAATTCCAAAAAAACCTCCCAATACCCTCCAAATACCCAAAATACCCCTCTTGATCCAAAAAATCCAAAAATTCAGAAAATTCCCAGAAAATTCAAGAAAATCCCAAATATTCCCAATTTCATTTTGTCCAACTACACCATGGGCCAATTTTGTCAATTTACCCTACGTTTGTCAAAACCCCCAATTTGACCTATTTTAACCCTAAGTGAACCCAATGTCAAACCAAACCTACCAAATTGACCCAAATTCTGGTCAAATTCAATTCTAAACTTCAATTCAACATTCCCAACACCAATCTAGACCAAATCCAAGTCCAATTTGATTGACATTTGGATCGAATTTCACTTTTGGCCTTATAGCCCAATTTGGACCCATGACCCAAACCTAACCCAAACTCACCCAATTCAACTCCAATTAACCCCAAATCTTTTCTAAATCTTCCTTAGCATCCCCACAAGAAAAACACTAACATGATTTGCCCAAAATTTAGACCCAAACCCCACACAAATTCAACCCAAAGCTAAAAGGCCCAATTTTGACCTAAACCCAAACCTAACCCAAATGAGCCCAAACCCAAAAATCAAAGCCCAACCAAAGTCAAAACCTCTTTGAAACACTCCCATAAACATTTCTCAACATTAATTTTACATCAATTTCAACCCTAGCCCAACATTGGCCCAACTTGGCCCACTTTGACCTATATTGGCCCATTCACCAAAAGAGACCAAATTCAACCCAATTCAAACCCAAATCACCCCCAATTTGCTTCAAGTCACTCATGACACATCCATGAGCTAAACCCAACAATTATTTGGCCCAAACTCCTACAAAATTCCCATCCATAAATCTATTTTTAAACCAAAAGCCCACTTACATGAAACCTTCCTAAAAGCCCAAATTTTATACTAAAGCCCATATGACAATTCTTCTCATCATGCCCTTAATTAAAATCAATCCCTAAGTTTGAAAATTCATCATGAAGCCATTCCAAATTAAGCCCCATACAAATTCCCATCAAAATACCAAAATCTTTCTTAAATCCATTTCCATGAAATTGACTTAACTTTTCCCAAGCCAAAGGTGAGCCATGAAGCCATGCATGAGCCTCATGGGAGCCATGAGAGCCATGTATTCTACTTTCCACCTCACCATACCCAAGATGGCAAGAGGAGGAGGCCCTTTTCATATTCTCTTAAGAGTGATTAACCACTTCCATGACTCCACTAAACCATGCTTAAACTTAATTGTACTTGGATTGTGACTTGACCCCACTAATCAAGCTGATCCAAGTGACTTTCCCTTCAGCCCAAATTGACCTTGGAGGGTGAACCCAACCCAAAACCAAGGGTTGACCCATTTAGACCCAAAACTAGCCCTTTCCCATTCCATTTTGATTCAAACCCTTTACACATGGCATTTGCCAATTGCCTACACTAAACCCCAGCCCTGACCCACCTGAACAAGATGGTGACCAATGCCTGGCCGGCCAGCCACTGTGTCGCCGAAAACACCATGGCCGAGAGCTCACATGTGAGCCAACTTTGGAATTCTCCCTTGCCGAGCCGCCCCATCCTCGGTGGCCATTGTAGCTGTTCTTCTCTTGCCAAGAGCAGCTGATCCCAAGCCCTAACTCTCCCCGGGAGGCCCTCCACCCTCTCCTATTTAAACACCACCCCTTCTCGGCCATGAGAGGTGCCAAAACAAACCTTAAGGAAACTCTGCCAAAATTGTTCCAGACTACTCCCCATACATAGAGCAATTGATCCCCACTGAATTCCGGCCCCAATTCCCTCTAGCTGAGCTCAATTTTGAGTTCAAACTTTAACCCAAAAACCAGGAAACTTCTTCACAGTGGATCAATCCTCAAATTGATTGGTCCTACACCTTCACCAGACCAAGAGAAGGTGTCCACCAGCAAAAGCCCCATCTCCAGGCCACCCAGTTGCTCCAGCCTCCAAGCTTTGTGATCGGCCGTGGTCAAAATCCTACCTAGGCAATTAACCGGACCGGGAGACTTCATCCGGAGCTTGCCGGGATCCAATCGAAGGTGAAACAACCCTCGGATCAAAGCCACACTTCTCCGAGCAAAGGTATGGCCTCACTCTTCTTCCCGAGCTTCTGAACATTCTCCATTTTTATTGAGTAAATTTCATCCCACATAAACCGTATGGATGTGTTCGTCTTCTCAAGACGAATCCATAGAGCATAAGAACATTAAATTTGGTCAAGTATCGAGTGAGATCTTAGGCCTAGAAGATGGACGGTTCTCGGGTTAGGAGGCTTGGGGACGATGAACAGATGCCGTTCATTCAATACACGCGCGGACGGACGACTCAGATGGTGTCGGACCAGGAGATGGTACGTGAACCGCGGGACCCGGGCTGCTGACTCAAGCGGCGGCGTCGAATGAGAGCGCGCCGCATGGCCGTTCGGAGATGCCGAGGATGACGCAGCGCCGACTCGGATAAATATAAAATTAGGGATTTTTCCTATTTATTTAATTCCCTGAACTTGGAAAATTCATAACTTTGTGTAGGAAAATCATAAAAATAAAATAAAAATACCCTATTGCTCAGTGAACAGAGGAGAATAATGTGGAAAAGAAATCATTTAATTTCATCAAGTATTTTATTTTTAATAATTTATTTTCTGTTTGCATTCTTTTAATTCTCCATGCATATAGGAAATTCACCATGGCATGAGACCATAGGGCTTTTGAAGCCTCTGAATTTGGGAACATTCCCTGAATTTTCCAAAGTCAGAGGCCATCCCTATGAGAAGTTATTGATTTTTCAAATTCATGTTACTTTTTTGAGTATTTTAATTCCAATAATTAGCATGTTGTGAAATAAATTCTAGGAAAATTTGGTGATGTCCCTTATGACCAGAGGACCCTAGGAAAAATAGGTTTTGAATTAACTCATTTAAAATAACCCTAATTGGCTTAAACACCCAAAATAGATCCCTAATTAATTAGAGCTAACCATACATCAAATTGACTTGAAATCAATTCTTCATTGACCTTTAGGATTAGAGAAACCCACCATAAAAATTTGAAGTCAATTGGACTTGGTTAGCCCTACTAAATGGGTTGATTAAGTCATTTAGTCAATTTGAACTTTAAAAATTCATAACTTTTAAAATACCTTTCAAAAATTCACCAAATTGGTTTTGGAGCCTCTCTGATATTAGGGGAATTTAGAAAAATTAAAATTTCAATTTTCTAAAAAAGTTGATTTTTAATATTATTTTAATATTTTTAATAATTAAAAAATAATAAAAATCACAAAAATAATAAAATTCACCAAAATGTCACATTTTGAATTTTAATCACTTAGGAACAAACACTATATTTTTCTTAGGTCTATTTAATGAGATATTAAATTTTAAAGCTCTAGGGTAATTTTAAAATTAAAAAAAATGTATTTTCTAGCATTTTCACTAAAATAATTATAATAAATCATAGAAAAATCAGAAAATTGCAAAAATTGATTCTCTTATTTCCTTGATATCAGAGAGATTTTTAAAAAATATAAAATTTATTTTTCAACCTTTATTTTATTTTTAAATTAATTAACACTCCAAAACTTAAAATAATTATAATAAAAATAATATAATTTAAAAAATCATCAAAATTGGTCCAAGTTGTCCTCTGGTCATTAGGAATGTCTCATAATTTTCTTAAGGACAGAAACTCTCCCTTGGTCATGTTATTAAATTTTCCTTGGAAATCTCTATTTTCTACCAAAAATAATTATATAAATAAATTAAATACATAAAAATCACATTTTCTCCTCTCATGTCTTTATTGACATATGATTGAAGTTACATAAAAATTTCAAGTTCATTTAAGCTCAATTTAGTGAGTTATGAAATTATTAAGCTTAAAGGGCAGAGTGGTAATTAAAATTTTAACCCTTAATTAAAACTTTAGGTTTAATAAAATTAACAAGTAAAATATTTGATCTTTATCTGATTTAGATGATTGAAATTTAAATAATTAAAGGGTAGAAACCCATTAAACAATTTAAAATAATTGAAATAAACCTTAATTAAATAATTGATTAAATTTGGGAAGAATAATAAAATTGGAGTTATTGAAATAGAGATATTGTTAGGAAGAGATTTATTCTTTAATTTAAAAATCCCTAGATTAATCATCTCATTAATATTTAATTCTTAATTAAAATGATAACTCAAATTTAAAATATTAAAAGACTTAATCATTAAACTAAAGTTAAATTATTAAACTCTTTTAAAATTTCAATTAAAGTTAAAAATAAAATTAAATTAAATAAATCAAATTGAATTAAATTAAATTAAATCAAATTAAATTAAATTAAAGATTAATTAAATTAAATTAAATTAAATTAAATTAAATTAAATTAAATTAAATTAAATTAAATCAAATATTAAATTAAATTAAATCAAACAAATTAAATTAAATTAAATTAAATTAGATTAAATTAAAATTAAAAGTAAAATTAAATTAAAGATTAAATTAAATTAAATTAAATAAACAAATTAAATTAAATTAAATGAATAAATTAAATTAAATTAAATTAAATAAATAAATTAAATTAAATTAAATTAGACTAAATTAAATTAAAACAAATTAAATTAAATTAAATTAAATTAAAACATATTAAATTAAATTAAATTAAATTAAATTAAATTAAATTAAATTAAATTAAATTAAATTAAATTAAAATTAAAATTAAATTAAATTAAATTAAAGTTAAATTAAATTGAATTAAATAACATCACCTAAAACAGAAAGAAATTAAATATAAAGCAACTTGAACACTATTCCAAATTTAAACCCATTAATTGAAATTAAACTAAATCACAAACCATTTGAGCACCAATATACCCTCGAAAGCTTTAGTTGTCATAACTCCTAAACATAATATTAAATGAAATGTTACTTCACTTATAGGACATTCAAATATCCTAGTTCACTGAGTAGGATAACAACAAAACTTAACTAAACCTCGGACGATTAATTCATTTGTGTAATTGAATTCATTTGGACTTAAAACAATCCTAGAAATATTAAAAAGATGTTTAAGATTTGCCTTAAGCACTTCCTCGATATGATAGGATGTTCATAAGAACAATTGAACTTAATTGTTCTTTGATGAAGAAAATCGTCTTCAAACCAAAACACAAGGAACCTAGACGTCAAGGAAATGACTAGCTATAGGATTAGGAACTTGGTAGAAAACCATAACCCTTCCCTTAGCTTTACCTAGGAACTTGCTTAAATATTCTAATTGTGTTTTAAGTGCAGCTTGGGATGACGGGAAGACCCTCCAGGTACGCTTTTATTTTATTGCAATTTACTTTCTTGCAATTTACATTATTGCAATTTATTTAACCGCATTGCACTTACTTTTCTTGCATGATAAACAACTGTTGCATGAAAACCCACACCTTTAGGATAGTCCCTAAAACTGAAACCAAAACTAAACTAAAAGTCATTGCAAGATAAAATTCACCGCCACAACATTTCAAAATATAAAACAACTCAAAATTTAATCACAAACAGAACACAAAACTACAATTACAACTAAATTAAAACGTCCTGTTGGATGATCGGGAATACCTCGGATGATGTAACCTACGTGTTGCTAACGGGATTTCCCACGGTCTAAATGAAAGTGTGGAACTCATTCAGTTGAGTTTAGCAAATTCATCTGGACTAAGTGAATCAGATAAAATAATGATGCCGGAAGGATGGAACCGTGGGATCTTAACCGGTGTCGTTATAATCAACTTTAAGACTTGTTTTTAATTAAAACACAAAAAGCACTTAGAAATTAAGATTTTCTCTAAACCAAAATACTTTTCTCATCCCCTGATTTATGACTTCTAAAACTTAACCTCTGCAACAACAAGGAGCTCGGAGCATGGTGGGCAGCACGGCCATCGTCATCAGCAAAACCCGAGTCTACTTCGACAAAACTTTCCTAGAATTAAATAACAAAGCCATAGGACTTCGAGGTAGTTTGCCTAGTGCAACATAAATCCTCAACTCTTCGTTAGGCATTTGCATTGCAAATTAAGCCCTAACCGGTCTTAGGATTCCGAGGTAGTCGTTGATACGACATAAACCCTCACATCTTCGAGGCTATTTGTATGATTCTATCATATAAATATAAGCCCTAATTAATTAAAATTGACAAAATCAAAACATTAAATAGACATTAGGACTTTCCTAAATTCAAACCAAACAATAGGATAGTCGGGAAATTACCGAAGTTCACTTCGAATCCGTAATTTCTCTTACCTTTCTTCCTTTGAATTCTCAAAACAAAATGTTCCAAGCTTGATCCATTCCCTATTGAAATTCCAAAATTCAATCCTTTGAAAACTTAAACTTTGAAATTCTTGAGAGCATAATTATTGATTATTCTCGAGAGTTTTCTTAGGTGATTCCCGTCACTTAAGATGTAATTAACTATAGGGGCTTGCCCTTATAGGGAATTTTAAAAGAACCCAGGTAATATAAACCCTGTTTAATGCTTTTATATTAAGCATGGGAATTTGTCGGCTTATAAAATTGGTTCGCAGACCAAACGGATGTCACAAATCTTTTAGTTTATTTAATCGAGCCCTCATTATCAAGCAGTGTGTCTATTCTTCGGGATAGATACACGGTTTGTGGTGCGGTGCTCGTTTATGTGAACTATTTGGGATGTGAGATCGGTTTGATTTCATATCTTAAAATTTTCAAATTTAAAATTATTTTCAAAATCAAATACTACTTTTCAAATTATTTATTTAAATTAAAAATTCGTCGACAACTTCTGTTAGGCGACCTCCTTTTCAAAAATTCAACACACAACCTAAAAATATGTCGACAGTATGTTTGTAGATAAATGTGTATCTATGTAGATATATATGTATGTAGATAAATGTGTATGTATGTAGAAATATATGTATGTAGATATATATTTTTCGGGATGACGGCGTCCCGAGCTCTGGGGTTTCTCCATGGCGATTCTCGGTGACTCTTGCTTCGACTTCGTCCTTCGATCGGCCTCCAGCGTCGAGCGGCTTTCTCATCTTAGTCATCGAGGTCTGTGAGCTCCATCACTGCAAGCTTGACCTCTTCGGCCTTGACGACTCGTTTCGTCGTCGTCCCCGCCAGAGTCGTCTAATGCAGCTTTTCGAGGCGTCTCGCATCAGGTGACTCTTTCGACTGTCCTTCGATCAGCCTACAGTTCGAGCAGCCATTGTCTTCGTCGTCCAGGTCTTCGTGCTTGGCAAGCTGAACGGGCTCTTCGGTCAGGAGTCTCACGTCCCAGTTTCTGGTGGTGTCCTCCACCTGGCAGAGAGATTTCAGCGTCGCAGTCGTCGTTTGCGTTTGCTCCACTGTCTGTGTTCGCGACCAGTTCTTTAGAGCGACAGAATCGGCTTCTTCTCTCCTCAACTGAGTTGAACTTTCTCCCGTTTGACTCCTTGCTCTCCTTCGACCTCCAGTCACACAGTGGAACCTGCTTCTGTGTTCACTGACTGTAGAGGCCGGTCGACGACTTCTTTCTGATGGCATCTAAGGTTTCCTATGCTGGAGCTGTGGGTAGCAATTCCCACAATGAGCACCTCTTTTTTCCATAAGAATTTCATGACACTGCAGCTGGAAAAATACAGGGTAATTTTATCAGGCCGATTGGTACTAAAGATGGGAAACCTGCTGTTATTTTCACCACACTGGAAATGAAGGTTCTCTCCGATGATGTTAAATTTACTTTAGTTGGGAAATTCCAATTTAGTCACCCCAAGATGGATTTAGTTATAAAATATTTTGTGAATCTCAAATTCATTGGTGGATGGAAATTGGGAGTGTTAGATGGCAGACACTTACTCATTCGGATACAAAAGGAAGAAGACTATGCTAGACTCTTTGCTCAACAATCAGTTTTGATTGCTGGCACCCACATGAAGCTTATCAAATGGACTCCTGATTTTGACCCATCTAAGGAACCTCCTATCGTTCCTATGTGGTTCAAACTTCCGGGGCTTCCCTTGTATTTGTACAATTCACCTGCTTTGTACAACATTAGCCAAGCTCTCGGTACTCCTCTCAGAGTTGATGCTCCTACTTTTGATAGGGTTTCTCCAGATGGTGCCAGGGTTCAAGTGGAGAGAGATTTCACTCTCCCTGATGTGGATCATTTTTGGATCACTGATGGTGCAGAGGGTTTTGGCAGGAGACTGTGGTGGAGAGCAGGCCTCTCTTTTGCCAGCATTGCAAAATGTTTGGGCACATTAGAGACACCTGCTATAGATTGCATCCTCCTTCGAGGAAAAGGGCTGTTGGGCCTTCTGCTGTTGTTGGAAATTCCCAACATAGAGTTGACGCTACCCTGGCTCAGGAGATTAGGGTAGCATCTGATGCTGAAAAAAGTTTAAACTCAGCTGACATGGTGCGTCGGGGAGAAGTCTCAGCCGGTTATACAAATTGCCACTCCGGAGACTACAGTGGTTAGCAAACAAGCTGGAAGTGCGACACTAATTCCTATGCCGCAAGCCGTCCAGGGGCTACTTCAGCTGTTTTTTCTAACAGATACATTCAAACTTTCAGCAGAAAAAGAAGAATTCCCCTACCAATTGTCGAACCCACTGGCTAGAATCAGCAGAACTCTACGGAAGAGGAAGAAGTAGAAGAAGAAGCGGAAGAAGAAGATGATGGAGAAGACTGGCAGGTATATCATTCTCGAGGGAAGAAGAAGCATAAGGTTACACTCCTATTTGATGATACCTCGGTGACTCAGGGCAATGGAGTAGCATTAAAGAGATTACACTATGGATCTCCAAGAAACAGAGCGAGAGTATCACATTCTCGCTCTTGACTTTTGTTTTTGTAATTGTTCAATATTTTGGATCTTTTTGATAACATTGTATCGAAGAGGAAGGGCTCTCTGGGCCTTCTCATCAAGCCTTTGTAACCGTTTTTAAATTAATATAGGCCCTAGGGCTTCTTTTGCAATATATATATATATATATATATATATATGTATGTAGATATATATGTATGTATGTATGTATGTGTATATATATAAATATATAAATATTGTGTATATATATATATTGTGTAAATATTGTGTAAATATATATGTAAATATTGTGTAAATATATATTGTGTAAATATTGTGTATATAATGTAGATATATATGTATGTATGTATATATATATTGTGTAAATATATAAATATTGTGTATATATATGTATGTATGTATGTGTATATATATATATTGTGGCGCCTCCTTCCTGGTTTTGCTCTCATGGGGTCACTGGCGGTGCACGGTAGTTATACGACGGTGGAGCTTGGCTGTGGTTCTTTTTTGAAGGTTGGTCACATTTCTAAATGGTGCTGTAGTGATACTTGGTTTTTTTTCTACTTCTCAGGTTCTTTGTTTTTGAACTCGGGTACTGTTCCATTGGCACAAGGAAGGTAGAGGGATTTCTTTCTACCTGCTTTTTTGCTTTCCTGCCTTTAGGGTTGGTTTGGTGATTACTTTAGTAACTTTGAACTCTTGCTGGTTAATTTTTGGTACTACTAGTTTCATTGGGTTTTAGCCTCTGTCATGGCAAAGTCATTCCCGATTGACACTAACATCAATGCCCAATGGACTAAAGCAACCTATGCTGGTGTGGTGGGGAAATGTCAAATTCCCACAAATCCTTTGATCATCTTGTGTTCCCACAGGCTTTACATGATGCAACTGCTGGGAAATGTGTTGCCCTTATATCAGACCCCTGGGTTCCAAGAATGGACAACCTGCTGCAATATTTACTTCTCAGGAGATGCATACACTCACTGAGACAGTTACATTTACTTTGATTGGCAAATTCCAATTGGGACACCCAAAAATGGATTATGTAAGGAAATACTTTGATGGCCTAGCTCTGATTGGCTCTTGGAAGCTTGGACTGTTGGAAGACAGACACCTTTTGATAAGGTTATCTAATGAGGATTGTGCTAGAATCTTTGTCAAGCAAGCCCTTATGATAGCAGGCACCACAATGAAGATTTTAAAATGGACCCTAGATTCTAACCCCACTAAGGAGCCTTCCATTGTCCCTATGTGGTTTAAATTCCCAAATCTTCCAATACAATTATATCACCCCAATGCCATTTTTAACATCAGCCAAGCACTTGGAACCACTTTGAAGGTGGACTCACCCACTTATGACATGGCAAGACCAGCAATTGCAAGAGTGTTAGTTGATAGAGATATCACTCTCCCAAAGAAGGAATTTGGATCAACACTGATGAAAATGAATTTTAGCAAGCTATTGAAGTGGAGCAAAGACCATCTTACTGTCAACATTGGAGAATGTTTGGTCATGTTAAGGAGTCTTGCTATACACTCCACCCTCCCTCTAGAAGAAAACCTACAAGACCTCCCAAGGGGATAGATTCAGATACAACTCCCAAAGAAGTCTTGGATACTATTCTGGAGGAGGGAGAGGTTGCTGAAAATGCAACTCCTTCTTCTTATAAGTAGAGGGATATGGGAGATATAATCTTGTCACCACACAGATCATTCCACCTGTTGATCTAGGTAGTGCTCCTAGCCCTCAGATTAGAGGGAAGGAGGTGCAAGAATCTTCTCCAGGCCAGAGGGACACCCAGGAAATAAATGCTCACAACTTAACTCAACTCACTAAAGAAATGAAAGGAGAATGGCAAGTACAGAAGAGCAGCAAAAGGAAGAAGAGTAGATCAGATGTTCACCTCTCATTAGATATCCAACTCCCAGCTGACCCTCTAGATTCCACATCTCTTGCCCCTTACCCCAATACTAGAGGGAAGGGGAAAACATTATCTCTATGATTAATTTTATGTGTTGGAAAATAAGGGGAGTGGCACACTCCTCTTCACTTAGTAGACTCAAACAATTATTAAAAACACACAAGCTTTGAAGCTTTGCTCTTTTTGAACCAATGGTTACAAAAAACATTCATCACATCATCAAGAAATTCCCACAAGTTACTCATTTAGCTAATGTTAATAACAAAGTTTGGTTTTTACAAGGTCAGAACTGCACTGGACACTTATTCATGATCATCCCCAATTCTTACATGTTCAATTTTCTATTGGGGAGCGACAAGGTTTTGCAACTTTTATTTATTCCAGTTGCAATGTGCTACAACAAAAAGGCTTATGGCAAGATTTATTGCAGATTGGTCATTGTATTGACTCTTTCTGGTTTTTGGGTGAGGATTTCTACTGCTTGACATCTTCTGCTGAGAAGAAGGGTGGAAACCCTCCTATGCCCGCTTCTATGACCAGATTCAACCAATTCATCTTGGATGTTGCTCTCTTTGAACTGGGTTTCCAGGGTTCCATATTTACCTGGAGAAGAGGGAATACATGGGAATGGCTTGACAAAACTTTGGTAAACTCAAAGTGGCTCCAGACTTTTCCTTTTACTTTTAATACTCACCTTGCCATGATAGGTTCTGATCAGAGACCCTTACTGTGTTCTATCAAAAACACTAGGAGTGGGGTGTTGGGTCTTTTATATTTCAGAATATGTGGCTCAAGCACCCAGACTTCCTTTCTGAACTAGCAAAAATTTGGAAGGCTGATGTTAGGGACAATCCATGAGTCAACCTCTGGCACTTGCAGAAGAAGACTATTGTTCATTTTGGAGCCTGGAATTGAGCAAGGGCAACTTTTGGTAATGTTTAAGAAAATGTTAAACAGGCTGAAGAGACTGTTAATCATGTGGAGGCTGGATATCAATTGGGAACCTTCTCTAAAGTTGAACTCCATCTAGTACATGAAAAGCTAATGATTCAAATCCAGTATCAAGAAACTTTTCTCAAACAAAAGGCTGCTGATACTAAATTCATAGATCGGGACAAAAATTCTAGATTCTACCATGCTAGTATTAGTTATAGAAGGAAATTTAATATGATTCTTACCATTACAAATTCTGTTGGATCTAAACTCACTACTCCTGAGGATATTACTGAAGATGCTGTTAAGCATTTCAAACATCTGTTTACTAACCGCTATCCTCACAGACATCCTATCCAACCTTCCTTATTTCAGTATTTGTCACACTTATGTTCAGAATTTGATTTTAACCCAACTACCTTTGGAGGATGAAATTAAGGCTGCTTTAGAATGTATTGATGGAAACAAAGCAGTTGGCCCTGATAGTTTCACCTCTTCCTTCTATAAAGCCAGCTGGTCCTTGATTCATGAGGATATTGTCAAAGCAGTCCAATGTTTTTTTCAAGGTTTTTATCCCCCCAAATACTTTATTGATTCTACTATCATATTTATCCCAAAGAACATCACAAGAACAACCTGGGGAGACTTCAGACCCATTAGTCTTACCATTGTCATCTCCAAATTAATCAACAAAATCATTGTGGCCAGACTTCAACCCCATTTGCATCAAATTATTAAAGCTAATCAGGCTGCCTTTGTGAAAGGTAAATCAATATCTGATAATATCCTTATAGTCCAAGAATTACTGCTGGACCTGGATAGAAAATGTAGAGGTCATAATGTGATCTTCAAACTTGACATCAAAAAGGCACATGATACCATCAGCTGGGATTTCATCCTGAATACTCTTATTGATAGAGGCTTCCTAAGTGAATTTGTCCAGTTGATTGCATGGTGGATGAAATGCAATGCTAACTCTGTCATGGTGAATGGCAGATGCCATTGTTTCTTTAGTGTAAACAGGGGCATTAAACAAGGGGATCCTCTATCTCCAATTATATTCATTCTTGCCTTTGATTACATATTTAGATTGTTGAATGATCTATTCCTTACCTCCCCACAGGTGGCTTACCATCATAGGTCCAATATGATCACCGGTCATCTGTCTTATGTTGATGACCTTATCATCTTCTCTAAAGCTACTAGACTTACTGTGAAAGCTGTGAGCTAGGTTCTTAAACACTTTCAGCTTACTTCTGGGATGGAGCTAAATCTACAAAAATGTCATTTCTTTGCTAGCAACAAAGTCAGTCCTCACATTCAACATTAGATATCTGAGTATATAGATTTTAGTCCTGCTGCTCTTCGCATTCACTACCTTGGTGTTCAGCTACTAAAGGAAGAGTCAAACAAACTCAATTCCATGAGGCTATTAAGAAAATTAAAGCTAAACTACATTGTTGGACAAACTCTTTCTTGTCTAATGGGGGAAGGATTACTTTATTAAAAAGTATTCTATTATCTATCCCTTGTTATGCTCTACAAATGTTTACAATGAAGAAGAGTACTCAAAACTTATTGGGAAGGATATTCAACATATTTTTGTGGGCAGGACAGCAGAAGCAATTTCATTGGGTATCTTGGCAAAAGCTTTGCAAACCCCTCACAGCTGGTGGTTTAAGGATCAAAAACTTCTCACATATGAGTTTCATTAATTTATGTAAATTATGGATCAGGTTTAGAGCCAAGGAATGTCTGTGGGCCACTTACATAAAAGAGAAATACTGTAAAAATGTGCACCCAACTGTGGTAACCCAAAACTGGGAGACTCCAGGATGTGGACTCATCTGCTATCCATTAGAAACCATGCTTAAGATCTGTTTATCGGGGAGCTGGGTGAAGGCCAAATTAGTTTCTGGTTAGATCAGTGGATGTGGAATGGGGAGAAGCTTCCTTACACTCACTCTCACTACCAAGACCAAACAAAATTAAGTGATTACTGGTCTAAAAATCAATGGAATAGCAAACTTCTCAGAGCACCTTTCTTACTCCTAATACTATATAACTAGTCCAACAGACTCCCTTCTGTCCTGGGAAAAAAGAAAAATTAGTTACTAGAAATGGTCACTCTCAAAAGCTCGCTACCTTTATCTATCAGAAGTATTTTCATTGGAATTAAGTGGATTGGGGTCCTGCCCTTTGGGGAAAGTTATTGACTCCATCCATGTCATTTTTTTGCTGGAGACTATGGCAATTACTACTCCCTACTGATGACATTTTAAAATTAAAGGGGTTGAGAGGACCCTCATGCTATTAGCTCTGTCTTCAAGCTGAGGAGATTTTGGAGCTTCTCTTCTTTGCTTGTTGATCCACTAAAAATTTGATAGTTTTTTACTGTCAATTTCATACCTGTTTTTAATGATATTGCACTTTAAAGAAAGTTGTTTTTCATGATTTCATGCAAGTACAATGATTTTAGGCCTTTGAAGCAAAAGAAAGCGAAAAGGAGCAAAATTGGAGCAAAATGGGGTAAAAGTACATTTTATTGAACAAGCACTGAACGACGCTATCACCAGTGCTGGACTATGCCGGTTTATAGAGACTTTGGACGCAAACGGCAGAAAATAGCACCTGACGGTGCCCTATCCTGCTTGGACCGCGCCCTATCCCAAATTGAAACTAGATTCAATGTATTTGGCTGGATTTTGGAGGGTTGCTTGAAGAAATTCTTAGGAAATCAGTTATGGCCGGATTTAAACTACTTTGGAGCCAAATTTAAAGAAGGGGAGAGATTTTAGAGTGTAGAGAGAGTGAAGAGTGAGTGTCTTTTCATTTTATTTAGGGGATCTAGGTTTTTTGTGTTCTCTTCTAAGGAGTGTAGGAGAAGAGGGAAAGTGAGAGATTTCTTCTTACTTACTTATCTAAAGAGAGAATTGTGTGTTGTTGTGAAGAAAGAAGACGAGTCAAATGAATTCCTTGAGATTCACTTATTGAAGAGTTTGAGATAAGTTGTCTTTTCTTTACTCTATTTGTATGACGTCTCTTTTATATATAAAATCCATGTTTTGTCATCTTTTTCTCATGAGTCTTTAGTAGATTTCTTTGTCTTCCTCCTTTTCATGTGATGTGTTGATATTATGATATAGAAATGATGTGCTGATTTATTATGAATAATTTGTGATGATCTTTTCACTTCGAACTTCATTTACTTTTTGATCTGGCCAATTAAATTGTTAAAACTTGTTGGGAAACTTATGTTCCAAAAGGATTATGAGTTCCACAACAAAAGTGAATGTCACATTTAATGTTCATGAATGAGAGATGTAGTTCATGCGGGTTGAGTGCAAATAAATTGGGAAATATACTTTGATGGACGTAGAATTTGAGATCTCAGAGTGACAGGCTAAAATCCTCAATTTGGTTCTAGGGTTTGGAAACCAAAGCGAGAGTTATCCTTCAGAGGAAGGGAAGTGGGAGCTCTGGAGTGAGTTCCAGTATCCTCCCAGCCTAACCACGGATTTTGGGACTAAACTTAGGATTAGCCAATGTTCTTTATACGCTTGGAAAAGGGTAAAGAATAGGAATGCTCCTATTTAGCATAATGCATTTGCATCACTGATCGATGTCACAAAAATCATCATATTATAATTGGAGAGGAGGAAGATTCTTTCTTAGAACTGAACTTTGTTATAACCTTAGTGTTGTGTTAGTTTAACTTGTTCTAAGGTTAGATCATACTTTGTTTGGAGTAGTAACTACAACTGTTTGTCTTTATTTTAAGAATCGAAATTTCTTGAAATTGTGTTATGATTCGAGAAGTGATTTCTGTGCTATACCATAAAATTAATTACCTCCCTGTGGGATCGATATCCAGACTCCACTGGAGCCCTATATTACTTGAGCGATATATATACTTGCATTTAATTGTGTGACTCATTAGAAAACTAAATCAATATATATACATCTGAGTTCATAAATTTTGGTAAATTAAAAAAGTCGCACTAAGCGTTTGGTGTCGTTACCGGGAGGAAAGGTAACTGTTAAAATAAATTTTATAGTATTTGAGATATTATATTTGATTTGCAAGTCATAATTATGTGTATTTGTTTATTGTTAGTGTTCTTAGTTTGTTTGTATGCGTAGTATCCGATCTATAGGTTTAGTGCCTTACAATTCTGAATTAGAGCGTACTATTAGAAAAAATCGAAAACAACAAAAACAATCTGAAAATCCTCACCAAATAGCGAACAACTTAAACAATTAAAATAAAAATATACCAAGACCTTTAAGAGATTATACTAATCCAACATCAGATGAAATTCACTTAACAATCCAAGACCCTGATGTTGCTGCTAATTCATTTGAGCTTAAACCTGCTATTATCCAAATGGTACAGAATAATCAAATTGGAGGAACTCCTAATGAAGATCCTAACTTACATCTCACTAGTTTTCTAGAATTATGTGCTACATTTAAATATGATGGAGTGTCAAACGATGATGTTAGTCTTACACTTTTTCCTTTTTCATTAAGGGATAAGGCTAAGGCGTGGTTAAATTCGTTAGCACCTGGATCTATCAGAACTTGGGGAGAGCTTTCACAAAAATTTCTGTCAAAATATTTCCCTCCTTCAAAAACTGCTAAGTTGAGGAATGATATCACATCTTTTAGTCAGTTTAATGGAGAGTCCATATATGAAGCTTGGGAAAGATTCAAAGATCTTCTTAGAAAGTGTCCACATCATGCTTTACTAGACTGATTAATTATTCAAACATTTGATAATGGATTTGTGGGATCTTTAAGATTGATTATCGATGCTAATGAAGGTGGATCATTAATGTCTAAACCTTTTGATGAAGCATATTCATTAATTGAAGAGATGACTACTAATAATTTTCAATGGCCCTCTGAGCGGGTAAATCCTAAGAGAGTAGCTAGCTTTCATGATTCTGATGTGATAACTATGATTCTCAAATTGCTGCACTTTCTAAGAAAATGGATCAATATGGAATGAACTATTCTCCAATACCCCCAATGTTAGAAGAAAATTCATCAGGACAAATGATAGACTCTCAAATACCTTATGAAACCTTGAATGCCATAAATAACAAAGTTAATAATCCTTATTCGAATTATTATAATCCTAGTTGGAGGAATCACCCAAACTTCAACTGGAATAACACTAATGTTGTTGTTAACCTACAATGGGGAAACAATCTTATGAATCCAGTTAGAAATCCGAACAACCAAGGAAATACTAATTATTGACCTTCTTATTCTCTTAGTTTTAATAGTAAAAAGGAAAAGAAGTTGTGTACTGAAGAAATGATTCTGAATATGGGTAATCAAATTCAAGCTCAAAATGTTGCGATGAAAAACATTGAGAATCAATTGGGATATATCTTTACTGCGCTTAATAATAGACCTTCTGGAAATCTTCCTAGCAATGTTGAGATCAACCCAAAAGATCAAAATAAGGAGCAAATTGAGGATATTCAATTAAGGAGTGGAAAAGAATTGGAATCAAGAGTTCAAAAAGAAGTCGATGTTGAAAGAGAGGAAGTGAACATTGAGAAAGGTTCCAATAGGATATATCCAGACGAATATCAGATTGAACCAATGAAGATAACTGTTGAAACACTTGAACCCAACCAATATCGTGACTTTTATGAGAATCTGTGTATGCAACAATTTATGAATTTATATTTAAATATATATAATAATTTCGTAAAGACTTGATTTCAAACGTAAGTATACATATCGTTTCAAGTAATACAGGGCTCTATTGGAGTCCTGGTTATCGATCCCACAGGGAAGATTAATAGAAAATGAATTGAAGAAATTTATTAGATTTTCAAATTAAAAGTAATTATAATTTTTATTTCTTTTCAAAATTCAGATTTTAAGTTTAATAAAATTTTTACTAAATGTAAGTAAGCAACAATAAAGTAAAGGTTAATGCAAGTATAAATAAAACAACTTTCTTCTTTTCAACTAATCCAAGATTTTTCATAATAATTGTCATTCGTGGAGAACTTAGATTATGGTATTGTTCCAAATAGAAGCATTCCTATTCTTTACCTTTGCTTGATAGTATAAAGAACATTGGCTAATCTATAAATCAGTTCAGGATGTATTATTAGTAGAATGGGTTAATCTAGGCTCACACTTCTAGATATCCAAGGGTGGCTATGATCGACCCTACTAGTGACCCGTTCCCTTTCTATAAACCAAATTATTATAATTTAGTCTATCACTCTAAAAACTAATCAATTCTACGCCTAATAAATAATATCTTCCTATTTATTTGCACTTCACCTTAAATAACCCGCTTAAGACCTTCGATTACCCAAGGATTCATGTGATATCTACTAGTTAAGAACTCATCTCCATATAGGTTTCAGAATTCTTCAACAGGTTTTAACAATTCAAATGGCTAATTTAAAAAGTAAATTAAGATCAGGTATTAATATCATCGCAATAATTTTAAATATTTTAAGTTAAGTTCTCCAACAAAATCAAATTATCTTATTATCTTTTCTTAGTTGAAAGGAGAAAGAAAAGTAACTACTCATAACACATTGAATTCATAAAACAAAACATATTTATAAAACTTTGAACCAAGTTACAAATACTTATCTGAAATGTTCCTTCCAGTGATCCTTTGACTCCTACTGACTCCAATGCAAGGTACAAAACTTCAACAACAACAACACTTATAAACTCACACTTACTACTCAAGGAATTGAGTAGATAAACTCACTAAATACTCAAGAAGAAAATATAGTGGCTCTCTAAATCTATCTCCGGATGTTGGAGACCTAAGGGGGGACTAGATGGATGGAGAGAGAGGGCCCTTTTTTCTGTAGAAATGTCTCCTATTTATAGAGCTCTGAAAATGGCCAGAGGTTGCTTAAGGAACCTCTTCAAAATTCATCCAAATTCAATGAAACTTCTAGAAAGTAACTGTGGCGCATAGGCGCTGGGATCTGGTGCCTAGGTGTCAGGATCTGGCACCTAGGCGTCAGAGTCCGTGACCAAGTCTTCACACCTCTTCACTTTGGATCACACCTCTTCATGATTAAAACCATTTTCCTATGTCCATATGCATTGTGTCACATGTCCTATGTATTAGGAGTAACTTCCAGTCTTCTAGAAGGTCTGATAACCGCTTAACACCGTTAAAATAACTGCCCAAAGTTGTCAAAAATCTTATCTGCTTCAGTATCGAACTGGCGCTTAGGTGCCGGTTTCTAGCGCCTGGGCACTAGACCTATAATTTCGGTAACTTTGCTTTTTAGCTCTATTTTTTCTCCTTTTTGCTCATTTTTCCTTCTTGAACTCTTTTTTTATTACCCACATCCAAAAACATAAAAATACCTTTCATTAAAGCATAATATCCTTAAAAATTGAATCATAAATAAGGCATAAAAATAGGTAGTTTTTAAATGGATCAAACACCACCTCCTCATTTTCCTCAAAAACTAAAGAAACAGAACATGTATAATAGATTTACAAACTGTTTGGAAATCCTTAATAAATTAATGATTAATATTCCCTTTATTGAAGCATTAGAGCAGATGTCTGATTATGCAAAGTTTATGAAGGATATTCTTAAAAAGAAAAGAAAGTTCAAAGACCACGAGATTGGTGCACTTAGCAGTGAGTACAATGCAATTATTCAGAAGAAGTTTCCTAAAAAAGTTAAAGACCTGGGTAGTTTCACTATCCCATGTGTTATAGGTGGGAAACTTTTCGGAACAACCTTATGTGATCTTGGAGCTAATATTAATCTTATGCTTTTATCAACTTTCAAAAGACTAGGAATAGGAGAAATTTCACCTTCATCTGTGACTCTTCAGTTGGCTGATCATTATATCACATATTCTAAAGGAGTTGTGTAAGATGTATTAGTAAATGTGAATAAATTTATCTTTCCTGTGGACTTTATTATATTAGATATGGAGGAAGATAAAGAAATTCCAATTTATTTTGGGAAGACTATTCCTTGCTACTGAGAGAGCTATGATCAATGTTCAAAAAGAAGAATTAACTATGAGAGTTAATGATCAAGAGATAACTTTCAACATTTTGAAATCTATGAAATACCCTTCAACTGAAAAAGATGATGAGTACTTTCGAATGTAAATCTGAGATTATTTGACAGAAGATCATTTTAAAGAAGTATTTAAAGAAAATTTGGAATGTGAGGATGAAAATGAAAGAAACATGAAGATGATTTGGATGATATGAAGAATGAAAAGTTAGAATCTATTCAGGAAAGATTTGAAAGATTGGATTTTATGGAAAATTGAGATAAAAGTTTAATTCCATCTATCATTACACCCCCTGATCTTGAGCTGAATATTCTTCCTATTCATTTGAAGTACATGTTTTTAGGAGAATCATCTACCTTACCAGTCATTGTATCTTCAGATTTAAATGAATATTAAGAACAAAAATTATTGGACACCTTAAAAAGATACAAAAAGGCTTTTGGTTGGTCCATATATGATATTAAAGGAATCAGTTCATCGATCTGTATGCACAGAATTTTGTTAAATGAACAACATAAATCTAGAGTTGATCCACAAAGGAGACTGAACCCAATAATGAAAGAAGTGGTTAAAAAAGAGATTTTAAAGTGGTTAGATGCTGGAATTATATATCCTATTTTTGATAGTGTTTGGGTAAGCCCAATTCATTGTGTTCCTAAGAAAGGAGGAGTGACTGTTGACGTAAATGAACGAAATGAAATTATACCGACAAGACAAGTCACTGGTTGGCGAATATGTATTGATTATAGAAAATTAAACGCCGCCACCAGAAAATATCACTTTCCTTTACCTTTTTTAGACCAAATGCTAGACAGACTTGCTGGACACAAGTATTATTGCTTTTTGGATGGATATACCAGTTATCACCAAATACCTATTGCTTTTGAGGATCAAGAGAAGACTACATTTACTAGCCCTTACAAAACTTTTTCTTTTAGAAGAATGCCTTTTGGATTATGTAATGCGCCTGCAACATTTGAAAGATTTATGATGTTCATATTTAGCAAATTAATAGATGATAGAATAGAAGTGTTTATGGATGATTTTTTCAGCATTTAGAGATTCATTTGATGCATGCTTATGCAATTTGGAAAAAGTTTTAGAGGTATGCGAAAGAACAAATTTAGTCCTAAACTGGGAAAAGTGTCACTTTATGGTTGCAGGAGGAATTGTGCTTGGGCATAAAATATTTGAATATGGCATGGAAGTGGATCCTGCGAAGATTCAAATTATAGAAAAATTACCACCTCGAACTACTGTGAGAGGGGTAAGAAGCTTTTTGGACGTAGGATTCTACCAGCGATATATCAAAGTCTTTTTTGAAAATTACTAAGCTTTTATGCCAACTTTTGGAAAAAGATAGGAAGTTTGATTTTAACGATGAATGCTTAAAAGCTTTCGATCTATTAAAGAAAAAATTAATTGCTGCCCTTATAATAGTTTCACCTGACTGAGAGAAACCATTTGAATTAATGTGTGATGCTAGCGATTATGTTATCAGAGTGGTTTTAGGGCAAAGGCATGACAAAATGTTTAAAGTTATATACTACGTTAGTAAGACATTTATTGATGCTCAAATTAATTACACCACTACAGAAAGAGAGCTATTAGCTATCGTTTATGCCTTTGAAAAATTTAGATCTTATTTAGTTGGAGCTAAATGTATTGTGCATACTTATCATTATGCTATTAAATATTTAATGCAAAAGAAGGATGCTAAACCAAGACTGATTCAATGGATACTTTTAATGCAAGAATTGAATTTTGAGATCGTTAACAGAAAAGGGGTCGATAATCAAATAGCTGAGCATTTTTCTAGACTTGAACAACTTAATTTGGAGACTTTGAATGGGAAATAACCGAAACTTTTCTTGATGAGCAATTATATAATATTACTGAAGGAAATTTACCTTGGTATGCTGATATTGTAAACTACATCGTTAGTAATATTTTACCACATGAATTAACATTGCAACAACAGAAAAAATTTAAGCATGATGCTAAATTTTATTTTTGGGATGATCCTTATCTGTACAAGCAATGTAAAGATCTTATTATTAGGAGATGTGTGCCTTATAAAGAAACTGAAAGAATTACTTGAGAATGTCATGATTATGAATTTGGAGGACATTTTAGAATTGATAGAACTACACATAAGATTTTGTAATCTGGATTTTATTGACCTACTATTTTTAGAGATGTTTATAGATTTATCAAAACTTGTGATCGATGTCAGAGAATAGACAATATATTTATAAAAAATGAAATGTTTCTTAAGTTTACTTTGGAAGTTGAAATTTTTTATGCTTGGGGATTAGGTTTTATGGGACCATTTATACCTTCATTTGGAAATATATATATACTGATTGTTGTTGATTATGTATCAAAATGGATTGAGGCAATAGCTTTCCTAGGTTGATGCAAGAAGTGTTT
This sequence comes from Papilionanthe hookeriana x Papilionanthe teres, assembly GCA_022702705.1. NCBI lineage: Eukaryota > Viridiplantae > Streptophyta > Magnoliopsida > Asparagales > Orchidaceae > Papilionanthe > Papilionanthe hookeriana x Papilionanthe teres. Next base: position 132,941,320 of record CM040427.1, read on the forward strand.
CGAGGTTTTTAATGAAAAATATTTTCACAAGATATGGAATGCCTAGAGTAATCATCACTGATGGAGGATCCCATTTTAGGAATAATCTGATTCAAAGATTGGCAAAAAAACATAATATTACTCATAGAATCTCTACAGCTTATCATCCCCAAACTAATGGCTTAACAGAGGTATCTAATCGTGAAATTAAACGAATTTTGGAGAAAGTCATTAATCCTGAGAAATTAGATTGGTCTGCTAGATTAGACACTGCTTTATGGGCATACAGAACTGCTTATAAAACTCTTATAGGAATGTACCCTTACAGATTAATCTTTGGAAAGACTTGTCTCTTGCCATTTGAATTAAAATATAAAGCATATTGAACGATAAAGAAATTGAATTTTAATTTGAAAGATGGTGGTGAGAAAAGACTGTTGCAATTGAATGAATTGGAAGAAATGAGAAATGAATCATATGATAAAGATATGATATACAAGTGGAGAAGAAAAATATAGCATGATCTGAAGATTGTTAAAAAGGAATTTGAACCAGGACAAAAAGTTTTATTATACAATACAAAATTGAAATTATTTCCTGGAAAACTGAAATCTAGATGGACAGGACCTTTCACTATCATAAAATCTATCAATTTGGAGCTATGATTATCGAAGGCCCTGATGACAATGAATTGTCACATTCATCGCTGTCAATTCTCATGTCAAGTCAATGTCAAGAATAGACTGCCCCAATCTTTAATACCCTTTTGAAAATGAGTAAGATGAAGGGAATAAAATAGACAATCAAAGGAAAGGTAGTGTGATATCTTTATAGGAAGAAATTTAGAATGTTCTTATCCTATTAGGAAAACCACGAGTCTGGTAACCAGAGATTTTTAGTTATTTAACCTATTCTGAGTTCTTTTTACTTCTCTTATAGAAATAAGCTTCTATAATTAATTATAACTTAGATAATTCTAGTTTTGCCTAAGAAAACTCTTGATTAGTGTTAAAAACTCATCTTTCTAAATACTTTTTATGAAAATAAACATACAAATGTTTTATTCCGAATATTTGTCCCATTTTGTCATGAAATGTTATATTAGCCATTTATGTCATGAGGTATCTTCTATAGATATTATTTTTTGTTATTTTGTTTATGATTTTTATTTTATCATGTCAAAGTTAATGTCGGTGTTTTTGTTTTATCATTATTTTAGTGTTATTTTTTATTTCATTTATTTTATTTCTTCTTCTTTAGGTTTGGTGGCTATCCTAGTAGTTGCAGCTTTGTTGTCTTTCTTGTCGACTATCCTAATAGTTTCAGTTTTGTTGTCTTTATTGTCATGTTATTTTTGTTGTTTGTTGAAGGTTTAGTTTTTGTGGCTAATCTAAAAGTTTTAGTTTTGTTATTTTTATTATTTTTATATCGTGAGTCATCTTAAAAAACAGAGTTAGCACATTCTATAACATGCAAAGAAAATATAAACGAAAACTTGTCTTCGTCCCGCAAAGAAAATATTGTTAGAAATAATATTTAAATTACTTGGTAAAAATGTCAATTTTTTCAGAGTTATCAGATATCCAATTTTAGTTGAAATGTCGATTTATTTATTTTTTTCAATTTATATCGATTTGGGTTTAGATTCAACAAATGTAAGAACTAGACTTTTAAATTCAGTTATCACATGAACTTAATAAGATTAGTGAAATTTTAGATTTTTGAAGTTGAATTTTTTTGGTTTTGATTTTTAAATTGTCATAAGATTTTTTTAGACTCGATTTCATTTGATCCTAAAGGTTTGAATTTTAGATTTTTAGAGTCAATTGTCAGTTGAATCTAAATAAGATTTTTAGACTCGATGTCATTAGAGCCTAAGGTTTTAAGTTGAGTCTAATTAGACTTTAATGATTTATTTAAATTTCTAATTTTTGTGTTTGATTTGTCAATCTTGAATTTAATTTGTTAATTTTATGTCGATTTAAGTTTAATTTGTTAATTTGAATCAAGTCAGGTTGATTTATGTCAAATTGTGTCAAGTTTGGTTAGTTATGTCAATTTATGTTATGTCATTTTATGTTGGTTTATATTGTTTTAAATTTCAATTTAAATTGATCTTAAGATTGAGTTGAGTTAAGTTTAATTTTGAGCAAACTTAGGTTTTATGTTTAGATATGTTGAGTTAAGTTTGATGTGGATCGAACTTAAATTTTAAGTTGAATTTAAAGTTTATTTTAAATTTGACATAGATATAGATTGAATTTAAATTGGTTTGACTTGAGTTCAAATTAATTTAAACTTAAGATTTGGTTTAGTTAGGTTCAATATATGTTTAACCTAAAGTTTTTGACTTAAATTATTATTGACTTAGATTCATGTTAAATTGATTTAAATATAGTTTTGATTTTATGTTAAGATTTGTTTGACTTAAATTCAATGTGGATTGAATTTAAGTTAGGTTTGGGTTTATCATAAATTCATGTCTTATTTAGTTTAACTTTAGGTTTTACATGAGTTTGACTTAGGTTTGATTTATGTTTGATTTAAGTTTATCATAAGTTTGGTTTATGTTTAAACTTAATTTAAGTTAATTTAAGTTTAGTTTGATTTAAGTTTGGTTTAAGTTTGATTTAAATATAGTTTAAGTTTGCTTTAAGTTTAACTTAGGTTTGATTTAAGTTTAACTTAAGTTTGGTTTAAGTTTCACTTAAATTTGATTTAAATTTAGCTTAAATTTGATTTAAGTTTGAGTTTAGCTTAAGTTTAACTTAAGTTTGATTTTAACTTAAGTTTGGTTTAAGTTTAACTTTAATTTAAGTTTAGCTTAAGTTTGATTTAAATTTAACTTAAATTTAGTCTAAGTTTAGTTTAAGTTTAACTTAATTTTAGCTTGATTTAAGTTTAAGTTAAGTTTCACTTAAGTTAAACCTTAATTGGTTAAGGTTTTTAATAGTTTAATTAAGTCTAATGTGGTAGACTTAATTAGGATTTAAATTTGTTTAAAGTTGATTAAGCCTAATGTAGTTAAAGCTTAATAATTAATTAGGTCTATTGAATTAGACCTAATTAATGGTTTAGGTTTGTTTAATATTAATTAATGTTGATTAAGGTTAATTAAGCTTAATATGGTTAAGGCTTAATTGGGTCTAATGGGTTAGACCTAATTGTGATTTTATTTGTCTTAATCCTTAATATAATTTAAGGTTTAAGGTTTTGATTAAGTCTAATTAAGATTTAATTAAGGATTAATTTGTATTAAACCTAATTTAATTAAGGTTTAATGTTTTGATTAAGTCTAATTTAATTAAGACTTAATTAAGGATTAATTTGTATTAAACGTAATTTAGTTAAGGTTTAATGTTTTGATTAAGTTTAATTTAATTAAGACTTAATTAAGGATTAATTTGTATTAAACCTAATTTAATTAAGGTTTTATGTATTGATTAAGTCTAATTTAATTAAGACTTAATTAAGGATTAATTTGTATTAAACCTAATTTAATTAAGGTTTAATGTATTGATTAAGTCTAATTCAATTAAGACTTAATTGAGGATTAGTTTGTATTAAACCTAATTTAATTATGGTTTAATTTTTTGATTAATTCTAATTTAATTAAGACTTAATTAATGATTAATTTGTTTTAAACCTAATTTAATTAAGGTTTAATGTTTGATTTAAGACTTAATTAAAGATTAATTTGTATTAAACCTAATTTAATTAAGGTTTAATGTTTTGATTAAGTCTAATTTAATTAAGACTTAATTAAGGATTGATTTATATTAAACCTAATTTAATTAAGGTTTAATGTTTTGATTATTAATCTTTAAGGTTTAATGATAGTTAATTCAGTCTAATGATTTCTTAGACCTAATAAATATTTGTTTATTTATTAAACCTAATGTCTTTAGGTTTCAAATTATTAGCTAAGTCTAAAGTGATTTAGACTTAATTTAGGATTTATGGGATTTTTTTTAGGGTTAATTGAATATAAATTTAAATAATTTATATTCATTACCTTAAGGATTTAAAATTTTATTTTTAAGTTTTCAAAAGAGGTAAGTTATGTCATTTTAGAATTTCTATCCGTCACTCTAAATTAATTAACCAATTCCCACTTTTATCTCCTTATTTTTATAATTTTTATAATTATTTTTAAAAATAATTGCAAAGTCATTTAGAAATTAGGTGAAGTCACCCTAAAGAATTTTTTTATCCTTAGAAAAATTAGGGAACCTATCCTAACATGCAAGGATCATTTTGTAAAAATTTCAAAATTTTTGGAGTTATAATTAATTTTTAATAATTAAATTACTCCAGAGAGTAATTAATTAATTAAAAATTAAATATTTTAAACCCACAGTATTCTCCTTGTTTTACTGAATCCAGGGATATTTTGCTTATATTTTTATGATTTTTAGATGTCAAGATATTAAATTTTGATTATTTTAAGGTTTTTCTGGATTTAGATAAATCCAAATAAACTTTAAATTCCCTAGTGGAGACACGCATCCTTGGACGGGTTGAATCATGCTCGATCCGCTGTGGGGAGCAGAACAACGGAGCGACTTTGGTTTTATCTGAGCCATCCGTCTTTTAACCAGAAAATCGAACGGCTCTCAGTCGTCTTCCTCCTCCAATTGAACCCGAGCATCGTCCAACTTTCAGAGACAATATCTCACTCAAATCTTGATAGATTTGAGTGAACTTTGTCTCTAAAGCATCGTCTGAAGGAGAGGATCAAACCCATAAGGCTAAGTGATGGTTTTGAAAACATCTTCTTTACAAAGACCCAAAACCAATCGCAATTAGAGGATAAAACTCATACCTTGGTCACAAAGGTTCAAGCTTCAAATTGATTTGTCAAGGAGTGTCGTTTTGCCCTGAGAGAGCTTCCTGCCACTTCAATTTGAATCTAAATAGGGTCTATATAAGATTTTGAATTTGGTGAGCTCGGTTTGAGGAAAAATGGTCAAGGCAAGGTTAAGGACTATGGGGAAGCTTAATTTCAGTTGGGCTCTTCTTCTTTTGACCACTAAATGTTTCTAGAAAGGTCAATTTTGGGTTTTGTGGAGTTTTGTTTCAGACTTTAATTTTAACATGGTTTCAGATGGCTCGGGTTAGGTCAAATTGAGTTCAACCAGTGGGTCAAATTGTCTGATCTTGATGGGGATCAATTGCTTAGATCCTAGGGAATATTTTTTGTGTTCATGGTCAGAGGTTTTAAGCGGTCTATATGGATCTTATATTTCCTTGGTCTCTCTTCCCCTTAAACTTGGGTTTGAACCTTAATCATGGCCATGGTTGGGTTTGGCTAAGGTTAGGCTAGCTGGAATTTATTTAGAGGAGTTGTTAAGGTCCTAATGGAGAGTTTTCATGTTGGGGATATTTGGATTTGAGTGGTGTATGAGGTACTCCAATGTCTTTTCATACCCCCCTCATATGCTTAGGCTAGGTCCTATTTATAGCCATGAGGATGGCTTGGCTGAATTTTTAAATGGTTTAGGATCATTTGGGGAAGCTCTTAACTATGCCATAAATGATTTGGATATAATGGTGGCCTTCAATTGAATTGATTTTAATATTTTAAAATATTTAACTCATGCAGGGTCACTCATGTTTACACTTAAGTATAAATTTTAAATTCCTCTCATTTATTCATTTTGGTATGAATAATGTATGTCTAATTTTGCTGAAATTGCCTCCCCTAGTTAATTCTTAAATTTATTTGATGGATTTGAATTAAGGGTGACACCTTAGCCTCTTACTCATTCCATGCATGGGTTAGTTATGTTACCTTTAACCATGGTGAGAAGTGTAGTTCATGTGATGTTTGTCTCCTATTGGTGAGTTTTTTAGATGCTTGAGATGTCTCAAAGATTGGCTTGCCACCTCATTTCAAGGGAGTGAGTGACTCATGGATTAAGTTGAAGAGAAGGTGACACTTAATTCCCTTCTCTTTTTATTTTCAAAATTTAACATATATGAGGTCATCCCATGATGTAGGGATGATCTAAATCATGTTCCTCACCATTGGGTGGCTTGTGAGGTGAATGATGACTCAAAAGAGGTGAGCTATCATCCATCTTCCATGTCATTTGAGTTTTGATGAGAGGATGCCATGTAATCATTTTATTTTCCCAGTTTCATAATTTTTACCATGATGAGGTGTCAAGTGAGTTAACTGTGGTTAAAATATTAAATTATAAATCACTAATAGGTTAACTTTATTCTTGATGGGTCATATGGGTTGTGTCTAACCTATATGAAGTCATCCATGATGTCATTAATACGCTTAAAAAGTTTAAAGCCACTTATTATTTCATAAATGGTGTCATGGGTTAAAATTGCTTTTTGAATATAATTTCATTTCTAATTAATTATGTCATTAATTAAAAATTTTGGAAATTATATTATTGATTAATAAATTAATCAAAATAATTCTAAATTTAATTATTTGATTAATTTACATTATTTTTAATTCAAAATTATTTGTGGTCCTTTTCATAGCTTTTAATTATATTTCCAATTTTTTAATTATATATTAATTAATCAAAATATTAAAAATTATAATTTAGTCAGTAAATTAATCAAAATAATTTTAGAATTAATTATTTGATTAATTTTATCATTTTTGGTTCAAAATTAGGTATTTTAACTAAATTTAATAAATATTGGTTAGGGTAGACCAATGTTGACCAAGGCTGACCAATCCTAGTCCAAAAATGTCCAACATTACTTCCTTAATCTTATCATGATTAATTTGGTCATGAAGTTTATATATTTTGTCATTTAAAGGTTTAAATTGATCGTATTGGTCATATTGACCAATTTTAGAATTTGGGTCAATCCAATGGTCAAAGTGGTTATATTTGAATTAATTTTTGGTAATTGTGAACAATGCAAAGTTGGTTATGTTAATGTCTGTTTATGTAGTCAATTTTTATGGTCAATGGGGCATGGGTTAGTCATTTTGACCCATTTTAACCCTTTTAGGTCAAAATTGACCACCAGGATTAGTGTGCTTGTCTTTTATATTATGTATTGTCTTTTATTAAATTTTAAATATTTAATAAAAAATTGACTAATAAAGTCAATTCAATATTCTTTGGGTCATGAATTGATCACTTTAACCTAATTTATCAATTTAGGTTATGAGATCAATATAGTAGTGTATAGGTCATAAATTGACCATCTTTTTTTTTGTTTTTGATCAACCTGAATAACTTGAAGTTATGTTGGGCTGACAACGTTAAACCAAGCGCTTTGTGGGAGGCAACCCACAGTTATTGAGTGTTTGCATTGTTTGATGTGTTATTTGTGTTTGTTTGTTACTTAATTAAGTCATATTCTTCCTTAAATATCATTAACAACATGTAAGAAACAAAACAAATCGAAGTTTGGAAAGAATTTGGATAAAACAAAGTTTGGAAAAATTTGAACTAGCGCCGAACGATGCTGTTATCAGTGTCGGACCGCGTCACTGTTCAGAAAACAGTTTCTTGTCTTTAAATTTGAGTTTTGGTGATTCTAGGTGGCAATTATTCCACTTGAACTCCCAAAAACCTCCCCTAGACGCAGGAACTACCAGAGGAACGAAAAGGAAGATCCCAAATATCATCCAAATGGATTCCGACTTGATAGAAACTTCAAGATTTCAAGTTTTCAACTGTAGAAAGTTCATCAATTTCAAAGCACAACGTCTATTCAACAAGAATATCTCGATGATGAGTTGATTAAAGAGCGAGGCTTTGTGAATCGAGGTACGAATTCTCCTACTACTAGAATTGATGAAATTATTATTCAGAGAGGTTGGGCAGTGCTATGTTATACTACTACCATCGTAGTTGTCCCGGTTTTGAAGGAGTTTTATGTAAATCTTCATGGAATCAACCAAGGATCAGTTTTTGTGCGAGGTAAGTTTGTCACATTTACTCTTGAAAAGACTAACGATTTATACATGATTGAGAATGTGTCGATCTGCCACTATTCAAATTTTGCCCCAACAAAGAACAATATGAATGATATATACAGATATCTGACTGATGAAAGTGATGATTGGGAGATAAGAGATAACATGTATGTAAGTTCTTCGACCACACTGTTAAATCCTACGACGAAGCACTTACATTATTTCATATATGAAAAATGTCCCCCAACTATGAAAATCAGTAAAGTAACTAAGGAGTGTGCTATCATGAATTATTGTATTCAATTGGGGATGCCTATTGATATTGGTTCGATAATTGTTAAGTCTGTTTTGGGATTGATCGTTCATGGATCAAAGTATGGGCTTGGACATCCTTCCACCATATTTCTCCTCTGCAGTCAATCACAAGTGCCATATGAGAATTAAGAAAGAGTACTTCTACCTTGGAAGCCTATAGACCCAGCAGATGAACAGAGTAACCAGGCAGTTGGTGATATGAATGATATGAGTATCATTGAAGATCAACCATCTTAGAGGTTGACACCTATTCCTCCTTACTTTCCTGAAAGTTCACAAATCATCTTGAAGAAAATTAAGAAATTGAGGAAGGAAGTACAACACTTTATGAATGCAATCAACAATCTATCTGACTTCTTTGATCATCTGGATTGGTGAATGAATGAGCATTTTGATCATTCTGGGTATCTCGAAGGAAGTTTGACACGGTTGTTGAAAAGGAAAGGTTGGATTGAAGAGGATTCCACTAAAGAATTCCCATTTCATCCATTCTATAATCTGTTTGTTCATGCCAAATCAATTGGAGATTTAAGTGTTAATGATAGTTCTGAAGAAGAATGAAGACTTGATTATTGTATTTCTATGTTTGTGTATTTGAAAGGATTGCTTTGCTTCACTTTGCTTTGCTTGGATGTTATATTTGGACTTGCTTTCTTGTTTAGTTTTCATCATTATTGTGTTGTGGTTGTGATCGACGCTGAATTTTAGAATTTTATGGCTTGATAATGTGTAGTGTTTAGTGTTATTTGTATGTGTTTGTAATTTGGATTTTATATGTGAAAGTGATGTTTTGTGTTGTTCGTATTTAGAAATATCATTTGCCATGGCTTCAGAATATTATTCAATGCTTAATTAGACTAATTAGACGTCAGAGCGGGCTTGAAAAGATCGAAATTGCAAAAGAAAGTCAGAAGCCCAATTTTTGAACTGGCACCGAACAACGCTGTCACCAGCACCGAACCGCTCCAAAAGACAGAGAGTTTGGCCATAAGAGTAGAAAATAGCGTCGAACGACGCTGTCATTAGCGCTAGACCCAAAAAAGGCCCTAAACTCCCAATTTTCGTGATTTAACCGTAAGACCCACTATTTTTGCCCAAATCATCATCTTCTACCTCCAGCCAAGGCTAATTTTCGTACCTAGGGCTCATTAGCATTTAGATTTGAAACCATTTTGTGGCCAGTAAAGTTCAAACAGTAAAGTTCAAATTTGATCTTCTCTTGGTAAGAGCTACACTTTAACCTAAATTTTTTCAATTTTGATCGTGAAAATCTCCTGCATTAGGAAGATATGAATTTTGAGGTTTTTAAGAGAAAATTAGGAGATTTTTCATGGTATTGGAGTTTTTATCAATTTAAATTTACTTTGGAGTCCATTACATTGCAATTTTTAAATTGATTTGGATAAATTTGATTTTTTTAGACAAATGACTCCAATAATGTCTATAGGGAAGAGAAAAATTGATTTTGATGAGAATAAATTAGTGAATTTCAAGGCTTATTTCTGTTTTAGTACATTTCTTAGCAATAAGAAGTGTATTCAAGAGAAAGCCTTTGAAAATATTGGAGGTATGATTGAAGAACTTATTGTGAATCGTCAATGAGAAATTTTTTGTTATTTCACTGCTAAAGCGATGTTGGGGATTGTGAGGGAGTTTTATGCTAACCTATACTATTCTGAAAGAGAATATATCATGGTTAGAGGACAAATGGTTGAATTTACCCCCACCCGCATCAATTCATTTTATCAGTTGAGAGAACCCTTTTTATGTGAATACGAAAATTTTCCTGTTACTAACGAAGCATTGGATATGATTATGAACTTTTTGACTGAAGAAAAAGGGGAATGGAAATTAAACAGAAATAAAAGGTTAATTTTCCCCTTTCTACTTTGAATTCTGTATCGAAAGCCTGTCACTATTTCATTTCTGCAAGACTTTTGCCTACCAGCCATCACAGCGAGGTTACTGTAGATAGATCTGTTCTGAATTACTGTATTTAGAACATGAAGAATATCAATATTAGGGCTATTATTCATAAGAGTATTTTAACAAGTTCAAATGGAGAGACTACTGGTGGATTAGGACACTGATAAACCTAAAAATGTACTAGTTTTTATGCCATATTTTATAATGATATTGCACTTTAAAGGTATGTTTTCTTGTGTTTTTGGTTGTAGGTACATCAAATTGAAAAATTTGGAGTGATTGGAGCAAAAGAAACAAAAATGGAGCATACCGGAGCAAAACGAATCGAACTGGAGTATATCGGAGCAAAACGGGTCTAAATGGACACTTATGTACCTGTGTCTAGCCCTTAAGTGCCAGGCAGTTGGCGCATTGGTGCCAGAAATGGCACATAAGCGCCAAAAATTGGCACATAGGCGCCAGAAGACGGTTGGTAACGGTTTTTGGCATAACTTCTTGTAGAAACGTCGGATTTGGACTTTTTTTAGAACGTTGCGAAGCTTATTTCATGGGGAATTCATTTTAAATGATAAAATAAACTTTATAGAAGAGTTTGGGTCTGTTAGAAGGAGTTATTATGGAAGGGATGTGTCTCTTGGAGTGAAAATGCACTTAAGGCACCTTTTGGATGATTCATTTAATGTGGACTCTTTTTGATGAGACACTTAAGCATCTCTTGGAAAATTATAATTAAGGCTTGCAAACTCTTGAAGAAGAAAATTTTAGAGAAGGGAGAGGAATTATTTGAAGAGGAGAAGAAGGCGAAGAAGAAGAAGACGTTGGCGTGAGCCCCAAGTGAAGCGACAAGGTGAGAGAGAAAGAGAGAGTGTGCGAATTTTTTCTTTTCTTTTCACTTTGTTCTTAGAGAGGATTGCAAGGAGATTGCTTTTGTTATACAAGGGGAGTTTGATTTTTATCATAGATAAGTATTTTCATTTTATTTTGATTTGAATCAAGTACTTTATATGTGTGGTTTCAAAGACTTGTTCAATGAAAAGTTCTTGTTGTTTCTCCATATGTAGTGAGTAGTTTTCTTTACTTATCCCTCTTACAATAAATTAGTATGCATGTGTAGGGTATAGAATTGAGTAGATTTAGAATATATTGTGATGATTTTACTTTAATCATCATTTACATGTAAACTTGATCAACTTGCATGTTAAAATCTTTTCTGAGAACATGTAAGAACCATTGCGGTAATGTCTCAGTCAACTATTGGTAAAAAACATATGAGATTGTATGGGTGAGAATGTATTCCATATGGTTGAGTGTAAATAAATAGGGAGATATGCATGTTTAAGAGGTGTAGAATTAGAAGAATTTAGGGTGATAGACTAAAGCCCCTAATTTGGTTTGATGTGAAAAGTTTTGTTATGAGATGTTAGCCCCCAGATGGAGGGAGAAAAGGGAACTCTAGAGTGAGAGCTAGTATCTTACCTACCTAACCCATCTACAAGATTTCAAATTATCAAATTAACCTATGTTTTTTATAGAACCAAGTAAGGGTAAAGAATATAATTGCTCCTATTTATCACAATATCTCTTGCTACTTGTTTTACTTTTACACATGTCACTAATTTAATTGTATGAGGAAGAGTACTTTTAATATAATTAAACCCCACTTTCTAATTTTCATTAAGTAATTTAACATTAGAAGTAGTATTGTAGTGATAATTTTAGTATATAATCAAAACCAAACTTTTATGGACCTTCCAAGCTAAGGCGTGTTATTGTAGGCTAGAACTTCTCTTGAAAGCCGTTGTGATTAACCGCGATCTTCGTGGGATCGATATTCGAGGCTTAATCAGAAAGCTCTATATTAATTGATAACAATACATATACTTGCTTAGAATCCCTTTAAAGATATAAATTAAACTCTTATTTGCATCGGCATCAAGTTTTTGGCATCGTTGGAAAGAAAGAGATATAATTGAAAGGAAATATAAAGTATAAAAAACGTAAGCATAAATATCTGGGATTAAGTCTTTGGTGCCGTTGCTGGGGATTGCAAAAGTTGATCTTGACTTTTAGGAGAATTTTGTTTAAAGAATTTAGTCTTAGACTTGGAAAATTGTAGTGTCGTAAAAGCTATTTTGTGTGAAAAAGTGTTTTTTTTTATGAAAAAAGTGTTGTGAAGAAACTATTTGTGTGAAAAACAAGGTGTTTGTGAGTATGTTTTCTTGTGTTGAAAATATTTTTTGTTTGATTATTAATGTATTGTATGTTGTGTTATGTATACGAACTAAAGAATCTGCAGGACTTGTGTCTTATTATTCTGAGTTAGAAAAAATGAAAAAAATCAAAAAACAAAAAGGACTTGAAAAACTAGAAATGGAAATGAAAAACATTCAAAATAATAACTTAGAAAATCATCATAAATCATTGAGGGATTATGTAAATCCTATGATAGGTGAAATTCACTCAAGTATACAAAACCCTGTTGTAGAAGATGACTTGATTGAACTAAATCCAGAGATTATCCAAATGGTGCTGAACAATCAGTTTGAGGGAACTCCTTTGGAGGATCCCTATTTACACTTATCAATTTTTGTAGAACTTTGTGCTAAATTTCGTTATAACGACATGTCAGACAATGCTGTTAGACTAAGGCTTTTTCCTTTCTCACTAAGGGATAAAGCTAAAATATGGTTATACTCATTAGCACCGGGCTCAATTAAAAATTGGGAGGAGTTAACTCAGAATATCCTAGCTAAGTATTTTCCACCTTCAAGGACTACTAAACTTAGAAATGATATTATTACATTTTGTAAGTATGAAGGGGAATCAGTATACGAAGCTTGGGAAAGATTTAAGGAGCTCTTAAGAAAGTGTCCTCACCATGCTCTGCCTAATTGGTTAATCATTCTTAGAAGGATCCCTTAGGTATATAACTGATGCTGCTACTGGTGGTTCATTAATGTCAAAATCATTTGATGAAGCATATGCATTAATTAAAGAAATAGCTACAGATGAATTTTAATAGCCCTCTACAAGGGTAAATCCTAAAAAGGTAGCCAGTGTTCATGATACAAATGCAATTACAATTCTTGCATCTCAGGTTGTTGCAATATCAAGTAAGTTTGACCAATTTAGAATGAACCAGCCTCAATTTACTCCAGTAAGTGAGGAAAGTTCATTTGGGAATATGATTGATTCTAACTTATCATATGAGACTTTAAATACCATAAACAACCCGTATTCCAACTTTTATCACCCAGGTTGGAAAAACCATCCTAATTTTAACTGGAATCATACTACTGGGGGTGGAAACCAAAAATGGGAAAATAATCATGCAAATCTTAATGTAAGTTGGAATAATCAGGGGAGCACAAACTATAGACCTTCATATCCACTGGATTCTAACAATGATCAACAATTTGAGGATAAGAAGATAGTTATAGAAGAAGTGGTATTGCGAATGGGGAACCAGATGCAAAGTCAAAATGCTGCGATTATAACATAGAGAATCAGCTGAGACAAATTTATAATTCACTTAGCAATATATCCCAAGGAACACTTCCTAGCAACACTGAGATCCACACTAAAGAGAACAATAATGAACAAGTAGAAGCTGTCCAATTAAGAAATTGAAGAGAGATAGAGGATGTGGCTAGAAAAAAGAAACAAGTTGTGAGAGAAATAATGGAAACTAAAAGACCTGAAGAACTTATTTCTAAGGATCTGGAAAAATTAATATCTCAAACTAATATCAATTTAGAAAGACTACGACCTCCATTTTCTCAAAGACTTAGACAGCATGATTTGGATAAGCAATTTTCAAAATTCTTGAAAGTACTTAAGAAGTTAATGATAAATATTCTTTTCACTGAAGCTTTGGAACAGATGCCAAGTTATGCAAAGTTTATGAAGGAGATATTAAACAAGAAAAGGAAACCTGGGGATTACGAGACAGTTGCACTAAGTGAGGAGTGTAGTGCTATACTTCTGAAAAAGCTTTCTCAGAAACTTAAAGATCCTTGTAGCTTTACAATTCCTTATGCAATTGGAGAAAAATTATGTGGAAAAGCTTTATGTGATTTAGGAGTGAGTATTAATGTGATTCCTCTATCTATATTTAGAAGGTTAGGTTTAGCCAATATTTCTCCCACTACTGTAACTCTTCAGTTAGCTGATCGATCTATCGTTTATCCAAAAGGGTTTATAGAAGATGTGCTTGTTAAAGTTGATAATTTTATCTTTCCTTTGGACTTTATTATATTAGATATGGAGGAAGATAAAGATAATCCAATTATTTTGGGAAGACCTTTCCTTGTTACTGGACAAGCTATGATAGATGTGCAAGAAGGAGAGTTGACTATGAATATTAATGACCAGGAAGTAAATTTTGATGTATTAAAGACTACAAGATATCCACATTAGAGAAAAGATGATGATTGTTTTTGGATGGATGAAATTGATTATCTAAATAAAGAACATTTCCAAGAAAGTTTTGAGTGTAAGTTAACGGATGAGATCGAAATGGACTTTCATGATGAGTTGAAAATATTATTTAAAGAAGACTGTATGTATGTTCAGGAGAGGTGTAAAATGATGGACGTTACCAAAAATAATAAACTTTTAATTCCATCAATTAAAAATTGTCATGAACTTAAGATGAATGTACCCCATACATTTGTAAAGCCTACCTATTTAGGGAATTCATCTACACTACCAGTCTTTATATCTTAAGATTTGACTCAATCATATGAATAACTTAAATTGAATGATGAACATGATAAAGTTATCAAAATAAGACTTGAAAGAGAATTTGAGGATATATTTCAAAAGAACTTTGAGTTGAGAAAATAGGATAAGGATTTTGAAAGACCATTAAAAGATAACATGAGACCGAAGAATATCCCATAAAAATTTAATGCAAAATCTGAATTATCTAGAGAGAATCCGATCCAAAATTTGGGAGATCTTGAAGTATCTTATAGAGATTCATTTCTTATAAATTTCAAGAAAGATTTTAGTATGTAAATTGAGAAAATCATTAGAAGAATATTGGATCTAGAGAGAAATATGTGGAACAACGATATGAATCAGTCCTAAAAGAAAGAGCTGAAAGAAAAATTAAAATTTGAGGATGTTGTTAGAATCACTGGATCTGAAAAAGATTGGGCGATTCATCAAGGATTACTTAAATGGAATTTTGATCCAGGAGGAATCAATTGTTGGGCTGACGATGTTAAACCTAATGTTTTATGGGAGTCAACCCATAGTTATCAGTGTGGTTTGACTTAGTGTGCTTGAGAGTTATGATTGTTAGTATTGTATTGTTTTTTCTTTAGTATGTATTGATCAGATTGATTGATGTTTGATGGATGTTTGGATTGTTAGATGTTTGGGTTAATGTTGTGAGGTTATGCCTTGGTCTTGACTAAATTTATTTATGACTTATGGTAGAAGCAGGCTAACGAGTATGTTACGACTTAGTTTCCGGAGCTGAGCATTACCTTAAAGCATGTATAGTTTGGATTTTGACCACTCCATGTCAACTCTATTACTTCCTTTATCTGACTTTGTCTTTACTGAGTAAGGTTATGAACTTACTTAGCGAACAACATTTGGATAAACTGCACTACTTTTATTTACCAAATTGTGTGTACCTTAGACTTAGAGTAAACCTGAAATGGGAAACACATGAGTTTTTATAATAGAAGAATTATGGTCCAAGGGTGATAACCAGATAAAAAATTTAATAATACACCAACATTATTAGTGTAGTTTCTTCCGTTAGAAATTAAAAGTATGGAGGGGAAATGTGAGTAAAAGGGAGATCAAATTTACCTCACTTGGATTTTGTTTATGAAATCTGTGAGTCTATGTATTGGAGTTTGTGTGTATATGTTTGTGAGTCAAGTTGAATTAGTCATTGGAGACAACAAAACTTATCTTAATATTTTAAACTTGTTAGCATCAAGCAATTCCTTTGTAAAGTTTAAAATGTGTTCTTGTTTAATCTTCAGTTTGTACCTGTTCTGCACTTTAAAATTCCTTTATAGTGTTATGTCAAACATGTTTAGGTTAAATTTACTTTCTACTGAAATATTGTACCAAGTGCTATTTGTTGATATTTTTGTAGG
The DNA here is from genome assembly GCA_022702705.1 of Papilionanthe hookeriana x Papilionanthe teres. Taxonomy (NCBI): domain Eukaryota; kingdom Viridiplantae; phylum Streptophyta; class Magnoliopsida; order Asparagales; family Orchidaceae; genus Papilionanthe; species Papilionanthe hookeriana x Papilionanthe teres. The sequence continues at coordinate 132,957,577 of CM040427.1, forward strand.
ATGTGTAGTAAATTGTAAAAGTGATCTTTTCCTGCCGCATATTTTTGTACTTCATTGCTACACATGTTTGAGCTTAAGTTTGGGGGGGGGGAGAAAAATGTTTCAAATTTAAATCTTACTTGTTTTCAAAACTACTACAAATAAATTTGTATTTTATTTTTGATGATTATTGTTATATGGAGCCATGTTAAAAATGTTAAAATTTTAAGTATTTAAATGAAGTGGAAAAACTTAGTTGATATTTTTAGTGAAAAGGGTGAACCTAGAGTTAAAGATATTTAGTGGAGAACTTGGGAAAATGAATAACTATCTTTAGTAGGAAGAAATGTATTTTTGGAAAATTAAGGATTCTTAGAATTTTTATTTTTGAACATTTAAGGCTCTTTTAAAAAGTATTTAAAAAAATATATATGTATATCTTTTTATGTAAAGGAATGTAATAAGTTTTAACTTTAGAGGAGGATAGTGGAATTCAAAATTATTTAAGGACATATCCAAATATAGTAATCCTCACATAAAAAAAATAAAACAAAAAGAAAAGAACAGAAAAAATTGATAAAAAAGATCCTAAAAAAAAGAGAAAAAAAATGTGAGGAGACGCTTGAGGAGAGGTCCTAATAAAAAATTGGTTTCACTTGAGTCTTTCTATAGTAAAGAACTTAAGACAATCTTAAGCTTGCTTTTTATACATATATAGTTAATTTATTTTTAAGAGAGTTCTTAAGTCGAGAAAGTAAAGTTCATAAGATTTGAAGTTTGAAAAATCTGCATATTTTTCTGAATTAGATAGGAAAAAAAATTCCCAAGTTTGATGATAAATATTTTAGACCCTCGACTAGTCTAATTCACTATCACAACTATCACATTTTTAGAACAAAATTTTAACAATTCTAAAGGGTGACCCATTAACTCTAATCTATAAAAATTATTTTAAAAGTGTAGTATTACTTGAGGATAAGTAATGTTTAAGTTTGAGGGATTTTGATCAACCTAAAAATGTACTATTTTTATGACATATTTTATAATGATATTGTACTTTAAAGGTATTTTTTCTTGTGTTTTTGGTTGTAGGTACATCAAATTGAAGAATTGAGAGTGATTGGAGCAAAAGGAACAAAAATGGACCAAAATGGAGCATATCGGAGCAAAACGGGTCGAACTGAAGCATACCGAAGTAAAATAGGTCAAAATGGACACTTATGTACATGTGTTTCGCACCTAAGAGCCAGACAGTTGGCACTTATGTGCCAGAAATGGCGCCTAAGCGCCAGAAATTGGCACATAGGCTTTAGAAGATGGTTGGTGACGGTTTTTGGCATAACTTCTTGTAGAAATGTCGGATTTGGACAATTTTTGAAGCATTGCAAAGCTTATTTCATGGGAAATTAATTGGAAATGATAAAATAAATTTTCTAGAAGAGTTTGGGTTGGTTAAGAGTTACTATGGAAGGGATGTGTATCTTGGAGTGAAAAGGTACTTAAGGCACCCTTTGGATGATTCATTGAATGTGGACTCTTTTTGAAGAGACACTTAAGCATCTCTTGGAAAATTATAATTAAGGCTTGCAAAATCTTGAAAAAGAAAATTTTAGAGAAGGGAGAGGAATTATTAGAAGAGGAGGAGAAGGCCGAGAAGAAGAAGAAGACTTGGGTGTGAGCCCCAAGTGGGGTGAACAAGGTGAGAGAGAAAGAGAGAGTGTGAGAATTTCTTCTTTTCTTTTTACTTTGTTCTTGGAGAGGGGTGTATGGAGATTGCTTTTGCTATACAAGGGGAGTTTGATTTTCATCATAGATAAGTATTTTCATTTTATTTTGATTTGAATCTAGTACTTTATATGTGTGGTTTCAAAGACTTGTTCAATGAAAAGTTTTTGTTGTTTCTCCATATGTAGTGAGTAGTTTTCTTTACTCTTCCCTCTTACAATAAATTAGTATGCATGTGTAGGATATAGAATTGAGTAGAGTTAGAATATATTGTGATGATTTTACTTTAATCTTCATTTACATGTAAACTTGATCAACTTACATATTAAAGTCTGTTGTGAGAACATGTAAGAACCAATGCAGGTGTCTCAATCAACTATTGGTAAAAATCACATGAGATTATTTGGGTGAGAATGTTTTCCATAAGGTTGAGTGCAAATAAATAGGGAGATATGCATGTTTAAGAGGTGTAGAATCAGAGGACTTTAGGGTGACAGACTAAAGCCCCTAATTTGGTTTGGTGTGAAAAGTTTTGTTATGAGATATTAGCTCCCAGGTGGAGGGAGAAGAGGGAACTCTTGATGAATTTATGAGATTTTTTTGGAATTTTAGGCTAAGAGGCATTTTGGTCATTTTTTTGGGGATTTTTGGGAAATTGGGCAATTTTGGGTAATTTTGGTTAATTTGAGTGGTAGGGGGTATTTTGGAATGATTTTTGGGGAATTATGGGTAATTTGAGCGATTTTGGAAATTTAGGGATTTTAGGGTTTTGGGGGCATTTTAGGTATTTTGGGAATTTTAGGTATTTTGGGGAAATGGGTTAGAAATTTGGAATGTTTCGACAAATTGAAATTTGTTGAAGGTGAGTAGTATGGAATTGTTTAGATTGAGCCATGAACCAAGGGTCAACCTCATTTGGTCCTCTATGTGTTGGTACTAGCCAAACCCTAGCCTGAGGCTAAAGGCTTGGGAAAACCACTTACATGAGTTTCCAAAGAGTTAGGGATCAAAAGATGGTATGTCTTGTTTAAGGTTGTGAGTGTGTAGTGTGAGTGTGGTGTAAGCTCCAGACCTCCCAGGGTAGATCTTGTGGCCTGACCACCTATAGGAGACTTCCTCTAGGATTCCTAATGATTGGTCTCTTCCTCCCAAAACTGGAGTTTAAGCCTTAAGCATATGAAAACTCCCAGTGAAGTGAGAAAAGTTTGAATTTCTATGGGGAGGGTTCCATGACTAGTCTTCTAAGGAAGTCAACAGAAGAGTCCTATGGCTAGACCCTAGGCTTATTCTAAAGGAAAATTAGACCTCAACCAAAAAGTGAGGTCAACATATGCATCTACTCAGAGGAACAGACACATCACTTAATAATAGAGGCTCATTTAAATAAACTAATCAAATATGACATCTGTTTGGTCTGCGGAACCTGTTATGTTGACCGAGAGGTTTCCCTATTTAATACAAAAGAGAATCAAATGGGGTTTATATTAATCTGGGGTCATTTTAGTTTCCTATAAGGGCAAGCCCTTATAGTTAATTACCTCTTAGATAACTGAAATTATCTAATAAAACTTTCGATAAAGATCATGAAAGATATTTTTATGACTTTAAGAAGGCTAAGGAAATTTCAATGATATTATGATGATCGAGATCCAATAGGTGAAAGGTGCAAATTTTGGAATATTTGAATGTAAAGAATCCAAAGGAGGAAAAACTAGGGGATATCAAGGATCCAAGAGGATATCTCGGTGATTTCCCAATCTATCTTATTGTTTGGCTTTAATTTGGGAAAGTTATTTATATTTCATCCTGCCGATTTTAATTAATTAGGGCTTACATTAACTTGATATCGATCATGTGAATAGCCTAGAAGATAGGAGGATTCATGTCATATCGAATGACAACCTCAGAAGCCTAAGACGGGTTGGGGCTTATATTGCACTAAGCGCAAAGGCTTAAAAGATCAAGTGAGGGTTTATGCTGCACTAGGTGATACACTTAAAATATATAGTGTTTTTATGCACATTTTTATACCTATTTTTGATGATTTTGCGCTTTAATGGAAGGTATTTTGTGTTTTTCTTACAGGTATGATGAAAGGAGCAAAATTGGATCAAATTTGGAGCAAAAAGTGAAACAAAAAATTGGACTTTGGCGGCTATGCGCTGCATGGTTGGCGCTTAGAAGCCACAGTTAAAAATCAAATTTTCTTCATTTTTGGCACCAATTTCAAGGGGTGTTTGAAGCAACTTTTGGTAGTGATTTCCTTAACTTCCCATGGGCGACAAATTTGAATGAAGGGATGCATATTTTGGTGGATATGTTGAATAGGGATATAATTTGAAGAGACACCAAGGCACCTTTTGGATTATTATTAAAATTATGTCATGTAATGAGTCTAAGAGAGTTTTAGAGAGTCTAGTTTTTCAAGAGTTTTTTCTAATTTTCAGAGTTATCTCTAGTTTCAAAGAGTTTTTTACTTTCAGTCTTTTATTGTTTATAGTTTTTAGAGTTAGTTAGTTTAGTTTTAGAGGAGAAAGGGTTGGTGTGAAACCTTCTTTCCAACAATTTTCTTTCATCAATTTATCTATTTCTTATTGAATTCTAAAGTCGGAGTTGGAGTCAACAGAGTTGGGCGCCAACCTCTGTAGTGTCGTCCTATGGAAATTCAGGTTTCAAAGGAACTTTCGGAGTCTTGTGGAGAGGATTTTCAGATAAGTGTTTAATTCTGTTTTTATATTTAGTTTTTATTGTTGTGTTTTCTTTATGATTTCTATTTACAAATCAATGTGTGCTTGTGTTTTCTCCATGAGTTTTGAGTAGTTTTATTAATCTTTTTTTTCTTAAATGAAGAAGTAATTAAATTATGTAGGATTGTTGTTGAATGTTTAAGTGTTTAAAGTTGGAATAAGTTGTGAAGATTTAATTTCATGAACTTAATTTACTTCTTAATTTGGCCAGTTAAGTTGTTAAAATTTGTTGTGAGATTAAGTAAGATCCAATGCGGTATTGTCCCAAACAACAATTGGTAAAAATCATATGCAATTATATGGGTGAGAATTGTAGTCCATATAATTGAATGCAAATATATTAGGAGATATGTCTTTAATGGAGAGTAAAATTAGAGGTCTTTAGAGTGACAGGCTAAAGCCCCCTAATTTGGTTTGATATTTTAAATTTTGTTATAAGAAGTTAGCCCCCAGGTAGAGGGAATCGAGGGAACTCTAGAGTGAGAGCTGGTATCTTCCTTGCCTAACCATGTTCAAAATTTTAAAATTTCAAATTAACCAATGCTCTTTATAAAACTAAGTAAGGGTAAAGAATAAATTTGCTCCTATTTGTCACAACACATTTAAATACTTTCACAACAATACTTTCATAATTATTACTGCTTTATAAGAGAAAGAAAAAGATATTTTATTTCCTAGTGTTTTATATCGTATTTTAAAGTTTTGATAATTTTCATTTCCTACTTAGCTTTATATCAAAAATACCAAAAATAATTTTCAAACTTTACAAATCAAAACATACTTTCAAAAGTAATTTAAAAAGTAAAAATATAATTTTCTTATTTCTTTAAAAAGTTTTTATATTTCCCTGTAGGCTCGATGTCTCGGGGCTTAATCAGAAAGTCATATATTACTTGATAAATGATACGATAGTTGTGTAATGTCTTATATTATAAAATCATAATTATATCTAAATCATATTAGCACACGTATATTGGTCGGGGATCACTAGGTAGGCTACCTTGAAATTCTATGGCTTGTTGTTTTATTCTAAGAAAAGGTTTTGCTGATGTAGAATATGTTTTGTTGTTGAAGATGTTCGTGTTGCCCATACTGCATGCTCCACGCTCCTCGTCGTAGTGGGTTCAGTTTTAGAAGTAACAATTTAAAGAGATGAGAGAAGTATTGTGTTCTAGAAAGTTTAAAATTGAGGTGGCTTAGTATTTTAATTAAATGTTCCAGTTGATTATGGTGACCAGTGAGTTACCTCTTCCAAGGGATTCCCGGTCGTACAAGAGTCATTTTGATTTAGTTAAAGTTGTAAGTTTATTTTTGTTGGTGATTAAGTTTTCAGTTATTTAAACATGTGGGGTTCAATCATTTTCACAGTTTAAGATATGCAAGAAAGTAAAACAAGAAAGCTACAGTAGTATGTATACTGGCGGACATAGCTAGCAAATTGAACTTAAATAGGCATATGTGTGTGTGAGCTGAAACGTGTGTATGAAAAGCAAAGTATGAAAACTTATGACATAAATTAAGAGAAAACCAAAATAAGACGAAGAAGAAAATCTTGTGGGAAATCAAATATGTGAAGAAAAATTCATAGGAAAACCGTAAAAGAATCCGTAGAAAGCTCCGTAGGAAAACCACGAAAAACGGACTACAGGTCCAGGGAACCCATAAGCACGGTGGCGCGGAGGACTCAGAGCTGTGCTGTATATATCCCACCTTAAGTGAGAACTACCAATCCGTCACCCTTTGGAAGGAAATTCTAACTCGATCTGAATAGTCAATCATGGACCTTATAAAATTTTCATACATTTCAATTTTGGTTTCATGCAAATGAAAATTTTATGGGCAAGGAGGCTATTTTAATTGTGGAGGTAGTTTTTGCAATTTTATTTTAAAAAATTATATATATATATATATATATATTTGCAGAAAAACTAAAAGATTCATTCAAATATCAAAGTTGAGTACATCTGATAAAGGGGAACTTTAAAGAATCCCCCAAAAGTAAAAGCCTTAGAGGCTCAAAAGGCTTTACAGTAAAATCTATATTCCTATGTAAAGCAACATCTTTAGCTAACCAGTTAGCAGGTTGGTTAGCCTCTCTAAAAGTGTGAGTCCATTTAATCTGGGTAAAATCAATACAAGTAGGGAATGTTCTTAGGAAGTAAACCAAATTCCAAGGGGGGGACATCAATCCTTTCATGATATCAACCACCTGCTGTGAGTTAGATTCAAGCCATACATGTGAAAGTTTGAGTGCTTTGGCAGTTGTCAAGGCCCACAAAGCTGCCCATAATTCAGATTCCAAAGCTGAAGAAGATACCACAGGTGCCTGAAAGAACCACATAAGTTGGCCTAGGCTATTTCTGCAAACTGCACTAATACCAGATGAAGAACTTGTAAAGCTGGCATCAATATTGATCTTAACCCAAGGTTGAGGAGGAGGAGACCAATGCAGCAATGTCACTTTTCTTTTAGGTGGGGCAAGAGAGGCTGAGATTTTCATTACATAGCTGCAGCAATTCACCACTGTAGACTGAATTGGATTGGTTTTATCTTCATATTTATCCTTGTTTCTTGCCATCCACAGGAACCAACAGATGATTAAGGGTATGTAGAATTCCTTCAACAGTCTCTAGTCCTCCCAGCAAGCTTCAAAATTGACCCAATCATATCTGTGTTGTGGTATCTGCAGTTGATGGAGCACTTCATTCCAAACCTGTTTAGTGATAGAGCAGTGGAGGAAAACATGAGAGAAGGTTTCTTCCTGAGAATTACGAAGCCAGCATCTGGGAGCGATTTTAAGCCCTTTGAGCTTCAGAATATCATCAAGGGGCAGTAGTTTATGAAAAAGTCTCCAACAGAAAAAAGACATGGAGGGGGTTATATTGTTGTGCCAAATCTTCTTCCCCCATCGCAATGATCCAATCCCAATATGATTGATGAATGGCCTTTTTAAAGGAGAGTTGATTATCACATTTGAGGTGTAATTTATCAGGTCTATTAATGTCAATGGTTATAGATATAATTCTTTGAACAGTATCTTCCTCAACAAAAACTTTCAATAAGTCTGAATTCCATTGTCCCTGGGTCCAGAAATCAGAAACAATGAGCTGGGAGTTGTAATGAGTAGGAATTGGAAAGAGACCATCAGGCAGCCAGTTATCAAGAAAGAAATTGACCTTTCCATCTCCAATTTCCCAAAAAATGAGTTGGTTAGCAGTATCCCTGACCTTTAGCAAATTCTTCCAGTGTTTGGAGTCCCCTACTTTGGCTTGAACAATATTAGCATGGAGCTTCTTACAATATTTCTCTTTAAGGAACTGAGCCCACATGGTATCTTGCTTCCTGAACTTAATCCACTGCTTACAATGGAAAAAGATGGCTCATTTATTTGAAGCTTCTAAAGCCTAGCCCACCAGCTGTAGTAGGTTTACAAACTTTGTTCCATACAGTCCAATGAGGTTGTTTATGTTGTCCATCCCAAAGAAATTTATTAAAAAGTGTTTCTAACATTTTCTGTGTGCTTCTTTTCATGTTGACCATTTGCAGTGTATAAAGAGGGAAAGTAGATAAGATGCTTTTGAGTAAAGTTAGTCTCCCTCCATTGGATAAGAAGTTGTTTGTCCAGCAAGTGATAGCTGATGAGATCCCATTGATAACCTCATCATATCGGGATTGTCGTCTTCCGCCTTTGCTCGCTTGGACCCCCAAGTATTTAAGAGGGATATCGAGCAGCAGTGAAACCGATAAACTCTTTTAACCATTTACCGTGTTTATAGTGCTTGCTCGCCAAAACCGGCATTTCGTTCATTTAATTTCGACCAAAGCAACCTTGGACAAATGCTATATATATATATATATATATATATATATATATATATATATATATATATATATATATATATTTTTTAAAATTAGTAGGACCCACAATTAACTATCATAATCGAACTAAGACTACTAGCAACCTAAGACTGACAGCGGCAGAAATTCATAAGAATGGGTGAATAGTACCGCAAATTCCTTCGTCTACCCTCTCCAGGGTCTCTGAGTCAGGAGGTACTATTCGAGAAGTCTCTTATATCCCTCTTTTACTGCTAAGTCGTCATCGTCCTCCCCTTCCACCCTCCTTACAACCTTACTTGATGGCCCCACATATAGCAGAAAGGCTATACATGCATGCTCATGTGTCCTGCATAAGCACGGAAACTAGGCCAAGAAGTAAGAAGACACAAAGGAAATAAGGTCAGGAAAAATAAAGAGGAGATGGTGATCCACCTAGAACAACGTCGTAAGGGGGGTAAATCGACTCTCAAAGCCACACGAAGTAATAGGCATGAACTGGAGTAAAAGGCAAAGGTATACTCCATGTGTGGTGCAAAAGAGGAAACCACGGAGCGAGAATAACATGTGAAAGTAACCCCCTACGAATGAGTGTAGGCGAGAGGCTGATTGTAAAGCGTCAAAGATAAGTGAGCCGAACCTCTCCCAACATGGTGCAGAGTGGTGGTCATAAGGTATATGAAAAGCAAAACCTCTCCAACATGGTGCGAGGGGAGTGATTTATCAAACATATGAAGGATAAGGTGAAATCCCATAAGACACATAAAATAGAGAAGGTCAATCCTCTTCAACATAGTGCAAGGGGATTAATTTTTCGAGCTAGAGAATTCGTAGAAAAAAGCAAAATGTGGAAGCAAGAAAGACATAACTCCCAGTAACAACATATAAACAAAGAGAATGAGCTAAACATGTATAACATTTTTAAAATCTCCAACACGAGCATGTAGATAAAGAGAGTAAGCTAAAGATGTATGATACTTCCACATGTCCAACACTTAGCATATAGATGAAGAAAACAAGCTACACATGTATAACCATTCCACATTTCCAACACAAGTTACACATGTGTAACACTTCCACATTTCCAACACTTAGCATATAGATGAAGAAAACAAGCTACACATGTAGGGCTGTAAAAAAAAGCTCGTTGTTCGCGAACAGTTCTTGTTTGGTTATCTAAGAAGTTTGTGTTCGATTCGTTCGATAAGCAAACGAGACGAACACAAACAATTTTTTTGTTTGGTTTGTTAAACGAACCAAACACGAACAATGGCTCGTTCGTTCGTGTTCAGTTCGATAAAATAATTTAGAATAATTATTTATTAAAAAATTATGAAATTTAAAAATATTTATATTATATATATTCTAAAAATTTATCAAATTTTAAAAAAGTTCAATTCTATAAATTATATAATATAATAACTTAATAATAATAATATATCAATAATAAACTGTAGAGTATTAGTAATATAAATATTATATATTTATATAAAATAAGTTATATAAGTAATATAATATATTAATATTTATATATATTAAAAAAAAAAATTTCTCCCATATTTAAACTCACGTAAACGTAACCCTAAGCGGGATCCCTTTTTCATTCGGCGCCTCCCTCTCCCCCATTCTATCGCATGCAAATCCCTCGCGCCGTAACCCTCCAGACCTTCTCCTCATGCTCCAATCCCGCCGGCCGGAAGGAAGATGGCAATGGACGACAACTTCGATTTTGAGTAGAGGCGATGTGATGAACAAGGAAGGTGGCCGATGTGCGAGCTAAGGCATTCCAGGATCCATACATTGAAGGACGCGGTTCCTCACATTGAGCAAAGAAGTCATACGAACTTATTGACATTCTAATGGCAGGTTTGTTTAAGTAAGTGTTTCACATGCAAGTGAGGTATTCATGTATATGCTACAACCTGAGAAATATAAATAATTTATTTTTTTATATTGCTTTTTACTGTTAATGAAAATTAGTTTCTATTATTTTTTCTCTTCCAATCAATCAAATATCAATTTTTTTCTGTCTTAGTTACATACTGTTTATTTCTCAAATTTTTTGTTAAAATGATTGATTGCAGTAACTGATAGAGTTATATACTGAAGCCATGGAATCCTCACCTAGGCGCCAAAATCCGGCGCCTAAGCGCCAGGTCGATACGGGATATGTGAAGATTTTTGATGACATTTGGACGGTTATTTTGACTGTGTTAGCGGTTATTTGACCTTCTAGAAGACTGCCAGTTGTTCCTGGTTTATAGGACATGTGATATAATGTATTTGGACGCTTGGAAACGGTTTTAATTGCGAAGAGGTGCGATCCAAAGTGAAGAGGTGCGAAGAACTGGACACAGAGTCCGACGCCTAGGCTCCAGACACACCTTCTAGAAGATTCATTAAATGTGGACACATTTTGAAGAGGTGCCTCAAGGCAACCCTTGAAACCTATAAATAGGAGGGTACTCCTTCAGAGAAAAATGCCCCCATACATCCCCCTATCTAGAGCCCCATCTAGAGGGAGAATTAGAGAAATACTTTAGGGTCACTTTTATTAATTAGTGAGTTTATTTAGATTGTGTATTGAGAGTTTAAAGAGTTGGTGCTTTTGAAGTTTATTTGCTTTGGAGTCGAAGAATTCGAGAGGTTCGAGTAGGAGAAACACTTCGAGATAAGTATTTGTAATTTTATTCAAAGTTTTATTATCATGTTTTGTTGTTTAAATTCAATATGTTCTGAGTAGTTAGTTTACTTTCTCCTTTAAATTATGAAAAGATAAATAAGATAATATAAAATTTGATGGAAAATTAAAAACTACTTATATTTTAAAATATTGTGACGATATTAATACCAGATCTTCATTTACTTTACAAATTGATCACTTGTATTATTAAAATCTGTTGAAGAGTTTTGATACTTAGAAGGAGATGAATTCTTAACTAGTAGATATCACATGAATCCTTGGGTAGTCGAAGGCCTTGTGCGGGTTATTCAAGGTGAAATACAAATAAATAGGAAGATATTATATAATGGGTGTAGAATTAATAAGTTTTTAGAGTGACAGACTAAATTCTTGTGATTTGGTTTATAGAGAAGGAAAGGGTCACTAGTAGGGCCGACCATAGCCACCCTTGGACATCTAGTAGTGTGAGCCTAGATTAACCCATTCTACTAACAATACATCCGGACCAGATCTATAGGCTAGCCAATGTTCGTTACATCTGGATCAAAGGGTAAAGAATATGAATGCTTCTATTTGACACAATACCTTAAATTTATATTCTCCACGAATATTATCATTATCTTAGAAAATCTTGGATTAATTGAAAGGAAGAAAGTTGTGTTCTTATTGCTATTTACACTAATCATTTCATTACTGCTTTATTATTGCATCTAGTAAATTAAAAATATCAAATTTTGAAACTATAAAAGAAATACATAAAAATAAAATTAAAATATTTAAAAATCCATAACTCACTCCTCGTGGGATCGATACTGGGGTCTTTGTTTCAAAGCCATATATTACTTGATACGATACGTATACTTGCATAGTACCCCTAGTGTGTAAAATATTTTCAATAAAGTTATATTTGTATACACTAGTTGCTATTATTATCTATTACATATATTTGAAAGCATTAATTATTATATTTGTCATCAGCGGATTGTGGGTCAAGTTTTTGGCACCGTTGCCGGGGATTGAATTTTTAGTATGCATATATATAGCATTGGGTTAAGTTTTTGGCGCCGTTGCCGGGGAGGAGCGGAGTAGATTTTAAATATTTTTATTTTATTCATTTTCTTTTATTGTCAAAAATATAAAATACCAATATATATATATATATATATATATATATTAATAATAATAATTTTTTTTTATAAGTAGAGATTTTATTTCTTGTTAATTTACTTTTTATGCGTAGTGCTAGATCTGAAGGATTATTACCTTTAGATTCTGAATTTGAAAAAACTATTAAAAGAATTAAAAAAAGGAAAACAAACTAAAAAAATTCAAGAGATGGCTAATTTACATAACAATTTACAAAATCCAATTGAAATTAATGAACAAAATGTTTACAAACCATTAAGGGATTATACTAACCCTACAGTTGATGAACTTCATAGTAGTATTCAAACACCAACTGTAGATGCTTCATTTGAGCTTAAACCATCTATCATTCAAATGGTTCAAAATAATCAATTTGGAGAAACACCAAATGATGATCCAAATTTACATCTTGCTAGTTTTTTAGAACTTTGTGCTACCTTTAAATATAATAATGTTTCTGATGATGCTATTAGACTTAGACTCTTTCCTTTTTCTTTAAGAGATAAAGCAAAGATGTGGTTGAACTCATTAGCAACAAGTTCTATTAAAACATGGGCTGAAATGGCACAATAATTCCTTGCTAAATATTTTCCTGCTTCTAAAACTGCTAAATTAAGAAATGATATTACTTCATTTAGTCAATTTGATTGGGGAGACAATTTATGAAACTTGGGAAAGATTTAAAGAACTATTAAAAAAATGTCCTCATCATGCTTTACCTCGATTGGTTAATTATTCAAACATTTTATAATGGTTTAATCGGATCACTAAAATGAATTATTGATGCTTCACTGCTGGAGGTTCTTTAATGTCTAAATCATTTGAAGAAGCTTATACTTTAATTGAAGAAATGACTAATAATAATTTTCAATGGCCTTCTGAAAGGATTAATCCTAAAAGAATGTCAAGTATTCATGATAACGAAGCCTTTTCTATCTTAGCTTCACAAGTAGCTGCAATATCTAAGAAATTAGACAATTTTGCCATCAACATATCACATAACAACTCATCTAATATTGAAGATTCTCAAACCATTGAAACTTTACAAGTTATTGCTAGTAAAAATAGTCCGTATTCAAACTATTATAATCATAAATGGAAAAATCACCCTAATTTTAACTGGAAAAATCAACAACAACAATGGGGTAATAATCAATCCCATCCATCTGAAAATTGGAATAATCAAGTAAATTCAAATTATAAACCACCTGGATTTAATAATCAACAGAAAAAGTTATCAATAGAAGAATTAATTTTAAAAATGAGTAATCAATTACAAAATCAAAATACTGCTATTCGTAATATTGAGAATCAAATGGGACAAATCGCTAATTTAATTAATTACAGGCCTCCAGGAACACTTCCTAGTAATGTTAAAATTAATCCAAAAGAAACTGGAAAAGAACATGAACATGTTAAAGCTGTACAACTTAGAAGTGGAAAGGAATTAAAAGAAAGAATGCAGAATGAAATTGAAAAAAGAGATTGAGGTTGAAGAGATTGAAAAACCTAAAGAAACTCCTTCTCCTAATCAAGATCAAACTAATATTTCTATTAATGTGGAAGTTGAGAAACCACCACCACCTTTCCTCAAAGATTAAAACAGCTAAAGATTGATCATTAATTTTCTAAGTTCTTTGAAATTTTTAAGAAACTTACTATAAATATACCCTTTGTTGAAGCCTTGGAACAGATGCCAACTTATGCAAAATTTATAAAGGATATATTAAGTAAGAAATGAAAATTTGAAGCTTTTGAAACTGTGCAACTAAGTGAAGAATGTAATGAAATAATTCAAAATAAATTACCTCAGAAACTTAAAGATCCTATAAGTTTTACTATACCTTGTGCTATTGGAGAAAAATTTTGTGGAAAAGCTTTGTGTGATTTAGGAGCAAGTATTAATCTCATGCCATTTTCTATTTATCGAAGGTTGAATTTAGGAGAGATTACTCCCACCACTTTAACCCTTCAGTTAGCTGATAGATCTATCACTTACCCTAAAGGCGTTATAGAGGATATACTTATTAAAGTAGATAAATTCATCTTCCCTGTGGATTTCATTGTGCTTGATATGGAAGAAGATAAAGACATACCAACTAATTTAGGGAGACCTTTTCTAGCTACCGGACGAGCTATGATTGATGTGCAAAAAGGAGAATTAACTGTGAGAGTTAATGATCAAGAGATTAAATTCAATGTTCTTAAATCGATGAAGTACCCTGACAAAGAAAAATGTTATCGAATGGATATTTTTGATTTTATAATTGAAAAACACTATCGAGAAAAATGTAAAATCATTCCTAAAGAAGAAATTAAATTCTTAACTGATGAAAATGAAGAACTAAAAGAAGATGAATTACTTAAAGAAACTCATTATATTAAAGACAACTGGAAAACTTTAGACATAATTCAAAATGATATACTTTTACCCTCAATTAAAAAAGCCCCTGAACTGGAATTAAAAATGTTACCTTCACATTTAAAGTATGCATTTATTGGAAATTCATTAACTTTACCTGTTATTATTTCTTTTGAGCTATGTTTAGATCAAGAAGAAAACTTAATAGGAGTGTTAAAGAATTATAAAAAAGCTTTTGGTTGGACTATTGCTGATATAAGAGGAATAAGCCCTTCCATTTGTATGCATAGAATTTTAATGGAAGAAAATTTTAAACCTACTATTGAACCGCAAAGAAGATTAAATCCTATAATGAAAGAGGTTGTTAAAAAAGAAATTTAAAAATGGTTAGATGCTGGGATTAATTATCCTATTTCAGATAGCCAATGGGTATGTCCTATTCATTGTGTTCTGAAGAAAGGAGGAGTAACTGTCACTGTCAATGATAAAAATGAACTAATTCCTACAAAACAAGTTACTGGATGGAGAATTTTCATTGATTATCGGAATTTAAATGACGCCACTAGAAAGGATCATTTTCATTTACCTTTCTTGGATCAAATGCTTGACAAATTAGTTGGACACTCATATTTTTGTTTTCTGGATGAATATTCTGGTTATCATCAATTACTTATTGCTCCCGAGGACCAAGAGAAAACAACATTTACAAGTCCTTATGGAACATTTGCCTTTAGAAGAATGCCTTTTGGTTTATGTAATGCACCTACAACTTTTCAAAGATGTATGATGTCAATATTTTGTGATTTGATTGATAAAGGAATTGAAGTATTCATGGACGATTTTTCAGTTTTTGGAACTTATTTTGAGTCTTATTTGGAAAATAATTCCAAAGTTTTGAAAAGATATGAAGAAACAAATTTAGTTCTTAACTGGGAAAAATGCCAATTTATGGTCACAGAAGGCATTGTACTTGGTTATAAAGTTTCACAAAAAGGGATGGAAGTTGATCAAGCAAAAGTAAAAATTATTGCTGAAGTGCAACCCTCTACTATTGTTACTGATGTGAGAAGTTTTCTAGGTCATGCTGGATTTTATAGAAGATATATAAAGGATTTTTCTAAAATTGCTAAACCTCTTTGTCATTTATTGAAAAAAGAAGCTAAATTTGAATTTAATGAAGACTGTGTTAATGCTTTCAATATTTTAGAAGACAAATTAATAACTGCACCTATAATTATTGCACCTAATTGGAATAAACCTTTTGAATTAATGTACAATGCAAGTGATTTTGCAATTGGAGCTGTATTGGGACAAAAATATGAGAAAATTTTTAAAGTTATATATTATGTTATTAAAACTCTTACTGAAACTCAAAGAAATTACACTACTACTGAGGAAGAGCTTTTAGCTATAGTATATGCCTTTGATAAATTTAGACCTTATCTTCTTGGTACCAAATGCATAGTTCATACTGATCATTCCACTATCATTCCGCTATTAAATATTTAATGACGAAAAAAGATTCCAAACCTAAATTGATAAGATGGGTTTTACTTCTACAAGAATTTGATTTTCAAATAGAGGATAGAAAAGGAACGAACAACCAAATTGCTGATCATTTATCTAGAATTAAGAATGATGTTATTACTGAAGAAAATATAAATGAGACATTTCCTGATGAACATTTGTATGTTATTCAAGAATACCAAACACCTTGGTATGCAGATATAGTTAATTATTTAGTTAGCAATATTTTACCTTATGGATTAGATAACAAATTTATTAAGAAATTTAAAAATGATGCTAAATCTTATATTTGGGATGATCCTCATTTATTTAAATTAGGAAGAGATTCTGTAATTGCTAGATATGTACCTTATGAAGAAACTTATGCTATTATTCAAAAATGTCATGATTCCGAATTTGGAGGACACTTTGGAGTAGATAAAACTGCATTTCAAATTTTAAATTCAGGATTTTATTGGCCTACCTTATTTAAAGATGTGAGATATTATGTGAAAACATGTGATTGATGTCAAAGGATGGGAAATATATCCAAGAAAGATGAAATGCCTTTAAACTATATATTGAAAGTTGAAATTTTCGATATATGGGGTTTAGACTTTATGGGACCATTTGTACCATCAACTTGGAAAGATTTATATTTTATTAGCGGTTGATTACATTTCAAAGTGGATTGAAGTCGTAGCTTTACCTAGCTGTGATTCCAAAAGTGTTTCAAAATTTTTAAAGAAGATGATTTTTTCAAGATTTGGAATGCCTAAGGTAATTATCACAGATGGTGGAAGTCATTTTAGAAATATAAGAATTCAATTATTATTGGAAAATTTGGAATCAAACACAGAATTGCAACTGCATATCACCCACAAACAAGTGAAATGGTCAAGTATCAAACGAGAGAAATTAAAAGAATTTTAGGGAAGACTGTTAATCCTAAAAGAACTGATTGGGTTGATAGACTTAATTCTGCATTATGGGCTTATAGAACAGCTTATAAGACACTAATCGGAATGTCACCTTACAGGTTAGTTTATGGTAAACATTGTCACTTACTTGTTGAACTTGAACATAAAGCTTATTGGGCAATAAAGGAGTTTAATTTTGATTTGCATACTGCAGGAGAAAAATGATTATTGCAATTGAATGAGATGGATGAAATAAGAAATGAAACATGTAAAAATGCAAGTATTTATAAAGAGAAAATGAAAATATTACATGATAAAAAGATTTCAAGAAAAATATTTGAGCCTGGACAAGAAGTATTATTATTTAATACTCGTTTAAGACTTTTTCCTGGAAAATTAAGATCAAAATGGATAGGACCATATATAATTGAAAAATTATACCATTATGGAGCTGTGGATGTTAAAGATCCCAAAACGGGAAAATTTTTAAAGTTAATGGATTAAGACTGAAGCCTTATTTGGGAGATTTTAAAAAGATTTATAAGGAGGCTTATGAGTTGAGTCTACCTGATTAAAAGACTTAATTAGGTCGGGCTGACGACATTAAACCAAGCGCTTTGTGGGAGGCAACCTATAGTTATTTGTTGTTTTGTGTGTTTTTCCATTTGTAATGTAAGTTTATGCCTCGGTCTTGTTTAATTTTATATTATTTTAGAAAATTTGAATGCTAACAAGTCTTTATTGACTTAAGCTGAAAATTATCTCGAATTATATAAAGCTTAGACATTGGATCACTCTATTTCATAAATGAGTAAAAAGGAGATCAAGTTAACCTTCATTAGGATTGATTATAATTTGTGTTACTGAGTCTATATTGATCTTACCATTCTAAACTACCTGTTTTGGAGAACGAAACTTTGAAATTTGACGTTAGGCGAAACGGAGTCGAACATGGTTCCAGGGCCTAGGCGCCAGATTTGCGCCTAAGCGCCAGAGTAAAACTATGTGTCGATGGGTCCGGCGCCTAGGCGCTAGATTTGGCGCCTAAGCGCTACAGTTACTGGATCGTGTCAAAACAAAAAATCTTCAGTTTTTCACACGATTTTCTCTTATAAATGACCCTATCTTCATCCCCAATCCTTATGCAATCATTATTTCGACCCATACACTCCATTCTTGAGAGATTAGAGAGGATTTGAAGAAATAGAGAGGAGAAATCTTGGAGAAGAGGCTAGAGACAAGGTTTCAGGATCCTCAACCCTACTTCAATGGATTCATCGCTGTAAGTTTGGAGAAAATTTCTAGTTTTCTAGATAAGTTTGAAGCAGAGTTTAAAAGCATTGGAGATCGCCTCCATGAGATGTATCATCAAATTAAACATCTGGAATGACAGGCAAAACTTTAATTTGATCATCTAGCAGCTTATCAAGATGCTCAAGTTGAGATGTATGCGAAGAACAATTGGATCGACAAGAAAACGGCTATGGATTTTCTGAGAGCATTAGTATTCTTCCCGTAAGGCCAAGCAATCTTCATTGTGAAGATAATGGGAATTTGATAGTGATGTGGTGAGATTGTGATTTATCTAGTGTGTCGTTGTATCGATTTAGTGAATAGATT
Organism: Papilionanthe hookeriana x Papilionanthe teres; assembly: GCA_022702705.1. Classification (NCBI taxonomy): domain Eukaryota; kingdom Viridiplantae; phylum Streptophyta; class Magnoliopsida; order Asparagales; family Orchidaceae; genus Papilionanthe; species Papilionanthe hookeriana x Papilionanthe teres. The sequence goes on from CM040427.1 coordinate 132,976,102, forward strand.
GTGTTTGTTTGTGTGTTTGCTTTCATGTTCAATGTGTGTTGTATTTGCTTTCAAATTTGTGTTGTTTGATTGTTGTTAGAACTTGAATCATGTTATGATACTTATCTGAATTGTATTGAGCCCGAAATTGAAAATCATGAATGGATTTCGAAGAGTTTGATTTAAACTTGTGTTTAATTTGTGGATTTAATTTTTAATTTTTAAATTTTTTGGAAAATATTTTGGAAGATGGAAACTGAAGAAATACTCTTATATGAGTAACTAGAAGTTTAATTTATGAATTTTGGTGGAAAATAAAATTTTTAAGAGATTTTTTTGGAAAGGCGAGTCTGGCGCCTAGGAGCCAGAATTTGGCGCCTAGGCGCCGGTTCGGCCTGCTTACCTAAAAAACACCATTTAAACCCCCATTATCCATTTTTGATGCCTAAGCTTCATCTTCTTCCTCTTTTTTGTGAAAACCCACCTCCTAAATCCATTTTGAGGTCAAAATATCAAGATTTTGAGCCCGAAATCACTTGATTTCTTCATCTCAAGGTCAGATCTACACTCTAATCCATTTATTTTTGATTTTCACCATAGTTTTTCCTATTTTTGACAAAAAAATGAAATTTTGAGAAAAATTTTGATTTTTAGTGTTTCTCCATGAATTTATAAACTCATTTTAAGTTTCTTAAGCTTAAAAAGAGTTTAAATCTTTGATTTCTTAATTTATTTGTGTTTTCTTTCACATTTAGATGACACCAAAATCTAAGCGAGGAAAGGCATGAGAAAATTTTGACAGTAGCAAGTTCGCGACTGCTGCAGCTCATTTTCGATATCACGAATTTGCGACGTCCAGAAAATTTATCTCAGAGCGAAGCTTTTACAATCCCGGTGAAATGATCGAGAACACGATCATTGCGCACAACTGGCAACGATTCTGTTATTTCACCGTTGTTCCTGTTATTCCAGTCGTGCACGAATTTTATGCTAACTTTTTGGATGCGGAAGACTACGAAGTCTTCATCAGAGGTGTTGGGGTAGGATTTACTCCAGAAATGATCAATGTTTTTTATGGACTGCCACCTACCATCGAGTGCCACTATTCTGGATTATCTCCATCTGAAGGAGATCTTGAGATGATTATTGCTTATTTGACTGACGGCACTGGAGCTTGGAAGATCCGGAACGATAAATGGGTAAATTTCGAATCTTCCAAGTTAAATGGTATTTCAAAGGCATGACATTACTTTATTTCTGCAAGACGTATACCTTCCAACCACCTGAGTGAAGTGACTAGAGATCGAGCTATCTTAAACTACTGCATTTCAGAGAGGAAGCCGATAGATGTCGGCAGTATTATTTATGATTCTGTGGAGTCTACTACTAGATCCAGTACTTCTGTAGGACTAGGATTCCCATCTCTGATTTATTCTTTATGTGTGAACAATGGAGTCACTGCTGATATTTCTGAGGAGAAGCTGAAGTCTACCAAGACAATTGGGCGTGAGAGTGTTAGTATCTATGATCGTCTTCATGGGAAGACATCTACAGCCCCTTCTACTTCGCACCTACCTGTGTAGAGCTTCCACTTCCAAACCTTCTACTTCTACCGCCGAGCCACCGTCTAGTTTTTGGGAATCGATGCATGATCAATTTCTCGGAGCGGCGTAATGAGTTATTTCTAACTCACCTGCGAATTGATACTATGGATAAGAAGATCGATCACCTATCCGATTACACCCGCAGGAAGAGTGAATATGATGCCGAGTATTCGCAGTCTTTAGTCGATTCTTGAAGGGTGAACATGATATTCGGCTTCCCACCCGTCCTATATTTTCACCATATGTCGATCCTAAGGATGTGGAGTTTTCTTTTGGTGATGACGATGACGAGGCTACATGCAGTGATTAGTGGCCTGATTTACCTCTGAGATGTGCCGAGTCTGTTGTTAGTTTAGTTTTTGTTTGCTAGTACTGATTGTTGTTTGTCGTTTACTAGTTTAGATTTGTTTATGAGACTTTGTATGAATTATTTGATGTTGAGAGATATTTAGTTGTAGACTGAAATTTGAATGAATTTGTGTTTATTTTTTGTTTCAGCCTACTGCTTAGTATTCTAGAATAGTTAGTAATGTTATTTTATTTCTGTTAGTAATATAGTTATTTAATTCAACTATCGCTATATAAAATTTTTTGAGCCTGCTTACTTTTATATGCTCCATTATTTCTGTAATATTCATAAAAAATATATGTAGAAGTAAATTATATTTCTTTCTAGAATTTTTTTACATGCTTATAAAATTCCTTTTTAAATTATACTTTTGTTTATCTCATACATTATTATTTTCATGATATACCAAAACTTAAGTTTGGGGGAAGAGAAAATACATGCAAATTTAAATTTTATTTGTCCTTAATAAACTAATATTTTCTAAAAAAAAATCTTAACATAACATAAGGAATGAAGAATCTATTTAAGATCACTTAAATTTTTGAAATTATAAATAATTTAGTAGACTTAACCAAAATTTTAATAAATTTGATTGATTTTAAGAATATAATTATTTAACTTAAAGAAGAATAAAATTAAGAAATTTTTCTATTCATAAAAGAAATAATTGAATTTTAGAAGTATTAAGAAATAAAAAATTATAACTTGAAAAAGAAAAGATTGAAAATCTTTTTGAAATTCTATTCATGTTATAATAATTAAGTGAAAATGTAAAAGTTTGAAAATATAAATTAAGGATAGTGAAGTTCAAAATCATTAACAGGCTATCCAGATACAATAATGCTCACTGTGAAAAAAAAAGAGAAAAAGATGAGAAGCTTGAGGATATGCCTAATCAAAAATTGGCTTCATTTGAATTATCTTATATGAAGAAAACTAGTTACATAATTTTACTTAATTTTCATGCTTGAATCTTTATTTAAGAAAGACTTTTCATGAAAATCTTTTTCTTGTAAATAATCTATGTGATCTTAATATTATAAACTTCTATTATTTTCGAAATGAATGAAAATTTTTTGAAGTCTTATGATTTGGTAGTTGAATATTCTTTAAATTCTTAAAATTAAACTTAGTTAGTGAAATGTGGTTAATGATTTACTAAAGCCTTTATAAGATCAAAAATTACAAGGAGTCTTAAATATTTATCTTTCATTTCAATTGTTATACATTTTATATTGTAAAAAGGGTTACTTGAGGACAAGTAACATTTAATTTTTGGGGATTTTGATCCATGAAAAAAATACCCATTTTTTTGCCTTGATTTTTATCAAAATTTTAAGGATATTATACTTTAATGAAATGAATTTTTGTGTTTTTGGATATAGGTGATGGAAAAATATTTAAGAAGAAAAAAAAGTGAAAAAGGAGCAAAAATGAGCAAAAAGGAGCAAAAATGGAGCCAAAATGCAAAAATGTCAAAATTATTGGTCTGGCGCCTAGGCGCCAGGTCGATACGGGATCTGTCAAGATTTTTGACAACTTTTGGATGGTTATTTTGATGGTGTTAGCGGTTATTGGACCTTCTAGAAAACTGGTAGTTGTTCTTGGTTTATAGGACATGTGATACAATGTATTTGGACGCTTGGAAACGGTTTTAAACGCGAAGAGGTGCGATCCAAAGTGAAGAGGTGCAAATAACTGGATGCAGATTCCGGCGCCTAGGCACCAGATTCCGGCGCCTAGGCGCCAGACACACCTTCTAGTAGATTCATTGAATGTGGACACATTTTGAAGAGGTGCCTCAAGGCAACCCTTGAAGCATATAAATATAAGGGTACTCCTTCGAGAAAAACGCCCCATACATCCCCCTATCTAGAGCCCCATCTAGAGGGAGAATTAGAGAAATACTTTAGGGCCACTTTTATTAATTAGTGAGTTTATTTAGAGTGTGTATTGAGAGTTTAAAGAGTTGGTGCTTTTGAAGTTTATTTGCTTTGGAGTAAGGAGAATTCAGAGGTTCAGTAGGAGAAACACTTTAGATAAGTATTTGTAATTTTATTCAAAGTTTTATTATCATGTTTTGTTGTTTAAATTCAATGTGTTCTGAGTAGTTAGCTTACTTTCTCCTTTCAATTATGAAAAGATAAATAAGATAATATAAAATTTGATGGAAAATTAAAAACTATTTATATTTTAAAACATTGTGATGATATTAATACCAGATCTTCATTTACTTTACGAATTGATCACTTGTATTGTTAAAATCTGTTGAAGCGTTTTGATACCTAGAAGGAGATGAATTCTTAACTAGCAGATATCACACGAATCCTTGGGTAGTCGAAGGCCTTGTGCCTGTTATTCAAGGTGAAGTGCAAATAAATAGGAAGATATTATATAATGGGCGTAGAATTAATAAGTTTTTAGAGTGACAGACTAAATTCTTTTGATTTGGTTTATAGAGAAGGAAAGGGTCACTAGTAGGGCCGACCATAGCCACCCTTGGACATCTAGTAGTGTGAGCCTAGATTAACCCATTCTACTAACAATACATCCGGACAAGATCTATAGGCTAGCCAATGTTCATTACACCTGGATCAAAGGGTAAAGAATATGAATGCTTCTATTTGGCACAATACCATAAATTTATATTCTCCACGAATATTATCATTATCTTAGAAAATCTTGGATTAATTGAAAGGAAGAAAGTTTGAAATAATTTTAAGTTTGAAAATTTTAAGATATGAAATTAAACCGATCTCACATCCCAAATAGTTTATATAAACGAGCACCGCACCATAAATAGTGTATCTATCCCGAAGAATAGACACACTGGTTGATGATGGAGCTCGATTAAATAAACTAGAAGATTTGTGACATCTGTTTGGTCTGCGAACCAATTTTATAAGCCGACAAGTTCCCCTGCTTAATATAAAGGGATTAAGCAAGGTTTATATTACCTGGATTTTTAAAGTTTTCTATAAGGGCAAGCCCCTATAGTTAATTACATCTTAAATAAAGGGAATCATTTATGAAAACTCTCGATAATGATCAGTGTTTTCGCTCTCAAGAATTTTAAAATTCAAGGTTTCAAACAAATTGAATTTTGGAAATTTCAATAGGGAATAACTCAAATTTGGAACAGTTATTTTAGGAGTCCAAAGGAAGAAAAGTAGGGGATGTCACAGACCCGAAGTGAACTTCGGTGACTTCCCAACTATCCTATGATTTAATTTCAATTTGAGCGAATTATTTGATGTTTCATCCTGCCAATTTTAATTAATTAGGACTTATATTTGTATGACATAATCATACAAATAGCCTCAAAGATGTGAGGGTTTATGTCGTACCAAACAACTACCTCGGAGTCCTAAGACCAGTTAGGGCTTAATTTGCATAATATGATTATGCAAATGCCTAACGAAAAGTTGAGGATTTATGTTGCACTAGGCAAACTACCTCGAAATTCTATAGCTTGGTTATTTAATTCTAGAAAAAGGTTTTGCTGAAGTAGACACAAGTTTTGCTGTTGAAGATGGCAGTGCTGCCCACTGTGCTCCAAGCTCCTTGTTGTTGCAGAGGTTTAGGTTTAGAAGGTGAAAATCAGGAGATGAGAGAAGTGTTATGGTTTAGAAAGGTTGAAAATTGAGATGGCTTAATTTTTTAATTAAAATAAATCTTAAAGTTGATTAAGCAGAACCGGTTAAGATCCCACGGTTTCATCATCCCAATACCATTATTTTCATCGGATTTGCTTAGTCCAAATGAATTTGCTAAACTCAACTGAATGAGTTTCACACCTTCATTTAGACAGTGGGAAATCTTGTTAGCAACACGTGGGTTACATCATCCGAGGGATTCCCGATCATCCAATGAGACGTTTTAATTTTAGTTGTAATTGCAGTTTCATTTTTGTTGGTGATTAAATTTTGAGTTGTTTAAACATGCTGGGTTCGATCATTTTCATGCATTTATAAGTACAGGAAAGTAAGACATTTAATAAATTACTAAATGTAAATTGCAATAAACTTAAATGCATACCTGGTGGGCATTCCCGTCATTTTCACCTGCACTTAAAACACATATAAAGACATTTATATATTTTCAACAAGTACCTAGGTAAAGCTCAGGGAAGGTTCTGGTTGTTTACCAAAATCCTAATCCTATTGCTAGTTACTCCTTATGATGTCTAGATTCTTGTGTTTTGTTAAGCATAATTTTCTTCAACAAAGGACAATGAAATCTCACTATTCTTTTAAAACATCTCATCAAGTTAGAGAAGTGCTCAGAATGGAGTTCTGAACATCATCCTAAACATTTTTAGGGATTATTTTGAGTTCAGTTAGTTGTATTGTGGTGATGAATCAATCACCCGGGTTACTCTTGCTCAGTGAATTAGGATGTTTGATTATCCTATGAGTAAAGTGACATTTCATTTAAGAGTTATAATAATGAAAGACTTTAGGGGCAAGTAGGTTCATTAAGGAATTTAAACATTCTTAGTTTAAAGTTGGAATTAATGGTTTAAAATGATTTAGTTTGTGATCAATCCCTTTTTTTTAAAATGTTTTAAATTATTTTAAGTTTGGAATAATGTTCAAGTTGTTTAATTCAATTAAGTTTTGATATTTTAAATAATCTTAACATTTTAGATTGATCTTTAAATGTTTTAAATTTATTTTTAAATTTAAGTTTCAAACATCCTCAAGTTAGCTTTAATGTCTTAATGTATTCCCATTTAGCTTTAACATTTTGAATTTATTTTAATTTAAGTTTTAGATAATTTCAAATTAATTTTCTTTAATGTCTTTAATTTGATCATAAGATTTTTTCAAAAATTGTTCCTTTCTTAAAGTATTAATTTCCATCATCATTTTATAGTTCCATTAATTGATATTTAAATAATGTTTGATAAAATTATTGATTAGGGATTCAATTTAAGGAATTAAAATCTTCCTATATTCAACACCCCTTAATCTTAACAATTCACTTCTTAATTAACCTTCCAAATTTTATGTGATTTGATTAATGTTTCTTCTTTAATGTTTGAGGTAGTTTAATGAGTTTCTACCACTTAAAATGCCTATCTTTCAATCATCCAAAATAAAGTTAGGATCAAAGATTTACCCTTTCCCTTTGGTTTAGCTTAGATTTTAATTAAGGTTAAAATTCCTTAATTACCATTATGCCCCCTTTAAACTTGTTCATCTCATAACTCATCTAATTAAGCTCAAATGAATCTGAAGCTTTTATGTCACCTTACTCACATGTCTATTAAGACATTAGAGGAGACAATGTGATTTTTCTGATTTTAATTTAATTTATATAATTATTTTAATGAAAATAGGGATTTTCAATTAAAATTTCATGACATGATCAAGAGGAAGTTTCTGTCCTTAGGAAAATTATGGGAGGTTCCTATTGACTAGAGGATCACTTGGACCAATATTGGTGATTTATTTTATTTTATTTTATTTATTATAATTATTTTAAGTTTTGAGGTATTAATTAATTATAAAATAAAATTAGAGTAGAAAAATGGGTTTTATATTTTTCTTAAATCTCTCTGATCCCAAGAATCTCAGAGAAATAAATTTTATATTTTTCTAATTTTTCCTTAAATTTTTAGAATTAATTTAGTGAAAAGGTTGAAAAATCCATTTTTAATATTAAAAATGCCTTAAGCCTTTAGTATTCAATATCTTTGTTTTGGGACTTAAGAAAAATATTTGGTTGATTCTTAAGTTATTAGAGGACCAAATATAACATTTTTATGAATTTTAATATTTTTGTGATTTTTATAATTTTTTAATTATTAAAATATTAAAAGTTAGGTCAAAATGAAGTTTTTTAGAAAAATCCAATTTTAATTTTCTTAGACTCCTCTAATATCAGAGAGTCCCCAAAATCAATTTGGTGAATTTTTTAAATGTATTTTGAGTTTTATGAATTTTTTAAGTTTAAATTTGGCTATGTTACTTAGAAAATCCATTTAATGAGTTGAACCATTTTCAATTAACTTTAAACTTTTTATGGGGCTTCCGCTGACCCTAAAGATCAGTGGAGAATTGATTTCAATTTATTTTGACTTTTAATTTGCCTTAATTAATTCAATGTTGATTTTAGGCCAAGTGAACCATTAGGGTTATCTATGATGTTTTAGCTCATGCCACAATTATCCCAAGTTCCTCTATTCATAAGGAAACTATCTTAATTTTCCTAGAAATTTCTAAACAATATACTAATTACTGGAATTAAATACCAAAATAGACATAAAAACTTAGAAAATAGATAACTTGCCATAGACATAGCCTTTAGCCTTAAAACATTCAGAGAATGTTCCCAAAATCAGAGGCTATAAAAGCCCTATGATCTCATGTCATGGTGAATTGTGTGTGTGAGTGGAGAATTAAAATACTCAGATCAATATTAAATTAATTAAAAATTAAATACTCAATAAAATAACTTGATTTCTTTTCCACATTATTCTCCTCTGTTCACTGAGCAAGAGGGCATTTTTCTGCAAAGTTATGGATTTTTAAATTTCTGAGTAATTAAATAAATAGAAAAAAGAGATTTTTCTACTTAAACCAATCAGCGCTGACTGGATCCTACGACAGATCGAAAGCACACACAGTGCGGTTTGATTCGCCGCTATCTGACTCGGCAGCCACGCGTCTTGTTGTTCTGTCTCGTTGCTCCATCCGGCTTGATCTCTGCCATCCATCTGATACACGCACGATCAAATGTGTGTAAGCCATATCTCACCAAGTCCAGGCCACCTGGGGCTATCCTACGGCTTGAGCATCCTATAGGAATTCATCTTTGTCTTCCTACACATTGGTCCTAACCTTCCAAGTGATTTGGAGGTTGATTACCATCTATGTAAGATTCCAAAGAGAATCAAGATTTGGTTTGAATTTCTAAATGGTGGGTTCCATCTCTAGTCTTCTAGGATAGTCAAGGAGAAGTCCTATGGCTAGATCCTAAGCCCTAAGAGGAAAGAAGAGATCTCACCAAAAATGGGGTCAACAACACTACATTCTTTCCTCCCCTTCTTATTCTTGCAAGCAACATAGATAAACCTCATCCATATGAATTTTATGATAGGGGCAACAAAGAGCTATTTAAACCAACTTAGAACATGCCAAGTAATAAGATTTCCATGTAAATATCTCATAGGAAGGATCTAAACCCATTCCGAGCAAATAAAACATTGCATACTTTCACATAAGTATGAGATAGAAGTGACTTAAAACAACCCCAAGCAAGTACATAGGTGTAGTGTTTTAATTTAACATAGCATAGAACCATTCCAAACTCATTCTCTACAAGTTAGCATGTGCAGATTTTGATTTAACATAGCGTAGAAGTGTTCCAAACTCATTTCCTACGAGCTAGCGTGTGTAAATTTTGATTTAACATAGCATAGAAGTGATAGCATTCTTTCCGAGTAAGCATACGAATATCAATTTCATATTTGGCAAAGCCTAGTCATGATAGCCTCCTTTCCAAATGAGCACAACAACCAACTAAGAGAAGTGTATTAGATATGCATGTGAAGAAAGACAGGTTTCATATGATAAGCATGTGAAAACTCATTCACCATAGGATGATTTATGTAGATAAAGGGAATTTCAAAATTCCATGGGCAAAACAACATTTTCATGCTTAGGATGAGGTGAAAAATATATAAAATTAAAGCCTAGATGTTATACATGTGAAAACTTGGTAAGATAGATGTCAAACAAGCACATAAATTTACCAAAACTATTTCCATATGAAACAATCATTTTCAAACAACTTCAAAGTGTTAAAATGAGGTGGAAAGCATGTGGAATTAAAGCCTAAGTGATGTATATATGAAAGCTTAGTGAAATAGGTGAAAAATAAGCTCACATGACTTCACTTGGAGGTGTTTCAAAAGTAGTGCAATTTCAATCCGAAAATTGCATTTAAACTCACCAAACCATGCTAAATATTTCAAATTAACTTGCCACTCTTTCCAAATAATTACATAGATGCAAAGCCCTCATTTTATAGCCACATAAGTTTGGTTTAAACCAATCCTAATTAAAGAGGTAAGTGTAGATTTTTGATGTCTTGTAAACATGAAGTTGATACAAAGTGATTCCATAAAACATATGAATGCAGAATTTTATTCTTAGATGGCATAAAATTGATACAAAGCAATTCTAAGGCATTCCATGAGTGTAAAATTTGTGTTTACGCAAGTAAAAAGATGATATAAACCATTTCTAAGAGAGTGCCTAAGTGCAGATTTTTCACTTTGAATGACACCAAATTAACATGAAACATTCCTAAAACATCACATGTGTGTAAAATTTATGTTTAGGCAAGTGTAAAGATAGTAAAAACCAATTCTAAGAGAGTGCTTTAGATGGCACAAATTTGATATTAGACAATCCAAAAACAACATATGTGTGTAAAATTTATGTTTAGGTAAGTGTAAAGGTGATAAAAACCATTTCAGAGAAAGTGTGCAAGTGCAGATTTTTCACTTTAAATGGCACAAGTTTGATATAAGACATTCGCCAAAACAACACAAGGGTGTAAAATTTATTTTTAGGCAAGTGTAAAGGTGATAAAAACCATTTTTGAGAAAGTGCGCACAGATTTTTCACTTTAAATGGCACAAGACATTCCCAAAACATCACAAGGGTCATGTAGATTATCAAACCAATGATATACAATTTGGACTATCCATAAAAAGAGGAAAAGAGACCTTCCAAATATCTCATGAGACCATTTAAACTCTTAATTATAAATATGCCATTTTAACCTTCCATAAAGAGAGCTAAAATAGATTTTTGAACACCCCATAAAATAAGCTAAATACTTAGCTATAAATATGAAACTCTAGCCATCCAAAAGCTACCTGATGCGACTTATTTATATGCTAGAATTTATGACCCCATATTTATATATTTATAATGATTTTGTAAAGTCACAATTTCAAACGCAAGTATACGTATCATATCAAGTAATACAAGGCTCTAATGGAGTCCCGTTTATCGATCACACATGGAAGCGAGGTAAAAATGTCCTTAGTCAAATTCTAGTATACTACTATCAGACTTTAGTTTGGAAGGTCGATATAAGTGGTTTTTCTTTAACAACTACTCCTAAAGGTAAATATTAATTTTAAAATAACTAATAAATACTCCTAAAGGAAAATATTGCTTCTAAAGATAACCCTTTTTGGATAAATTGGTTTGGTGAATTTTGAGATAATAAAATCTACTAATCTTATGTAATGAATTGGATAAAGTTTAGGAATGATATACATTAAATATTGTATATGTCAAATGGGAGCATAAATGTTTCTTTACCCCCAAAAGAGTACGTCCTCTTCCAAGCATGTAAAGAACACTGACATATCTTAAGTTCAATCACTAAATCGAAGGCTAGGCTGGGAGGATGCCGACTCTCACTACGGAGCTCCTACTCACCCTTCACCCGAAGGCTAACCTTTGACTTTAGTTACCAATCTTAGGACCAAATTGAGGATCTCAGTCGTCACCCTGAAACCTCTAATTTGAAGCCCATCAAAATACATTTCCATATTTATTTGCACTCAATCCCCATGAACTACGCAATTCATTCACGGACATTGAATGTGGTTCCACTTTGTTGAGAATTACACCTCCCCTTTCGAGTCAATGCAATTACAACAAATTTTAACACTACAACAGGCCTTTATTGTAATGTAAATCAAGTGCAAGTAAAAACCATCACATTTATAATTAAAACATCTTTTAGCAAGCATCCCAATATCCTAATCATGAATCCTACTCATTGCAAAAGAAAAGTAGAATGAAAATAATGACATAATCTTCTTATGCCACTATTTCCAAAGAAGAAGAAAGAGTAAGAGAAAGACATCACAAAGCACGAAGAAAACACAACGGAAAACTTCATTTCAAAGCAAATCCACAAAATAAGTGTTTATAAAACCATAAGATGATGAAGAACACAATACTTAGTTTTTTTCCCTTGAAAGAATGATGAAAATCTCCCACACAAAGTCTCCCGTCGATCCATGCAATGCTAGAACATTCCCTTACATATTCTCTCAAAATCCCCTCTCCAATCTCTCCAAAAAGGTAGAAATCTACATTTCTAATCCTATTTCTAAGATCTCTAATCATTCTCTACAATTTTCTAACTTATACTCCCCTCTTTTTGGCTTCAAATTTGGTTTAAAATAGTGTAGGGACGAATTTCTGAATAGGTGCATGAAGAAACCTTCCAAAAAGTGTCCAGATTCAATGTATTTGGCCAATAATTGCTCCTGGCGCTGTCGGCGCCGTACTTGGGCGCTGCCGGTGCCCAAAAATCGTGGTCGCGGGTTCCTGGCGCCGCTGGCGCCCTATTCTGCACAGCTCCACCATTTTGCTCCGTTTGGCTCCGTTTGAGCTCCGATTCGCCCCGTTTCAGTTGTGTTGCGTTTCTAACAGATAGCCCTACAAAATAAGCATAAAAACAATATTTCTTTAAAGTGTAATCTCATTCAAAAATATGCAAGAAGTATAAAAGAGATTAAGCATAGAAAGACTTATCGAAAGGTGTTAGGCCAAAATTTGCTTTCTTGCTCTTTTTTGCTCCAAATTGCACCGTTTTTGCTTCTTTTTCTCCAATCACCATTTCTTGTACCTAAAACTAAAAAACATACAAAATACCTTCCTTTAAAGTGTAATATCATAAAAAAATGAGTAAAATTATATAGCAAAAAGCGTATATATTTTAGGCGTGTCAAATACCCTCAAACTTAATAGTTACTTGTCCTCAAGTAACACTATAACTTTAAAAACCAAATATATTAACTTGTGATTGTGGGTTTCAATAGAGTTTCCAATAATTTCATCTCAGAAATATTATAGTATAACATAGGAGAAATTCTAACAAATCAACCTATGACTAGAGCATAAGAATATCTCATATTCAACTTAAGAATCCTAATTTTCTATTTACTTCAAAAGTTATTGAAACTTGTCAAACTAAAGATTCAAAGAAAGTATAAAAACAGAATTTAAGAACCTTATCTATACCAATTTGACCAATACTTTTTGAAATAAGAATAAGCTTAGGATTATTTTTAAGTCTTTTCATTTAAAAAGATTCAAGTGAAACCAATTTTTGATTAGGCTTTTCCTCACTTATTTTCTTTTCTTTTTTTTCTTTTCTTTCGGGATCATTTTCAATCCCTTTTTTTCACTTTTTTTTTCTTTCAGGATCATTTTTAATCTCTTTTTTTCTCTTTTTTTATGTGAGAATTTTTATATCTGGATAGGCCTTTAATAATTTTGAATTTCACTATCCCCTTTCTAAAGTTGAAAACTCAAAACTTTCCCTTACTTTTTATAAGTGTAAGTATTAGATCGAAAAAGGTTTTCAATAAAGACTCAATTCTCATTAAGTATAAATCTAAGAATTTTAGCTTTTCAAATATTCAACTCTCTTCTACCATAAATAGCAAAATCATTTTCCCAATGTTTCCTACAAAATATCTTAACTCTAGAACAGTTTCTTCACATAGGATTTCAACTAAGTTATTTTTCTAACATTCCTAAAATCAAATTATAGTAACCTAAAGGTAACACCACATACCCCAAGTCATTTTAAAAGTAATATTAAATTAAATACATGCTACAGAGGACAAATAAAGTTTAACTTTGAAAGTTATTTTTCTTTCTCCCCCCAAACTTAAATTTTTAAATATTTTGCAATTAATTCCATAAAATGTAGTAGGAAGAAAACGTAAAAACAAAATCTTCTAACTACTACAACATCCTATCAAATTCATATACATGCAAAATTAGGATAGAATGACTGCAGGAGAAAGTAAATCTAGCTTAAAACATGCTTACAATAATATTACATTAAAAGAAAGTATTTTCACTTTAAAATTTTATTTTTCTTCCTACCACCAAACTTAATTTTTAACATATATAACATTTAGTATAGAAAATATAAGTAGGAAGAAAAACAGTTTAGAAATTCTATCTACCACAAATGTCTATAAAAAACATCTTCAATTATTCATCAGGACAGAACAATATGCAACAGAAAGTAAATCTAAACTAATCATGTCAGAATGAAGTTCACTAAATAAAATTTTAATTAGCATAGCAGGTATCAACAAGGGAATATAAAAATGTTCTTCAAGTCTTATATAAAGTTGTAACACAAACATAAACACACATATGATAAATGAGGATAATTCTTCCTTTAACTTATCACATCTCACTAAATTACCTCCAATTTCTAACGAAATCACTACATTAATATATTAGGTACTTTTAAATGATTTTATAGATTATAATCCCAAAGATAAAATTATCCCTGATGTATTGGCTCCTAGGCACCAATCTCAGGCATCATCTAATCTCTTTAATTAAGCACATCTAACAATTATAAATCGTAGTGTAAGATCATCCATAAGTTATTCATCAAATAGGTTCGCGACTCCTACCAAATGAAATCAAAGTCATAGAAAGGATGTAACAAAATTAAGATGGATCTGTTACAGTTTAAATTCATGATGTCTCTTGTAAAACTTAAATCCGGGTAAGACTCAAGTCATAGTGGGCTCGTCAATCCAACTACTACAAGAGAACATAAAAGTTTAACCATAATAAGAAGTTAAGGAATCAACTCCTTCATGACACACAAAGATAAAATAAAACAACAAACAATCCAAACATCTATTAACAATAATCAAACTTGAACAATCCACACTAAAGCAAGCACAATACAACACTAACAATCATGACTCTCAAGCACACTAAATCAAAGCACACTGATAACTATGAGTTGCCTCCCATAAAGCGCTTGGTTTTAACGTCGCGGGCTCGACAAATGATTCCTCCTGGATCAAAATTCCAATTAAGTAATCCTCGATCAATCGCCCAATCTTTTCAGATCCAGGGATTCCTACAAAATTCTCAAATTGTAATTTTTCATTCAGCTCTTCTTTTTCAGATTGATTCATACCATTGTTCCTCATATTTCTTTCTAGATCCAATATTCTTCTATTGATTTTCTCAATCCGCATATTAATATCATCCTTGAAATTTATAAGAAATGGATATATATATATATGATAATTCAATATCTCCCAAATTTTGGATTGGATTCTATCTAGATAATTCATATTCTGGATCAAATTCTTCTACATTACTCTTATGATTCAAGTTATCTTCCAATTCTTCCTGTTGGTACTGAGTAAAGAGTTGAGGTGGTCTTTTTATATATCTATCTAATTCCTTTGGAATTTCATTCATTGGTCTTTCAATCTCTTTTTCTTCTTTTCTCAACTCATCGTTTATTTGAATCATATCCTCAAATTCAATAACTTTAAATTGCTCATCATTCATTTGCTTAGGGTTTATCTCAGGGTCACTAGGTAAAATCTCTTGGGGATAACTGTTAATTGCATTCATAATCTGCCCTAACTGGTTTTCTATATTCTTCATAGTCGCCCCTTAACTTTCTAGCTTACATGCCAATTGAATCACATCCTTTTCTAATAGTAATTCCTTTTCCTCATCTTGTGGGTTATAGTGAAATCTATAAGGAAAAGAAATTCCTTCGCTAAAATCGTCCTGATTATTCCAATCACATATCTGATTAAATTGATTATCTTCCCAAAATTAGTTTTCTCCTCCAAAATTAGTATTCCAGTTAAAGTTTGAATAATCTTCCCAACCTATATTGCAATAATCAGAATAAGGATTGTACATCTCAGGGCCAGTTTCAAAATAGTTACGCTCAATCAATTGTCCAAATGAATTTTTCTTTATAACTTGGGGGACCTTGAGGATAACTCTTTATGTATTGATCTAACTTCCTCTCAATATCACCAACCTGAGAACTTAATAAAGTAAGCATATCATCTTGAAAATTCGTTACTCTCTTAGGGTTGACTCTTTCAAAATTACTAGAATTATAATCCAAATCTGAATATTCATTATATTGTCGATCCGCCATTTCTACATTAAATCCATGGAGTCTTTTCTGATTCATCATCCTCCTAAAAGTTCTCTCTAAATCCGAGTCGTAAGATTCAAGGTCTGCAGCTCCTGAACTACGCATACAAATTTAAAGACTTAACTAATAGGATAGATATCAAAAATATTTTTGGTATTTTGAATTTTTTTTGAAAATAAACACACAATAATTAAACACACTATATAGTACTATAAATTCCAAATCTAAGTCTTATAGGTTTAACTAAAATTCTCCTAAAGTTCTTACCAAAGCTTCCCCGGCAACGACGCTAAAAACTTGATGCGACTTATTTATATGCAAGAATTTATGACTCCAGATTTATATATTTATAATGATTTTGTAAAGTCACAATTTCAAACGCAAGTATATGTATCATATCAAGTAATACAGGGCTCTAATGGAGTCCCGTTCATCGATCCCACTGGTAAGCGAGGTAAAAAGGTCCTTAGTCAAATTCTAGTCTACTAATATCAGACTTTAGTTTGGAAGGTCGATATAAGTGGTTTTTCTTTAACAACTACTCCTAAAGGTAAATATTAATTTTAAAATAACTAATAAATTCTCCTAAAGGAAAATATTGCTTCTAAAGATAACCCTTTTTGGATAAATTGGTTTGGTGAATTTTGAGATAATAAAATCTACTAATCTTATGTAATGAATTGGATAAAGTTTAGAAATGAGATAAATTAAATATTGTATGTGCCAAATAGGAGCATAAATGTTTCTTTACCCTCAAAAGAGTACATCCTCTTCCAAGCATGTAAAGGACATTGAAATATCCTAAGTTCAATCACTAAATCTAAGGCTAGGCTGGGAGGATACCGACTCTCACTACCGAGCTCCCACTCACCCTTCACCCGAAGGCTAACCTTTGACTTTAGTTACCAATCTTAGGACCAAATTGGGGATCTCAGTCTGTCACCATGAAACCTCCAATTTGAAGCCCATCAAAATACATTTCCCTATTTATTTACACTCAATCCTCATGAACTAAACAATTCATTTACGGACATTGAATGTGGTTCCACTTTGTTGAGAATTACACCTCTCCTTTCAGGTCAATGCAACTACAACAAATTTTAACACTACGACATGCCTTTATTGTAATGTAAATGAAGTGCAAGTAAAAACCATCACATTTATAATTAAAACATCTTTTAGCAAACATCCCAATATCCTAATCATGAATCCTACTCATTGCTAAAGAAAAGTAGAATGAAAACAATGACATAATCTTCTTATGCTACTATTTCCAAAGAAGAAGAAAGAGTAAGAGAAAGACATCGCAAAGCACGAATAAAACACAACGGAAAACTTTATTTCAAAGCAAATCCACAAAATAAGTGTTTAAAAAACCATAAGATGATGAAGAACACAATACTTAGCTTTTTTTCCCTTGAAAGAAAGATGAAAATCTCCCACACAAAGTCTCCCATCGATCCATGTAATGCTAGAACATTTCCTTACATATTCTCTCAAAGTCCCCTCTCCAATCTCTCCAAAAAGCTAGAAATCTATATTTCTACTCCTATTCTAAGATCTCTAATAATTATCTATATTTTTCTAACTTCTACTCCCCTCTTTTTGGCTTCAAATTCAGTTTAAAATAGTGTAGGGACGAATTTCTCAAGAAGTGCATGAAGAAACCTTCCAAAAAGTGTCCAGATTCAATGTATTTGGCCAATAACCGCTCTTGGCGCAGCCGGAGCCGTACTTGGGCACTGCCGGCTCCGTACTTGGGCGCTGCCGACACCCAAAAATCATGGTCGCGGGTTCCTGGCGCCGCCGGTACCCGATAGGGCGCCTCCTGCACCCTATTCTGCACAGCTCCACTATTTTGCTCCGTTTGGCTCCGTTTTAGCTCTGATTCGCCCTGTTTCAGTTGCGTTGCGTTACTAATAGATAGCCCTACAAAATAAGCATAAAAACAACCTTTATTTAAAGTTTAATCTCATTCAAAAATATGCAAGAAGTGTAAAAGAGATTAAGCATAGAAAGACTTATCGAAAGGTGTTAGGCCAAAATTTGCTTTCTTGCTTGTTTTTGCTCCAAATTGCCCCATTTTTGCTTCTTTTTCTCCAATAACCATTTCTTGTACCTAAAACAAAAAAAATACAAAATACCTTCCTTTAAAGTGTAATAGTATAAAAAATGAGTAAAGTTACATAGTAAAAAGCGTATATATTTTAGGCGTATCAGTACCAATCAAGCCTCTTATATGTCCCATATAGCAAACTAAACATTTAAAATGAACACAAAATTCTAGCCATCAAAAAGGAGGTATGAGGAGAACTCCTAATATTTCCATGAAACTTGTTAACCATTAAACATGAATATAAAACTTTCATCAAAGAGGTATAAAGAGAAACCTCTTTAAACTTCACACAAAGAAAAGACTAACATAAATCTTTCATACATCGCTTAAAATCAAGGTAAATGTGAAGCATGATCACAACTCTTAAGCCACCATACATAAAATTTTAACCATTAAAGCTGGAATACTATAAGCCATCTAAAATATAAAACCTTTAGCCACCAAGAATATGAACTTTTAGCCATCAAACATATGAACTCTTAGCCATCCATACAGCATGAAAGGAACTTCCCAAGCATCACATATAGCAAAGACTAGCTTGGAACCACCTACTTGGATTTTCGGCCAAGCATAGGGGATCCAAAAATTTTCCATAAAACCTCATAACAATGAATCGAACCATGAAATCCAACAAAAATGAATTTAACTTATTCCTTTCAAATCATAAATTTTAAACTAAACATGAGGGGCAAGAGACATTTCATCACTTAAATATTTCCATAAATTAAGCTAAAGCATGCAATAGATTTCTACCAATATAAAGCACAAACCAGAAATGATTGAAGCTAACAGAAGGGATGAAGAGTAGAGAATCCGACAGCACTTCCCCTCTAAATTTCGGTCTCACCTTTTGGAGCAAGAAGAAAGCATCATTCTTATAAAGAAATGAAGATAGAAAAGAAAAAAAAATCCACCCATTCCATAATCATCATAACCAAATAAAAGAAATACTTATCCTTGATGCTAGGGCTTAGACCATGATGAAAAAAACAAGGATGAAACTCTAATGGAAGTCATGAGCTTCTCCACATTTGCCACACAAGCAAAGCTATGTGACTTAGGATAGATTGAAGCATGGGGAAAGTCTTCTCCATGCTTCTCATGCCGCAAAAGGACAAGGGGAAGGAAGCAAGAGGGCAAGCATGGAGAGGGAGCAAGGAAATTTTGGCTAAGCTCTCATGGCTGAAATATTCATTTCACATGGAGGAGGAAGGGGTGACGGCAGCTATTGGGGGAGAGAAGAAGGGAAAATTTTAAGTTAAATGGGGGTAAAAATGAAATTTTTAATTATTTTGGCGCGAAACCAGCCGAATTTTGCACTTTTTCGACGTGTTTCGAACCATAACAAATTATATATCAATTCCAAATAATTTCGATGTACTGGACGCAATGGCAAAGTCCGTTTGGTAATCCGAGGTCATTCGAGCAACTTCATCATCGAAACAATAAAAAACAGGTCAAATGAGGGATTTTTGCTTAAATTAAATTTGGGTGAGGTTTGGGCTCAAATTGATCACAATCAAATGTTGCATTAGTTTATAGGAGTGTTATGAAGAGTTTGAAATTCAAATTGAGCTGAAATTGATCGACATCAAGTCTAATTTGGGTCAAATCTGACTTTAGGTCAAAATAAGGGCTTTTTAGTAAAATTGGGTAAAATTGATGAAATTGGACAAAATTGATTGTACCAAAGTATAATTGGGATTATTTGGAGGATTTTGGGAATTTTTGATAATTCATGGCATTTTTTGACTAGTAGGGGCATTTTGGTAATTTTGGGGATTTTTTTGGGAAAGTGGTCAAAAAGTTGAACAGAAGACTCGATGTTGTTTCAAATGAAATTTGGAGTCAAACGACAGTGTCCAGGAGCATTTTTGATCAATATGGAGGATTTTATGAATCCCAGAGCGATTTTCAAGTATTGGCTACTTAAGTGTCTAGGAGTTCAAACGTAGCTCGGAAGTATGACATGTTTACAATTAAACTTTATCATTTGACGAGAGGAATATTCTCAAACGATTTTCGGGGAGTTTGGACAACTATGGACAAACTTGAGATTTTGGGCTAAAAATGGCATTTTGGGGGTTTTAGGAGTTTCGGGGGTATTTTAAGAAATTTGGCAAATTTGGGTGGTTTTGGTTATTTTGAGTGGCGGGAAGTATTTTGGGGAATTTAGGTAGTCTTGGTCAATTTTGGGATTTTTGAGATTTCCAGGGGCAATTTGGTAATTTAGGAATGTTTCAGGGCCAGGGGGTTAAAAATTAAAATTTGAGAAAATTGAAATGGCTTCAAAGTGAAGAGAATGGAACCAAAGATAAATTTCTTTCAGACCTCTATGTGTCGGTGCTTACCACCTTAGCTATGAGCTTAGGGTTAGGTGAGACCAACACTTGAGTGTCCGAAAGATAGGGGAAATCAAAATAGGATATGATAGATTTGGAATTGTGAGTGGGTGATATGTGTGTAGGTGCAGGGAGTGAGCTCCGGATCTCCCAGGGTCATTCCTAAGGTCTTATCACTTATGAGGAACCCCACTTGGTGCTTCTTATGTTTAGCTCCTTCCTGCTAAATATTAGAGGTTGAGCCTTAACATGTGAAAGCCCCAAGTAAGGAAAACAAGCATGTGAAATTTCTATGTGGTGGGGTTTTCGTTGCTAGTCTTCTAAGAAAAGTCAACAATAAGGTCCTATGGGTAGACCCTAGGCTATCTAAAGAGAAACTAAACCTCAACCAAAAGTGAGGTCAACAAATGGACCGCCAATAGGTGTGGTGTGCCGCACAAGGTACACCGCACGTATTGTCGTTGACCACGTATTGTCGTTGACCGAAGAGATCAAAAAAACCAACCCAACTGCTTGAGTTTAAGAAACTCAAAACAGTGCACAAAATCAAGTGAGAAAGTATCCGTTGGGGATAGAAAGAAAGATTCTCAATGAGGCAACCTTGCTGGGGATAAAGGAAATCGGGATTTTATCAAGGAAGCGTCCACTGACGAGTGAAGAAAAGCACCCAACTGAAGATCCCGGGGAGTCGGAGGGAATATATCCGTTGGGGGTGAGATGGGTATACTTCTTTCATGAGAATGACCCACTCAGAGTCGAATTTGATTTGAAAGAGGTTGATTTAGATTTTGGAATTCTGATATGAAGTAATTTGAAAATGTTGAAAGATTTTGATTCGTTAGTTTGGAAATTTGGGATATTTTGATCTTGAAATTTTGGATTTTGTTTTTACTTTAGAAGAGATTAATTTAATTTTAAAGTTTAGTTTGAGATTTTGTTGACAATGTTTGTTTGTATTTTCTTAAATTTTGATTTAAATTTGAATTTAAAGTTCAATTTTAGATAGGTTTTGGAATTTATAATGATTGGAAGTTTTACAAACTAATGATATTTGAAAAGGAGCAAGGATTGGAATTTAGGTACCAACCTCGGTAGTGAAATTTGGAAGGAATCAAATGACCTTGCATCAATTCCGAAAAATATATGGAAAGGAATTGAACGACCCTGCATCAATTCTGAGAAATATATGGAAAACAATCGAAAGACCTTGCATCGATCCCGAAAATTATATGGAAAGGAATCAAACAACCTTGCATCGATTCCGAGAATTATATGGAAAGGAATTGAACGTCCCTGCATCAATTCCGACAAATATATGGAAAGGAATTGAATGACCCTGCATCAATTCCGAGAAATATATGAAAAGGAATCGAATGACCTTGCATCGATCCCGAAAAATATATGGAAAGAAATCGAACGATCTTGCATCGATTCCGAGAATTATATGGAAAGAAATCGAACAACCTTGCATCGATTCGATGAATTATATGGAAAGGAATTGAACGACTCTAGATCAATTCCGAGAAATATATGGAAAGGAATCGAACGACCTTGCATCGATCCCGAAAATTATATGGAAAGGAATCGAACGACCTTGCATCGATTTCGAGAATTATATGGAAAGGAATTGAACGACCCTGCATCAATTCTGAGAAATATATGGAAAGGAATTGAACAACCCTGCATCAATTCCAAGAAAATTATATGGAAAGGAATCAAACGACCTTGCATCGATTCCGAGAATTATATGAAAAGGAATTGAACGACCATGCATCAATTCCGAGAAACATATGGAAAGAAATTGAATGACCTTGCATCAATTTCAAGAAATATATGAAAAGAAATCGAATGATCTTGCATCGATCCTGAAAATTTTATGGAAAGGAATTGAACGACCCTGCATCAATTCTGAGAAATATATGGAAAGGAATCGAATGACCTTGCATCGATCCCGAAAAATTATATGGAGGTGGAAATTTAGGGAAGCAATTTAAAATTTGAAGGAATCAGATGACCCTGCACCGATCCTGGAAATTATATGGAGGTGAAAAAATAAGTGGATGCAGAGATGGAAAATTTAGGGAAGCAATTTGAAATTTGAAGGAATCGGACGACCCTACACCGATCCCGAAAATTATATGGAGGTGGAAAAATATGTGGAAGTGAAGATGGAAAATTTAGGGAAGTAATTTGAAATTTGAAGGAATCGGATGACCCTGCACCGATCCCGAAAATTATATGGAGGTGGAAAAATATGAGGAAGCGGAGGTGGAAAATTTAGGGAAGCAAAATGAAATTTGAAGGAATCGGAATACTCTGCACCGATCCCAGAAATTATATGGAGGTAGAAAAATATGTGGAAGTGAAGATGGAAAATTTAAGGAGGCAATTTAAAATTTGAAGGAATCGGACGACCTTGCACCGATCTTGGAATCATGCTGCAAAGAGAAGTTTTGAAGAAAAAAACTCAAGGAGCTTAGATTTACAATGTTCGTAGAGTGTGATACTGTGCAAAGTGTTTTCGGAACGCAGAATTATTAGAATGAGTGAGAAACTCAGAATTTCGAGAAGGAATTAATTTTTGAATTTATTCATGTTTTCTTAATTTTGATTTTCTTTTCTTATTATCATTATGTTCATTGTAGATATCTTTTTCATTTTGTTCCGTTTAATTGGTTTGTAGGTGTTTTAAATATGATTTAGCTTTGTTTTCGTTTTATATCGTTCTTTGTTCGTTTATTTTTTAGGACTCAAATATGATCCCACGGCTTATCAACCATTGCGTGAAAAGGGAACATTCTGAAAGAAACAAGAATCTTCATTAATTTCACTGAAAATGTAGATACAACTGATGAAGTGCTGGCAAGCATCTCAAAACTGATCAGGTACACATATCTAAATGCAGTAAGCTGATACATCCATAGAACTGCTGGCTGTTGTAGGCTGATGCAAAACTGTTCTGTGGACAAGCCAACCTACCAAAAGTTACGCTCCAGGACAGAAGTCCCTTTGCGATTGCCCGGAGGTATGGCTGTCAAAGCGGTAACGGGCGGTAACCTTCTATCTCTGGATCAGGCTCGTAAAAGAAAGGTGTATTGTCTTCATCCATTATCCTAAATGTAACTGAGACTCTTTGTCCATGAACTCCTGGAATGCAGTGTTTGGCCAGATTAGCCCCATTTCCTTGCAGAATCAGAACTAACCCGATCGGCAGAGTGATCCTCACTGCACCCTCAAACTCTCCTGCTCCAACGATCTATATCTCGAGACAAAACAGGATGTCACTTTCACTTACAAATGAGACTATCCAGAACGACCTCAAGAAGTCGTGACTATCAATGTGAGGAGGAATGCAGTCCCCATCCTCGTAGATATTGATAATGTAGCTGTTCGAAACATAAATCATAGGGAGGATGTGCTATTCAACCATCCTTTTGATCATCCCTTTAATTTCTGGCAGCATTTTATCCACCTCATCGTGTTGTAGGATCCTTGGGGGATTACATTGTCCGTCCTTTGCAAAGTTGTAACAGCAGCCACACTGAATCGTGACTCTGCCCTTGCCTCTTTTCCATTTCTTGGGTTCTTAATAAGTCTTTATCTTCAGTAGTCTCTCCCTGCCTTTATCTTGGAGGGCCCAAATACAGTCTAGGATTTTCTGCTCATCTCTCTTCGAGAAAACATTGGTGCAAAGTTCAAGGCCTTCCAGGATATTAACGACTTTTCCTTGAATAATGCCGTAACTTTTAAATTTGCTCTTGCGAATTCTTCTGATCTTTGACATGATGTAATCTGGTATCGGTGGCGGTGGTGGTAGCTGGATGAATTTCGGTATGTATGGTTCGCCATTGGACCATTCTCCAAGCTGTCTTCTCAGTATGGTAGCAACGTACGCCTCATAGGTCCCATACTCTTCCAACCGTAGCACATTGCAATCTAGGCATACCGAGAATGCCCCTGAGATTTTCAGCTGCCTGGGTAAATCCATACTACATGTCAGACACCCTGTGAAAATATCCTCTATCAGGTCGTGCACGAGCTCTGGCTCTTCAATGAACTCTGGCTCTATATCTGTGCATGGCAAATTTTCATCTGTCTCTTGCATTTCTGGCTCTTAAGCAGTTTCTTCCGGTATCGGTGCTAACTCGGCGGCCAGCTGGAGGGCCTGCACTTTCCTCCTCTTTTCTAACAAATGGTGTTTACGTTGGTTAGCATTTATCCTTCTTGTATGTCTCAGTGACGTAGCTGGTGACCTCTCAACTGATGTCGCAACTAGATCACCTCTCAGAGTGGTAATCATGGACTAAAGCTGAGTATGGCTCCTACCGAGCAAGTGTGAGTCGACGAAACCTCCAATACCACTGTACCCTGAGGTTTGTCCCTCTTCCCATGGCGCAAAGTTTAAGTTATTTTTGGAAGCAAGTACCGACTTACGACCTGACATTTCCTACACAAGAAATACAGGGGGAGATGTCAATGGTTGATACTTTGCACGAACAAGATCAATAATAAATTTAAAGTATTTAACGAATTTTAATTTTGAACATGTTGATGTCATTATTTTATTTAATAAGTTTTCATAAGCTTGGATTAAGGAAAATTTCATATGAATATATTAAGAAAAAATTTGCTTTTATTTTGTTTTGAATTTATTACAAAACTTTAGTTCCAGTCACAAAATTCGGCAACATGGCATTTCCCATAACAAACGTTCTTCTTCCACGCTTTCACATTGCATAATATTTCTTTAGATATCGTCCATTTATGGGCAACATAGGTCTTTCTCCTCGAGAATCCACTAACTGGTAAGCTCCTCTAGAGTAAATTTTCTCCACTACAAATGGTCCCTCCCAAGTTGGTTCAAATTTTCCACATTTCTTGCGTTGTGCAAGGATAGACCTTCTGAGAACGAGAACAAGGTCACCAACTTTGAACGACCTTGGGCAGACCGGTCTATCATGAGCTTGAACCATTTTCGCTTGGTAGAGTTCCAAATTCTGCTGTGCATGTAATCTTCTTCCTTCAAGGCTCTCTAACTCTGCAAGTCGAAGTTTGGCATTTTCTTCTATTATAATTTGATTTGCAACGACGATTTGGAGCGAGGGTAGCTGAACTTCTAGCGGCAGAACGACCTCAGACCCATATACGAGAGCCTAAGGTGTAGACTCTGTCGGTGTTCTGACTGTCGTCCTATAAGCCCATAGAGCTTCTACCGGCTTCTCGTTCCAACCTCTTTTGTTGTCATCAAGTGTCTTCTTTAAAATCTGTACTAAGGTTTTGTTGAAAGCTTCTGCCAGTCCGTTGGCTTTGGGGTAATAGATCGTAGGGTATCTCCAATCTATCTCGTGTCGTCTGACAAAACTATTGATTTTCGTGCTTTTGAAGGCGGACTCGTTATCTTAAATGATCCTTCGCGGAACACCTAAGCGGTAGACTATCCGACTCTTAAATAATTGCAGCACTTGTTGAGCTGTGACCTCTTGTAGCAGAACTGCTTCTACCCATTTGAAGAATAAATCCATAGCTGCAAGTATGAATCTATGTCTTTTAGAAGACGGAATGGCCACGAGGCAGTCATGGGGAGTAAAACATTCAGAGGTTGGTGTAAGACCACTCCATGTACCTGGCACTAATGACATTTCTTAGCTTTATCCATACAATTTGTCATCATTGCCAGCCAATAGTATCCTCATTGTCAGCCAATAGTATCCAAGTCTTTTGATTTTCATTTTCATCTTCGGCCTTGATTGGTGAGCTCCACACAATCTGGCGTGTACTTCTTTAATGATATGATGCGCTTCTGTTCTGCTAAGGCACCTGAGCCACATCTGATCGAAGGATCTTCTGTACATAACATTGTTGACTACTACATATGACATTGCTCGTTTTTGAACTTGATATGTGTTGACCTCATTTTTGATGAGGTCTTCCTTTCTTCTTTTTAGTGCTTAGGATCTAGCCTTAGGCTTTTCCTTTGACTATCTTAGAGGACTAGAATTGGGACTCGCCTTTTAGAAATTCAAACCACTTCTAAACTCCCTGCAAACTCCACAAACTTGACTATAGACCCCTAATCACCTAGAGGGTTGAAATCAAATGTGGAAGTTTAAAGGATGAGTTCCTATAGGATTCTTCGGCCTTAGATCGCCTCACAGGTGGCTCGGTCCAGTGAAGGGGCCGACATACATTACACTTACACACTACATTTCCACACACTTCCTAAAACCACACCCATACCCAACTTGACCTCCCGACTCATGTAGGTGATTCACATGGATGGTCCTTAACCCCTAAGCCCTCGCGCTAGAGGGTTAGGAACAACATAATGAATGCCTCAAATGAGTCCTTTCATGGCTCATATGGGCTTGAAATGGCTTCATGGCTCAACCAAAATGATTTCTTTCCACCTAAATTCACCCAATCTTCAATTTCCCAAATTTTCAATTTTTGACCCCCGGACCCTACACCTACTGAACCTACCCAAAACCTCGAAATTACCCAAATTTTTGCAAAATTTCCAAATTACCTAAAATTTTCCAAAATCAATCCCAAACACCTCCACATCACTCAAATTGATCATCCATACCCAAAAATACCAAAAATTCCAAAAATACCCCCCAATACCCTCCAAATACCCAAAATACCCTTCTTGGCCTAAAAATCCAAAAATTCAGAAAATTCCCAGAAAATTCCAGAAAATCCCAAATATTCCCAATTTCATTTTGTCCAACTACACCATGGGCCAATTTTGTCAATTTACCCTACTTTTGTCAAAACCCCCAAATCGACCCATTTTAACCCAAAGTGGACCCAATGTCAAACCAAACCTACCCAATTGACCCCAATTTTGGTCCAATTCAATTCTAAACTTCAATTCAACATTCCCAATACCAATTTAGACCAAATCCAAGTCCAATTTGATTGACATTTGGATCCAATTTCACTTTGGGCCTTAAAGCCCAAATTTGGACCCATGACCCAAACTTAGCCCAAACTAACCCAATTCAACTCCAATTAACCCCAAATCTTTTCTAAACCTTCCTTAACATCCTCATAAACAAAACACTAACATGATTTGCCCAAGATTTTGACCCAAACCCCACTCAAATTCAACCCAAAATCAAAAGCCCAATTTGACTAAACCCAAATCTAACCCAAATAGCCCAAACCTCAAAATTAAACCCAACCAAAGCAAAACCTCTTGAAACACTCCCATAAACATTTCTTAAATTTATTTACATCAATTTCAACCTGCCACATTGGCCAGTAGCCCATACCACATGCCTTTACCAAATAAACCCAAATTCAACCCAATTCAAGCCCAAACTACCCCAAATTTGCTTCAAGTTATTCATGAAACATCCCTAAACCAAAACCAACAACTATTTGGCCCAAACTTCTACAAAAATTCCCATCCATGAACACATCCTTAAACTTAAAAGCCCACTTCCCTTAAACCTTCTTAAAAGCCCATTTCCTTCAAAATTCAAAAGCCCAAATCTACCCTAAAGCCCAAATGACATCTCCATTTGTCATCCATTTAATTAAATCCATTACCTAAGTCCTAAAATCACCATCAAATTATTCCAAATCAAGTTTCATACAAATTTCCATCAAAACATCCAAAATTCTTAAAACCCTTTTCATGAAACAAATCAACCTTTTCCCAAGCCAAATGAAGCCATGAACAAGCCATTCTCAAGCCACATGAAGCCATGAGGGCTTTGACTTGTCATTAGTCCATTTATGGCAAGAAGAGGGGGTTCTTTCTTAAACCTCCTTTAACCTTTTTTACCTTAATCATGTCACACACTAAACCATGTTTAGCCACCTCATCATGGATGGAGACTTCACCATTCCTTCTAAGCCGACCTAAATGATTCCCTCGACTCAAAATCGGAGCTTGGAAGGGTGCACCAAGCCCAAAATGGTGGGTTGACCCAAACCAAGCCAAAGTGAGCCTTCTCCCATTCCATTTAAATCAAACTCCTTTACACATGTCAAACCTCAATCGCCTACACTAAACCCTGCACCCCGACCCACTCGACCAAGATGGTGACCATCGCTCGGCCGCCGGCCACTGTGCCGCCGGAAAACACCATGGCCGAGAGCTCACATGTGAGCCAACATTGAAATTCTCACTTGCCGAGCCGCCCCATGCCTAGTGGTCACCATGGCCGATCTTCTCCTCACCAGAGCAAACTCGATCCCAAGCCCTAACTCCCTCCGAGAGGCCTTCCACCCTCTCCTATTTAAACTCCACCCCTCTCGGCCATGAGAGAGCCGAAAACAAAACCTTAAGGAAACTCGCCAAAATCACTCCGCATCACTCTCTACACATAGAGCACCCGATCCCCACCGAATTCCAGCCTAATTCCTTCTAGCCGAGCCCAATTTCGAGCTCAAACTTTAGCCCAAAAACCAGGACACTTCTCCACAGCTGAGCCAATTCCCAAATCGATCGGCTCTACACCTTCACCGCACCAAGGGAAGGTGTCCACCACCAAAAGCCCCATCTCCAAAGCCACCCGGCTTGCTCCAGCCTCCAAGCTTTGTGGATCGGCTTGGTCGAAATCATATCCGTACAATTCACTGCACCGAGAGACTTCATCCGGAGCTTGCACGGACCCAATCGAAGGTGCAACAACTCTCGATCGAAGCCACACTTCTCCGAGCCAAGGTATGAGCTAACTCTCCATCCCGAGCTTCCGGAGATTCTTCATTTCGAATGCCTTAGTTTCAATGCATGTTAGCCGTATAGATGTGTTCGTCTCTTCAAGACGAATCCATGGAGCATAAGAACATGAAAATCCATCGAGAATCGAGCGAGATCTAGTGGATTTAGTGTGGACGGCTCTCGGCGAGAACACTCGGGGACGATGAACGGATGCCGTCCATTCGATACACGCGCGCACCGGACGGCCGAGATTGCGTCGGACCAGGAGACGGTACGAGAACCGCGGGGCCCGGCCGCCGACTCAGGTGGCGGCGTCGACTGGGAGCGCGACGCGTGTGCGTTCGTGAGTCGCCGAGGTCTCGCCGGCGCCGCGTGGATAAATAGAAAATTAGGGTATTTTCTTATTTATTTAATTCCCTAAACTTCAAAAATCCATATCTTTGTGTAGAAAAATCACAAAAATAAAATAAAAATACCCCTCGCTCAGCTGAATAGAGGAGAATAATGTGGAAAAGAAATCATTTAATTTCATTAAGTATTTTATTTTTTATGATTTATTTACTCTCTGCATACATTTAATTCTCCATGCATGTATACAATTCACCATGGCATGAGACCATAGGGCTTTTGAAGCCTCTGAACTCGGGAACATTCCCCGAATTTTCCAAGGTCGAGGCCATCTCCGTGAAAAGTTATTTATTTTTCAAATGCATGTTGCCGTTTTGAGTATTTTAATTCCAAAAATTAGCATGTTGTGAAATAAATTCTAGAAATATTTGGTGATGTTCCTTATGACCAGAGAACTCTAGGAAAAATAGGACTTGAGTTAATTCACTCGCATTAACCCTAATCGGCTTAAACACCCAAAATAGGTCTTTAATTAATTAGAGTTAACCAGGCATCAAATTGACTTGAAATCAATTCTCCACTGACCTTTAGGATCAGAGGAATCCACCATAAAAATTTGAAGTCAATTGACTTGGTTAGCCCCACTAATCGGGTCGATTAAGTCACTTAGCCATTTTAAACTTTAAAAATTCATAACTTTTAAAATACTTTTCAAAAATTCACCAAATTGGTTTTGGAGCCTCTCTGATATCAGGGGAACCTAAGAAAATTAAAATTTCAATTTTCTAAAAAAGTTGATTTTTAATAATATTTTAATATTTTTAATAATTAAAAAATAATAAAAATCACAAAAATAATAAAATTCACCAAAATGTCACATTTTAAATTTTAATCACTTAGGAACAAATCCCACATTTTTCCTAGGTCTATTTAGTGAGATATTGAATTTTAAAGCCCTAGGGTAATTTTAAAATTAAAAAAATGTATTTTCTAGCATTTTCACTAAAATAATTATTATAAATCATAGAAAAATCAGAAAATTGCAAAATTTGTTTCTCTGGTTTCCTTGATATCAGAGAGATTTTTGAAAAATATAAAATCCATTTTTCAACATTTATTTTATTTTTAAATTAATTAACACTCCAAAACTTAAAATAATTATAATAAAAATAATATAATTCAAAAAATCACCAAAATTGGTCCAAGTGCTTCTCTGGTCATTAGGAATGTCCCCTAATTTTCTTAAGGACAGAAACTTTCCCTTGGTCATGTTATCAAATTTTCCTTGAAAATCTCTATTTTCCACCAAAAATAATTATATAAATAAATTAAATACAGAAAAATCACATTTTCTCCTCTCATGTCTTTATTGACATACGAGTGAAGTCACATAAAAATTTCAAGTTCATTTGAGTTCAATTTAGTGAGTTATGAAATTATTAAGCTTAAAGGGTAAAATGGTAATTAAAATCTTTAATTCTTAATTAAAACTTTAGGTTTAATAAAAATTTAACAAGTAAAATATTTGATCTTAATCTGATTTGGATGATTGAAATTTAAATAATTAAAGGGTAGAAACCCATTAAATAATTTTAAAAATGATTAAACTTTAATTAAATAATGGATTAAATTTGGAAGAATAATAAAATTGGAATTATTAAAATAAGGGATATTTATTAGGAAGAGATTTATTCTTTAATTTAAAAATCCCTAAATTAATCATCTCAATTAATATTCAACTCTTAATTAAAATGATAATTCAAATTTAAAATATTAAAAGACTTAATTAAATTATTAAACTCTTTTGAAATTTCAATTAAAATTAAAAATAAAGTAAATTAAAGATAAATTAAATTAAGATTAAATTAAATTTAATAATTAAATTAAATTAAATTAAACAATTAAATTAAATTAAATTAAATTAACAATTAAATTAAATTAAATTAAACAATTAAATTAAATTAAATTAAACAATTAAATTAAATTAAATTAAAAAAAATTAAACAATTAAATTAAATTAAATTAAATTAAATTAAATTAAATAATTAAATTAAATTAAATCAAATCAAATTAATTAAACATCAAATCAAATTAAATTAAATTAAACTAAATATAAAGCAACTTGAACACTATTCCAAATTTAAATCCTTTAACTTAAACCAAATCATTTGAATACTAATTTACCCTTGAAAGCTTTGATTATTATAACTCCTAAATGGAACATCAAATGAAGTGTTACTTCACTCATAGGATATTCAAATGTCCTAGTTCACTGAGCAAGTTAACAAGACTTGAAAACCTCTGACGATCGATTCATTTATATAATTAAATTCATTTGGACTTAAAACAATCCTAGAAATATCGAAAAGATGTTTAAGATTCTTCTTAAGCACTTCCTCAATATGATAGGATATTTATAAGAACAATCGAATTTGATTATTCTTCGATGAAGAAAATCGTCCTTAAACCAAAACACAAAGAACCTAGACGTCATAGAGATGACTAGCTATAGGATTAGGAATTTGGTAGAAAACCATAACCTTTCCCTTAGCCTTTACCTAGGAACTTGCTTAAATATGCTAATTGTGTTTTAAGTGCAGCTTGGGATGACTGGAAGACCCTCCAGTACGCTTTTATTTTATCGCAATTTACTTTCTGCAATTTACTTTCTTGCAATTTACTTTATCGCAAATGCATTTTACTTTTCTTGCATGATAAAACAACAGTTGCATGAAAACCCACACCTTTAGGATAGACCCTAAAACCGAAACCAAAACTAAGTTAAAAGTCATTGCAAGATAAAATTCACCGCCACAACATTTCAAAATATAAAACAACTCAAAATTTAATCACAAACGTAACACAAAACTACAATTACAACTAAATTAAAACGTCCCGTTGGATGATCGGGAATACCTCGATGATGTAACCTACGTGTTGCTAACGGGATTTCCCACTGCCTAAATGAAAGTGTGGAACTCATTCAACTGAGTTTAGCAAATTCATCCGGACTAAGTGAATCCGATAAAAATAATGATGCCGAAGGATGGAACCGCGGGATCTTAACCGGTGTCGTTATAATCAACTTTAAGATTTGTTTTAAATAAAACATAAAAAACACCTGGAAATTAAGATTTTCTCTAAACCAAAACACTTTTCTCAACTCCCGATTTATGATTTCTAAAACTAAACCTCTGCAACAACAAGGAGCTCCTGAGCATGGTGGGCAAGACGACCATCGTCATCAAGAAAACCCGAGTCTACTTCACAGAAACTTTCCTAGAATTAAAACAACCGAGCCATAGGACTTCGAGGTAGCTTCGCCTAGTGCAACATAAATCCTCAACTCTTCGTTAGGCATTTGCATTGCAAATTAAGCCCTAACCGGTCTTAGGATTCCGAGGTAGTCGTCCGATACGACAATAAACCCTCACATCTTCTAGGGCTATTTGTTTGATTTTATCATACAAATATAAGCCCTAATTAATTAAAATTGGCAAGATCAAAACATTTAAATAAGTATTAGGACTTTCCTAAATTCAAGCCAAACGATAGGATAGTCGGGAAATTATCGAAGTTCACTTCGAATCAGTGATTTCTCCTACCTTTCTTCCTTTGGATTCACAAAACAAAATGTTCCAAAAATTTGATCCATTCCCTATCGAAACTCCAAAGTTCAATCTTCGAAAACCTTAAACTTTCAAATTCTCGAGAGCAGAATCATCGATTATTATCGAGAGTTTTCTAGGTGATTCCCGTCACTTAAGATGTAATTAACTATAGGGGCTTGCCTCTTATAGGGAATTTTAAAGAACCCATGTAATATAAACCCCGTTTAATGTTTTCATATTAAGCAGTGGGAAACTTGTCGGCTTATAAAATTGGTTCGCAGTACCAAACGGATGTCACTAATCTTCTAGTTTATTTAATCAAGCCCCACCATCAAGCAAAGGTGTCTATCCTTAGTGATGGATACACTGGCCTGTGGTGCGGTGCTCGTTTATATAAACTATTTGGGATGTGAGGTCGGTTTAATCTCATATCTTAAAACCTTCAAATTTAAAATTATTTTCAAAATCAAATACTACTTTTCAAATTATTTATTTTAATTAAATTAAAAATTCGCCGACGTATTTCGTTAAGCGACCCCTCTTCAAAATAAAACACGACCTAAAAATATGCCGACAGATTTCCGGCGACTCCACCGGGGAGAATTCCTCTCTCCATTATAATCAAATAATTCCGTTTTCAAAAATCGGTAGTGTATCCATGTCCCTAATGGATCAAACTACCCTTCTTTCCGTTGGAATACTATGTTCATTTCTATCTTGAACAAGTATAGCCAACATTCTCTCGGATTTAGGAGCCACCGTTTAGACACCCCTAAACGCAGAGGTTCCGAGATCCTTTTACCTCATTTCGAGGTGGGTGGACCCCCAATAGGTGTTAGTTTAGGAGTGATCCTTCGAGTCGGGAAGTCTTGCTTAAGACTTTCTTTCCTTTCCAACTCGAATCGGATTCCTTACCTTCTCTACACCTTCGAACATTCCGTTCTAAATAAACAAACCCTCTAATAAGTGATTCTTTTAACAAATGATAAATACATGAACAAAGAATGAGTTCGGACTCTTTTCAATTCCTTTCTTTTCGTCCCGAAGAAAAGAAGCATAACTCGGACCGACAACCGTAATCTACCTCGCAGAAATGGAAGCCCCGAAACCGATTTTCTCCTTCACCAACGGATCGGACTTCGCCGTCTATAAGGATGAACCGCCCGACAATGGGGTCATCCGATTCGGACAGTGGATTTGAAAACACGAACGTCAAAGTCACCGACGTCTCCCTCTTCGCACCGACAAACAAGGTATCCGAAGCCGAGGAGCCACCGCTCGAGTTCAACCTTAGGTCGACCCAAGAGTTTCCTCCCCGCAAAGGGTCCCGACTAGGAGGAGTACCGCCGTCCGCAGGAGGACCGTTCTCACTACCCCCACTCGGTCTAGTTGTTTCGCACCTACCCCGACTTCGCCAAATCAAAGGGGAAAGAAATCCGTAACTATGGTAAACTCCGTTACCGCGGAGGGTACGGATCTTCCCGTAAGACCTTCTCGTCTTCGAAATCGGGTCCAGCTCGAAGATTCCGTCGCCGACAAAGACCCAAAGAAGAAATAGAAATAGAAGGATCGCCGTGGAAGCCGTAGCCGCCGAGATCGCCTTCCCGGAGGAAATTCCGCAGTTACCGTAATATACACCGTTACCGTAATATACACCACCGCCCGACTACATACCACTTTTGGGAGGAAGCAGGTTCCATCCCCTCTCCGCCGCAGGACGAGGAGAATGTTCGCAAGATTGCCGCCACATTACCTCGCCCCGCATACTACAACGATAGCCGCAAGAAAAGAACTAGAACTACGCCGTTCGCTCGACCGCAAACTTTGGTAGAAAAGCTAGCGAAGAAGGAAAATCGCCCCGTGTCGGAAATTCTACGAAGGATGGGCGGGTGCTGACCAAATCCCGTCTTGGGCCCCGAGTAGAACCCGCCGTCATGATAGAAAAGCCAAGCAAGAGAATGAAGGCTAGCCCGCCCGTCGTAGTATCGTGGTTACAGGATCAGGGAGGATACCACCTTCCAAGCATTCGGCCGATGCACCATCCGGTCACAGACCTTCCGCCGCTAGAAGGATGGTGTGGCGTCCCACTACGGGGCAATCGAGACCGAAACAGCAGCCTCGAGAAAGAAAGTCTCGCCAGAGGCCGGAATCGAAGAAAGTGCTACCGCGATGAAGGGGACTCGTGAAAAAGGACCCGGCAACCATCGCATGACAACCACAAAGATACACGGAAAGCTCCGCTAGAAGATGCCATGGAAAAGTCGAGAACCGACATCCGACGGCTGGCAAAAGAAAGAGAAGAAAAGTTCGGAGACGAGATCGACTCATCTGAATTCATGGACAATGAATATGCAGAAATCAACATGGTTGAGACACGAGCTTCATCAGCTTCTCAAGGTGCTCCTGCAACTGCAGAAAGAGAGGAGCCGGAACTGATGAAGAGACAGCTTCAGGAAAAGGACGACACGATCGCTCAAATGGCGAAGAGGATGGAAGAGATGGCCATAGCTCTGGCCACTCTCCAAAGTCAAGTACAACCACATAGAGAGACACCCCCAGAAGTCATTCACATCGTAGACGGAGGAAAGGAGATTACATCCGTCAATGGGGATGACCACCGAAAAGGATACAACACAAAGTATGATCCCCGAAAAGGATATCAAGAACTTGGTAGAACAACAGTGCGAGAAGCCCTAGCACAATCGAAGAACGGGACATCTATTCGGACGGCAGACCTTACCCGAAGAATTCGACGCTGTCCAATACCCAAAGGGCTTCGTACCACCTCTCGTTTAAGACCTTCGACGGAACCGGGAACCCCCGACAAGATGTTGCACACTTTCGTGCCGCTTGTTGCAATGCCGGCGGGAGCGATGCGCTACTCTTCCGACAGCTTGTTAGCGGTCCGTCGTGAATCGCCTTCGACCGGTATGCGAATTACCCAACGGATCCGTAAAGACATTCTCGTAGCTAGAGAGCCTCTTCATTAAGCGATTTGCCGGAGCTCAGCACCACATCACTATAGTGATTTAGTGGTAGAGAAACAAAGGCCGAATGAAACTCTAGTGGATTACATACTTCGATGGAGAAATTTAAGTATGAAGTGTGAACCACAACCGCAAGAACAACATGCAATCAGCATCTTGCTTAAAAGCATTCACGGCCCGATAAAGCACTTCTCCTCAAGGGATTCACTATTAAGACTTTTGAGAAGTTGTTAAGCAAGGCCGGAAGCTTGCAAGAAGAGGCGAAGCAATTAAGTTTTGCCGACAAGACGGACAATGCGTAGCCGGTGAAGACTTTCGAAAAGAAATCCGGGGTCGCTGCAAGCAGTTGACAAAGGCAAACAACCGATGCAAATACCACCGTAACGGCCGCAAGAACCACAACAAAATTACCAAGCAACCCCGGTCCACTGATCAGTCGTCTCCGCAGAGATGAACAACCGTCTCGTCCGCAACGTACATCGAGGGAGCTTCGAGCAGCAGAATATCCGTTCAAAAATGAAGCAAGCACTCAAAGATGTTCCGTAGCTTAATGAAAACTCCGCATTTCCACCGCCGTAGCCCAAAAGACCGGAGGAAGTCAACAAGAAAGGTGATCCCAACTTTTGCCCCTACCATCGGATGCTCGGGCACAAGATGAAGACCGCATTACCTTCAAAAGTTGGCTCAACGACAACCTTCGGAAAGGAAATATAACAATCCCGAAGGAGTACATGAAGGAACCCCGTAAAGGAGGTTCCGTCAATGTTATCTCAACCGATCCCGTCATTCCGATAGATCCCTATGCAACCGACGATGGATGGACTACCGCTCGGACGAGATCTTCGAAGAAGATTTTAGACAACATCCGAACCGCTTCGTGCGAGCTTCAATTCGTAGTTCGAGACCCGTTAAGCCGGTACTATCACTTGCGATAGAAGAACCACCTCGACAGAGACAATCGAAGAGAAGAAGAAAATCGACGAAGAAGAGGGGACCGAGATTCCTAAGGCTAGACTAGGGGCCGCTTATCCTAGGATAGTTGTTTCCGATTCGGGGAGAAATCCCTCGAACCTCCGATTTTGTATGATTATCTCGCTCACTTCGGTGGGATCATATAATGATAAGGGTGATGGCGTTGGCTACGTTTTGACCGTTTCTAACGATTACGTAACTAGCGACAATCCGGGCGTCGATTTCGATACCAACAACAATTCTCAAATCATACAAGATCTCGACGATCAAAATGACGAAGAAGGCATCCATCAAGGAGGCTACGAGAGTTCAACAAGCAACGGATCTATCTCGCGAGTTTCGAGGAGCTCCAGCTACAATAGAGTTAGAGCCTTCGCATTTGGAAGATAATCCGAAGAGCCACGTCATTCCGATTCAGGAGGAGACACCGACAAACTCAACACTAGATTCGAAGAAATTACGAAGTCAACCTAAGAAGTGGAAAAGTTCTACCTCCAAGAATGGGTCCAAAAGACAAAGGAAAGGTGTGGTTGTTCAAGAAGAACCAACCCCAGCAGAAGACATACCCATTCGAGAAGAAGCCGAGACGCATGAGAACAAAGTGGACTACAACGTGCTAGCCCATCTTAGGAAACTACCGGCCAAACTGAGCATTTACGATGCTCTCATCTTATCAAAGGAGATGAGAGAAGCTCTGATCAAGGCCTTACTTGATCCGGAAATTTGCTTAGCTCAAATGGCCGGAGATTCCTTAGATGAGGTTTGCTCGTTATCAATACGTAACTGAACGAAGCATACT